>OX123194.2:72549201-73749201 GCA_944739405.2 Euclidia mi | reverse complement strand
CAACACCGCCACCACCGCCAACCGCACGATCATTTCTAATTAGGTGGAACCCCGGAAGAGAATAAGAAGTAGATGGCAGACATGGTTTAAGCCATGACTCTGAAACGAGAATAGCATGTATGTTCTTACAGTCAAAGGTTGTCAGCATATCAGGAAAATGAGCTGGAATACTTTGGGCATTTATATGGACTACATTAAAGTTCCCTGTGACGTCAGAAAACTGAGACTGCAGAACCTCTGCAAGTGAAGGCAAACTAGTTAAACTGTCATTGAGACTGCTAGCAGTTACAAAGCTGTCATCGTCACTATTTGAATCTAGCATATATTATGGCTAATAAATATAAATTAATTAACTATATCTAATATATATAAAAGTATATTATATAAATACTTAAATACAAATATATTGTTAAGCTGTCTAAAATCAAAATGTCCACCCGCCAGTTGCGTGTTACATTATGAATTATATAAAAATCACACAGCTTTAAAAAAGAAAGAATAGCAAGGAACAAGAGTTAAAAAAAAAGTAAAACAAAAATATATAAAAACAAAAGAAACAAAAAAAGAGCATCTTTAAGACACAGTTAGACTAGATGAATTTGAAAAATGAATGCAAGCAGTCTAAGGATAAAAAACCTAAGATTCATATTGGCATTTGTGACGGATAGAAGTACAAGTGACATAACTGACATATGTCTGTAATGTCAAATCAAAGTAATAAACATTGTGCTAAGTTAAATATAAATTAATGGAAAGAAAGAAGGTAGAGAGTGTGAAATAGAAAGCAAATTCACCTAGTAAACAAAGAATAATAACCTATTTCTTGGATGCCGCAGTCCGCTTGGTTTTCGATGCCGCAACCTTCGCTGCAGTTTTTTCTAGATCGGAGCCTTTGATTTTATTGAGATCACTCAAGCATAGAACCCGATGCCGATGACCATCTGCGTCAAGGACGAATACGGAGCCCTCCCTGGTCCAGCACTTCGTCACGCCAAATTTCTCCCGCGCTGCCATGAACGTCATATGTCGCGTTCGGGTCAGAAACTCAGACAGCGTTACACCGGATGCTTTTAACTTTGTTTTGGCGAACCATATGCTGTCCCGCACTGATACGCTCTGAAACTTGACCAGGATGGGTCTGGGCTTGTTTGACTGCTGTCGGCCCATTCTATGGCAACGTTGGATATCTGCTGTAGTAATTGTCTCAAACTTCAGCCGCTGCTTCACCACTTGGACAACCACCTGAGCTGTATCCTCACTCTTCTCCTCTTCAACGCCGTGCAAGAGAACCATTTTACGACGGCTGCGTGTCTCCATGCTGTCCACTTGGCGGACAACAGACTCCAGTTGTTGAGAGAAGGACCGTAGTGTTTGCAGTATGAAGTCCTTGAACGTTCCAAATTCGTCTGCCAAGCTGCCTGTACTAGTAGAGCCCTTTTTGACTAGATCTGCTTCGAACTTGGCCATCCGTTCCTCAAAATACAGCTGGATATTCTGGATGGAGGATTCCATAGTGATGCTGCAACTCTAATGTGTGTGTTTGTGCTGATAATGTTGTGATTATGCGGAGATAACACTTGACTGGCAGGTATTCAACCTTAACTGTGTTTATATATCATTAAATATATTAATATTATGATATAACTATTTTATTTAAAATAATTCTTATAGCTATTTCAAAAATAGGTATTTATACAACTACCCACCAAGTTAAATTAGCGGGTCTTAATCGCGTACAACTTACTTATATAAGGTATAAATACCTATTTGGTTCCGACGTTTCGCTCGTCTTGCACCGAGCGTGGTCGCGGAGAGACAGTCTCAGTCTCTCCGCGACCACGCTCGGCGCAAGACGAGCGAAACGTCGGAACCAAATAGGTATTTATACCTTAAATAAGTTAGTTGTACGCGATTAAAGGCGATTTTCCACCAGAGGGGCGAGACGAGGCGAGGCGAGGAGAGAATTGAAATCGCACTGACCCTTTTCCACTAAAAATAGCCATCGCGAGCTCGTACGAGCTCGCGCGTGACCGCCGCGCCACCCATAGGCTTCATTAGATAAAGATATAGGTACAGTGATGTTTGAGTTCGTCATAGGTACAGTGATGTTTGAGTGTCGTTTCCACCACTCTGGTAGAAAATCACCTTTAAGGTGATTTTCCACCGAGTGGCGGGACGAGACTAGGCGAGAAGAGAATTGAAATCGCACTGACCCTTTTCTAAAAATAGCCATCGCGAGCTCGCGCGAGCTCGTGCGAGCACGCGCGTGACCGCCGCGCCGCCCGTAGGCTTCATTAGATAAAGATATACTGGTACTGGTTAATTTATACTCTATGTTGGAAGCAATACGGTTCATTTTTACACAAACAAATATTTCAATTCACGCCTCGCATATTCTCGTCAATCCACACTGTTTCCACCAAAGATGCGCTGGGAGAGAATTGAAAATTTGCCATACAAATTTCAATTCTCTCCTCGCCTCGCCTCGTCTCGCCACTCTGGTGGAAAATCAGCTTTAGACCCGCTAATTTATTTTGTATGATGTATACAAATCGCGAAAGTTTAAAATCGATTACCCACCAAGTTAACTTGAAACAACAACTACCCACCAAGTTAACTTGAAAACGTTAGTATTATGATCACACGATTATGAGTTCTAATCCGTGATTCGTCTTTTGGTGTACCTAATAATTTGTGGCTCTGACTGCTATGCATTAATTGGCTAGGATGAAATTGTGCAAAGCGAAGAAGAGAGGTTACAAAGTTCTACAACCGAAGTTGGAGAAACAAGCTAGTATTATAAGCATATACAATATCATACTTAACTGTCTGTACAGAAGATGTGTACTTATACATCAAATAAATTTAACACGTTTTTCATTAATTCTGAAGCCGTTATAAATATTAATATTAACAAAATCCATTAATAAATATGTCATCGTGTGAAGTGATGTAATTTGCGAAATTGAATCATATTAAAATTATGACGTCACATCCGCGTGGCTGTTGCCACTTCCTATGTACTCTTTCAGAGTGGAGGCTGGCGCCGGTGCTAGCGCGGGCGCGTGTAATTCAAATGTATGCAGACGCTCTTTGCGTTCACAGTGCGCGCGCGAGTCGCGCGTCTTCATGTGGCGGGCGCGCGCGCGGCTGGCGCGGGTGTTTCTAATGGCTCAGTCCGCCCATATCGTTCAGAGTGATATAGCGTCTGTTAGGTGACTACGCGTGTGGTTCTAAACCATTTTGATTCACCCGCCGAAGCGTCGTCAATCATGGACATCAATACTGAAGAATTTATATCTGCAGTACAACATCGCACAGCCATTTGGCAAAGTAAACATCTGCAACATTTAAATAGGGCAGCCATAAATAAATTATGGGAAGAAATACCTAAAACAATTGTTTCCTGGTAGTAACGGTTACTTTGTATTCATATCATTATTAGGTACCTACAATTACAGATTATAACTTTAGAGAAGGTAGAAATGTATGATAATTATGTAGTTTAATGTGTAGATAGTTAGTAGTAATTAATAGTTATGTTCATAAAAGTAATTCATATACTTGTCACGAATTATTTATTTTTGCTTGTCTCGTGTGTGCCAAACTTCATATACTTATAGCAATTTTCATTTCAAGTAGGTATGAATTTTCCATTAATAAAAGCAAATCTTCATCCATGTCTTCTAAATACGTAGCAGCTCAAAGTTTGAGAACGACCAAACACATGTCCAAGGACACTCGAAGCTCGTTCGGCACTGTGAATAAGCAGACGCCAAGACCCGAGCGCCCGCGCCCGCGCCCGCACCCGCTAGTGCAGTCTGATTGAGCACTAAAGCGGCTGCGTGCCGTGTTCAATTATCATTAATTAATATTTGTTTCAGCCGCCCACAACGTAGGTATATCTAAATTTACATATAGAAATTACTTGGTAAAATTTTTGCAATCGAAATATGTCACGACTAATTTGTACTATCTCATTTTTGACATGACAGTGGAGAAACTGACGGACTGCTACGCAGAGGGTCTAGGGTTCGAATCCGCGGCGCGGCAAAACCAATGACATTTCAAAGATATGTGTGTAAGTATTTAATGGTTATAATAATCACTTGCTAAACGGCGAAGGAAAACGTCATGAAGAAACCTGCATGTCTAAGAGTTCTCCATAATGTTCTCGATAAAACTGTCTGCCAACCCGTACTTGACCAGCGGCGTGGATTATGACCCAAGATTATGTCTCATAGTGACCGTTGACCGGATGTCCTTGTTCAGCAGTGGGACAGTTTAACTGATATTTATTATATTAAAGGCACTATAGAAATTTTTTATTCATTATTTGGAGAGGATGGATGACGAAAAACTGACCAAGCAGATATATAAGGCAAGTGTTGAAGGGACAGGACGAAGGGGAAGACCTAGGCGGACGTTCTCTGACCAGATTGGAGACATCCTAAAAACAGGACAGGTTAGAAGTACCCTGAACAGAAGAGCATGCATGAGGAATCTGATGGGAGTGACTGAAGCAAGAGAGGTATGTCACAAATGGCGTTCCGTAGTCTCTGCCTACCCCTCCGGGAAACAGGCGTGAGTCTATGTATGTATGTTATTCATTATTTTTATAATAGCCTTCTAGCGTATAAGAAGCTGTCCATAATTCAAGACAAAGAATCATACTGTCAAAATGGGAACTTCCTCTTTTTTTAAGCAGATTATAAACTGATAACGTTCCACATAAACGCAAGGAATTCTCCTATTCTGTTGACTAGGTCAGTCTGGAACAACAAAATAAAACAAAACTTCTTGTTGTGGCAATAAGACAAATTGAAATAGCAGTGCACTGAGGCTGCAGAGAACAGTTCTTGTGAGAGGAAATTAATCCAAGCACAGTAAGGTAGTGTTTGTTGTGCCTGAAGTAAGTTGGCCTTGTGATTAAAACTTGGACTTCTATGACTTCTTATGTAGGTCGACTTTGGTTTTAGAGGCCATTTTCCAAAGAATAAATGGCACTCTAATTATACGCAGGTAAACAGTTTATGTATTGCCTATTGGGTACGGTTTATGTTGTTTAGATACTGGTACCATTTTAGTAAAAAAGGTAACGCTTTTTAAAAATGATGATGTTTTGTTCTAAAACATATTGATTTAAGCCGCATGCGACTCCCGACTTTCAAAAACTTTTGGTATAACAGTCGCGAGAGAGCGAACTGAGCCTTAAATTTAATTACTTGGCAATCACACAGAAAAGAAAATGCATTAAGAAATTCAGAAAACGATATATTCCACATAAAAATAATTAATTCATGCTACGCCTCAGCTATTTATGTAATCTCTTTTTGTTTAAAGGGCAATGTCCCTACACTTCTGATTTAAATATTGGAGAGATAAATAAATGGGTTACTAGAACCGGGCCGGACCGGATAGCTGTCCGGCCGGTTATTGAATTATCCGGACGGATCATAGCGACGCGGAACAGGCAGCACTCTAATGTCGTTATACTGGGAAGTGAAATCATAGTTAAAGTTCTGAAAATATATTCGCTTAACAACATAGATCACTTTCATCATACATAGTGCAGTCCCAAATAATAGTGATGCAATAACAGAAATACATTTGCAGTGATATAAGATCATTTTGCGGCATTCATATTCCGCAAAATGATCAAAGCATTTAGTATTTAATATTTTACCAACACTATGAACATCATTATTTTTAGATAGGACCCAGACTAAGAATAATCATACTACGTAACTATTACAAACACGAGTGTTTGTGCGAGTGTAAGAGGCACACGCGCAAAATCTACTGAAAGAATTTTAAAACTGTTGCCCTATGACTTATGCATCAGCATAACACATAGGCAATCTTTGGTCACCAACCAAAAGCGGGTAAATAATAAAGATAACATATTTTAGGACAACACATACTCATAACAATAACTTGGGGATCACTCACATACTTTTTCATCATGTGGTAATTCGATCCATAGTTAAGCATTTGATTCCTAAACAATACAGTGAAGAAGCCAAACACCCGCCATAATACACCCAAAAATACAATCTCACCTTTCCCTTACACCCCATATATTAAAAGCTAAAGCCTTCGCCAAAGTTCGAGGGTTGTTATTGTAATATTGAACAAAAGCGAAGTTCGGGGCTGTTTTTAAGTAATGGCATGTCTCAAGGGGCTACGTGAGGGCCAATGAGTAAGCTGTATGATTGAAAACTTTTCAACTCGTGTAAGAAAAATTTTGTCATACTTATGTATAAAAGAAGTTAAATTACCTTAAGCCGACAGATCAGCATAAAGCCAGATAAATGTGTTATGTCGTGAGAAGATGTTATCTATAGTTATCGCGTACCTTTGTGTCTTTATATATTTCAAAAGTTTTTTTATATTTGTAATCAATTTACATAGAACCCCTACGACTAGGTGGTCCGACGACCTAAAAAGGGTTGCTGAGGCAGGCTGGATGCGGAAGGCAGAGGAGGGGTCTTTGTGGCGCTTTGAAGTCTTAATCCAACATATATATATATCAACTGCCTCTATGGTCCTGCGGTAATGTAAGCGACTGCGGATCATGAGGTCTCGGGTTCGATTCCCGGGTCGGCCAAAACTGTTACTGGATTTTGCCGAATTCTCAGTAGCAGCACGAAGTCTATTAGAGAGTATATCATTAACTAAAACATTTACCAAATGTAGTATTTTCTTCATAATATTCGAATTTTTGTTAATTTTCCAACTATTTAACAAATAAGTAACCATAATAGCGTATGTCCTCTGCCAACCTCATCAAAGATAATACTCACAAGCGTTATATGAAGCTATATGTGGCTACAATCCGATGTATCCAGGTCGTTGCGTGCTTGTGGCGGAGAACTATTGTGGCTTTAACCAGCAATGTACTGATTGTACTATACGATGCGAGTATTATATAAGTTAGAGGCTTCATTGTGGTCTTTGAAACTGTTATGACCTGGTTTTGCGTAGGTTTGATGCGATGTAGTTTAATCTCCAACTGGATTGAATTTTGATATATTTATTAACCTGAATAATCAAATTTAAATTTTCACTATTGGCATAATTCATTCGGAGAAAAACACAAGTATTTATACATAAAAATAAATTAATTTACGCGATCCAGACCCGTTAAAAAATCTATGATATAATATATACGAATTTTAACTGCAATGATTCACTCATTGCAATACGAAATAACTTTTATTTCATAAACTTCTATTTGAAGTGCTTATAAAGCTATTTTGACTAGCCTGACTGACTCTGACTGAGGGACTTGTACGTTACAATCTACGTTAGCATTGCCATTGTACCGTTATCCTGATTGCATCCCAGAGTTTCGCTTTGGAGGCCGGTGCTCGGATTTTTATGATTTGGTAAAATTTTGACTGCCTCCATGGTCCAGTGGATAGCGTATGCGACTGCTGATCGGAAGTCCCGGGTTCGATTCCCGGGTCGGGCAAAAATGTTACTGGGTTTTTCCGAATACTCTGTACCTAATAGCCCGGAGTCTGGTGATGTGCCCGGTAACGGCAATAGGCTCACCCCCTATTACGTGGGAACTAAAAATTCATGGCGAAATGTGGATGTAATATTGACACCTCTGCCTACCCCTTTGGGGATAAAGGTGTGAGTATATAATATATAAAATATTATATTTGCTACATAGCAACTGACATCTGACCTTCGAAACCCAAAAGGCTAGCAATATTCCATGGTTTAGTCAGTATATTAAATTTTACTGGTTCTTCACAATGACTGTATGATGACTGTCTGATATCTTTATGGCAGTCTGTTAGCTGTACTTGGCTACTCAAAACTTGAGGTTTAAAACAATCTAATATAATTTAAAGCTGAAACTTTAATTTACTTGAAGATATCGTAATCCTATTACAGTTTTTTTCAGTACCAGGAACATTATCGACGTTTTTATTTATACACATTAAATCTCTTCTATTCATTCGAAAATACCATAACAAACCTTATACTACATGTTGAGAGTTCTTTATTAAAGACCAGTGGCCCGGGGCAATCGCCACAGACAGGCACCTTAATAGCTGACGGTACGGGACCGACAAGGGATCGAAACGAAAACGAAATGAGACGAAGGGATAACTTAGGTCTCGAATGTCAACTCGGTCATTATCTTTAACTTAACGATTTTTAGCTGTACAAGTGGGTCGGTTGAAATAAAACTGTAGATATAATTATCTGCCTCCGTGGTCCAGTGGATAGCGTATACGACTGCTGAACGGAGGTCCCGGTTTCGATTCCCGGGTCGGGCAAGTGTTACTGGGTTTTGCCGAATTCTCTGTAGCAGCACGGAGTCTGGTGATGTGCCCGGTAACGGCAAAAGGCCCGCCCCCTATTACGTGGGACCTAAAAATTCATGGCGAAATGTGGGTGTAATATTACGCCTCTGCCTAATAATTATCGCAGCCTTTAAGCATACTAAAGTGGAGTAAAAAAGGAAGACCATAATTTTACAGACGCGCTTAATACCGCATGGCACGGCAAGACTCATTTACTCCCATGTTTTATTTTTTATAAGAAATATGCACTTTCTATCGTAGACTTTATTCTGTCTGTAAAAAAAAAAGTAGGCGAATGTCATGTTATCCATATCTTTAAGAATGGGGTTTGAATTCCCAACAATCTCGAAACCACTAACAAAATAATATTTGGGAAAATCTGAGTCATCATGAGGCAAACCATTTGGATAGCATGCATGCCACTCTCAACATACATACATACATAGTCTCATGCCTATAACCCCGAAGAGGTAGGCAGAGGTGTATTTCTACACCCACTTTTCGCCAGATATACTTTAGTCCCACGTAATAAGGGGCGAGCCTATTGCCGTACCGGGCACATTTCCAGACTCCGTGCTGACTGCTGCTACTGAGAATTTCGTGACAGAAAAACCCAATAATACTGCCCGACCCAGGAATCGAACCCGGGACCTCCCGATCCCGCGCGCAAATGCAAATTAAATGCTTCAAAGTCTGAGTCGCTCCCCAAAAACATACGTAGGATTGTTCACAGATCACCCACCGAAAGAATTTTTCGCTCCCCAAAATCAATATGCAATCGTTAAGTCTAAAAAGAGATAGACAGATATCAAACGAATGTGGAGGGCTTTTATTATTTCTATTATATCTCGCTCTTTCGAATCATAGGAATTTAATATAAAATGTGGGGGACTGATATATCATGATACAATGAAAGAAAAGGATTCTGCTCATTGACTTTATTATTGTTGCTTTCGTATTTTTTGCCTTTGATACATACAGGGTGTCACAAGACCCTTCACCAAGCCGTAGTGTACTCGTAGACATCATGCCAAGTCATACTAACCAAAAATAATACCTGGGAAACGATGCTTTTTTTAAGTGTTCACATTTTTTAAACCGCAATTAAAAGCGCGCGCGTGCAATGTTCGAAATACCTACTTATCCATGGGGTCATAGGGCATCTAAAGAATATATTGGCGGGGTAAATGCATCGATTTTGTATCTACCTAATTAGAAAAATTCCATGCTAACTTTGAGCCTTAATATCTCCTGAACCAGTAATTTCCCAGGTATGGTGCCGAAGTAAAATATGTTCGTAGTGATTGGTACAACATGGGATTTCAGTTTTCGTTAAAGGTCTTTTTACACCCTGTATACATACCCAATGTGTGTGTCAAAGGCTGTTGAAGCAAAGCAGGCGTTTTCGTATTGCTTTGTTATATTAAGAAACAGCCTTTGTGGAGTATAGAATTTCAATCGGTAGATAGTTAGACAGGGTTGGTGGGATAGTTTGCAGATCCAGGGCTCCGGAGCGAATGTCTTACTTCGCAAATAGAACACCTGCTAGGATGAATATGGTAGGATGATGTGCGTAAGGAAAAGAGAACCTTATTTTAGTTGACAATTTAGTTGGGTGGTTGGGTTCTTTTTAAATTCCTACCTAGACGTGGGCAAATCTGTGGTTGCCGGAGGCTCTAAAGGAGAAATTATAGAACTATAGCAACTTAATCATTCGCTATTCTTTATTCTGCTACATACCTATGCTGTACACATAAAAGCCGTGTCGATAGCATTCATGACATACGTAAGCAAGAGGTCTCGGGTTCGATTCCCGGGTCGGGCAAAGTGTTATTGGGTTTTTCCGTTAGGAAATTCTCAGTAGCAGCACGGAGTCTGGTAATATGCCCGGTACGGCAATAGGCTTGCCCCCTATTACGTGGGACCTAAAATTCATGGCGAAATGTGGGTGTAATATTACACCTCTGCCTACCCCTTCGGGGATACAGGCGTGAGTCTATAAATAAATAAAAATAAAACGTAAGCAAGTCACCACTACGCAACCCGTACGTTTTATTTCCACATTACTTCCAGAACACAAAGCCGATGCTAGTTTTAAATTCGCATTAATACTTTTTCCCGATATCGCTTTGTGGAACGATAAAAATGTGAAATCAGCATTTATTTTATCATTTATTATGGTAGCGGCTGTGCTGCAGGGGGCAATGATTCGTGGTAACTCGCTGTTCTGTGGTCTATGTAATGTATAGCACTTTAACAAGAGTGGTGGAAAATATTGGATTAAGAACGCATTGGATTGAGTAAATTGCAATCTATAAAATATATAAAACCTAGAGGAATAAGCGATTAAAGGCGTATCTTACATAGCCTAATAATCAAAATTAAAATTATCAGAGAAAGATTAAATGAAGAGAAAAATAAAACTCTACCACATACACACATCACCATCTAGCCCCAAACTTGTTCTTCTTCTTCATCGTGTCACTGGTTCAGATTTGCTGTTCCCAAAACTTGGCTACGGTAACGGCATTGTCTGAGGCCACCTTAAGATCCTGTTTACTGCAGGTAGATGGGCAAAGAGGGCATCTAAACAGAGCTGATACTATAAAAGACCTGCGCAATGTTTCAAAATAACTTTTAAAAGTATACTGGATAAGTTAGTCTTATGATCACAAGATTATGGGTTCTTACCTTCGAATCGTCTTTTGGTGTAATACTTACTTGTAACTGACAACTGACTGTTATACACAGCAACTGACGGGTTAACATGTTTTGCAATCTTGTAGAATGGGCATTGGCTACGGAGTTCTACGCGGGTGAAGCCAGGAAGACAAGCTAGTATTACGAAAGTAATACTATCTTGTCGATATCATATATTGCTGCTGTCACTCCTTTACAGATAAAATAAATTTCACACGTTTTTCATTAATTCTGACGCCGCCGTTATAAATATTAATATTAACAAAATCCATTAATAAATATTTCATCGTGTGAAGTGATGTAATTTGCGAAATTGAATTATATTAAAATTATGATGTCACATCCGTGTGGCTTTTGCCACTTCCCATGGCGGCTACGTGCCGTGTTCAATTATCATTTACTTAATTAATATTCGTTTCAGCCACCCACAATGTATATCTAAATTTACATATAGAAATTACTTGGTAAATTTTTTGCAATCGAAATATGTCACGACTAATTTGTACTATCTCATTTTTGATATGACAGTGGAGAAACCGACGGACAGAGGGTCTAGGGTTCGAATTCGCGGCGCGAACCAATGACATTTAGAAGTTATGTGTTTATTTAATGGTTATAATTATCACTTGCTAAACGGCGAAGGAAAACGTCGTGAGGAAACCTGCATGTCTGAGAGTTCTCCATAATGTTCTCGAAAAACATGTCTGCCAACCCGTTGACTAGCGGGGTGGATTATGACCCAAGATTATGTCTCATAGTGACCGTTGACCGGATGTCCTTGTTCAGCAGTGAGACAGTTTAACTGATATTTATTATATAAAAACACTATATAAATGTTTTATTCATTATTTTTATAATAGCCTTCTAGCGTATAAGTAGCTGTCCATAGTTCTAGGCAAAGAGTCATACTGTCAAAATGGGAACTTCCTCTTTTTTTAAGCAGGTTATAAACTGATAAAGTTCCACATAAACGCAAGGAATTCTCCTATTCTGATGACTAGGTCAGTCTACAACAACAAAATAAAACAAAAGTACTAGTCGTGGCAATAAGACAAATTGAAATAACAGTGCACTGAGGCTGCAGAGAACAGTTCTTGTGAGAGGAAATTAATCCAAGCACAGTAAGGTAGTGTTTGTTGTGCCTGAAGTAAGTTGGCCTTCTGATTAAAACTTGGCCTTCTATGACTTCTTATGTAGGTCAACTTTGGTTTTAGAGGCCATTTGCCAAAGGATAAATGGCACTCTAATTATACGCAGGTAAACAGTTTATGTATTGCCAATTGGGTAAGGTTTATGTTGTTTAGATCCTGGTACCATTTTAATAAAAAGGGCAACGCTTTTTAAAAATGATGATGTTTTGTTCTAAAACATATTGATTTAAGCCGCATGCTGCTCCCGACTTTCAAAAACTTTTGGTTTAACAGTCGCGAGGAGCTAACTGAGCCTTAAATTTAATTACTTGGCAATCACAGAGAAAAGAAAAGACATTAGGAGATTCAGAAAACGACATATTCCACATAAAAATAATTCATGCTACGCCTCGGCTATTTATGTAATCCCTTTTTGTTCAAAGGGCAATGTTCTTCTGATTTAAATATTGGGGAGATAAATAAATGGGTTACTAGAACCGGTCCGGACCAGATAGCTGTCCGGCCGGTTATTAAATTATCCGAACGGATCATAGGAACGCGGGACAGGCGGCACTCTAATGTCGTTATACTGGGAAGTGAAATCATATTTTAAAGGTCTGAAAATATATTCGCTTGACTTCATAGATCACTTGCATCATACATAGTGCAGTCACAAATAATAGTGATTTTTCTTTCTTTTTTAAAAGACAACTCCCGCTTTAGGACTAAATCCTGTGTCGCGGGGCACTTTACAAACATACAAATAACGGACACAATAAACACCCAGAATCGAACCAACAATTTATAAATCACACAAACTGTTGTCTCGTGTGGGGATCGAACCCACAACACTTCGGCGCAGTGTCAAGCGGCGAGGCGGCCGGCGGCAACCACTACGCTAGCCACGCAGTCAATGTGATGCATTAATAGAAATATATTTGAAGTGATATAAGATCATTTTGCGGCATTCATATTCCGAATAATGATCAAAGCATTTAGTATTTAATATTTTACGAAGATTATGAACATCACTTTTAATATTCAAATATCGAGCGATAATCATCAATCATTATGTGTACCCCATCACTACAAACTAAATGGTGTACTATTTTAAATACAGGCTTACGGCATAGTAAAGTACAAGAAAAATTTTATAGTTGACACAATTAATTAATTAACTTTCTTTAACGATAACATCAAAAGTGCTGGCGATACAAAGATTATAGACCCGACACGTTTTTGAATAACTGCCCAGTGTAACATGAATAAGTGTATAACTATTATAAACGCGAGTGTTTTTGCGGATGGGTGCCGAATGGGTAGATCTTTAAAACTCTTACACGCAAAAAGAACTGAGCGAATTTTTCACCAAAAGCTGGTAAGATAAATATAAGATAACATATTTATGGACAGCACACATACTCGTAACAATAACTTTTTATCGAGTGATAATTGAATCCATAGTTAAGCATTTGATTCCTAAACAGTACAGTGAAGAAGCCAAACACCCACCATAATACACCTAAAAATACAATCTCACCTTTCCCTCACACCCCATATATTAAAAGCTAAAGCCTTCGCCAAAGTTTGAGGGTTGTTATTGTAATATTGAACAAAAGCGAAGTTCGGGGCTGTTTTTAAGTAATGGCATGTCTCAAGGGGCTACGTGAGGGCCAATGAGTAAGCTGTATGATTGAAAACTTTTCAACTCGTGTAAGAAACATTTTGTGATACTTATGTATAAAAGAAGTTAAATTACCTTAAGCCGACAGATCAGCATAAAGCCAGATAAATGTGTTATGACGTGAGAAGATGTTATCTATAGTTATCTAGTTGTGTCTTTATATATTTAGAAAGTTTTATAAATATTTGTAATCAATCTACATTAACCCCCTACGACTAGGTGGTCTGACGACCTAAAAAAGGTTGCTGAGGCGGGCTGGATGCGGAAGGCAGAGGAAGGGTCTTTGTGGCACAAGTTGGGAGAAGTCTGTATCCAAAAGTGGGCTGCAATAGGTTGATTAAATCTATATTAATAGGTATAATAAAACTGATGAGTTTGGTAGTTTGAAGGCGTTTAAGTATTGTTTCGGAAACTACTAATCAGATTGAATAACAAACACTTGACAGTTATTAGGGAATGTTGTAGGTTATGTAAGTCAAAATCACTAAGCGAAAAAATAATCGACGGGTTAAACCACGGGCTGATGTAGAAGTAAATATCAGATACCTGAATGATAATATCTATTTAAAGAGTTTTACACACAATTTTTTAGCATACTCCGACTCAAAATACAAGCAAACAAGTTGTTGAAATGTACAAACATATTAACTCAATATATTTATATGACGCATCCGTGGTCCAGTGGATAGCGTATGCGACTGCTGATCGGAGGTCCCGGGTTCGATTCCCGGGTCGGCAAAAACTGCTACTGGATTTTGCCGAATTCTCGGTAGCAGCACGGAGTCGGCTCGCCCCCTATTACGTGGGACCGAAAAATTCATGGTGAAATGTGGGTGTAATATTACACCTTTGTCTAACCCTTCGGGGATACAGGCGTGAGTCTATAAATAAAATCAAATAAAATAAATTAAATTAAAATTTTATATTATTAACTAAAACATTAACCAAATGTAGTATTTTCTTCATATTATCCGAATTTTGTTCATTTTCCAACTATTTAACGAAATAAGTAACCATAATAGCGTATGTCCTCTGCTAACCTCATCAAAGATAATACTCACAAGCGTTATATGAAGCTATATGTGGCTACAATCCGATGTATCCAGGTCGTTGCGTGCCTGTGGCGGAGAACTATTGTGGCTTTAACCAGCAATGTACTGATTGTACTATACGATGCGACTATTATATAAGTTAGAAGCTTCATTGTGGTCTTTGAAACTGTTATGACCTGGTTTTGCGTAGGTTTGATGCGATGTAGTTTAATCTCCAACTGGATTGAATTTTGATATATTTATTAACCTGAATCATCAAATTTAAAATTGCGCTATTGGCATACTTCAATCGGAGAAAAACAGAAGTGTAGATACATAAAAATAAATTAATTTACGCGATGCAGACCCGTAAAAAATGTATGATATTTATACGAATTATAACTGCAATGAGTGAAGTAAAACAAAATAACTTTTATTTCGAATCGAATGAAAGTTATTTTGACTAGCCTGACTAACCCTGACTGAGATACTTGTAAGTTACAATCTACGTTAGCATTTCCATTGTACCTTTATCCTAATCGAGTTTCAACTTTCGCGATTTGTATACATCTTACAAAATAATTTTGCGGGTCTATATCGCGTAAACTTAACTTATTTAAGGTATAAATACATATTTGTTTCCGACGTTTCGCTCGTTTTACACCGAGCGTGGTCACGGAGAGACTGATGAGAGCTCAGCGCCGTCTTGTGGAAGTGCAGGTTTCGGCACCTACCCTCACTTGGTCTTTATTTAAGTTCGCAATGTCGGTACTCCGACATTGCGAACTTAAATAGCGTAGTCTACCGTTATCCTGGTTGCATCCAAGTCTTTCGCTTTGGATCCCGGGGTCCAGATTTTTATGACTTGATAAAATATTAGATTTGCTACAGAGCAACTGACGTCTGACCTTTGAAACCCAAAAGGATAGCAATATTCCATGGTTTAGTCAGTATAAGTATTCAATTTTACTGGTTCTTCATAATGACTGTATGATGACTGTCAGATATCTTTATGGCATTCTGTTAGTATCTGTACTAGGCTATTCAAAACTTGAGGTTTGAAACAATCTAAAATAATTTAAAGCTGAAACTTTAATTTACTTGAAGAAATCGTGACCCTATTACAGTTTTTTCAGTACCAGGAACATTATCGACGTTTTTATTTATACACATTAAGTCTCTTCTATTCATTCGTAAATACCATAACAAAGCTTATATAATACATGTTGAGAGTTCTTTATTAAGGACCAGTGGCCCGGGGCAATCGCCACAGACAGGCACCTTAATAGCTGACGGTACGGGACAGACAAGGGCTCGACACGAAAACGAAACGGGGCGAAAGTATAACTTAGGTCTCAAATACCAACTCGATCATTATCTGGAACTAAATGATTTTTAGCTGTACAAGTAGATCGGTTGAAATAAAACTGTAGATAAAATTATCTGCCTCCGTGGTCTAGTGGATAGCGTATGTGACTGCTGATCGGAGGACCCGGGTTCGATTCCCGGGTCGGGCAAGTGTTACTGGGTTTTGCCAAATTCTCTGTAGCAGCACGGAGTCTGGTGATGTACCCGGTAACGGCAACAGGCTCGCCCCCTATTACGTGGGACCTAAAAATTCATGGCGAAATGTGGGTGTAATATTACGCCTCTGCCTAATAATTATCGCAGTCTTTAAGCATACTAAAGTGGAGTAAAAAAGAAGACCATAATTTTACAGACGCGCTTAATACGGCATGGCACGGCAAGACTCATTTACTCCCATGTTTTATTTTTTATAAGAAAAATGCATTTTGTATCATAGACTTTATTCTGGCTCTAAATAAAAAAGTAGGCGAATGTCATGTTATCCATATCTTTAAGAATGGGGTTTGAATTCCCAACAATCTCGAAACCACTAACAAAATAATATTTGGGAAAATCTGAGTCATCATGAGGCAAACCATTTGGATAGCATGCATGCCACTCTCAACATAAATACATACATAGTCTCATGCCTATAACCCCGAAGAGGTAAGCAGAGGTGTATTTCTACACCCACTTTTCGCCAGATATACTTTAGTCCCACGTAATAAGGGGCGAGCCTATTGCCGTACCGGGCACATTTCCAGACTCCGTGCTGACTGCTGCTACTGAGAATTTCGTGACAGAAAAACCCAATAATACTGCCCGACCCAGGAATCGAACCCGGGACCTCCCGATCCCGCGCGCAAATGCAAATTAAATGCTTCAAAGTCTGAGTCGCTCCCCAAAAACATACGTAGAATTGTTCACAAATCACCCACCGAAAGAATTTCTCGTTCCCCAAAATCAATATGCAATCGTTAATTCTAAAAAGAGATAGACAGATGAAACGGATTTGGAGGCTTTTTATTATTTCTATTATATCTCGCTCTTTCGAATCTTAGGAATTTAATATAAAATGGGGACTGATATATCATGATACAATGAAAGAAAAGGATTCTGCTCATTGATCTTTTTTATTTTTGCTTTTGTATTTTTTGCCTTTTAATACGTATATGCATACATACCCAATGTGTGTGTCAAAGGCTGTTGAAGAAAAGCAGGAGTAGAATTTCAATCGGTTGATAGTTAGACAGGGTTGGTAGGATAGTTTGCAGACCCCGGGCGAATGTCTTACTTCGCAACCGGAACACCGTAAGATGAATATGGTAGGATGATGTGCGTAAGGAAAAGAGAACCTTATTTAAGTCGACAATTTAGTTGGGTGACTAAAATCTTTTTAAATTCCTACCTAGACGTGGGCAAATCTGTGGTTGCCGGACGCTCTAAAGGAGAAATTATAGAACTATAGCAACTTAATCATTCGCTATTCTTTATTCTGCTACATACCTATGCTGTAAACATAAAAGCCGTGTCGATAACATTCATGACATACGTAAGCAAGAGGTCTCGGGTTCGATTCCCGGGTCGGGCAAAGTGTTATTGGGTTTTTCCGTTAGGAAATTCTCAGTAGCAGCACGGAGTCTGGTAATGTGCTCGGTACGGCAATAGGCTCGCCCCTTATAACGCGGGATCTAAAAACTCATGGCGAAATGTGGGTGTAATATTACATCCCTACCTACCCCTTCGGATACAGGCGTGAGTCTATAAATAAATAAAAATAAAACGTAAGCAAGTGACCACTACGCCACCCGTACGTTTTATTTGCACATTACTTCCAGAACACAAAAGCCTACACTAGTTTTAAATTCGCATTAATACTCTTTCCCGATATCGCTTTGTGGGAAGATAAAAATGTGAAATCAGCATTTATTTTATCATTTATTATGGTAGCAGCTGTGCTGTACGGGGCAATGATTCGTGGTAACTCGCTGTTCTGTGCTCTATGTAATGTATAGTACTTTAAAAAGATTGGCGGAAAATATTGGATGAAGAACGCATTGGATTGAGTAAATTGCAATCTATAATACATAAAACCTAGACCATAAACGCCTATAATAAGTGATTATAGGCGTTTTTTACATAACATAATAATCTAAAATAAAATTATCAGAGAAAGATTAAATGAAGAGAATAATAATACTCCGTTTTCCGTTAGGCAATTCTCAGTAGCAGCACAAGTCTGGCAATGTGCCCGGTACGGCAATAGGCTCGCCCCCTATTACGTGGGACCTAAAAATTCATGGCGAAATGTGGGTGTAATATTACACCTCTGCCTACGCCTTCGGAGATACAAGCGTGAGTCTATAAAAAAAAAACTCTACCACATACACACAACACCATCTAGCCCCAAACTAAACAGGGCTGATACTACAAAAGACCAGCGCAATGTTTCAAACAACTTTTAAAAGTATACTTACTAGATATTATTTTATATATAGTAGATTTGCTTTCGCTAAAAAGTATCGTATACTAAAAACAGTTTTCTTTGCTGCACATTTTTTCAAGTTCCAAAAGCCTTTTACCCTTAAAACAAATAAAACAATTTCCTCCAACTATCAATCTTCTACGAAAGTTACCTCTAATCAAAATGTTCTAACAATCCGTCTGTTACTTGCAGACATGCCTAATGACATCGTGGAACAGACAGCGACGTCGAGCACAGCTAGCGACGAGACGAACGTAGCTGGTACTGAGAACTACAAACTTTCACTGTAAACGTTTGGCGGATACTATGAGAACTCGAATGAAATAAGAAAAAAAAGAGGACAGAAAAACCGTTTGTTTTCATAACAGAGCAAATGACTTGAAACAATTAAAATTAATAACTAATATGTTGAAAGTTCTCAACGCATCGCTACGATCCCAAAGGAACATACATGCCAAGTTTTAGCAGTAGTTTCAGGTTTACCTTGTCTGATAGTAGACAGTAACGGAATAATTTTATATAATTATATTGATCATCAGCTAGCAGCGATAGCCTAATGGAGAGAGCTTGACCTTGGGTTCGAATCCACGGCGCGCACTTATGACTTTCTGAAGTTATGTGCGTATTCAATTGTTAATCATCGCTTGCTGCATTCGCTTGCATTTCTGAGAGTTCTCCACAATGTTCCCGAAAGACATGTGAAGTCTGCCAACCCGTACTTGGCCATCGTGGTGGACTATGGCCCTACCCTTCTCATAGTGAGAGGAGGCCCGTGCCTGGGCACGGGCCTCCTCTCACACCTCATCTCTTTATACTGTATTAAAGAGATAAAAAGAGGCCTTAGGTCTTATTTAAAGAGGCAACCTCTGGATGTGTTATTTTTCTAACATAAGTTTCTTATGTAGGCATTTTTTATAGCTCATTCATTAAGTACGTAAATTATTGAATAACATAATAATATAGGCCTTATAAAGCAAAAGCCTACATCCACGAAGACAGGGCCAAAAAACTTGGCACTTCTTCTTTTCGCGTAAGTGTGTGGCCAACTCTGGTGTCGCAGTTTTCAAACCGCCATAAGGCCTCCGATATGGCCTAACGATCCTTGTCCTGAGACAAGAACCAGGACCAACAGCTTTACCTGCCCTCTGAAGCACGGCAGCGCTCTGATACAAATGCCACACACGGTCACCCATCCAAATGGCGACCTGTGCAAGCGATGCTTAACTTTGGCGATCTACTATGAACAGCAAGTCAAGTCTCACTATGAACTTGGCGCTAATACAGATATACATTTCTCGATACGATGCGATCGATGTAAATCAACGTAAAGTAACAGTACCTATAGGTACTGTTGCGATTCATTCGGTGAGTGAAAGTGCCGAAGGCACTCCTTTTCCCCTTATGCTACTCCTCCTTCTATCTTTTTCCCAGCCCAAACAATGGCAACGGACTTGTGAATCCTCTGGTGTTGCTTGTGTCAATGGGCGGCGACAATCTCTTCCCATCAGGCTATTCGTCAGCTCATTTGCCACATTACATAAAAAATTCTACAACATTTCGAAACGAATAACAATAGTAGTCGCCCGACTCACAATTCTCCAAAAATATCACAATCCGCTATTCCATTGAAGTCATTAGCTGGCGAAAGTTTCCAACAAACTAATACAATAAATGGTAACTTTCGTTTAATTATTCTATTTGAATTTTTGAGTGGAATGTTACGATTGTGGTTTTAAATGTTTGTTGTAAGTTACCGTCGTGCTACGCTTTCAAACGTTTTAGTTTAAGCTTTAACTGAAGTTTGAAGTTTTGGAAATTTTGAACGGTTATGTTACGCAAATGGTTTTGCATTTTGAGTTTTTTGCTATTCAAGGGCTGCAAAGATAAAAATAAACACACTGTAATTGACTGTAAATTGTAAACGTAGCTCAGATGGGTTGGTGGGATGTTGGCTATACATGAAATAACTGAAGGAATGGAAGGAGTGGTAGGAGATAGGTAAATAAGAAAGACGAGAAAAGGGCGGGAGAAAGAATTAGTCGGTAAATAGGCAAGAAAAATAAAGCATTGTCCAAATAAAAATCGATTTCTCTGTCAGTGACATCGTAAATAAGAGTGAATACAGTCAGCTATGGCAATTATATAAGGGGTTAAATATAATGGTCACCATAAAATTCTTTGATACCCTTAGTTCTTTAACCAAAAATATATACTTAACATCAGAAAAATAAAGTCTAAAATTACAATAGTGCTAGCTATTTTAGTCACGACTGCACTTCAAATTGTATTCGAACACCAAATGTAGTAAATTATCACCAAATAAATAGGTTATATTAGGTTCTCTTGTGACACTTAATTAAAAAATAGGAGCCCTCTTAGTTTATTAAAGTTGGTGGTGTAACCAAATATATGTGTTGGTATTTAATACAACTAACAAAAAACTTTGGTTATAACTTTACATTAAAACGCTCGTTTAATTTTGGTGATCATTTACTACTTTTGGGTTAACAATGATTTATTTGGAGTCATTTTGCTTAAATAGGATAGCGAAATGTTAAAACTTTGATTATAATTTTACATTAAAATTATATTTTTTATTTCGGTGATCATTTACTATTTTTGTCTGTTATCTTAATCTTAATATATAAAATCCTTGCGTTACTGACTGACTAACAGACACGCTACAGCCGAAACTATTGGGCGCAGGAAGCTGAAATTTGGCATGTATGTTCCTTGGGGACCATAGGGGTGCACTAAGAAGGGATTTCCCGAAATTCCCACGGGATCGGCCAAAACGGGTAAATTAAAAAAAAATGCAGGCGTAGCTGCTGGCGTCCTCTAGTATGTTACTATATCTGGTGGTAAGTTAAACATTAGCCTTATATAAAGCTGTTGAGACACCGCTATAGAACGGCTATTCAGCCGCTATACAACCGCCATTGGACTTTGTTGGCACAATAACAAAATCAGTTTACAAAATTTGTTAAATGTTTCCTGGGAAATTTAATATACAATGTAATTATACAATTTTCACAAAGTATCGCTTCCGTAGAAGCTTACGTATTATTAATTACCGATATTTGTTTGTATTACCTACTGTTTTAGTTTAGTCCTTTCGCGGAAGAACAACATCATGGATGTTTTTAAAACAATATATTAAACGCTTAATTAATAGACAGGCAATGTTATTATTATTGAAGTAAATGTTATGTACCTTGTCACAAAATTATATTGATAACAATGATAAGTAAATGTTTAACACACCAGATTTTCCCGATAGTATTCGAAGGTTGAAGTATACTTTTACGTTGACTTTACGTAATTTTTTGAGCAGATTTGAAAGACCTATCAAGGAATCCTTCGATATTCTATACGCCGTAGGAGGATTGACTCATGCTCTCTCATAATCATTTTCTCTTTAATCATACTCTCTCATAATCATTTTCTGTACATAAAATAAATGATATACTTACGTAGAAATACTAAAATTATTCAAGGTAGTAAAGCCTTGCTGATTTCAGCATGAATGGGCCGGCTCGACCGGGGAAGTACTATCCTCTCACAGAAAATCGACGTAAAGTAACAGTACCTAAACTGTTGCGTTTCGTTCGGTGAGGGGATAGGGCCTCCGGCACTCTCACAATATCCCTTTTCCCTGATCCCACTCGTCATCTTATGCCTTTTCCCAACCCCAAGGGGCGGCAACGCACTTGTGACCCCTGTGGTGTTGCTTGTGTCCATGGGCGGCGGTAATTGCTTACCATCAGGCAATCCGTCTGCTCGTTTACCGCCTATTACCATAAAAAAAAGCTATTTTTAAGTAGTAGTATTTTACCATCATATACCCTCCTTCGCATCGACATAAATTAGCAGGTTTTTATAATTATTTCCTCTTCTGAAGGGAGACAGAATAAGAAGCGAATAGCTTGGTCTTCTACGTTATTTTTACAAGGATAAGCAACGTATGTATGAAGATTAGTTCTCATCTTTGGTGTCTAAATATCTAAGGGCTCTAAATATCCGCTTTTATTAGCCGCCATCATTGTAGTACAAAAATACGTAACTAACATCATTATGTGTTACTAACTCTACTTATCCAAAACACAAATAAACTCCTAAATCCCTCAGGGTTATTTTCACTAACACACACACACAACTAAAACAATTACACTAATCATGAACACACACGTACGAACACAGATCACTAACTTGTAGCTCTCTAACTCCGTACACGTGCTACGAATACCGTAGCGGTGAGCTACGGGACGCTACGTATTATGTAGCGATTTCGAGGAAATTGAGGTGTATTTTTATATCGACTATTTTTCGGATAGTTACACAAAGCTAGTAACGTATTATGGGAATTTAGAGTTTAGTTTTGTCTTGTAATACGGAATACCTACACGTATGGCATAGTACCTAACACTTTTTGTAAACCGTTTAAATTCAGTAATTTGTCAACGAATATTAAAACTTTATATTTTAAAACTGTCTCTCAGCAAAAGTCCAACAAATCTAGAAATCTATACTGTATTACAGAAGACTAAAAATATTCAATATTCGATTTTAAGACATAATTTTTTTTTTTGATTTTACAATTATTAATTGCCCCGTTTTTCTTGAGCGTATGGCCAGCTTTGGTTTGCGGGTGTTTTAGATAACCCAAAGGCTTCCGACATGGCCTAACCATTCTAGACCTGAGACAGGAACCGACGGCTCTACGTGCCCTCAAAAGCACAGTAGCGCTCGGTTGTAAATACCACACAAGCGGTCACCCATCTAAGTAATGACCGCTATGAACGTTGCTTAATTATGGCGATCTATTACAAATGAAAATTCAAGTCAATCTCTGAGGCCCATTTGTGACTTGAAACTACAGTACAGCCATTCGTGAAGTCAAACCCTCAATTTATGCAGGCTTTTCCTAAGTAATTATACTTCCTTGAGTGTGGTGCATATGGGTCAAACCACAACACAGTCCTGCACTAACGAGGCACCGCAGCGTTGCTCGCTCACTTTATTTTATTTCCACTGTCACTGTAAAAGTGGTTTTACACACAGAGAGTTTCTAACGTCATCATGTCAGCCTAGAGACGTCCGCTGCTGGACATAGGCCTCCCCCAAGGTTCTCCACACAGACCGATTTTGAGCCGCCCGCATACAACCACTTCCCGCGATCTTAACCAGATCGTCGGTCCACCTTGCGGGAGGCCTAACCCTGCTGCGTCGTCCGGTAGGTGGTCGCCACTCCAGAACCTAACGTTTCTAACGTATGGTCATTTAATTACCTAGCTAGAGTACGCAGTTTAGCCCGCGTGGTACGTCGATAAAAAATATACTATTTGTAGAATTAGATAACAAGTTATCGTATGTCAATTTTCATTAAACACTTTTATTACCTGCTAGTGGAAGACCACAGCTACGCCAGAACGTTTTTTAATTTACCCATTTTACCCGATGCTGTGGGAATTTTAGAAAATCCCTTCTTAGTGCGGTCCCAAGAAATATACATGCCAAATTTTATCTTCTTTCGACCAGTAGTTTTGGCTGTGGCTAGCTTGTCAGTCAGTCAGTAACGCAAAGATTAGGAGATTACAGCCCCTTAGGCACAGACTTTACAAAAAGACTATGCAAATTTTTATCAAACCTATTTTAGTGGTGTAGCTATGAGAGCATCCCAGACAGAGAGACTAACTTTCGCATTACCTACGACTAATATGGATTTAAAACGGTGCACATGACAAAAGAGTCATAGAGACGAACTTAATGCCATTCTTTGCATACTCACATGTAGTGGCATGAGTAGTTTTTATGCATCTATTTAATTGCTCTCGAAACATACCTGCTTTGTTGACAAATCTCCATTGCGTATTATAAAAATATAAAGACTTATAAGAGACTGTTATTTGTACCTTTAAAGAAGCATGAAGTGCTAGTTGAGTCTGAGGTTACACACGCGCTATTAGGGCTACTGCTCCGCAGCCTTGGCTCATATGGTGATAGTATACAGCCTATAATAGCCTTATACGACAAATGAGCTATCAAACACAAGAATAATTATTCAAATAGGACCAGTTGTCTTGGTGATTAGCGGATCCAATCAACTAAACAAACTCAGCTTCATTATAATCGTATAGAACTTTAGACCAAAATAGATTCTATCTCATAACCAACCCCATTTCCTTGACACATTCCAACCAAACACATGTGACATATTTCGCATGGCAAGCTTTGTCAAACGGCCCCAAGTCCACATTTCATTCCAGTTTGTGGTTCAAATGGAAAGTTTGAGGATACTGTCGCTAACGAGACCACGTGTAAACAGACCTCTGGCGAGACGGACGAGCAGAGAGACGAACCGCGACGGGTTGCCAGCTCAAAAAGTTTGGGGTAAATATTCTAAATAATGGACTGCAAATTACTTAAAATGGACACCGAAAGTTACGTGCTCACATACAGTATACCTATATTAATTATAGATTTGTTGTGGTCTTAAAAATATAATGCTACATACGATAGATTCCCTTAACGCCACACTAAGATTCCCTGTATCGTGTCTAGTCTCATTTTGACTGTGATTCGGCAAAGACAATAAGCTTATGTAGCCATTGGGGCCACATCGTAAAATTGCCCATTGCATGTGTCGAAAGATTGACGGCTCCCTTTGAGTAAATTTACAGTAGTTATATACCATCGAAGTGTGAGTCCACACAATGACTTTTACTCGTTATCGAGTAAAACTCTAGTAAGTACGGAGTTTTAAGTGGTGTCTTCTTTTTTCCAAATTAGTATTTTCTTCAAAATCAATATTTCACGTTGTAGTGCTGACTAATGTGATATATATGCTATACGTAGCTTCTTTATCATGGGCTAAATTAACAGGTTCCCTGTCCCGTGTATCATATATGATTCATAACAATTGATTGACATAATTTAGAGCGAAGGTTGACTCGATTTACACCGTGAACAAATGACGTCATCCATCCAGAATTCACCCGTGCCAATGGTATTTTTTGCAGCTGGCAACCGCATATACTGTTTTATCCATTTATCCATCCAACTGGGTTATCCATGAAAGCGCCTGTGTGTGTTTTTTTCAACTCAGAGAGGCTTTGCCGTAATTTACTTTTCTCGTTGCTTGGTCTTTTTAAGTACTTTTTTGTCTGTTTATGTTTAATTTTAATATAATGTTGCTGTAAATACATATAATATACCCTCTTATTCGTATCACAAATGAGTCGGTTTTGTGATACGTATAAGAGGGTATATTTTATGTTTTTAACCGGCTTCAAATATAAAATAAAATAAAAAAAAATTTTATGTTAAACGGTTTTATTACAATAAAAAAATATGTAGGTTATGTACTAAAAGCTAAAAAATAATTCGGCAAGTCCTAGCTACCAGATCGCACCAATCTTCTCATCAATCTGAGGTATTGATCAGACAAATATAAAATCGTTGGGCGCGTGAAATTTTTATCAAAATGTTTACTGTGGATACGCTACGCCCAACGATTTTATATTTGTCTGATCAATACCCCAGATTGATGAGAAGATTGGTGCGATCTTGTAGCTAGGACTTGCCGAATTATTTTTTAGCTTTTAGTACATAACCTACATATTTTTTTATTGTAATAAAACCGTTTAACATAAAAATGTTTTTTATTTTATTTTATTTTCAAGTTTTTAGTTTTGTTGTTAGTTCATAGTGAGCCCTATTCTACCAATCAAGCCCTTTCATTCGATACCTATATTGAGGTATTTGTGAAAAATACGTAATCCGCCATTTTGTGGTGGAAGCCATCTTGGATTTTTCATAGTGAGCTCTATTCTACCAATCAAGCCTTTTCATTTGATACCCATATTGAAGTATTTGTGAATAATATAATTTGCCATTTTGTGACAGCGGCCATCTTGGATTTTTCATAGTGAGCTCTATTCTACCAATCAAGCCCTTTCATTTGATACCCATATCGAGGTTGTTGTGAAGTAATATGTGATCCGCCATTTTGTATCGGTGGCCATCTTGGATTTACAATCATAAGGAATTGTATTGTCATCAAGATTAAGAGTGTGTACCAAATATCAGATCAATCTGTCATCAGGAAGGGGGTGAAATTCCAATTACTAAATTTGACCCAAACAAATAAAAAGGTCAAGCTAAATAAAACCGTTTAAAAACCGTTTAAAAAGTGGTTGTTAAGTAATGTAAAATTAATGTGGGGATTCCCCTACCAAAGAAAAAATGCCTAGAAAGATGAGCTAAACCGTTCTAGGAATATATTAAACGGTATCTAATTTATATCTATAATTTTGGTAACAAGTTTTTATAGAAAGCCGTCAAAAATAACTTTTATTTGGATGCGTTTTAAAGTGACTGCACGGATAGAGTAGTGGTTTAAGTAGCCACCTCATCGTTTAACACCGGGTTGTGTTTTGTGGGTTCGATTCTCACACGGAATGACAATTTGTGTGATTCATAAAGTATTGTTTCGAGTGTATTTTGCCTTTTTGTAAGTTGGTTGAATCTTTACAAACTTCCTGAGATCCCAGATTTCTTCGAATACGTGAATTGCTTTGATTTGTTTTAGAAAAACCTGTTAGTACATAAATGTTTCAGTTAAGGATGAAAAAATCGCTATCGCTAATTTTGGAAACAGAGCACAGAAGAAAATCGCCTAAAACTAAAGAGTCTTTCGTCATTTGCCGTTTCAATTTGCTTTCCTTAAATAAGTGTCATGAAGAAAAATTTCTGTCTGACCCTTTAAGTACGCCTGAGAGCACTTGTTGCATCAAATAAGTACTCTTTTCTCGCATAAATTCAATATAACCAGATGTAACTTAATGAAGATGAGTATTTTTATCGGAGTTGAGAGTTTGGCGTACAAAAGTTGGCGCTCAACACTTTGGGAGTGAATGTTTTATTAACTTTTTCGGTATATTGTCAAGTGGTTATTTGCTTTCTAAAAGTAGTATTAACCGATTTCTTGCGACTCCCGTTCTGAAAACTTCGGGCTGAGGAAAACTTTGAAACATCTTAGACTGCCCCATTTTGTATGCGAGATGTGTGATTTCTGCTAACCCGCCTTAAGAGAGATTCCTTAAGAGAAGAGGCCCTTGTTACCAATGGGTCTCATACATGTGTTAATAGCGTAAGCTGAAAAAAAAGAGAAAAGTGATTTTCTTTACAAATTCTGATGATAAATCTTATATTATAAGTGTGCTTTTTTGCTCTTCTTTCACACAAAAACTACTGATAATGACGATTTTTTATGAAACTTTGCATTAATATGGCTTATACATTAGCAAAATACACGACCACAGTCAAAGGACGTTCAACTTGCAGTTCTTGTGACATATTTAAATACATCATCCTCTCGACCGAAATTACAAAATTCTTCATGCCGACTCACATCCATATACATAAACATAATATCAACAGATATACATCTAAATGACAAAAGCCTTGTATGCAAGTTGTGAAGAGTCTCGACGAAGAATTTTAATAAAATGGCGACCGCGCATGGAGCTCGGATGAGCGAAACAGATGAACCGCATAACTTGTATTGTTTTAAAATGCAAAAATATTTATTATCGCTCACCTTTGATGAGTAATATTTGAAATATGCGTGAGTTTTTAAAGTATTTTGTAGGCGGGGGGGAGAACGGATGATTGGAAGTTTGTATATTGAAAAGTTGCTGTTTTTCATGTTAAAATGTATTATTTTTCTGACGGTCGAATTCAATACTCGATAGATTGATACTCGATAGATTTCCATGGATTTGGTTACAACAGGCACATATTTGACATACTATATAAGGGGCTTATATCACCAATGTGTCTTTAGTAGCCAAATCAATTGATAGATCGCATATTGAAACCAGCCGTTAGAGGTACGATTGATTTGTATGTTGAGCTAGCAAATGGTCTGATGTTTTCCAATTCCGTAACAAAAATCAATTAAAAGTGGTTATGGAAAACAATGAAACATTAATTAATAACATTAGTTTATAGATTCGTTTTACTAACAAATATGGATGTATTTGTAATCTGAAATAAATGATTATTATTATTATTCCTCTTTATTCATTACTTTCTCATCGTCTTATTTTACATAATTAAATCACTTTAATAAAAATACAAATAAAATTTAACCATATAAAATAGGACCACGGAGACCCACCAGTACCGGGCACAGGGACCAAGCTACCGGTGGTCAGGGCTCCAGAGAGAGGAACCTCTATTATTATTATTATTAATATCCTATCTCTATTTTATAAACACGAAAGTCTGTGAGGATATATGGATGTTTGTTACTCGTTTATGCCAAAACTATTGAAATATTTATGATGAAACTTTTCAGTAATATATAGTTTACACATCAGATTAGCTCCACACAGTACAAATTTTTTTTCGCTAGTCCACATGGGTAAAAATTTCTTCATAAATATACAAAATCCAGTACCTAATATTATTCTGGAAAAGTACAAAATCAATTACCTAATGTTATTCTTGAAATAATAGAATATTAAAACAATAGCTGTAACATTTAATCAGACAAGCCTTCGACGGTAAAATGGGGGCACTCACTGACATTTATACAAAAGGGTAAAGTAACACGCGGCAACACACAGTATATTATTCTGTCAGAACATTATACAATTGACGTATATCGTATAACAGCCTTTTTGGAAATTATTTATTACAATTACTTTCTATCTTTGTAGGGAAATTTTCTAAGTTATGTTATGTTCAATTGGTAATTATCGCTAGATGAAGGAAAACAACGATCCTCTTATATCTTTTTAATCTGTAAGCCGTCTCACTCCACTAGCTCTTCCGTAGTGTGCAAATTATAGAAGAAGGAAAAAATAATCTATAGTCCGTGTGTCTAGAATTTTGGCTAGAAGGAGCTGGGATCAATTGCAGCAGATTTGTGGAAGCGTGACTCTATTCATCAGCCCTTGTCAGCCACAACAAATCTCAGACACAACTGTACTGTGTTGCACAGCGAATACAAGTAATCTTAATATTAATGTGTTTCACTTACCCGCTATCCTTGCTGATGTCAGGCTTGAGCTAAATTAGACACATTCATACAAGTATATTGGCCAAAATAAATGAATGAAGTATCTTATACATAGCTATTAAGCTTCAAACGCGACGTTTTCAGGACACGTTGGCACGTGGAAGTCGATACCAGATTCACAATTTTCACAAATATCAATCAATAGTTCACAATCAATTTACCGTTGCCAGCACTAGATCAGGCGGCGTTCAAAGCGGTTTACACTAAGTATTTAGTTCAATTAATCAATTCACACGAAATGCAAAAAGGTGTGCTCACAATAAGAGTCGACAACGTGGTAATTTCTCAACGCGAAGCGAACCGAAGTGACAGTTCAGTGTGACCATTGTCAGAAATTTTCAATAGACTAAACAAAATGTTACTCAATCGATCTAATCGATTTGACTTATAATAAAAACTAATTCTATTTCAAACATCCACCCGCCCCGGACCGGCCTACCGGTCCGCTAATCGGTTGGTAGACGTGACAATGTTGCAACCGCTCTCCTCAGAATCGAACCGTCCACCAAGACCTCAGCAAATCGGGGAACTCCATCAGCCCCAGTTACCAAATGAAGGATGCGCCCCCTGCGCCATCTGAGTGGCGGAAGGTTAGCCTCCTTGATCAAAACGAGGTCACCAATCTTGGGTGGATCGGTCTTGTCGGTCCACTTAACGCGTTGCTGGAGTATGTGCAAATATTCCAAGTTCCAGCGTTTCCAAAAGCTCTGAGTAATCTGGCGTACCAATTCAAAACGCGAGAGACGACCAGGTCTCGTATCAATATAGGGGTACTCAGGCAAGGCGACAAGTGGGCGACCAATCAAAAAATGGCCCGGCGTAAGGGCCTCCAAATCATTCGGATCTGAGGAGATCGGGCACAATGGCCGAGAGTTCAAAACGGCCTCAATCTTACAAAACACAGTTGCGAGTTCCTCAAATGTAAGAACAGACTCACCGATTGTCCTGCGCAAGTGTGTTTTGGCCGATTTTACGGCGGCCTCAAATATACCACCCCAGTGTGGACAATTTGGTGGGGAAAACAACCAATTTATCCCACGTCGGGCAAGCCTATCACCTATATCAGCTTTGTTGGTTTCAAGGAAATTAACAACATCATTCAAATAATTATAGGTGCCCTTGAAGTTAGTGCCGCAGTCAGAACGGATCAAGGAAGGCATCCCTCTGCGGGATACAAATCTGTCAAATGTGGCTACAAACGCCTCGGTCGTAAGCGAGGAGACCAGTTCTAGGTGTACGGCCTTTGTGGAGAGACAAACAAAAACACACAAGTAGGCCTTAACAGTCTTGCTGTTTCGAAGTGTCGACGTTTTCACCAAGAAGGGACCAGCGAAGTCCGTGCCAACACCGTCAAACGTCCTGCTCTCAGTTACGCGATCTACCGGTAAGTCTCCCATCAAGGGCTGCATGGTAGAAGCCTTGAGCTTATAGCAAGGGATGCAGCGAAAGACTACACTCCGAATAATTCTTCGGGCAGACAAGATCCAAAACTCGCGTTGCAAAATAGCCAACAAGGCATTACAACCAGCATGCGAATTTTTAAGGTGACGGTCAGTTACCAACAAGCGTACCAAATGACCGTCCTTAGGTAACAAAAGGGGGTGACGAGCCCCGTAAGGGAGGTTGGCGTTCTTGAGACGCCCTCCAACGCGCAAGAGACCCGTTTCGTCCAAAAAGGGGTTCAATTTAGATACAGTTCCCGACAATTTCGATTTCCCCGACTTGAGGATAGCAATCTCCCTTTCAAAATGCGCCAATTGCACAGAACGAACCCAAAAGGTGAGGGACTCCTGTCGTTCCTGTGGTGAGAGAAACGGTGTCAGTCGTTTCTGTTGTGGGTGCCTAAAATTAAAAACAAAACGCTTTATCCAAGCAGTGACACCTAACAACTTGTCGAGGGAGCTGTAACGATTCAACAAAAAATCGGGGTCGAAGGCGCATTCCACCTTCTCAAGAGCGAGTGTTCGTAGACCCGGCAAATTAGAAGTATTCAAAACTGGCGTTCGAGGCCAATCAATTTCTGGTCGACTCAACCATTCCGGACCCCACCACAGCGAATGACCTATCAAACTAGGCGTCAAGCATCCGCGCGAGGCACAATCAGCGGGGTTGAGCTCACCTGGCACGTGTCTCCAAACAAGTTTGACTTCGGATTTCTGGATTTGGGAAACGCGATTAGCGACAAATACCTCCAAGGTGTGGACAGAAGCCTTCAACCAACAAAGAACAATTTGGCTGTCTGTCCAGGCGTAGGTCCCATTAATGCAAATGCTTTTACCCAAAGTACTGGACACGTGGTTCAACAAGCGTACAAGAAGTGCTGCTCCCTAGAGCTCCAATTTCGGAATGGTCAAAGATGTCCGAAGGGGTGCTACCTTGCTCTTCGCCATGATCAGGGAGACTCTCACCTGACCCGAGGCACTGACTGTGCGCAAGTACACCACGGCCGCGTGACCACGTTCCGAGGCGTCACAAAACCCGTGAAGGGTGGCCTTGTACTTCCCGGGAGGAAGGATGGGACGAGGCAAGGAGATCTCGTTGACGGCAGGAAGTGAGGATACAAAAGAGGTCCATTCCTCAACAAGAGTGCCGTGCAGAGGTTCGTCCCAGGTCAATCCTGCTGTCCAAAGCTTCTGCAAGAAGCATTTTGCCCAAAATATAATTGGACAGATCCAACCGTTCGGATCAAAGGTTCTGGCGACAGTAGACAATACGAGACGTTTAGTCCAAGAACACGGCAATTTCAAGTCTACGTTATATGTAAAGATGTCTTGGACTGGTCTGTACTGAACGCCGAGAACAGCCATCATGGCGGGGTTGTCAACAATCTCAAACAAATGTGGATCCTGCTGATGATCCTCTGGCAAGCCTTTCAAAAGCGCTGGTGAGTTGGAAATCCATTTGCGCAACTCATAACCAGCGGAGGCCAAAATACCTATCAATTCGTCCCGCAGGAGGATCGCATCGTGCGCTGATGAGGCGCCCGAGCAAATGTCATCGACGTAAATATCGTCCTTCAAGATGGCGGAGGCTCGTGGGAAACGTAGGCCTTCGCGGTCTGCGAGCTCCCAAAGAGAACGTATTGCCAAGTAGGGGCTTGACCTTAACCCGTACGTATTAGTATTGAGCTCGTAGACGACCATGGGATCGCGAGGAGACTCTCTCCAAAGGATCAGCTGGAAGCGACGGTCATCAGGGTGGATAATCGTCTGCCTGAACATCATTTTTATGTCGGCCACAAAGACAACCTGATGTCGTCGGAAGCTGGTGATGACGTCACAAAGGTCCTTGACCAACTTGGGACCAGAATGCAAGCACTGGTTCAAGGATACGCCTGTTGAAGTCTGCGCAGAACCATCAAACACTGTGCGCAGCTTGCCAGTCGATGGCTTCAATACCGCATGATGCGGGAGAAAGTAATGCTCCACCGAACGCCAATCCAAATTTGACACAGACATGTGTCCCAACTGTTCATATTCCCTCATGAACTCAATGTACTTCTGTCTGAGCTCCGGATCACGACCCATGCGGCGCTCCATGGCCAACAACCTCTTTTCGGCTAAAGGTCGTGACTCACCAAGCGGAGGCCGAACAGACAGGAAGGGAAGCCTCGTAATAATCCGACCAGAACGGAGTCGACCAGTGTTGTTCTGGAAGAACAGCTCGCACTCCTCATGTTCTGGATTCAAACGGGCAGCTTGAGGGGGCTCCTCTACCTCCCAAAACCTCTGAACCGCATCAGAGAGAGCGGAGCCTACAGCCAACAAATTATCAAGTTCAGGTGGAGGGGGGTCCCTAGGTACAGGGCCCATCAAAGCAAATCCAAATATGGTCGGGATGGCAGTCAAACTATTTGGCACCAAGACCCGTTTCCCACCAATCAAAATTCCACCGAGGACATCAGAGCCAATCAACAAGTCGATTTGTCCCGGTGTGTCAAATTTGGGGTCTGCCAGTTCCAATCCCGATGTCAAATTCACCACAGCAGCGGGTAGCTGTTTCTGTGGATGCATACCCAAAATATTCTTCAGCACAATAGCCGAGGTTTTAATCCTCGGGTGTGAAGATTCAACAGGGCCAAACAAAACTTTAACTTGCCCTTCAACATTAGAGGCTACGTCACCTATGCCCCGTATACAATTCGGAAAAGAGCCCATATTTAATTTAACCTGCCCTACCAAATAAGTGGAAACAATGCAACCTTGTGAACCTGTGTCCAATATAGCACGGACAACAACAGAGGTCCCCGTGGGTCCCCAGACCCTAACAGCAACCGTTGGTAGGATAACGGTCTCAATGGGGGAGGTTGGCGTTATAGGGCAGGGGTCAATGACCTATTGTTGCCTGGGCGGCGACCGTTGGCCAGGACCTGGCAAGTCAAAATGAGGGTGCGGCTTGAAGTCCTCAAAGGCGCGATGACTCGATCCGCGCGCCATCTGTGGGGGGTCATAGTGACGCACCCGCCCAAAACGAGGTGGGCGCGAGTCAAGGCGGGGACGCTCCGCCAAAGGAGGGGAATACCTGGGGCAGCAGTCATGGTGCTGGTGACGCTGAACAGCACATTCAGGTGCGCGAGAGAGAGGAGGCGTGCGCACGCTACGGTTCTCCAAGCGGGGCGAGTGGCGATCAATTGAGCGAGGCGACTCTCGGCTACGCGCCGGTGAGCCTCGGCTGCCACCTTCAAAACACCCGCCCGTGCGCGGCGTCGGCTGGTTGGACAAGCGGCCTACCTCTCTGGCATTCATGCAGAGAATGTCCAAATGCTGTCCTCCACAGTGAGGACAGGGGCGAGAGTTTGGGCAATCTCGCTGGTAGTGGGACCCCAAACAAGAGAAGCAAAGGCGGCGGGCATTCGCGATGCGCCTACGAGAGGCGACATGTAGGTCCAAGAATGCCCTACAACTGGCCGTTCTGTGCCCCGTGACCTTGCAGTAGGAGCACTCCGCTGGGCTCTGCGTGACCGCAAAGCGAGGAGGGCGCCGGTCAACATTGGCTCGGGTGTGACCGCGAGCCTGCTCCTTGACCTTGGGCGGCTGCGACTTAGCCGGCGTGTCACCACCGGAGTTGTCCAAGACCCGGCACTCATCCTCCAGGAACTTCTCCAGGTCAGCAAAGGGGGGCAGATGGGTCGCGCTATCCCCACCAAAGCGCTGTTCAAAACGCGACCTCAGGTCGGCAGGCAGCTTCTTCAGCACAATGTGCACCAATAGATAGGACCATTGGTCCACGGGCAGGTCAAGGCACTTAAGTGCGTTGATGGCCACCAAAAGCGGGTTCAAAAGTTGGGTGCGCAACCCAGAGACCCGGGTGAGCGTCGGCAAACCCAAAATCTGCTCAATGTGCGTGTCGGCGAGGCCACGCTTATTATGGTACCTACGGGTGATTAGGTCCCGAGCCGTCTGGTACGCCTCGTCAGACACGGGCAGATGCTGGATGAGGCCCTTTGCCTCCCCATCCAGTACCGACATTAGATAGGCCAACTTTTGTGCCGGCCGAAGGTCAGCCCTATCATGGACTAGGCTGTCGAACAAATTAACGAAGCCCAGGTAGCTTCCTAGGCAGCCATCAAAATGGGGGAGGTCCAATGTAGGGAGCCTACTCACCAGCCCCGGTGCTGACCTAGGAAGCTCCTGCTTCAGGCCGGGTTGCCCTTCCCTATCGGCAACTAGTTGTCTCGCAGTATTGGAGACAGCATCATACAGGTCTAAGACCTGGGCATAGTCTTCGCTGACCTTATTTCGCTGGTCAGCGGTGAAATCATTGATTGACACTTCAAGACAGCAAGTGCTGAAAGTGCGGAATTGCTGTTCCACACTTGCCAGGCGATCATCAATCCGCTCGTACCTCTGAAGTAAGGCCTGCTGGCGATCAGGCCGGTTCACTAAAGCATTGGCCGAGGCAAACCAGCGCAGATCTGATGCAATAGCACCAGCAGCCGCACGCAAGTCCTTGATAGCTGACATAATCAAAATTTCAAAAGAGCCCGGACAAGCGTTAAACAATATTAACAATCAAAACTTAATTTTTCTCAATTCTTTGAAACCAACAAAGTATTAGCCTGTTTACTGCAAGTGCAGGCAAGTGACAGGTATTTACTGCCCAACAAAATTAAAGGTTTCAGTATATTGAAACAAACACAAAAGTTATCAAAGTTATAACTTATAACAAAGTAATAAAGTTGAAACTTCAACTTAATTAATTAATTATTTGCAACAGACAGACTAACTGTGTTATTTATGATATACAATAGGAAGTAAGCACAGAATATGTGTTACCTAACAATATTATCTTTATATTATAACAAAACAAAGTTTATTAATGTGACCCGCCCAAGTGGCAAGGTCAAGTTGGTTGTTATGTTTATGAATATATGCAATAAACTAAATTTACTAAATTTATTGATACATACAGCTGTTATGTATCCAAACAAACTGACTTATTAATGCAACAACAAATTTAAGTTAGATTTTCCAACAATACAAATCAACAATTACTGATTGAGGTTATGTGACAATGTGTTTCAAATTATCTAGGTCAACTTATACAATTAAATATTATGTATTTTAGACAATAACTGACCTGACAAACACTACAATACTGTCTACAAGGTGATAAGATACAAGCTCATACCAATCTGAGTTTATACTCAGTAATGCAACAGCGGCTAAATTTCAACTACAGCTCTGCACCAAAAAATTATGTCTAGAATTTTGGCTAGAAGGAGCTGGGATCAATTGCAGCAGATTTGTGGAAGCGTGACTCTATTCATCAGCCCTTGTCAGCCACAACAAATCTCAGACACAACTGTACTGTGTTGCACAGCGAATACAAGTAATCTTAATATTAATGTGTTTCACTTACCCGCTATCCTTGCTGATGTCAGGCTTGAGCTAAATTAGACACATTCATACAAGTATATTGGCCAAAATAAATGAATGAAGTATCTTATACTTAGCTATTAAGCTTCAAACGCGACGTTTTCAGGACACGTTGGCACGTGGAAGTCGATACCAGATTCACAATTTTCACAAATATCAATCAATAGTTCACAATCAATTTACCGTTGCCAGCACTAGATCAGGCGGCGTTCAAAGCGGTTTACACTAAGTATTTAGTTCAATTAATCAATTCACACGAAATGCAAAAAGGTGTGCTCACAATAAGAGTCGACAACGTGGTAATTTCTCAACGCGAAGCGAACCGAAGTGACAGTTCAGTGTGACCATTGTCAGAAATTTTCAATAGACTAAACAAAATGTTACTCAATCGATCTAATCGATTTGACTTATAATAAAAACTAATTCTATTTCAAACACCGTGCCACGAGAACATAGACTTTTTGTAAACAAATAATTTCTACTAAGTGACTTAGCGATAGTTCTGTCAAAAACAAATAATGACAAATCCAATGAGCGCAACGGTACAAAGATACGTGTCATTGGAAACTAATATGTCAATGGATCAAGTTTTTATCGATATTATGCGCTGTCAACAGGATCTTTTAATGTTTTGAGGTACTGACGCCTAGAATGTCAACATTTGGAGTTAGTTCATTGAAATGTTACATTCTTGGGCTTAACATGCATTTATCAGAGGACAACATTATTTTTTTTAGTTGTCAAGTAGGGGTAAATGTTTAGTTAAATAGGTACAAGTTCTCTCCTCCCGCTGCCGGCGTCTCAATAAAGCGGGTGCAGAATAGTAGATGGCAAACTATTAGTCACGCAGAAAATTATTAATACCTAAAAAATAAATTGCGTTTTCAGACTACCGTTACTTTTAATGGATTTTTTTCACAATTTTAAGTTTAAGTTCATTCTAAGGATTTCGTTCACAAACACCGTACCTAAAATCTCCATGCCTATAAATTTTTATGCAATGTAATAGCTAGTTATCTGTAATATTGTTCATTGTTGGTCAATAATTTAATATTTTAGGATATGTAGGCTACTTTAAGCAAATGATTTATTGTCTATGATTTAAAAAATCATGTCAATAGAGGAATATGTATGTACTCTATCATTAACATACATGGTACTCTATTTTTCCTTAATTTACAGAATAAATTATGTGTAAAACGACAAAAAATCGGCAAATTTATGAACATTCGACCATTCCAACACAAAATCAAATATTTTTATTTCAGTAAAATTAAACAATATAAATTAAAAAACATTGTGACATAATTAGGCATTGAAAAAAAGAATGTTCAAGAAGTATAAAATCTAAAACACAACTGTTTGAAAAAAGGTTGTGAAGCCCTGTATGTTTGTTTACAAAAAGTCTATCTTCTCGTGGCACCAACTATAAAGAAAGTAAGTTTTTGAAGCTAAATAAGCTGATCGACTGTTTTTTTATTTATAGACTAGAGAACGCCAACAGCTACGCCTGCACATTGTTTTATTTATCTGTTTTGACCGATCCCGTGGGTATTTCGGGAAATCCCTTCTTAGTGCACCCCTACGGTCCCCAAGGAACATACATGCCAAAGTTTAGCTTCCTGCGCTCAATAGTTTTGGCTGTAGCGTGTCTGTCAGTCAGTCAGTAACGCAAGGATTTTATATATTAAGATTTGTGTGTGCCCATAAACATACAGGTTTAGCATAGTGATATGAAAATTCATATATCCAGACAAGAACAAATTGGAACAAATTACATGCACTAGATTTAAGTGTCTGTCTGGGATTTTAAAATTACTAAGTATTTTACGCGATATCCAGTTATGAACAACGTCTTATAAAAATGTTGCCTGTCTTTCTGTTCGTCCGGGCTAAACTGTGGAATGGCTTAGCCAATTTTAATGGGACTTTACGCCTAAGTTCACGGTACTGGAGCTGGACGATAGAGAACTTTGTAGGGCTACATATAGACTATAATTTGACCCGGTAGGTAGCACTGTTGTAGAAATACCGAAATAAACGCTAGTGAAATCGTTGGCAACAGCAAATTTTATAATATCTACAGATGTTTTTGGTCCTACCTGCCTAAAACCTAAAAGTATAAAACATATTCGTTGTAGTTACAGATTGCCGGTCGTTTATCTCTTAGTACCTACAAGTTAAATCCCGGTCTAAAGTCGATTGCCGGACCGGGATGATAAATGTTGGCCTCTGCGATTTTATTTCATTGAGTAAGCTCAAACTAATATCTCTGGAGCTTTAGTTTGATTTATGTACGAAAGAGCGAAAATATTTTAGTTTTGTTTTGTTTGTTACTGATTTTTGGTGAATAAGTTTAAAATATTTTTCGCTAATTATTGGATGGTCTGGTTGAAATGGTCTTTTTTAACGAATAACATGAATAAAAAAGAGACACAATTAATTGTAGCTTTCACATCTTGACATCCAGTACAGCAAATGTTGCACACCTTCCGATTTTTTTTATCTCGCATTGAAAATCCAATTATGGGCCTTTTCAGAGGAGATAAGTGAGACTTGCCAGGCGTTGGGGATTGGTAGTGAGAATTACTTAAAGTAGCAAGAGTACCTATGTGTCTAACTTAAGAGACTACCTCGAAGGTTAAAAAATCGTGCAGAGGTCATCGCTAAGTGTTAGCTATAAATTTGAAGGTTGCACGGTTTTTGACATGGCATGCCATCACGAAACTGTCTGAAATCTTATTTCGTTCATAACTCAAGTAATAACCGTTTTAGAGAAAATTCGTTCAACCACTCCCTAATAAACTAGCTCTTCTTTCGGTGAGTAGCAATTTCAAAAGAAAAAAGAAAAGTTAAGTATTTTTTAAATATCCTTAAAAATATTTAGAGACATGTTTTTCAAATTAAAATTCTATCGAGCGAAAATTTTCCAATCGTGTATCTGTCCGAGCATTTCCTAGATAAAGACCTGATAAATAATATATAAAAAATTTACTTTGCTGGTGTGTCTCACTGCTTCAAAATCGGTAATCAAAAAGGGCATACATTTTCGAGGTAGCACTTTAAAGCACCGTGTGTGCGTCTTTCGACTTCCTGTAGCGGCGAATCGGGGTGAGCAAAATTTGTCGCGTCACTGAATAGTAACCATAATTTTCTTATTTCGTTTTCAGCATCTCACTAAGATGTCAAAAACATCTCACAACGGGTTTTTATTAAAAAACTAAAGCACTTGAAGATTGACCACTTACCGTTACTTCTCTTTTATAAAGTAGAGAGGGTAAGAGAGCTTACCTCTTAAATCCTTGTTTGTAGAACACTACATACTCCTACATCATTGTCGCGCAATATCAAACATTATGACAGTACACATTGTCATTGATACAGCTGAGTAAGCAATGTAAGTACTTTGATACAACCTTAGCACGTTGTAATAAGAGCTATTTTACTTTACTTCTTATAAAATGTTTATTTTTCTCGCTGTATAGGTATGTATGTATCATGTTTACACGTTTTCATTTCTTGATGATAGATTTGTTTTTCTTTTATAACATATTTCACCAGAAGTGTGTCGTAAAAAGCCTCACAAAAATATTTTTTGTGATTTACAAGGAAAGCGTATTTTAAGCCCTAATTGCGATGGGAGGGTAATGGCATATTGTAAAACCCCCACAAGCAAATAAGTAAATTTGAAGTGTTTGTTGTTATTAGGCGGGGGAGTATTTAATTACGATCACGAACAAATACGAATTACTTTTATGATTTTTCTATCTAACACTTACTTACTTACTTAACAAGTAGGTATGGAACAAATGACATACAAATTAAAACATATGTGACAACTAAGCATCATTTACGAACGTACATATATAATTATGTATATCTAGAATCACTGTTAGTTTGTAACATTTATTAGAACATTGCTCTACCTGGGAACAAACCCATTACAAACACAACTGCACCACAGAATAACCCAGACAATTAATAACGTGTACCATATACCTATTACACTTCATTCATCATCAACAGCCTTTAACAGTCCACTGCTGGACTAGGCCTCTCCTTTGAAAGGAGGAATTGGCCTACTATACCACGCTGGCCAAACGGGTTGGTATAGGGTTTCTATCAAGTTTTCCTTTTCTTACAGTGTTGTTCTCTGCATAGTATGGTCCCTCTGTCGGCTCCATGGGATGATATGGGGTAGTGACAATCCGTATTCTTAATCCGTCACCACACGGACACTTCATTATATGCTTTGAAACTACAATCGCCCCGATTTCGGGCGACTTAACCCGCATACAAATCACAAACAAACACCGGAACCCAAAACAAGTACCTATCTGCAGACCACACTAATATTTGCTAAGCGCAATGTGACATGGCTTTACATAATAATAGATAGGAACGCCTGATTAGGTACCTAACACATTTGGATAGGTACATTTTATTTTCAAATCTTTTTATAGACTCATGCCTGTATCCCCGAAGGGATAGGCAGATGCCTTTTTCTACATTTCGCCATGAATTTTTAGGTCCCACGTAATAGGGGGCGAGCCTATTGCCGTTACCGGGCACATCACCAGACTCCGTGCTGCTACTGAGAATTCGCGAAAACCCAGTAACACTTTCGGCGGGATCTCCGATCAGCAGTCGCATACGCTATCCATTGGACCACGAAGGCAGTCAGACATTTTAATCTATACTAAAGCTGTAGAGTTTGCTTGTTTGCTTGAACGCGCTAATGTTAGGAACTACTGGTCCTATTTGAAAATTCTTTCAGTGTTAGATAGTCTACTTATCGATGCTACAATAACATCACGCTATGAGCCACGGGAGTGGAGCAGTAGCCCTAAATAACGCGGGTGTAACCGCGGCTCATCTAGTTTTTGTATATTTTCACTTTTACTAGATTCTGCCCAGTTATGTGGGGTCGGTTATAGCGATAAAAAGTATCTTAGCGTTATTCTGAAAAATCTGTGCAAATCTCTAGTGCTGGAGTGTATAGAGCGCCCGGAGGCCTACAAATTACCCTAGCGATTCTTATCCTTTGGAATCAACCGGGACCGACGGACCAAAGCGGCTTTACGTAGCGTTGTAAATACCAATATGATCCTAGCAAATATTGCTTAAGGGGACTACAAGAACTATTTCGCTATCCCTGTCGTATTGTATAAATAAGAAAGAGAAGCGCGACGACGACGGGACGTTCAGAACTCTTTACAAACCATAAAATAAATTAATTACAGTAAATGTATTGATTGGATTAAAAAATAAAACAGTATTTCGTTAGTATGTTGCTTGCTGAATAATTTGTCAAAAAATCAGAATGATTGTATGTATTTTAATATGGTTTTAGATAGATTTTAATATAGTTTTATTTTTTTAGAGGTATCTTTGTGATCTTTTCTATCCAATAAAGTTAGTTGTATTATGTTTTCAACACAGTACTTAACTAGATTATATCCTGAAGAATATTATATATCATTCTGATTGTGTTAACTGCATTGAATCATATACTTTAAAGCATTATAAAACTTGCGTTTAGCTCTTGTAGGCCCCTTAACTCCGCCGATCTATTGAGAACGACTAGGTAAGTCTCACAAACATTTCTACTAAAACCAAGAAACTGTGGCAATATGTAACGTCATAGGTAACTTAACATTATATTAACACTAGAGGACGCCAGCAGCTACGCCTGCATTTTTTTTTAAATTCACCCGTTTTGGCCGATCCCGTGGGAATTTCGGGAAATCCCTTCTTAGTGCACCCCTACGGTCCCCAAGGAACATACATGCCAAATTTCAGCTTCCTGTGCCCAATAGTTTCGGCTGCAGCGTGTCTGTCAGTCAGTCAGTAACGCAAGGATTTTATATATTAAGATTAGAGTCCAAAACCGCTTATTAATCTGTCTTCTTCAAACTAACTACATCGAAACGAAATCGCCACTTTATTTTCCTCCTGAAAACTACATAAATCGTTATTTATACTTAATATACTAGAGTAGTAGCAAGAAAGCAATACGTCAACTGCCGTTGCTACAACAGTTAATTGGCAATTGCCAGCAACGCCTACCGTTATTGCTTCCGTCGGGTTATTTATTAGCTCCAGTAATGTATTGCCGTGCCGATATGGATCAAAGGAAAGGAGATGTACCATTTGGCCATACATTATGGGCCTGGCACGGCCAAACACAACACCATGTGTGTTTTGAAGATAAATGACTACTCTATTAACCTGTATAATTTCTTTTTAAATAACTTTTGGTGGAAATAAGATACGAGATATTTGAAATGGAAATTATTCCGCAACTAAATATACCTCAAAATTGAATTTTAACAAATATAATACCTAGATGTAAATAAAAGTATGTCTTTGCGTCTTAAAGAACAAAAACTACATAAAGAGTGGCCAATAATAATGAATAATCACCTGTGAACTAGGGAACCTCGTACTATGTATACTCGTCCAAAAAAGCTAACCATAATCACAAACACCGCTGCATATTCTTAGATGGGTAGAAGGTACTGATCATTATTATTGAATTTATATTCAATTACATTACAATAAAACCGTACGAAAACACCAATAAATCAGAACAAAATATTTACGATACACAGTAGCAACACGAATGACATAACAGATAAAAAAAGTGTTGCAAATGGTTTGAAAAAATATTTCTAATATCGATTAAAAAACAAAACGATTTTTACCGATTAATAATTATGAAATGTATAATAAATTATATATTTCTTGATTCTTTTTACAAATATACTTATTAAGTAAATAAAATAATTTGTTTTCCAATATAGTAATAAAAATATTATTTCCTTAAAACAATTTCTGCCTACCATACTTCATTTTATTTTTAATGCTGGCAACATAAGACATTCATCCGCTATTACCATAGCTTATTCAAAATAATTAATCTTTAAAAACTAAATTCTTTCACCGATACTCTATCAAGAAACGAAAACGATGTAAAATTTTTAAAAATTATATGTTTAATTTCAACGATTCACAACTTTCTGGCCGCTACAGGCCGTATTTGGTCTTTCTCCTTTGGGACGGTTACCTTTATAATTTCTTTGGGATTTACTTTAGTTTAGAAAACTTGCAAAGGATTAAGGTTGGTACGTGATTTCAAATTTTTCCATAATAATTATACAAGAATCATTATTAATATAATAATTAAATGTATGATTATGATACTTATTATTTCAAAGCTTATTTAAATGGAGTGCATGTTTACCGCAGTTGAAAGCAGTCACTCCACCTAGATCCGGCTAGGTGGAGTGACGATATACGCAAAGTGGCTGGCAGGGGCTGGACACGAAAACTCAAAAATCGGGCTCAGTAGCGTGCCATTGGAGAGGCCTATATCCAGCAGTGGACTCTTGCAGGCTGATGATGATGATGATGATGAAAATCACAACTAAATTTATTTGGTTCGCCACACTAACCTATCAGCCTTTACTAAAAAAACGGCTTTTAGAGCTTTAATTTGTCTGTCTGTCTATCAATTTGTCCCTGTTACATTGAAACTACAAACATTGAATCACAGCCGAACGCATCGGGACCCAATGGTACATTTTAATCAGGAAAGCCAATCGAAACGTCTTAAAAGTAGAGGTATTTATACATTAAATTCGTTTATTGACGCGATATTATAATCAGGAGATCTTAAGTTATCTATTACCACCGTAAACCTACCCGTCCTTCTTAGTGAATATCACAAAGTTTTGTATCGTCTGGGAATCTTATACTCGACATTTGCGTAATGCTAAATGCGAAGTGACCTCTAAAATCACTAAGCCTATTAGCCTCTTTTAAAAAGTACCTGTAGGTATTATTTTTTTTATATACGCACGCCTGTATCCTCGAAGTGGTAGGCAGAGATGTAATATTACAACCACATTTCGCCATGAATTCTAGATCCTACGTAATAGAGGGCGAGCCTATTGCCGTACCGGGCACATTACCAGACTCCGTACTGCTACTGAGAATTTCCTAACGGAAAAACCCAATAACACTTTGCCCGACCTGGGAATCGAACCCGAGACCTCCCAATCCCACGCAGCAGAGCAGCAGAGTAGGTATGTTCACTCAAATTAAATCAATAAGACCCTTAATACGCTCCAAAAGGAATTACACATTTCGACACCTGTTTTCAATTACATTTCAATTGATTTATTTCTTAATTTGACTAATCCAATTAATTTCCCTCCTTAGGGAGGAAAGGGGACATCAATTCCCCCCTGTAGAACTCATTAATTTATCAGATATAAATGTCTTGCGGTACGTAATCAGTGTTCGAGTCATTAATTAGTACTGAGCTAATCGCTTGAATTGAATTACCAATCGCGGTTAATTAATTTAAAAACGAAACATCGGTTTAAAATTTGCTTTTTTAGCTATTAGTTTCGAAACATGTAAGAGGCGCAAAGGTTTAAAGTGATTGCCGCTCTATATCCCAACGCCTAGCTGTCGGAGTTCGACACAATCATAAGTAAAACTTTGATGTCAAGAAAAACTGATTTTAACCTAAAATTACAGCAACTGAGATCGAGACCGAAGTCTTAGTCAAAAATTACCTGTGTTCTCTCAAAAAAGATCAATAAGATATTTCGTAAATTATATTATCACTAGAAGACGCTGCAACAACTTCAAAAGCCCCTGTGAGGCTAGCAATTTTAATATAATCTTGGCTGCTACCACATCAACCAGAATAATAACTATTCACAAAATACATACATACATACATAGACTCACGCCTGTTTCAGAGACTACTGAACGCCATTTGCAACGATCCTGACATACCTCTCTTGCTTCATGCACTCCCATCAAGTTTCTCATGCATGCTCTTCTGTTTAGGGTACTTCTTTTATTTCCAAAATAATTTTCAAATAAAGTTCGCCAGATATTTCTGCCGCAATAACGCCGATGGTAGCGTTAATTTATTTATTGAGATACATTCAGTCGTTCGTCAAACACTGATACCTCGATGATGCTTGTGTAAATAAAGTTTGTACCACTACGCATACGATACACAGTCAGAAGGTTAACTGCTTGATATTTTTTGATGTGGCCTTCTCTGGTGACGGAGTCAAAGAGCTCTGATATTTACATAGAGGCGCATTTCCCATGGGCGTTCTGACGATAAACTTTTTGTGACCCTAAGTGCCGCTTAGCGGCGTGGCAGTCGCGCTGTGACAGCTGTCTCTACGAGAGCAAGAGAGACGAACGTTCCTGCTGTGTATCTTAACTACGAGAGCAAGAGAGACGGAGAACGACGCCAGCGACGCTAACGGCGCCAACTACGAACTAAACTGGAGACGGTCTCACTTGGAATCGGCACACGAAATCCTTAAGAACTGCGCTTCTATGTAAATCTGTATTCATTGACGGAGCTTATAGACCGCCCGAAGGCCTCTGACATGGTCTGATGATTTTATTTACTGAGGCAAAAACCGGGACTGACAGCTTTACCTGCCTTCCAAAGCATGGTAGCGCTTTAATATAAAAGCCAAAAGCGATCACCGATCTACGTGGCGGATTCTCCAACTGCGACTGCTGATCGGAGGTCCCAGGTTTGAATCCCGGGTCGGGCAAAAGTTTAACTGGTTTTTTCCGAATACTCAGTAGCAGCCCGGAGTCTGGTGATGTGCCCGGTAACGGCAATAGGCTCACCGCCTATTACGTGGGACCTAAAAATTCATGGCGAAATGTGGGTGTAATATTTACACCTTTGCCTACCCCATCGGGGATACAGGCGTGAGACTGTAAATAAAAAAATAAAATTATAGCTAAACAATGGTGTAAGTGGAATGATCAACTAAAATGAGATTTTTTGTAATGAGATGTCGTAAGAGTTCATACATTCGAGACAACCTTTGTCAAGAACATTTTCATGCCGTGTCGAGGAGTTGCAGTTCTCAAGTGTGAACTCAAGATGCAGTTCTACTACATATTTTTGATGGTGCATAAAACAGTTTCAAATAAATATATGTATGTACATATAGATGAGCCCGCGGTTACACCAGCGTTATTTAAGGCTACTGCTCCGCTCCCGTCGCTCATAGCGTGGTGTTATATAGCCTATAGCCTTCCTCGATAAATGGGCTATCTACACTGAAATAATTTTTTTTATCGGTCCAGTACCTAGTTCCTGACATTAGCGCGGTCAACCAAACAAACAAACACTCTTCAGATTTATATATTAGTATAAGGTTATAGACCTCAGTTTTAGTTGACCTTCTAAAATGAATTTGTTTAGTGGATGACAATAAGAGTGCGCGCGAGGCAACATTTCCGTCGGATATTAAATGTCAAGAGGTACGTAAACATGCACCGGACCGGCGCCATGTTGATTTTGCATTATTTTCTGTTTGTATACACGGTTCGTATCCCGTGTGGTGTAATATGGATTATGTTGCGATTAGAACTGGTTTGGGAGTTCGGTGTGTAAGTTCTCCCCCACATGATTTGACCTATTTGATAATATAAGTATTCTAGTCGAAACAAAACTACTTAAATAAAGTTTCATATACTCTGTTTTATGTTGGTTTTATGTTAAAGATATTTACTTAATAAATCTCTGGTATTATCGCAGGCCTATGCGAACATAACAGAAACTAGGAATAAATCCTATATCTCAGTAAATTTTACTAGACTTTAAACGATAGATTTAGATACGGAGCAAGCCAATTGTTTTTGAGAATTTTAGTTCATACACAGTAATTTGATACTTACTTACTTACTTACTTATCGTCACGCCTTTTATCCCCGAAGGAGTAGGCAGAGGTGTATTTCTACACCCACTCTTCGCCAGATATACTTTAGTCCCACGTAATAAGGGGCGAGCCTATTGCCGTACGGGGCACATTTCCAGACTCCGTGCGGCTACTGAGAATTTCGTGACAGAAAAACCCAATAACACTGCCCGACCCAGGAATCGAACCCGGGACCTCCCGATCCCACGCGCACATTTATGCCGCGAGACCAACGAGGCAGTCGTATAGGGTTTGATGTCGAGTTTTCCGTCTCTACGCAAAGATGGTATTTGCATCGTGTTATCCCTTAGTCGCCTCTTACGACACCCACGGGAAGATAGGGGGTGGTGACACTTGTATTCTATGCCGTCAACCACACGGCTTAGTAATTTGATATCTAGAATATATAAATCTAAACAAAATGGCAAGCATTTACTACATCATACACAAAAGTGCAGATATATTTTCCACCCACAAACCACTCGTATTCCAGCTAGAACCTTATAAAATACAAGCACCAATAAATTCACAGAAAACGTACTCCGACAGGTGCTAAAAGTTTGCACGGTAAGTTATTTAGCTCTATTCCCAGTAGAACTTCGACCAAAAGGCGGCGACTAAATGCTATAAGCCGCACGTACGACCAAATACAATTTGGATTTGTAGATTCCAATTGCGACGACCGATAGCAACTCATGAAGATTTTACCGGAATATGCATTGATTTTTATTTCACTTTTAATATATAGGTTTGTCAGGATTATTGCAAATGGTAGTCTGTAGTCTCTGCCTACCCTTGGGGAAACAGGCGTGAGTTTACGTAGTATGTATGTACTTTTAGTAATATTGATGGCGAAAGCCTATGATTCAAAGAGACTGCTACGCAGAGGGTCTCGGGTTCAATCCCATGAAGAAAAACATCGTGAAGAAACCTGCATGTCTGAGAGGTGTCCGTAACTATCTCAAAATATATGCGAAGCCTGCCAACACGCGCATAGCCAGCATGGTGGACTATGACTTTCTCAAATGCCATATAGCATGAATGCATTTTTTTTCTTTTTTTCGTGTGAGTGTGTGGCCAACTCTAGTGTCGGAGTTTTCAGACCGCCCGAAGGCCTCCGACATGGCCTAACGATCCTTATCCTGTGACAAGAACCGGGACCGACAGCTTTACGTGCCCTCCGAAGCACGGTAGCGCTCAGATGTAAATGCCACACATGGTCACCCATCCAAATGGCAACCTGTGCAAGCGTTGCTTAACTTTGCCGAACTGTTACGAACCGCAAGCCAAGTCTTGCTATGAGCGCTACAATCAAATTTAAGAATATTGCATCACAATATTCAGCATTACTCGCTCAATAGCAAAAGCGCCGCGGTAATACAGTCGGGATTCCGAATCCAGTTAGCGTACCGCCTTAACTAAAGCCAGAACGAGTGATATATGGCCCTTTAAACGACAAATCAATAAACACCACACCTCTAAATACGGTTCGGAAATTCAGAAATCGAATTCCAACCGTCGCCGCTTCAGCACAAACCGCTTTTAACCGGTTCACAGCCCATTCAAACCGGATATTTCCTTTTAAACGTGGGTAGACCGTTTTATGAAGAGGCATAAACTTAGTTCACAACTTGGACTAAGTTAAAAATGCAGCTTAGTATATGAACAAGTTGAAATTTACTAAGTTTCAAGAAAACTTTTGTGAATTGAAAAGCTCAGCTTCGAAGTTCGGGAAGGTTATAAATTTGTTTTTGTTTGGCAAGCTATTTGCCAGCGCTTAGTTTGAAGAGCATGAAAACGTAAATATTTTTAGCTGTTTTATTTGCATTTACCTTGGAATATAACATTGTATGAGCACGCAACTTTTGCTCGTGTAGACTATGATGATATCCATTTTCGTAAGATTTCAAAAGTTAATTTTATCAAAAACCATTAAGCAGTTTAGTCGCGTAAGCGTAGCTGAATATCAAAAATACTTCAAAAATTTTGTAGTCTTAGAATGGTGTCCAGTGGTTAAATGACGTCTTTGCACTTTTCCAAATAATTATAAACCCATAAAATTACTGCATCCTTCTCATTTCCCTACGTTATACGTCCATGTTATAGGTCCATATTTTTCTCCACGGCAATGATAAAATTAGGTTCATAATAATATACAAACGACAAAACTGTGACCAAGATATCATTACATGTCCACTGATTCCTTCAAAATATACAATCGTGATATTTATAAATTCACACAGTAGACGACACAGCAACATCATTCGGTACCGTTGTCACGACCAAACATTAGCATACAGTAATGCCATTGTACACGACACGCGTGCCCGCGTATACTTTCAACTCAGCTGACATTTCGTGATATCATAATAAATGTAATTTACTTGTGCCGGTATATTTTATATATTTGTGATATAAATATATAGAGCGTGTCACGTAGTTCATTCGTAAAGTAATGTTTATTGCTTTGGAATAGTTGTATCGTAAAAAAAGAAAGAAAGAAAGAAAGAAGAAAAAAAGAAAGGAAGAAAGACAGAAAGAAAATGCATTAATTCGGCATTAAGGCGGAATTCAAGACACGTTACACACTAGATATAAGATCAATTATTATAATTACAGATCTTTTCTTCAGTTCCATAATCGAGACGTACACACGTCGGTAAATAGGGTATCCAATAAAAAAAACATTATCCAAATCGGACCAGCAGATCCTTAGATTAGCGCGTTCAACCAAACCTACAGACAAACAAAATCTTCAGTTGTATTATATTACTACTTATAATATGATTTAATTACCAATCCACATTAGAAATAAAAAAAACAGCGCTTCAAATACTCAAAAAAGAAAATATGATAAGCAGAACTTCACTGACCTCGAAAGAGCTCACAGTCTCTACATCAAATGCCTAAAAGACAAATCTAGGTCATACAAGTGACCAGAATGAATGTTAACACTGTATATAAATGAGGTCTCCCCACCCTTATAAGACAAACGTTACCCTTGTCAGCGCCGCCTATCTTTACGAATACGGTCGTGAATAGTGAATAATGCCGAGTGGCAGACAAGTCAGGCTCGTGGATTTGGGCACTAAGGTATGCCGGGAGTTGACTGATAAAAAGTTACAATATGTGGAGTTTTGAGGTATTTATAATATGTAAATGGTGTTCTCCTAACAAAGGCAGCGATAGCCTAGTGGATATAGCAACAGACTGCCATGCAGAGGGTATCAGATTCGTATCCACGGCGTGCACCACTGACATCTCGCAGTTATGTGCGTATTGAATGGTTATTTATCGCTTGTCCCGTGCCTCGAAAACCGTCCGTCCCGGCTGTCATGAAGATCTTTGACAGTCGTTACGGGGAGTCAGTACCCTCCAATAAACTGATACTGTTTTACACAATGGAATACCGCTATCCCTTTGGGTTGCGGAGGTCCATTGTTATATTCGTCATAGATATTCATCATAGATAGTGTTATAGATATTCTGTCATACCTGGTTAGACTAATAAGCGGACCTCGGGCTCCAAGACGCGTTAGTCTTGGATGCAACCGGGATAACGCTATAGAGAAGATGACTATAAAACATAGATTAAATAGTTTGAAGTTCATTTAATTTGCGGATCACAGACTGAACGAAATATACCAACCTGTTTGGCCAGCGTGGTATAGTAGGCCAATTCCTCCTTTCAAAGGAGAGGCCTAGTCCAGAAGTGGACTAATGATGATGATGAAGACTGAACGTAACACAACAGTATCTACTGTTACTTTACATCGATATTCTATGAGAGGATAGTACTTCCCAATACTCTACTGCCTGTCAAATCTATACATATAAATAAAATTGGAGTGTCTGTTTGTAATATTAAAATAACCGCTTTTTACTAAATGCATATGGATGTATACACAGTACATATACCGAAATGACATTTCTTACATTTTTTGTATGTCTGTCTGTTTGTTCTCGCTAATCTCTGGAACGGTTGGACCGATTTTGACGGGAGTTTCAATGGCGGATAGCTGACGTACCAAGGAGTAACTTAGGCTATAAATTAACCGGGTACGCGAAGTAGTTATCTCAGGACGCGGGTAAAACCGCGGAAAACAGCTAGTCTACACTAATATTATAAAGAGGAAAAAAATATGTTTGTTTGTTTGTTTGATTGTTAGTTTGGTTGTAATGGATAAACTCAAAAACTCCTGGACCGATTTTAAAAATCCTTTCACTATTAGAAAGCTACATTATCTGCAAGTAACATAGGCTATATTTTATTTTAGAAAAATTAGGGATCCGTAAGATATTTGGGTAAAACCGCGTCAAACAGCTAGTACTACATAAAATTATAAAGTAGTATTTGAAATTTCGTCTTTAGTGGGTGTATAAGCGAGTATGACCTTTCGCTTTTAAATAACATATTATTATAATAATGGAGGTCATATATCTAGTTTCCATTTCGAGCCATACATACACGTGGGAGTAAAATCAAAGTAGTGTATTATTTTCTCCGCCCTATTTCCCAAGTTCGTAGGGCGATTCATGGCTGCTCCTGTGTAACTAAGTTGGCCCTCTAATTACTGAGGTGGTGGGTCTTAATGAGGCTCGTAACACACACATATACATACACATATAGTTATAACCACACACACAAAGGTAAGTAAGAAATTTCATATCGATTGACCGGGATGTTTTATTAAGGTAAAGATAATGTGACTGCACGGTTGGCGTAGTGGTATAAGCAGCCGCCTCACCGCTTGACACTGCGCCGAGTGTTGTGGGTTCGATCCCCACACGAGACAACACTTTGTGTAATTCTCAAATTGTTGTTTCGAGTCTGGGTGTTGATTGTGTCCGTTAGATGTACGTTTGTAAAGTTCCCTGCGACACAGGATTTAGTCCTAGTGCGGGAGTTGTCTTTTTGAAAGAAAAAAAATGGTTTCCCTAACCTAAATTTTAACCAGGGCCTTGTTCCAACTTTACGTATATTCTACTTCTCTATGTATGAAAAAGAATATTGCCTTACTTGATAATCGAATTTGCTAAAGCGTAAGTGACGGACAGATATTGTAATCCATTAAGATATTATTTTGCAAGTTCAATTCGCAGGATGTGAAGACCCTCCATACCTTTCACCCTTTCAAATGCATTCCTATTATGCTGCGTGCGCATTAAACAGATTAAATGAACATTTTCAATGCGCATACAACTGTTCACAAGCGCAAGGTTGTCAAATGCACGAGCTATTGTTGCCTTATTTGTGAAAAAAAGCTCCTGTCAAGCTGTCCGGCTTAGGTTGCGGTTTGAGATGTATGCGGAAAACTATAGAAGCTATTTGAGGCATAGTAAATGTTTTACTGTGTCAAATTCAGCGACTCCACGTCCTTATAAATTATTCATATTAGATAGATAGTAAAAAAACAATGATTTTATCGGATTTAAATCTAGAGAAAAATTAAGACTTTCTATTTGGTCCTTCGAGCCGGATATTCTAGTAATTCACGTCACTAGATGGTCATAGTGTGTCTTCGCCGCGAGCAATGATGTCCATTTCCTTATTCGCGCCAGAAAACTCTTACCGCTGTAGCGCAAAGATTAAGATAAGTGACAATTATGAGTCGGTTCTTTATTATATCTTTTGAACCTTTTTATCTTTTATTAATTTGCCCTGTGATTTCTTGTAATGTTTTTCGTTCACGTACACCTAACAGTGTACATCCTGTTCTGAGGCTAATTTGGCGCCCAACGTGGGGCCATTGTCACCTTCGCAAGTGATACTTACGATTAAAGAATACATCATTTGCATATCACTAACCTCACTTGCTTATCTCTTATGCATAAGCAAAAAGAATTGTGCCGAAGCAGATTTTTACTAAAACCCACTACAATGCTACTTAGCCTTTATTAACACTTGTATTGTCATCAAAATACATTCTGTAATGTATAAATTCTGTAATAACAAATAAAAAATAAAAAATCACCACATCTAAAATCACTACACAAGCAGAAACAAGACATTAGCCAGTAAATCCTTTACATCACACGAAAACCCTACAGCCCACCCTACCATCACACCATCGTCCCATCGCTAGCAGACGCCTTATAAATCTCGCTACTATTTACATAATCCTGCGACTGATAACTATAATTGATTTATACCACCTCTCCGCTATGTTACTGGACATTATAATATCTATGAAGCGCTCTGCGAATAGAAATTCACTTTCAGGAATATACTAAATATTTTATGTGGTGTAGAAACTGTTGCCACGTATGTAGGTGTTTGAAGATTTGTATACTCCCGGCGATAGTTTTATGCCGAGTACGGGTGTCTTATAAAAATAAAAACAGTATGATCCTTAAATTGTTGTTTCGAGTCTAGGTTTTCTTTGTGTCCGTTGGTTGAATGTTCGTATGGATAACCGCGATACATGATACAAAGAAAAATAGACTTTGTGATATCCTCAAATTGTTGCTTCAATTCTGGGTGTTATTTGTCTTAATTGGTTCTTTACTAATACGGGCTCTGTATTTTTGGCTGAAACACAAAGTAAGTAATTTCCAAAATTGAGAAACTTGTTCTGATATCAGAAGAATAACTTGGTCAGGTTTTCACTAGAGATTAGAGAATAGTTATTATTATCTTGAGACAGGATCGTGAATTTATATGGTATGGTAATACTCATAAATGACCCAGGTCTCATGGCGCCTATTTATAGTTGGTAAACACATATGACACAATAGAGCGTGCATTAATTTATGCGGATTGACGTACAGTGCTATTATCAACTGCTCCAATGTTTATTGATGCTGTTATGGCTGCCATAGACGTTCAAGTAATTTGATCAAACAGGCAAGTTCAAACAGTTTGGTCAAATTGGCATGACTGTCTGTGGTAAAATTTGATCAAATTTAATGAGAAATCAAATGGAAGAAAGAAATATGAATTTTCATATTTTTATTTGACCAAACAGTTTGTTCAAACTGTTTGATTACAATTTTGAGTGTGTTTGTTGCGAGCGCTCAGTTGTTGCTACGGAAGTGTTCCCTTGCGGACGTATTGTATCGCATAATAGTGTCTTCTTTTTTAATTAATGGACTGACTAACGACAGAAGCTTTAAATATGTTTCCTTATTCATTTGCAAATAATTAGGCCAGTCTTTAGGAGCAAATTTTAAAGTTGATATGCGAATATTCGTCTCTTTTCATGAACCACTTTTTACACACCATACAGACCGTTTTTTTGTCCTTTTGTGGGCCTTCAAATCAAACACTAAGCCAACAATTGCTTAAGCATCATTTGTAGACATTTTAAAGAAGCACAAGCAAGAGTGGGGCTCTTCGCCCGCTTCGATACTGAACTGACACCGCTTCAAGTCTGCCTGATGGTGTGTGGTCGCTTGAAAGGTCATGCCAATTTGACCAAACTGTTTGAACTTGCCTGTTTGATCAAATTACTTGAACGTCTATGGTGGCCATAGAGAACTATATATCGTCAACTGACTACTAATTTACTGTGCTGTAGACAATGAGATAGATTACAGAACTAGAGTGTTAGTTTAAATGGCCTGTTGATAAATTAATCAGATTCGACATGACAGTTTGTGGATTACGTGTGGGGATAGAATAAAATATATTTAATTGTTTTAAATGCAGGTATATACAAGGTGTAATTAAGTAGTTTCCTTTTAATTAAGTATTAGCTTCTATGGCCACCTTCCTACCCCATCATCAGATCAGGCTCCATCATAATATTGCATTGTCGTGTGATATACACATGCATGCAATGTTTCAGCTCAGTAGAAAACCGTGATGGGTTAAATTTATCCTGCAATTTTTTTTATATATGTCACGCCTATATCGCCGAACATTTCGCCATGGACTCCGTGCTGCTACTGAGAATTAGGAAAAACCCAGTAACACTTTTGCCCGACCCGGGAATCGGACCCGGGACCTCCGATCAGCAGTCGCATACGCTATCCACTGGACCACGGAGGCAGTCTGATTTAAAGACAGGTGAAAGTTAATATAAGCTTGTGTAAAAAGAGTTTACCTAAACCGAGAACCAAATCCAAGACACACATTTAACTATTCTAATTGTCCCTAACGTCAACATGGCAATACTGTTAACTATAATTTGATTGACTTTATAGCTCAGTGATAATCGCTAACTGACCGTTAATGGCGGCGCAATCAATTGTCCAGATCTGTTAGAGAACAGGTTAATTAATTACAGTTGTTAGCAGTGCCGTTAATTGTTATGGAGTATGTGTTTGGCAACGAGATAGGTAATTTATAGGTTCGCTCGGAGTTTTCTAAACAAACTATCTACTGACTGCACGTATGGTGCAATGGTTAATGTAGCTGACATGCGATTTAAAACAGCGCCAAATATAGAAGGTTCGATTCACATTTGCGTCAAGACTGTGTTATCAACAAAACGGTGATCCGAGTCCGGGTCCTCGTTGTGTTTGTTTCTTGTAATGTGCTTAAAGTCTCTTTTGTGCAATTGTGTGTTTTCATGTAATACTAGAGGATGCCCGCGGTAACACCCGCGATATTTAAGGCTACTGCTCCGCTCCCGTCGCTCATAGCGCGATGTTATATAGCCTATAGCCTTCCTCGATAAATGGGCTATCTAACTCTGAAAGAATTTTCAAATCAGGCCAGTTGTTCCTGAGATTAGCGCGTTCAACCAAACAATCAAACAAACTCTTCAGTTTTATATATTAGTATAAGATATGTATATATTGTGTGCCTAGTATAAATGTAAAAAAATACATTCATCCAAGTATTAATATACACGATTACTAGATACGCCCAAAAGTGTAAATACACCAGTGGTCCATCTAGGGTTGCCAGTTCTCCGGGATTTCCGGGATTGTCCCGGAATTAGGCGTGTTGTCCCGTGTCCAGTAATTTTACGTTGCTGTCCCGGAATTCGAAAATATTAGTTTTTTCACAAAGTTACGATATTCCGGTTGCAAAAGTCAAACCAATCATTTCCAAGTATTAAAAAGATCCCGAAAGTCCCGACCCGCATTATTATCTATGTATAAAAGATCTATTTCTAAGTTCCTTTTTTAAACACTAGCCAAAGCAGGGGGGGGGTGTAATTGTCCCGGAAATGATACGGCCGTATCTGGCAACCCTAGGTCCATCTGAAAGCTTCCTTGCTAAAAAGTTCACTAAAGCCACTCGTTGCCTATTTTAAGCAGTTTTATTTTACAGTTTCGGTAGTACTAATAGTTGGTGTCGCATAAAATATATAAATGTCTTCAGATTTCTACTATTTTAATTGAAAGATTTTGATATAGTTTGCATATATATATACTATCAATGACGATAAAAATCCAATATGTAAAAATTACCTGTCTTGTTCAGTCTTCCGAAGGAGATACTCAAAGGTACCGAGGTCACTGGGTCATCTACTTACCTGCAAAAGAAAAGTACATTTAAGTGAATGGAATAATAGAGGAAGATAGATATACATGTGTCTCACGCACGTGTTTTTGAAGGGTGTCTATATTAAAAGAGGTTTTTAGGTTGTTTATTTAAATGGTTGTATAAAGTTTACCCAATCAAACCTTTTCCAATCAAATAAGTGTTTGCTACACTAAGTGCTCAGACGATAAGATACTGACTGAGACTGCCTCATTGGTCTCGCGGCATAAATGTGCGCGTGGGATTGGGAGGTCTCGGGTTCGATTCCCAGGTCGGGCAAAGTGTTATTGGGTTTTTCCGTTAGGAAATTCTCTGCTACTGAGTCTGGTAATGTGCCCGGTACGGCAATAGGCACGCCCCCTATTACGCGGGACCTAAAAATTAATGGCGAAATGTGGGTGTAATATTACCCCTACCCCTTCGGGGAAACAGGCGTGAGTCTATAAAAAAAAATACTTCCATTAAGTTAAAGACACCTAGTTCATCACAATTAGTTCGACCAAAAGTATAAAATGTAGATCAAACAGATAAACTCATTTCAACTGGATAAAAATGTCATTTGCAACCAGGACACGAACCAGGGCCCCTTAGTATTCTTACAGGTGTGCGGAACGAAGTTTCTAGACAGCCTGCTATTCGTCTGGAGGCTTAAAGAGCCTCCCAAGGATAATTGGACACTCCGATACCAATCTAAAGCGAAACGAGATTACCGAATAAAACTGTTTGAGATTGCGTTAAAGGAACTGTTGAATTTGAAGCACGAGTTAGGTTTAAGTATAAGTCTTTATTTGTTTTTGGGTTCGTAAGTATTTAAATAGTTTTCTCTACGTGTTAATAATATTTTAGGAGGGAGCTTGGTTTCGACACTGAGAGTTCAATCAAACGAGTTAGAGTCTCTGTAGCACACCTTTAGGGCGGTTTCAGATTAGCGTTTTATACGCGCGTATAAGCTCGTTTTTGGAAGTGCATATAGGCGAGTATAGGCGCGCCTTTTGGCACACGCGCAACTCGTACGAGCGTTGACGCGCTTCTAAGCTCGTATAACCACGAGCCGTCAGAATCCATGTTGACACTGACAAGACGTCACTACCATTTCGAGCGAACACGCCCGTTTACGTGAGTCTGGTTTTTTGAAGCGCGTAATGTAGCGCGCGTGTAAGCGCGTATGCTAAAACGACCGTATACGCGCAGAAAAATACGCTAATCTGAAACCGCCCTTATATTTTCATGTCACAATATCTTTGCTAAACAGAGGCGACTCATTATATTATTCTAAGGTACAGGCTATATAGTTAAGAACACACTGAGCTTATGCTCTTACAAAAACAAACTTAGCATACGCTCTCTGTTACATGATTTACGGTATGGAATGGGTTTCTTTTGAATACAATCTTTATTCTTTTATCGATGGAGTATACATTATTGATGATATTTGGATAATTAGGTAATTCTGATTTGACCTAGTTATAAATGGTACCTAAAATATTATGGTGTAGTGATTGAAGTGACGGTTTCACTGTATAAAACTACGCCATGAGTTGCGGGTTCGATGCCCATACGGTACACTTTATGTGATCCACAAATTTTTGTTTCTTACCTTAGTGATATTTATTTCCGTTTCTTATAAAGTCTTTTATAATCTCGGAATATAAAAATATATTTCTGGTGCGAGACTTGTAAACAAAACAATAAAAAAGGAAAACAAAAGACAATTTATTGGCTACAGATCGCTTTTCCAGACATTTTTAATTATACTCGTATTACACATAGACAAAACAAGCTCTCCTTTCGAAAAAGCAAGGATATACTATTACAATTTTCTCTCAATTGCGCCCACGTGTTGCTTACTTGCTCTAAAATATACAATTCCTCTGAAACTCTAAATAAAGTGTGCCCACGTGACAGACACGAGAATAAAACAACTGTAAAGTGTTTTATGTACTGTCTGACCTTTCTCGTAAACCTTCGCGACAAAATTAAATGTCATCATAACTTTGTACCTATAGAACTAGCTCGTCAGCTTAACCTTATAAATGTGCGGCTATAATATTTATACCAAGTGGTTTATTGTCTCTTAAAAGATGATTGGTAGTTTGAGCCACAAATTAGAAATAATATGCTAGTTTTTATCTCTCTCTCTCTCTCTGCTTTGAGAAACTGGTTTATATGTATATCTCTGCTTTTATGATTAACTAGAGGACGCCAGCAGCTACGCTTGCATTTTTTTTAAATTTACCCGTTTTGGCCGATCCCGTGGGAATTTCGGGAAATCCCTTCTTAGTGCACCCCTACGGTCCCCAAGGAACATACATGCCAAATTTCAGCTTCCTGCGCCCAATAGTTTCGGCTGTAGCGTGTCTGTCAGTCAGTAACGCAAGGATTTTATATATTAAAATGATAAGTAGTGTGAATTTTTTGTAAAAAGAAACCGATATACGTAATCTTCTTTTTTATGTAAAGGCGCCAAACGAAAACGAGCAGTCATCTGGCAATGGTGGTAATGAATTACTGCCACTAATGGACGCAAGCAACACCCGAGGAATCACAATCTCTTTTCACTATGAGAACGGTAAGGTCTTGTATAGTCCACCACGCTCGCCAAGTGCGGATTGTCGTCGGTCGTCGAGAACATCATGGAAAACTCTCAGACCGTAAATCTGTATTTATAAAATCCTTGCGTTACTGACTGACTGACAGACACGCTACAGACGAAACTAATCGGCGCAAGAAGCTGAAATTTAGCATGTGATTTCCCGAAATTCCCACGGGGCGGGCAAAACGAGAAATTCGAAAATATGTGCGTGCGAAGCCGCTGGCGTCAACTAGTTCATGAATAAAAGCTCAGCAAGCAAGTTTCCTTAAAATAAACTTTTAATAAAGTACATTTTAATAATTCTAAAACTTCACGTTACCAGACCATAACCCAACCTACTCGAAAAACAACAGTATATTCTCACACCTGATTAAATAGAAAAACAAAACAGGAAAACTACTTCCCTACAGAAGCCAAGCAGCAACGGTTTACCAATTTACATAATATATACAAAATACGCAACCCTATTTCCTTTCTGCAAGTCGAACCCAATACATCTTAGGTAGCGGTCTTACAATATGGTAATGCAGTCCAGTCGGATATTGCTCAGGAGCCGGTACAACCCGGACAAATTGAGATGTATCGCTGTACTGGATTCTGTTGGTAAAGTAACTATTTATGTTTACACGATTTATTTTGGTGTGAAGTTTAAGTGGTTGGTTTAGGTGTTGACGTAAGAGGTTTAAATTTATTATTTTATATAATTTCGAAAATAATCTGCTTACTGCTAACTCCAGGGACTGTTGTTTCCGCCTGATGTCTGCAACCACGCAAATATTAAACTTCAATGATCTTTGCTAGACCCCCGCGCGCTTGAACTTGAAGCTTGTTCAATATCATATCAAAAATAACGCTATGTCCGATACTGTATTATTGTGCGACTAGATGGATGTTTATAGATAGTTTGTTCCTCTTTACGCAAAAACTGCTGTATGGATTTTAAAGCATTCATGATGCAGTATTATCCCTACTAATATTATAAACTCGAAAGTGTGTATGTATGTAAGTATGTTCCGTTTTCACACTAATGCGGCTGAACCGATTTTGTTGAAATTGAATATAGAGATATATTGGACCATGAAGACGGACATAGGCTACCATAAGTTGCAAAAAATAAACTGGGAGGGATTGTAGGGAGGGTAGACATTTATACGGCACAAGTTTACCTCTTGGAAGTAAGAACGCATGCGCTAATATAATTGAGTGCTGCGCATGTGCTATCGCATATCTGTCAGTACTGTCACATTATACATAATGTCATATTGTGCACGATGATTATATAAACTAATAAATTATATACAACATTACAACGCTTAAACGGCGGAAACGTTTTTCCCTAATAATGTTATAAATGTGAAAATGTTTATAGATATACATTGGACATGTATTAGAACATGGCTTTGACATTTGATTGTATGCAAGGGGATGTTATTATGTAACTTTCGGTTGTCATGGTTACTGACCGAGTTACTTTGTACCCTATAGAGTTTCTGAAGTCTTTATAATAATCAGGAGTGCATTCACACAACTTGAGACTGAAAGTAAATTTGTGTTACCCCGAATTTAACGCGCGCGAAGCGGCGGGCAAAAGCTAGTAGCTTATACACCAGAATAGCATACAGGCTACCCTTAGCCGCAATAACCAAAACATACGTAGCCAGAGCCGCAGGCAGAAGCATAAATATAAAAAAACCCCAACCAAGAAAGCATCGAACATAATATATTCTGGGTACCAAAATAAAAAGCCTCGTACATCTAAAAGAAATGAGCGTCAACCATACGGAATATCCCCGATGAGTTGCAGAATCTTTAGTAAATTCTTAATACCATCCCGTGTGAGGGACTATCAATTTGATCGTCCTCCCTGGGGCCACTCAAATCTCGGGTCGCATATAAGATAGTTAGGATTGGGTGGGGTCTCAATGTGGGATTAGCTTTAGTTTTATTTGTTACAGGCATTGCCAATATTTTACTATAGTCCAACAAATACTGAGACACTTTTTATGTGTCTATTTTACTTGTAAACAGGTTGAGAGCGTTCTGCATACGCGCTCTCCCCTAGTCCACGTAAGGTTGTCAAGCCCATCAACGGCCAACAACTAGTCTAAACACAGAAAAAAGGACCTCAACGAAGGAGGACATGCAAACCACACTTGACTTTCCAGAGTACGTATTGTGTTGTTATTTATCGCCTGCCCCGTGCCTCGGAGAGCACGCTAAGCCGACGCTACCGGCTGTCATAAAGATCTTTGACAGTTATTATAGGGAGTCAGTACTTCAAAATAAATTGACACTAGACTAAACCAGGAAATATCGCTATCCCTTTGGGTTGCGAAGCATTTTTGCGTGACTTAACATGCCGTGCGTAATATATTCACAGAATAAATAACGTTCACAGAGGTCAAAACTCGGACGGGTGACCGCTTCTGTGGAGTTTGAGCTTTTATTATTAATGCGTGAAAAAATAAAAGAATCATTAAATCGCTCTCTATATTTCACAAGCGGTCGATTATACGCAATGGAGCCCCACCGTATACGAAATTCTCATGAATAAAATATCTGTAGACGTCCACTCCAGACTGTCGGACGTTATCGTTTTACTCGCTTTCTGCTCAGCTTTTTACTTCTCTATATCTGTTAGATAATACTATAGTTGTACAGGATAACAGAATAACTATAATTCAGTAAGGAGATGGATAGATTGCCGTACAGAGGGTCTCGAATTCGAACTCCCGACGCGCACCACTGACTTTTCGTAATGTGCGTTTCAAATTGCCTTGCCTCGGAAATCACTTTCACCCCATCTGTCACGAAAGTCAGATGTATTCTAATTAGTCATTATCCTGATACTGGTCTCAACCATGAAATAATCCTTTTGGTTTGCTCTGACAAAAGATAACTAATGGAAATCAAACCCAACGAAAATAAAAATAAAATGGAGTCATTCACTTCAGTTGCAAAAACATTTTCATGTAATATATTGCTGAGACGAAATCATTTGGCCGGCTCTGGAAAAAAGTGAGCTTATCTGTGTACAACCAAACTACACTTTAGTAGAAAGTAGAGTTTTGGCGACAGAAGAAGACTTGTTACTAGCGTTGCGTAGAGAGGATGGATGCCGAAAGATTGACCAAGAGAGTAAAGGCAAATGTGAATGGGTCAGGACGAAGGAGAAAACCGGGAAAACATAGGCAGACATCTTAAAAAAGGACAAGGTCCTAATTCTCATAAATCGTCACAAAAACGTATTCTTCTAAATTATTCGATATTTGAATGAAATTGTAACGCGATCGTTATTCAAACAAGTGTCAAAATATGTGTCAACGACGAGCTGTTTATTTCAAATTATACGATAATGACATTAGGTTATCAGAATACCGCTTCCGAGTCAATTCAAAATATTTCAATGTTATATAAAATACGAGAATTGGCCTGCTGGTTAAAGGTACCCTAAACCCAAAATAATGCATGAAATATTTGATGAGAGTGAATTAAGCAAGAGAGATAATTATGTCAGGATCGTAGCAAATGGCGGCGGCGCGGCGGGCGGTCCGCTACCTACTCTTTCGGAAAGTAACACAAAAATAATGAAAGCCAATATTTCGAGATTTTTATTCTTCAAGTTTTATACTTCTACCTAAACAAACTACAGACCCCAAGTCAAATATTTAATAGCAAAAGAACAATAAATATATATACTTGTATATAATATAGGTATAGTTACAAAGTTACCGGAAGTAGACGCGACTGGGACTTCCGGCTGCGACGGAACAAGCAGTGGACTTGTGCTTTTTATTCCTCTTCCATTTCAACAAATATTTTGTTCAAAATGTTCTTGTAAAGTTAAATTGTAAGCGTTTTATTATTCGTTAAAGTTATGTTAATTATAAAGTATTATTACAGTAATATTATATAATATGAACAACTAGAGAACGCTAGCAGCTACGCCTGCAATTTTTTTAAATTTACCCGTTTTGGCCGATCCCGTGAGAATTTCTCCTTAGTGCACCCCGGGTGCACTAAGGAGAGATTTCCCGAAATTGGGGACCGTAGGGTCCCCAAGGAACATACATGCCAAATTTCAGCTTCCTGCGCCTAACAGTTTCGGCTGTAGCGTGTCTGTCAGTCAGTCAGTAACGCAAGGATTTTATGTATTAAGATGAAGATTTGTAACTGGAAAACCGTGTTTTCAAGTAAAATAAAACTTAAAACTTTTAAGCCTACAGCTTATTTTAATCATGTAATACTTAAAAGCTAAGCCATCCGACGCTATGGGTCTCAAACAAACTGAAAGCTGTTATACGCGACGAGAATCCTAGATTAGTCTAGAAAACATATACCTAAGTAGGTATATGTTTTCTACACAAATCTATCAATCGGGAAAAAACTGCAATCAGCTCTTAAACTATCCCGCCTTACCCAGGAACTGAACCCAAGACAGTATACAAACAATCTCATACATAACTTAAAAGAACCCTCACTCGACCCAAAAGAAGCAGTTCAATAAAGTAACGAAACGGTAATTAATCACCGAGTTCACATGCATTATTGCGCAGTGCGGGTATCGAACCCCATCCCCTTACCCCACATAACACGACCATTAGTTTGTTATAGCGTTACAACACGCGCACCCCGCCCCATAATAATACTTTAAATAGGACACTGCAGTTTTTCACAAAACTATTTTACTTCAAGAAATTATGAGGTAGGTACCTTCAAATTTAATACCTTTCATCATCATCATCAGCCTTTAACAGTCCACTGCTGGACTAGGCCTCTCCTTTGAAAGGAGGAATTGGCCTACTATACCACGCTGGCCAAACGGGTTGGTATAGGGTTTGTATCAAGTTTTCCTTCTCTTACAGTGCTGTTCTCTGCATAATATGCTCCCTCTGTCGGCTCTTACGACACCCATCGGATGATATGGGGTAGTGACAATCCGTATTCTTAATCCGTCACCACCACATTTAATACCTTTATAAAGTTACTTTTAAACGCAGAAAAAAACAGCTATAGCTTAGTGGAGAGATTTAAGACTGCTACGCAGGAGGTCTCGGGATCACGCTATACTAACTTTCTCGAGGTTAAGTGCATAAATTGCCAATTACCGTTCGAGAAACGGTGAATGCGAACTAACAAACCTCCCGAAGAAAGATAGATAGATAGAAATACAACAGCATACATACAAGTACAGGGGCGGTCTTACCGTAAAATGGCGGTCTTACCGTAAAATGCGATTTCTTCCAGACAACCGTGAAAGCTGCGTCTTAGAAAGTTCTCCGTAATATTCTGTTTAGAGAGGAGTGGAGTGTGCTATCCCGTAACATAAAGGGTGGTGGACTACGGCTTACTTTTCTCTTTGTCAAAAGAGTGTGGTGACGGATTAAGAATACGGATTGTCACCACCCCAAATCTTCCCATAGGTGTCGTAAGAGCCGACAGAGGGAGCATATTATGCAGAGAACAGCACTGTAAGAGAAGGAAACTTGATACAAACCCTATACCAACCCTTTTGGCCAGCATGGTATAGTAGGCCAATTCCTCCTTTCAAAGGAGAGACCTAGTCCAGCAGTGGACTGTTAAAGGCTGATGATGATGACTCATCATCACTATCGTCTTAGCGTTACGCGGTTGCATCTAAAAGGTTTCGTCTTGAAACCCGGAGTTCGCTTACTAGTCTAACCAAATTTGACCTATTAGCCGGACTGCACGGTTGGCGTAATGGTTTAAGCGGCCGCTTCACCGCTTGACAAGGCATCGAGTGTCGCAGGTCGATTCCCACACGAGACAACACTTTGTGTGATTCATAAATTGTTGTTTCAAGTCTGGATGTTCATGAGTCCGTTGGTTGTATGTTTGTAAAGTCCCCCACGACACAGGATTTTTTCCTAGTGCGGGAGTTGTATAAAAAAAAGCTTTTCCACTGGGCGACTGCCGACTGACGCAACCCAAAAGAATAGTGATATTCTATGTTTTCGGTAAAAATGAGTACGAGATTAATATGTCGATCAACTCTAACGCAATTTCGAGCTGAAGTGGGGACTTTCAGGCTAAGTTATAAGTAAGGGTAAGTTTTGACGTAGGGGTAGAAATAGGTCACAAAATATCAACAACTCATTCCGTGCGTGTACAAGTAAAATCAATAATATTCCCCTTACACTGCATTAAGTAGAACAGGAGTTACTACAAAGAAAAGCTACTTTGTTGCGACCACTTTGTTAGAAATCAGAGCAGTAACATATTTTTTATTATTTAGTTACTAAGTATGTGTTTGTGGATTGTGCAATGCTATTATAACTGTTATGGATTAAAGTAAAATAAGCACAGAAAACGTATATAGGGAGTGTACAAATTAAGGATAATAGGGTTTTTTCCAACTAGTCAAATCAAGCACTTTTAATGAAATGTCAAAAACGACCTTTGGCTAGGGTTTTGTATGAAATATGACGTAGTGACGTCATAGTGTTTTGCTGTCAAGTAGAATACTTATTATCAATAAATTGACGATAAAAAATGTTAAATAAAGTTTAACATTAATTGATGAATGAAAATACTATTATTTTGACATGTTACACTAGATAAAACTACTTGTATAATTTATTTCACTTGCAGGAAACTTCCCTATTAAGTAGACAGGACAGGCAGCGATAGCCCAATAGAAAGATTAACAGACGCCAAGTATCTTGGCTTTTCGATGTTAAGTGCGTAGTAATTTGTAAATACTCGCTTGCTAAACGGTGTGGCAATGGCAATACATCGTGAGGAACCTGCATGTTGCGGTTTATCTGTAAGTTGTAACCATATCGAACGATATGTAAAGTCCGCCGAATCACACTTAGCCGGCATGGTGGCCTTCTCAAAATGAAAAAAAATTCGTGGACAACAGTGATTTTATGGCGATTTTGGCAATTTCCCAGAAGTTTGCATTATACAAAATATAACATGATAAGGTATGCCAACTAGATTAAATCAATGACAGAAAAGTATAAGATGGTATTATCGTTCTAAGCAATTATAACAGTCCCGACTCACCCCACGTCTCTCAAGACGAACAAAGGAAACTTCTAGACTTATTCTTCAGGTATAATTAAGTGCACTATTATCTTTGAAAAGTTGCACAATTACGGGCTAGCAAAGTAAATTGTAAGGAAGATAATTAATATTCTTAAAGGTATTGGTAAGGCACTCCTATTTGTAATGGCTTTTGTACTCGTTCTCTTTCCATTGTTCAGGACCATGCAATGGGTATAGCTTTGCCGTAGGATGGTGGAGGTCAGACGCCTGTCTCTCTGTGGATAATCTGATCAATATCATCATAACCAATCTTGACATTAGTATGTTACTTTCCCACCGAAGCGCTGCCTTCTGACCTTCGCAACCCATAGGCATGGTCATATTCTGTACCTTAGATCAGTGTCAGCATGTTTTAGGGTACTGACTCCCCGTAACGACTCTCAGAGATCTTCATGACGGCCGAAAGCGACGGTAAAGTGCTCGCCGAGGCCCGGGGGAAGCGATAATTAACCCCTTGCCACGCACCTAACTTCGAAAAGTCAGTGGTACGCGCCGTTGAACCTGAAACCCTTTGCATAGCAGTCTGTTGGTATCTCCTTTAAGCTACCGCTGCCTTGAACTCAACAAACATATAGCTTTAAAATTACTTGAATGCCTTTTTTTACAGGAAGTAAACAGTCTTGATTTCATAACGAGCCTGGCCTTCAAAAGATTAAACCTATCAATTAATATTCTCAACATCTCTAGTCGCATTTAACATGCAAATTGCATCTGATCCTAACTCGCCCTCACACTTCTAGCCGGGCGTTATCTCAACTGAAACTTTGAATTGCTTCTAAAGCGGACAACATAAAGATGTCAGCGATAATCCTTTAAAAGTAAAAGAAAAACGCAAGTTGTGCATAAAAGATTATTTTCAGAATTAATTTGGCGTTTTTTTTAATTTGAAAGTGGGAAGTTTTTAGAAGGGTACTTTGGGTAAAAAGGTCTGCTTTCAAAAGTTTGTGTTTTTAATTGATTTTAGTACCTGCTAACTTTTATTGGCTTTAGAGTTACACCTGGGGCCCAATTCTCCTAAATAAATATAGTTTCGATATCATGCCAGTGTCATACTTACGTCATCAAAGCGTATTCTTCTAAATTATCTGATAATTGATTGAAGTTGTAATGAGATCGTAAATTGAAACAAGTGTCGAAATATGTGTCAACGACGAACTGTTTATTTCAAATTATACGATAATGACATTAGGTTAACAGAATACCGCTTCTGAGTCCATTCAAAATATAATATCAATGTCATATAAAAATAGGAGAATTGGCCTCCTGCTCTTACATCATACAGCCTAGATGTATATCATCTGTTTTACATCTTACAGCCTTTTGCAGTTCATAGCTGGACATAGACCTTACCCAATTTGAGTCAAAATAACATTATGAATGAATAGAAGATTTCGGTCTATTATACCGTGCTGGCCAGATGGTATGGTAACATACAGAGTGTAAGGGACGGTGTACCGAAAACCGATACCAGTGATTCAGTACATGATACTGAGGCCATTGACGGTCGAATTTTCCGGAAAATTTTCATGATCATCATATCAGCCAAACGACGTCCACTGCTGGACATAGGCCTCCCCCAAGGTTCTCCACACAGACCGGTCTTGAGCCGCCCGCATCCAACCTCCTCCCGCGATCTTGACAAGATCGTCGGTCCACCTTGCGGGGGGCCTACCTCTGCTGCGTCGTCCGGTACGTGGCCGCCACTCCAGAACCTTTCTGCCCCAACGGCCATCGGTTCTTCGAGCTATGTGCCCTGCCCACTGCCACTTCAGCTTGGCTATCCGGAGAGCTATGTCGGCGACTTTGGTTCTACTGCGGATCTCCTCATTTCTGATTCGATCTCGCAGGGAAACTCCAAGCATAGCTCTCTCCATCGCCCTCTGAGTGACCTTGAGCCTTCTGATAAGGCCCATAGTGAGCGACCACGTCTCTGATCCGTAAGTCATCACTGGCAACACACACTGGTCAAAGACTTTCGTCTTGAGACACTGCGGGATATCGGACGAGAAGATATGTCGTAGCTTCCCGAACGCTGCCCAACCGAGTTGGATTCGACGATTGACCTCCTTCTCGAAGTTGGACCTACCTAATTGGACTACTTGTCCCAGGTAGATATACTTGTCGACAACTTCGAGCGTAGAGTTCCCAACCTGAATAGGAGCAGGTACAACATGGACGTTCGACATGATTTTCGTCTTGTCCATGTTCATCTTAAGACCTACTTGTTGGGAGACTCTACAGAGGCCATCGAGCATTGTGCCTAGGTCTTCCATGGTCTTAGCCATGACTACGATATCGTCTGCGAATCGAAGGTGAGTGATGTACTCGCCGTTGATGTTGATGCCGAGTCCATTCCAGTCCAGAAGCTTGAAAACATCCTCCAGCGCAGTGGTAAACAGTTTCGGGGATATGACATCCCCCTGTCTCACCCCTCGCTGGAGTTGAATAGGTTTTGAACTCTGGTCCTTGAGGCGGACTGACATAGTGGCGTTTTCATACAAACACTTCAGCACTTCGATATATCGGTAGTCAATCCGGCACCGTTGGAGAGACTGTAGCACCGCCCAGGTTTCGATCGAATCGAAGGCTTTCTCATAGTCCACAAACGCCAAGCATAGGGGCTGGTTATACTCCTCGGACTTCTGTATAACCTGCCGCAGCGTATGTATGTGGTCTATGGTACTATAGCCTTTACGGAAACCGGCTTGTTCGGGAGGCTGGAAGTCGTCTAGCTTGCTCTCGAGACGATTCGTGATGACCCTCGAAAACAGCTTGTAAACGTGGCTCAGAAGTGTGATGGGTCTGTAGTTCTTCAAGAGGGTTTTATCCCCTTTCTTAAAGAAAAGCACCACCACACCTCTGTGCCACGCCTGTGGCGTATTACCCTCGAGAATGACGGAATTAAATAGCTTCCGGAGGGCTTCTCTAGCGGGTGCACCGCCGGCCTTCAGAAGCTCACTCGTAATTCCGTCATCACCCGGCGCCTTGTTGTTTTTAAGCTGTTTGAGAGCCACACTAATCTCGTGCATGCTGACGTCCGGGATATCTTCGGTATAGTGTCGGGTCAATCCAGCTCTAGGGTCTGACGCTGGAGTGCTTGCGGGTTGTTGCGTTGTCGTGTATAGCTGTCCATAGAACCTTTCGATCTCCTCAATCCGAATTTTCATGAACTTTCCGATTTTTTGCCATATAATGTAATGAAATAGTAACTATAGTCGACCCGCATTAATATTTTTGTAAAATTCTAAAAATTAAACATGTACATGGCGCGTTTACTCTGGTTTGACATCGGCCACGGCGCGCGGCCGCAGCACAGTAAGCGCACCAGTACATCGTAAACACTGCCGCTACCACCCGCCGCTGTAGGGCCGTAACAGCTGATAATGCGAGTTTGCGTGTTCCTATTTACATCGCAATTTTTTTGGAAAATTGTCGAGTTCTTAGATTTTTCCCGGAAAATTCGACCGCCAAGGGTGTCAGTATAATGTACTGAATTACTGGTATCAGTTTTCGGTACACCGTCCCTTACAGCCGGTAAATTTGATGTCAAGTTTTCCGTTTCTGCCCAAAGAGACTCAATAGTCTCCTCTTCAGACGCGAAATATATCCTTTGCGTTTGTTTTTTAGTTGCCTCTTTAGACACCAAAGGTACCTATGTCGATTGTAAATCTGTCATTACAAGGAGACATGACAGTGTTAAACAGGACCCTAATTTCCCAAAATAAACTAAGATAATTTAGACAGTATATTGTCCAAATCGCGAACATTGATAAATAATAGCAGTGGCGCGAGTTTTTAATAAACCTACAGAGCCGAGGTCTCGGGGTGACGCGGTTCATTATATTATACACAAACAAGGTCTGCCGGGCCCCGCAGTTGATAATTGAGTGTACGACCGCATTGTGAGTCTATTGGACCATCTTTATGTCATTGTGCTTTAAGTGTTCCATGTATGAAATAAATAAATGATGTTAGCGTATTCACGCATGTGATTACCTAAAGGAATAGGTAGAGATCACCTAACTTTTTTATTGGTTTACCATATGTAATAATGTAGCGTGGTGGACTATGGCCTTACCCTTCTCATAGTGAGAAGAGGCCGTCCAGATGTGCCCAACAGTGGGTCGGTATAAAGGGCTGATGATGATGATGATGACATGGGTGTATGGAACTACTACAATCTTAGTCGAAATACTGAAATTCAGAACCTCTCTGTCCCAGCAACCATATTCTTCGAACTCTGTGCCCTGGGTGGGTTTCCCTTCCCTACTCAGAAAATTCTGTCGGCAAATTTGGTTCTCTTGGAACCAAGAAGAAAAGTATGGCGATGCAACCGAAAACTTAATTTCATGCCTATCTTTTTAAAGCCGACTGGTTAAATCCATTTTAAATGAAATTCCCCGGTAATTCCTTCAACAATATTAAATGAATTTCCATCCGAAAAGCTACCAATAGTACAAAAACATAGGCATCTAGTTCATTAAGGCTGTGCCGCGTCCGTCACGTCAAGTCGAGATGGGTCGGCGCTGCATCACCTAATGAATAGTTCGAGCGAATCTCCTCCACCTCCCACACACTGTATTATCAACTGCGATGTGGGGAAGAGTTTAGATGAGTTCACTGTATCAGTAGTGTTGGTTGTATACTTTGAGAACGGATAAGGTAATGCCTAATTTATTTCTTTCTTTCTTGCATTGATGCAGCGATAGCCTAGACGAGGTAGAATCAATAAACTGCTACACAGAGGGTCTCGAGTGAAAACCACGGCACCATTCAGTTATCGTATAAATTTTTGCGTGCTATGTGCGTATTAATTTTTTTTTTAAAGACAACTCCCGCCCTAGAAATAAATCCTGTGTCGCGAGGGACTTTACAAACATACAACCAACGGACACAATGAACACTCAGTCTCGAAACAACAATTTATGAATCACACAAAGTGTTGTCTCGTGTGGGAATCGAACCCACAATACTCGGCGCAGTGTCAAGCGGCGAGGTCACCGCTTAAACCACTACGCCAACGGTGCATTGTTAATTTATTGCTTGCCTCGAACAGCCCGTTAAGACGTCAGTCTTAGCTGTCATGAAAATCTTTGACAGTCGTCCTGGGGAGTCGGTATCCTTACTTTTATCTGATGCTGGTCAACGCCACGGAATATCACTATCCCTTTGGGTTGATGAGGTCAGACCGCAGTCGTAGTGGAAAAGCTAATAATTATTCTGTCAAATCTTGATAGACTAGAAAGCGCACCCAAAACGTAAGTCCTAGATGCTACCGACATAACGTTAGCACGACAAAAAATATTTATAAAAAATATTTCTTCAGGGGACTTATTATTTATCTCACTTCATTGTCATCTCATCTTGATAGCAAACAACCTATAGATATCATCATCATCCTCTTAGCGTTATTCCAGTTTCAATCTGGGGTCCGCTTTCTAGTCTAACCGGATTTTGACTGAATATTAGCTTTTCCACGGAGCGACTGCCTGTCTGACCTCCGCAACCCGAAGGGCTAGCGATATTCCATGGTTAAGACCAGTGTCAGTTTGTTTAGAAGGTACTGACACCCTGTAACGACTGTCAAAGATCTTCATGACAACCGGGACCGACGGCTTAACGTGCTCTCCGAGGCACGGGACAAGCGATAATTAACAATTTAATACGCACATAACTCCGAAAAGTCATTGGTGCGCGCCGTGGAATCGAACCCTCTGCATGGCAATCTGTTGATATCTCCACTAGGCTATCGCTGCCTTAAACAACCAATAGATAAAATATACAAATAAAATATTCCAACCGAAGTTTCCTAACAAGTAAAAGGCGTCGGAAACTAATTTCCATTGTGCCAGGTCTCGGGAAATATGATAGTGCACCAAGTTGGTCAAAGTTGCGCTGAAGTTTTTCCATCCAGCTCCCGACTCTGTTTGAGTTGCTCGGACAGACGGGTTTGTTATTAGAATATACGGCTTTGCTGATAGACTTGTAGATATTATGTTAAATAACTAAACGAAGACTTTTTGGCACAAAATCAAATATCTAATCATCAACATCCTGTGTCAGTCACGGTGTGATGATGCCGAATGTAACTAACCGGAAATATGGTATTTGGACAAACCGAAAGCATTTGATAAATTTCCAAACAATTACGCTTAAAAAGCAAGAAAAGAAAGAAAAGATTATGTTTTAAATTCTCCATATCGATAATGTACATATATTAGTTTATTCTCATTGGAAGTGAATGAGTAGAATATGCTATCGACTAATCGCATTTTTATTTCTACAACACATATACAATTACATACATCTTACTAACATCAGTGGCAAATCTAATATTCCTTTAAATCAGTCTAGTCACTCTAGTCTGTTTATCTAGAGAACTAGAGGATGCCTGCGGTTACACCCGCGTTATTAAGGCTACTGCTCCGCTCCCGTCACTCATAGCGTGATGTTATATATCCTATAGCTTTCCTCGATAAATGGGCTATCTAACACTGAAAGAATTGTTCAAATCGGACCAGTAGTTCCTGAGATTAGCGCGTTCAACCAAACAAACAAACAAACTCTTCAGCTTTATATACCTACTAGCTGACCCGGCGAACTCCGTATCGCCTTTTTAAAGTACCTTTCTTAAGACGGCGGATGGGTAATCAAAGATGGCGGATGGGAAATTTCAATAAAATAATATATTGATTTTCCATCTGCCATATTTGATCCCGAAACAGATGTTATACGAATGCCACATCCGTTATAACGACGGAGCCGATACCCATATTGATTTAATAGAATTGTCCCATCCGCCACCTTCGATTTTCCATCCGCCATCTTTGATTTCCCATTTGCCATCTTTCATCACGAAATATATGTTGTATTTGCATTCCTCATAGCTTAAAACATCGGAGAGAATACCCATATTGACTTTATTTTTTTTTTCATCCGCCATCTTTGATCACGAAATAGATGGTGTATTTGGATTCGCCATCCCTTAAAACATCGGAGACGATAACCATATTGATTTTTTTAAACTTTCCCATCCGCAATCTTTGATTTCCCATCCGCCATCTTTGATCACGAAATAGATGTTGGATTTGGATTCCCCATCCCTTTAAATATTGGAGACGATACCCATATTGATTTAAAAAAAAAACCATCTGCCATCTTTGATCACGAAATAGATGGTGTTTTGAATTCACAATTCCTTAAAATATCGGAGACGATACCCATATCGACTTTAAAAAATAATCCCGTCCGCCATCTTTGATTTCCTATCCGCCATCTTTGATCACGAAATAGATGATGTATTTGGATTCACCATCCCTTAAATCATCAGAAACGATACCCATATTGATTTTTAATTTTTTTCCCATCCGCCATCTTTGATTTCCCATCCGCCATCTTGAATCACGAAATAGATGTTGTATTTGGATTCCCCATCCCTTTAAACATCGTAAACGATACCCATATTGATTTAAAAAAGAAACCCATCCGCCATCTTTGATCACTAAATAGATGGTGTTTTTGAATTCCCCATTCCTTAAAATATCGGAGACGATACCCATTTCGATTTTAAAAGAAATCCCGTCCGCCATCTTTGATTTCCTATCCGCCATCTTTGATCACGAAATAGATGTTGTATTTGGATTCTCCATCGCTTAAATCATCAGAGACGCCTATATTGATTTTTTAAATTTTCCCATCCGCCATCTTTTATTTCCGTCCACCATCTTGAATCACGAAACAGATGTTATATTTGGATTCCCCATCCCTTTTAAGATCGCAGATGATACCAATATTGATTTTTTAAAATTTTCCCATCCGCCATCTTTGATTGCCCATCCGCCATCTTTGATGACGAAATAGATGTTGTATTTCAATTCTCCACCCCTTAAAATATCGGAGGCGATACCCATATTGATATTTAAAATGTTATCATCCGCCATCTTTGATTTCCCGTCCGCCATCTTGGATCACTAAACAAATTTCATATTATTAATCAGCGTCCCGAAAATCTTGAAAACGATACCCATATAGATTGTATCCTATTCGTTTAGCCTTTTTTTGCCTTTGACCCAACCCTCCCCCTTCTCGTTTGACCATTTTATTATTTTAGTCTGGCCCCTAAAAGTTGTGGCGTAATTTTATATAGCCTATAGCCTTTCGGAATAATTGGGCTATCATAGACAATAACAATTTTTAAAATCCGACTGCTAGTTCCTGAGATTAGCCGACATTATGTTTTAGCCTTTTTAGCCTTTTGCCCGGCCCCAAAGGGTCGAAGCGTTATGTTATATAGCCTTCCGGAATAATTGGGCTATCGTATACAAAAAGAATTTTTCAGATCCGACCGGTAGTTCCTGAGATTAGCGCGTTCAAACAAACAAACAAACAAACAAACAAACTCTTCCGCTTTATTATATTAGTATAGATTAGTATAAGAGTATGAGATAGAGTCAAAAGTAAATAAGCTCAGAAAATACACATCATATTTATCACTGCATAAATATTTTCTTTCGCAATGTATTTTCCTCCCCTAATCTGATAAAGTTACTTATGGTAAAAGTTTAAAAGTAAAGTTTTTCCTTGTAGCCGTAAATTACCGGGGTCTGAATACACAAACAATACGGTCTGAGGTCAAGAAACAGCCGTTAATTCACTTCCGATGGGAAAACATAAAAGTTTTGTGGTGATGTTCTCCCCCTATTATTTTGTGACTTTTTTCTACCTGCGGTTTCGCCCGTGTTGATGTCATTTTTCACGTCAAACGGTAACTTTAACTTTAATATTTCAGGTGTCATCACAATCCGTAACGAAAGTTATCTTTACGTAGTTCATTAAAAACATTGACTTGTCTGTCCGTCTGTGTTTCTTTTTGTTTGTCCGGAGTAATCTTTGGCAGGGCTCAACCGATTTTAACATTTATGCTATAACACCAGGTATTGGCCTTGCTGATTTCAGCACGAATGGGCCGGCTCGACCGGGGAAGTACTACCCTCTCACAGAAAATCGACGTAAAGTAACAGTATCCAAACTGTTGCGTTTCGTTCGATGAGTGAGAGTGCCGGAGGCCCATCCCCTATTCCCTCTCCCTCATCCCATCCCTCCTCCTATACCTTTTCCCAACCCCAAGGGGCGGCAACGCACTTGTGACTCCTGTGGTGTTGCTCGTGTCCATGGGCGGCGGTAATTGCTTACCATCAGGCGATCCGTCTGCTCGTTTGCCGCCTATTACAATAAAAAAAAATAATAATAATAATGTAGTCCATAAACATGACATCTGGTGCAAAAACTAAGTTAAACTCGGTAGGTGGCGCTGTTGTCGAGATAAAAGAAATAACGCGGGTGCTAATATTACATAATAACATTTAATTAAGGCAACGAAGGTTGTCTAACGTCTAACATGGAGCCCAAAATGTTGTCTTAATTTGCTCTTTTTGGGGTTCCGCAGTAAATTACAAGGTACCTTTATATTAGGGTATATACATAAATGTCTGTCCGTCCGAGGTTTAATTTGGAGACTGTAGTGCACTAAATAGTTGAAATTACGTAAGCTACTTTGTGTATAAAAATATTGTTACGTGTCTGAGGGTTTTAAACGATGCTTAGAACACCCAGACATATTCCATGTATTTCAAAAAACAACAACTGTGTTTATTATTTATTCATTAAAAACGACTATTTATCCATTTTCTGACAATGCCGCATCCCTATTCTTTCTCCCTCATTCTATTACTTTTGCCATTCCAGAGGTCGGCAACGCACTTACGTAGCCAGTGTCCATGGGCGGCGATAGTCGTATACTATCAGGCAATCTGACAACTCAATTGCCTCCAATTACACAAAAAAATAACACAAGCTTTAATAAACTGCCTCCGTGGTCTAGTGGATAGCGTATGCGACTGCTGATCGGAGGTCCCGGGTTCGATTCCTGGGTCGGGTAAAAGTGTTACTGGGTTTTTCCGAATTCTCAGTAGTAGCACGGAGTCTGGTGATGTGCCCGGTATCGGCAATTGGCTCGCCCCCTATTACGTGGGTCCTAAAAATTCATGGCGGAATGTGGGTGTAATATTACACCTCTGCCTACCCCTTCGGGGATACAGGCGTGAGTCTATAAATAAATAAAAGCTTTAATAAAACAATCTATCATACAAATTAGACCGATCACAAAAGCAATTCATACATAAAGGTAGTATAGACAGACACGTCTGTGTTTAATTAATACTTTTTGCGGTTGTGGTAGGAGCGACCCGTTTGCGGCTTCGTAATGAAGCCAAGTAATTAAGTGTTTCTGTGCCTCCCCCGGTCCTCTGTGAGAAGATTTGTCACTACTACCTTTAGAGGTACTTCTTTGGGCTTAGGGCTAGTTAATTTGCTTCTGAAGGGATTGCAAGGATAGCGATGTGGGTTCTAATGGTAACTCTGATAGAACTTTTTTGTTAATGTTTTTAAATTACAATAGTAACCTGTAGGGGAGAGTAAACTATATTGTGCCGCCTCCTAAATTGTACCACGACTTTATTTCCTACTTATCTTAATATATAAAATCTTTGCGTTACTGACTGACTGACAGACACGCTACATCCGAAACTATTGGGCGCAGGAAGCTGAAATTTGGCATGTATGTCCCTTGGGGACCGTAGGGGTGCACTAAGAAGGGATTTCCCGAAATTCCCTCGGGGTCGGCCAAAACGGGTAAATTAAAATAAATGCATGCGTAGCTGCAGGCGTCCTCTAGATATTAATATTTTTTTACTTCATTCTCATAGCGTTATCCCAGTTCCAATCTGGGGTCCGTTTACTAGTCTAACCAGGGGCGCGATTCAGAATCGTTCGATATCTCATTTGACATTCGATTCCGTTAATTGTCGAACGGGCTACCTCATTTTTTGTCAAAACTATCGCATTTCCTATCAATTTTATGCATTCAGTATGAAGTAAATTAATAAATAAACCGAATTCAATGAATATTTGTTCAAAATATCTCTGATAGGCGGCTGAAAGACGAGGACAATAATTTGACATATCGTACGATTACTTGTCGTGACATTCTGAATCGCCCTGCAGGTTTGGCTGAAATTTAGGAGTCGGTACACTATAATATGTTAATCTTCCCTATAATATATGTATAATATTTTTGAGTTACTGACTGACAGACAGCACAAAGCATGTGGTATATATATTTCTTGGGGACCTTTCTACTAAAAAGGGAATCCCAAAATCCCTACGGAATCTTGAAGAAACATTGAAAATAAAATAAATTGCGCAGGCATAGCTGATAAGAACATCCTGGTAAAATATAAATCATCATGTTTATCATACAAACCTGTGGCTGTGACCCGGGTGGGAGATGAACCCCAGAACTCTGGCTAAGCAATTGGGGTCACTAACGGGCCAGTCGAGTCTGGTACCACAAAATGCCATAGATTATGAAATGAATTAGGTATTTTATTTTGAACTAGATGTGCCCGCGGTTACACCCGCGTCATTTAAGGCTACTGCTCCGCTCCAGTGGCTCATAGCGTGATGTTATATAGCCTATAGCCTTCCTCGAAATAATTTTTGAAATCGGTCCAGTAGTTCCTGAGATTAGCGCATTCAACCAACCAAACAAACTCTTCAGCTTTATTTATTAGTATAAGATACAAGATTAGATTTCACCCGCGGCTTCGCCCGCATTTATTATACACCTCAACGTTCGGTAGGCATCACATTGTCCATAGGTGAAAGGCGCACAAAAAGCCGTTTGGCACCATGAAAATGATTTTGATCTAAATAAAAACATTTTAGGCTAATATCATATTTCTGACAAGAATTGTGTTAGTAAATTTGTCCGAGGCCTTTTCTAATTTCCTTATTTTGTCAGTGTTTCTCGGAAATAATACTAAATAGAGTCAAGGACGTATCCGGCCAAGTAAATTAGTTTATGGTGCTGACCTAGCATTGAAAGGTGACAATCTTAGATCTAACCGGGATAACCCTGGGATGATGATAATGAAAAATATATATATTTATAAATAAATAAAACAGCGATAGCCTAGTGGAGAGACCGACAGACTGCTACGCAAAGGGTCCGAGTTCGAGTCCACGGCGCGCACCGATGACTTTTCGGAGTTATGTGCGCTTTAAATAGTTAATTATCGCTTGCTTATCGGTGCAGGAAAACATCGTGAGGAAACCTGCATGTCTGAGAGTTCTCCATGATGTTCTCGAAAGACATGTGAAGTCTGCCAACCCGCACTTGGCCAGCGTGGTGGACTATGGCCTTACCCTTCTCATAGTGAGAAGAGGCCCGTGCCCAGCAGTGGGACAGTATAAAGGACTGATGATAAATCTAGTGGTACCAATCTAGATGACTGGTATATTTTTTGGTAAAGCGCGATTTCTAAAAATGAAGCCTAGCTAGAACTATTTATCGCCTCCGCGTACTAAATTGCATGAGAAACATTAAAGCTGTTTTCGAGATACATTATTGATATACAAAAATTGCTTGTTTAAAGGTGTAAGATAGATAGATATCGCTTTTAATCATCAAACACGATCAATGCAACCTCCAACTTCAAGATGCCCGCGGTTACACCCGCGTTATTTAAGACTACTGCTCCGCTCCCGTCGCTCATAGCGTGATGTTATATAGCCTTTAGCCTTCCACGATAAATGGGCTATCAAAAACTGAAAGAATTTTTCAAATCGGATCAGTAGTTCCGGAGATTAGCGCGTTCTTAAACTCTTCAGCTTTATACATTAGTACCTATAAGATAATATCAAATTCTACCACATAACACCATCTAGTCCCAAACTAGGCAGATCTCATGATATGGGTACAAGACAATGGCTTTTTTTGTAAAAACATACATATTATATATAGAAACACCCAACCCTCCCGTCCCTCTATGTTACAATATTTACAATATAACGCATTTCCTCTTCAAACCCAACAATGATGCAAACACCACTATATTACAACTTCATAATTACAATAGTTCGTTTTATTACAAGCTATCACGTCTAACTTGGTTCCCAACTTCTGCCTACATGTTGTTAATTTGTAGTGTAGTCTTGTTCTGGTATTAACGCTACAGATATAAGCGACGTTTATTAGCTTTGTCGACAAGTTTTTTGATTTGATTACTTTGACCCAAAGGTGAGCCGTAAGACCAGATGATCTGTTGTAAAAGAAAATAAGTTTAGCGACATAATAATCTTTGTATGTTGACAACATGCTTTTTTGTGCACGAAATACCGATGGCATTTGGCTGTCAGAAGGATTTCTCGTATTTGGATAGACAACGACATTGTATATCTACACTTATAATATTATAAAGAGGTAATATTTCTATTTTTGTTTGTTTGTTTTTTTTTTTGTAATGGATAAACTCAAAAACTACTGGACTGATTTTATAAATTCTGTCACCATTAGAAAGCTACATTATCTGCGAGTAACATAGGCTATATTTTATTTTAGAAAAATAGGGCTCCGTAAGATATTTGGGTTTTTCGGGTACGCGAAGTAGTTCCCTCAGGACGCGGGTGAAACCGCGGGAAACGGCTAGTATAACATAATCCGATTAAAATTTGAATTGACACAATTTAGTACACCATGGTCTTGAGGTACATACTTGCCAAATTTCAGCTTCATGCGCCCTATAGTTTTGGTATTGCGTTGTCCGTCAGTCAGTCAGTAACGCAAGAATGCTATATGTACTACCAAAGAGCTCAGATATTTACATAGAGGCGAATTTCTTATGGGCGCTCTGAAGACAAACTTTCTGTGACCCAAATTGCCGCCTGGCGGCGTGGCAGTCGCGCTGTGACAGCTGTCTCTACGAGAGCAAGAGAGACGAACGTTTCTCCTGTGTATCTTAACTACGAGAGCGAGAGAGACTGAGAACGACGCCAGCGCCGCCAACGGCGCCAACTACGAAACTGGAGACAGTCTCCACTTGGAATCGGCACACGAAATCCATAAGAACTGCGCTTCTATGCAAATCTGTATTCATTGGTACTACCTACAGATTTGAAGTCAGCAACAATTTTAGTATTAAGTTTCGTGAGTTTCTTCCAGATTCTTCTTACAGCCTTATTTTCTGTTCAAACCTGAGTTTTAAATATGTTTTAAAAGTGTTACTTTGTGTCCTATGAAGCAATTTTGAATTTGAATTCCAAGGACCGTCTAATGACCGCTTGTAGCGTTTAAAATGTCGTGTGTCCCTCGACCCTTATGCGTTATTTCCACGCTTATAACACTGCAGAATTCACTGGCATCTTTTATTAAGAATACTGTGAGAAATGTTATGAGCACCGTAAAACGTTATTTGTAGGAGGTCCAAGGTTCGAATATGGGGTCAAAACGTCCCTACTATTTACTGTAACGTGTTGAATGTACGGGTCGAGAATTCTAGCAGATTTGTGATGGGAAATGACCAGAGACAGGGTAAAACGGGTTATAATATTAAGATAAAAAGAATATGACGAAATGCTAAAAGAATAAAATAGCATATCATTATACATACATACATACATAACATCACGCCTTTTATCCCCGGAGGGGTAGGCAGAGGTGTATTACACACCCACACTTCACCAGTTATGTTTCGGCGAGCCTATTGCCATCTACCGGGCACATCATTAAGCGAGCGATAATTAATTTATAATGCACACATAACTTCGAAAAGTCAGAGGTGTGTGCCTGGGGTACCCGGGGATCGAACCCGAGACCACCGTCTCGGCAGTCCGTTACGTAAACCACTGGGCTATCATTATTTCATTTAAATTTAAATGGATATAATAGTATAAGTACTAGAGAAGACTTCTGTTTTTCCGCGGTAGTAACATCCTATTTGCAGGTTATTCTCCATCAGGCCTTAAATCTTATGTCTGAAGTCCTGCATACTTGAATTTCCAATGCTCAAAAGATTCGGCCTATGCACTAAGTAAACATCGCGGTGTCCACAAACTCTCTTGACGGCTGAATCACACGAATCTACTACAGTGTGGATTAACATACGCGGTCTAACCGGGAAGTGAGACTCCTGGATATAAAGCCTATCTTTTTATTAAAGGGTAGGTCTTTCCTTTTCTTTATTTCTCGCCAGTGCGAGGGTGTAGCCAATTCAATATTTAGTAAATATTATTATTCTTAAATATTTTTCTTTTTTATTAATGTAGTACGGCAATAGGCTCGCCCCCTATTACGTGGGACCTATAAATTCCTGGCGAAATGTGGGTGTAATATTACACCTCTGCCTACCCCTTCGGGGATACAGGCGTGCCTATAAAAAAAATTATTGTATGTTATAAGTTCGTTGACAATATTGTTAAGCTGTAAGTTTTCCTATAAATAATAAAATAAAATATTAGTTTAATTGCACTATCATCTCTAATACAACAGTCATTTAGTGGTTTAACGATGTGTGCCTACTCAGTCCATAGAGTGTTTACCGTGCGGTTCGCTCGTAATCCTTCGTACAGTTCGGAGGCTGTGTTTCACCAAATGGCCTGTGTAATACGAACCGAGAAGCTTTGTGCCAAATCTCAGACGCGTTGATAGGTACCTCGTCCTCAAAGTAGGAGGCAAATCGGTGCTATTTTCACCCTCTTTAAAAAGTAAATGTAGTCGGTCTTGACCATGCTAACTTTTTTTATCCTCGACGTAGTTGACTTTTCTTTTTCCCGCTCTTTCGTTGTCTAACAGCCAGAAGGCCAATACTTGTATTTTATATGACATTGAAAATATATTCTGAACGAAATGAGATTAGATTTTGAATTGATTTAGAATCGGAATTTTGCTAATTTAATGTCATTATCGTATAATTTGTTTTTCTATAATTCCACGTTGACTCATTGTTCAATTCACGATAACATTCCAATAATGTTCAAATATCAGTTAGTTTAGGAGAATACCCTTTTTGACATGAGTATGATACTGACATTAAGTAGTTCGAAACTGCATACTGAACAAATTTATTTAGGAGAATTGGGTCTCTGTTTCAATCTGTCTCTCTTCAGTCGTTTCCCTCAGTGCTGAGGATCGTGACTCCTTCTGACTCTGTCAACTAGCTGTCTCCATCGGTTGCGATCCGTTGCTTGATGTAAAGCAGCGCTTAACGATATTTGATAGCAAAACTTTCAAATTCGATCAATATTCGATAGCAAAAATGCAACTTACTTCAACAAAAGAAATTGCGTTTTTATTCTCTAGACAAAGTAACATTCCACAAGTTCGCGTGCCGCCTGGCGCTGTCGATCCCCAGTAGTAAATAGATGATCGTAGTTGCTGACATCCTCAAGTATTTACTAAAAGAATTATCCTAATAGTGAATCTTTTTTTCCTCTTTTCTTGTGAGTTTGGAGACCAATACTGGTGTCGGCGTTTATAGATCACCCAAATTTATAGTCGTATAGCCAGTATAAAGTACAATTCAGGTACTGATACAAGAACCGTAACTATTAGTTTAATGTGCCCTCCAAACGGTAACGTATTCGTCTACGTCGTATAAGTACGTCTCATTTAAAAACGGTGTTAAATATATTGACCACCATAAAATGCTTTGATACCCTTAGTTCTTTAACCAAAAATATATACTTAACACCAGAAAAATAAAGTCTAAATGACAATAGTATTAGCTATTTTAGTCACGACTGCACTTCAAATTGTATTCGAACACCAAATGTAGTAAATGATCGTCAAATAAATAGGTTATGCTAGGTTCACCTGTGACCCTTAATTCAAAAATTAGTCAACTTAGTTTATTAAAGTAGGTAGTGTAACCAAATCCAATTTATGTGTTGGTGTTTCATGCAACTAACAGAAAAACTTTGGTTATAATTTTACATTAAAATGATGGTTTAATTTTGGTGATCATTTACTACTTTTTGGTTAACAATGATTTATTAGGAGTCATTTTGCTTAAATAGGATAGCGAAATGTTAAAACTTAGGTTACAATTTTACTAAATGGGGGTTTCATTTTGGTGATCATTTACTATTTTTGTCTGTTATATGTTACTATATCTGGTGGTAAGTAAACATAAGCCTTTAAAACGCCACAAGTACTGGCCACCCATCCAAGTTCTGACCTATGTAAACGTTGCCGATCTATTACGTTTGCAAGTTAATACACAAGTCAGTCACGTATTTGCTTGGAAATAAGGCTCAGTTATTCCACCAGCCTTATTGTTGAAGGATTCTGTCACCACAGACCATGAGCCGTTATGCACACCCATCATGGTCCCTACGGCTGTCGTGTGCAAATTGCGCCACATATATTACTGTCACTGTACGCCTGTTACTACCCTCGAATGCGACGGGGTCTGAAGGTAATTTATGCGTATTTTGAAATGTAACTGATATAGGGTGGATGATAAAAGGAAAATGTGATTCTGTAGACTATTTTTGGAATTGAAAGCTTATTGGTTTGTCCTTCGATAGATTATATAAGAATGTTATCATAAAAGTTTATCTTCATCATCGATCTCTGTTCATCAACAGTCTTATAAATTAAATAAAAAAGTAAAGAAAATTAAATGATTGACAAACAAAAGCTCTGAGTTGGTTTCGGCTTTTCTTCTCAAGAGATCATTTAGCTAGGAAAGGTCGGCATAGTCTAGAACAGGGTTTTGACTTGCATAATAGGCTTGTTGACAAAAAAAAATTATAAGTCCGTCCTTTAGATTATTCAAAAATAAGCGATACGTATTTTTTTATTTGTAAATTAAACCAAAAATGACCAAGATATAGCTCATTAAAGTTACGTATAACGTCACACCGTGCTGCATTTTTTCGCACTAGATGACGTCACACGTAACTTTAATGGGCTATATCTTTGTTATTTTTTATTTAATCGAAAAAAGAAAAAATAAGTACGTGTCCAATATTTTTTATAATCTAAAATACGGACTAAATAAAATGTAATTATTTTGACCCTGGAAACTACTATTAGTAATTATTTAAAGATTTAATAATTATGTCCCACTGCTGGGCATGGGCCTCTTCTCACTATGAGAAGGGTCAGGCCATAGTCTACTACGCTGACCAAGTTTCGGTTAACAGATATCACAAGTCTTCCGAGAACATTATGGAGAACTCTCAGATATGCTGCTTTCACAGAGTTTTCCTTCATCGCTTGCCAAGCGATACTTAAAAGTTTAATCCGCACATACTTAGCTCCGAAAAATCATTGTCACGCCATGGATTTGAACCCGAGCCCCTCTGGGTAGCATTTTCTTGATCTCTTCACTGGGATATCGCTGTTTCGAACGACTGGTCCCTGTAGTAATACATTTGTACCTTAGTAGAAATACAGTTAAATATTCCGTCGACGTCATCGAATATTATCGAGAGTTCTATTTTAGTGGCGTCTAGACAAGGCTTGCATCGATAGCCCTTGAGCCCCCACAGATAATAAAAGAGGTTCATTTTCAGTTGAACCCACAAATTATACTTAGTTACATAGAAAATGTCAATATTACTAATTGTTCTAAATCTGGAGTATTTTCAAACATTCAAATTTTGATTGAGTACGATTTTAAAGTGAAATATATTTAACTTAATATTGTTACGCCATCTATCGGTGAAAGGGGGTACTAGAAGAGATTGAATGTATCGGTGGTTTAAAGGTAATTCAGCTACTCTGTACTAGATGGCGTTGCTGTATCGAGTATCGACTGTTCGCGATTATTTCGACAGTTTTGTAGAAGCATCTAGAATGTGCTAGTGATGTTATCCGGCCAGTATAACTAGAGCGCGAGCGAACGGACCGGACACAGTTACAATTGAATATCGGAGCGATAAACAAGAAGCGAAGGGAAGTAAGAGGAAGTGTTTAGTGTTGTTCTAGTGGTGTGAATAGTGTGTTTTATTAGTTGAGTGATAATTAAGTGTGTGTATCTAGTGTTATTGTGTTAGTGAATAAAGTACAGTTTTTTTCTGGGATAGTGTGTTTAATTTATCACCGAACCCCAGCTCGTAACAATATTTTCGTAAAGTTATAAAAGCGATAGCCTAGTAGTATTATCTACGTATTACTAATACGTCCATTTCGGCGTAATGAAACTTTTGATAATCTCCCATTTCTAAAGTGTCCAAATATAATACAGCTATGCGATACAATAATTAAAGTGTTTATCTCGCACTGAAGCTACGTAGCAAGCAGCACTTCAGAATCTGGTTAAATTTTGCTCACATAGAGACTGCTAAGCCGGATCGTGGGATCCTATCCTAATACAAATCTTTGTTATATGAGCTCGATTCTTTGTATGCTAATTTACGGCCTGGTCACGAGATCGGTCTAAGCGACGAGCGGCGCGGCAGGGGCGATGTACATGGCGCGTTTACTCTGAGGCGGCCGCGCGCCACGTCACAGTAAACGCGCCATGTACACCGGAAACGCTCGCCGCTGCCGCCCGCCGCTGTAGGCCGTGACCGTTCCCTTGTACCTACTCCCTACTACTCTATATATATCTCAGTTATCTAGTTACCATAGCACAGATTCACAGTGAGTCTTCTAGTTTGAGATCAGCGTGTGTGAGTTATTCCATTTAACTACTGTGTGTGACTTGGCTTATGGTTCGTAATAGCTTCTACAGGTAGTAGAGCCTCGCTAATTTCAGCATGAATGGGCCGGCTCGACCGGGGAAGTAGTACCCTCTCACAGAAAATCGACGTAAAGTAACAGTACCCAAACTGTTGCGTTTCGTTCGGTGAGTGAGAGTGCCGGAGGCCCATCCCCTATTCCCTCTCCATCATCCCATTCCTCCTCCTGTCCCTTTTCCCAACCCCAAGGGGCGGCAACGCACTTGTGACTCCTATGGTGTTGCTTGTGTCCATGGGCGGCGGTAATTGCTTACCATCAGGCGATCCGTCTGCTCGTATGCCGCCTAATTTTATAAAAAAAATAAAAAATAGCTCGGTAAAGTTAAGTTTAAGATTTTCTGCTTCAGTTGACTTCATGGGCACGTAAAACTGTGGGTCCCTGTTCTCGTCTTGGACAGGAATCGTTGTGTTATATCGGATCACAAGAAACAAAAACCAATAAAAAAAAATTATGTACTCATGCCTGTCTCCCCGAAGGGGTAGGCAGAGGTGTAACATTACACCCATATTCGCCATTAATTTTTACTTCCCACGTAATAGGGGGCGAGCCTATTGCCGTTACCGGGCACATCACCAGACTCCGTGCTGCTACTGAGAATTCTGAAAAACCCAGTAACACTTTTGCCCGGCCCAGGAAGCGAACCCGGGACCTCGGACCAGCAGTCGCATACGCTATCCACTGGACAACGGAGGCAGCCTGATAAAAAAATTGGCACTCCTAAAATAGAAGTAGTTACTTGTTTTAGTTTCTAAAAGAAGTTCCTTGTTTCTTGGTAGAGAGGAGATGGAAGTAAGTAATCTGATTGAAGATTGTTCGCGCGCGCGACAAAGTGCCAAGGAAATAATCAACTTGTCTCCTCTACCATCTATGGTAATTTGTAACTGAGTGCTAAATTGCAAATGGCGGGGACAGATTTATTTGATAATATGGTAGGAGTTTTATCTTTACTGGCAATATAGAGTATGGTATCTTTTTTCGGTGGAGCGTTGTCGATACTAGATCGAATGACCTTTATATAAGTACTAGATGAGCCCGCGGTTACACCCGCGTTATTTAAGGCTACTGCTCCGCTCCCGTGGCTCAAAGCATGTAATATAGCCTCTAGCCTTTCTCGATAAATGGGCTATCTAACACTGAAATAAATTTTCAAATCGGTACAGTAATTCCTGAAATTAGCGCGTTCAACCAAACAGACAAACTCTTCAGCTTTATATATTACTAGATGAGCCCGCGGTTACACCCGCGTTATTTAGGGCTACTGCTCCACCCCCCTGGCTAATAGCGTGTTATATAGCATATAGCCTTCCTCGATAAATGAAAATCATCTTTTCTTTGCGTGTATGATGACAGAGCTATCCAAAAAGTATTCTGATATTATAGGTGATTCATACTAATTTACTGTTTGTCTTTCTTTCACGTTGCAATTGAGCGATGTTTTAGTATGATTTTAAGTGTAGAGAGGTCGATCTTTTTACTGCGGTAACTAACACACACACACACGGCTAAAACTGCAGGCAAAGTCTAGTAATAATGTTATTTGCTAACAATAACATATCTATCTGTATTTATAAAACTAGAGGATGCCCGCGGTTATTTAAGGCTACTGCTCCGCTCCCGTCGCTCATAGCGCGATGTTATATAGCCTATAGCCTTCCTCGATAAATGGGCTATCTAACACTGAAATAATTTTCAAATCGGACCAGTAGTTCCTGAGATTAGCGCGTTCAACCAAACAAACAAACAAACTCTTCAGCTTTATATATTAGTACTAGCTGACCCAGCGAACTTCGTATCGCCTTTTTAAGAGTTTTTATTGAATTCCCTTTTTTCTAAGCCCCTTTTCTAAAGTTACCACTGACTTAGCGCTTAATCTCTTATCATTTCAGGGTCTTTAAATGATGCAAATCAAACATAGATTTTTATATAATATTGAATTGCCCATTCCTTAAAATATCGGAGACGATACCCATATTGACTTTAAAAAAAAATCCCGTCCGCCATCTTTAATTTCCTATCCGCCATCTTTGATCACGAAATAGATGTTTTATTTGGATTCACCATCCCTTAAATCATCAGAGACGATACCCATATTGATTTTTAAATTTTTTCCCATCCGCCATCTTTCATTTCCCATCCGCCATCTTGAATCACGAAATAGATGTTGTATTTGGATTCCCCATCCCTTCAAACATCGGAGACGATACCCATATTGATTTCTAAAAAAAAATCGCATCCGCCATCTTTGATCACGAAAAAGATGGTGTTTTTGAATTTCCCATTGCTTAAAATATCGGAGACGATACCCATATCGACTTTAAGACAAATCCCGTTCGCCATCTTTGATTTACTATCCGCCATCTTTGATCACGAAATAGATGTTGTATTTAGATTCGCCATCCCTTAAAACATCGGAGACGATAACCATATTGATTTTTTAGAACTTTCCCATCCGCCATCTTTGATTTCTCATCCGCCATATTTGATCACGATTTAGATGTTGGATTTGGATTCCCCATCCCTTTAAATATTGGAGTTGATACCCATACTGATTTAAAAAAAAAAACCATCCGCCATCTTTGATCACAAAATAGATGGTGGTTTTGAATTCTCCATTCCTTAAAATATCGGAGACGATTAAAAAAAATTCCCGTCCGCCATCTTTGATTTCCTATCCGCCATCTTTGATCACGAAATAGATGTTGTATTTAGATTCACCATCCCTTCAATCATTAGAGACGATACCCATTTAGATTTTATTAATTTTTCTCATCCGCCATTTTTGATTTCACATCCGCGATCTTGAATCACGAAATAGATGTTGTATTTGGATTCCCCATCCCTTTAAACATCGGAGACGATACCAATATTGATTTTTTTAAATTTTCCCATCCACAATCTTTGATTGCCCATCCGCCATCTTTGATCACGAAATAGATGTTGTATTTCGATTCTCCACCCTTTAAAATATCGAAGGCGATACCCATATTGATATTTAAAATTTTCTCATCCGCCATCTTTGATTTCCCGTCCGCCATCTTGGATCACAAAATAAATTTCATATTATTAGGGCGGAAGCCCGTGCAGGTCAACTCGTACTTAACACCTCTGAACTGCACTGACTTCTACTCCCTACACCTGAGTCCGGTGCAGGGAGTGGCGAATGGCCTCAGGGGTAGCGCAGGTCGCGAAGATCCCCTTAGGCAAGGCTGGTGGACTATCCTTCCCGAGGTTGCCGCCCGTTCTTGGTCCAGTTCCTTCAGAAATGGATGCAACCAAAACCTCCAGCCGAAACACAAACAACAGGCACTTTACACACGCACAAACACACACGTACACACATGCGCGCACACATCCACATCCAGGAACACATCTCTTCACCACGCCCCCGCGTGGTCGGGTGGGCGCGGGCTCGTAGTAAAAAGTCACGGGTAAGAGAAGTTGACCACCTGCGCTAGGACCTGCGCAGTCGAGCGCCGTACGCGGGGATGACGGAGTCCTGGGGGGTTGAGCCGAGCGGCGCTGGCGGTAATGTGACCGTGAGGCAACACGCCCTCTTTGGTCCCGAATTCACGCTAAACGGTAGCCCCCGCTGTGAGCCGCAGCGGGGGAAATGGCCACCGTGTCCCGTCAGAGGGCCACAGGCTAGGGACGTAGGGTCCACATCAGCAGTTGGAATTTATTTCGGCTGTTGATGTGGTAGGTGAAGGCTATACGGAGGGCGCAAGCGAAGGATAACGGCTAGAGCTGGTAACTCGGCTCAGGCCGTTGACCCGAGCGGGCGCCCGAAGTCGTGCTGTAAACCAGCCCCGCGTTCCTATATCCCTCTGGTAATCCTAACGTCCGGTATGACGTTCCCAAATGCGGGCTCCATGGAGGGTGGGAAGCCAGAGGGATGAAGTCTTAGTAAACTTGCATGGATACCGAAATCCCATTTATTACCCCAACCGCGACGGGGACGGCGAAAGCTGTTCCCGCCGCCACAACCACAACCATACAGATGGTTGACGCCGTGGCCCCGGCTGCAGGTGTCACACCATCCCCCAAGGACGTTACTTCAGCGCTGGCTAACGCTAGTACTGGTCGCGTCCTTACAATCGTCAGCCCATTTGAAATAAAGCGGGAAGACTCCTCCTTCGCGGGCTGGCAAGTGGTGAGTCACCACAAGGGCAAGGGTAAGGGCAAGACCACCGGTCCTGTTCGACACTCGCCCACCACACAACCGAGTGGCCCCGCTGCTACCAGCTCTGCGAAGAAGAAGAAGGCGAATAAAAACAAGAGGCAGCGCCTGGCAATAAGGCGTAAGGCTGCACAAACCGCTGCCGCCGCCGGTGCTGCCTCTACAAAAACAGCGGAGCAAGCCGCTGTCGCAGGTCCCAGTAATGTGACCAGCGCGCAGCCCGCGCTCTGCAGTGGGGGGTGCACGAAGGCCGGAGGCAGTACGGGGAAGCCGCCTGCCGCCAAGCGGCGGGCCGGCCACCCTGGACGGCATCCAGCCCCAGCACCACCGGGAAACACGGCAGGTAAAACTGCCGGAAACAAGGAAAGAGGTGAGGCCAAACGTGCTCTCAACGAGACCAGCTCGCCTCGGGGGAGCACAAGAAGCCACGCCTCGACTCCTCCAGGACACAAGGTAAGTCCTACGCACAGGCCTCCAAGGCGTCCCTGGGCGTTGCAGTAACATGCAAACGCACAGGGAACTTGCCGAAGGAGTTCGTGGACCGGATACTCACGGAGATTCAAAGGAAGATCCTGAGTGACGCCTGGTCGACTAAAACCCCCAAACGCCCCGCTCCTGCGTTCACCGGGAAACCCATGTACGCGGACGGGGTCCTCAAACTCTGGTGCGCCGACGAGGCAACGCGTACCTGGCTGACGGAGGCGGTCTCTCTCCTGGTCCCACCACCGGGCTTCGAACTGGAGGTCAGGGGCCAGGAAGACGCCCCGAAGAGAGTGCGGTGCGGCATTGTCGTTCCTAACGAACAGGGAGTCTGGGACGACGTGCGCGACGTGGGTCGGGCTCTGGAGTTCCAGAACCCCTGGTTGGCGGTCGACAAATGGTCGCTGCTGCACTCGGAAAGACAGTCAGGTGGGTGCTTGCTGGTCGTGGGCGTCCCGGAGGAACAAGTCCCGGTCCTGGTGCAGAACGAGCGCCGCCTCGCGTTGGGGCTGGGTGCAGTCTACGTCCGGTTCCGGGACTCAACAGGCAAGTATGTCGACCATCCTCCGGAATGCGACAACTCCACACAACCACATCAAGCATCAGACACCCAGCCAGCGTGTTCCGCGGAACCCGACCCGTCAGAGCCGGCCGCATCTGGCTTGGGGGCTGGCCCGTCAGCCGAGGGTAACTCGGAAGATGAGAGCCTGCTCCTGAGTCCGGTGCGGCGGGACGACGGGGTGGGGGCCGGCGACATCCTGGTTGGCCTAACGCAGCTGAAGGGCGGGGAGGAGGGACATCACCCATAGATGAACCCTCTGCCTAGTGACGTCAGCTGCCTGCAAATCAACCTCCATCATAGCCAAACGGCCACTGCGCAACTGCGCAAATGGATGGAGGTCCAACATTCAGCCATCGTGCTCATCCAGGAACCTTGGATAAGGGGTGGCCTCATTAGAGGCCTCTCCAGCCTGGGAGGTAAGAATTACTCTTCTACTGACCACACACATCCAAGAACCTGTATACTTACAACTAAAAACATCAGAGCCCAAGCTTTAATGGAGTTCTGTTCCAGAGACATCACAGCGATACAAATTGAAATTATACAGCAGCCAAGGAGTATATCGGTCGTTTTCGCATCGGTCTACATGCCCGAGGCTGAAGACCCGCCTCCGTTCGACCTCACGCGTCTGGTTAACCAGTGCGAGAGAACCAATACGGAGGTCGTAATAGGGACGGACTCCAATGCCCACCACCAAATGTGGGGCATGGACTGCAACAATAACAGAGGTAAGTCACTGGTTGAATACCTATTCACCACTAATCTTACCCTATTAAACACAGGTACGGAGCCCACCTTCGTCACAAAACGTAGTCAGACAATTATCGACTTAACTCTCGCAACAGAAGGAGCGGCTGAACGCATCAAGGGATGGCACGTCTCAAAGGAGGCATCATGCTCAGACCACAGATGGATCAGCTTCTCCATGAAAGTCGATATACAGCCCACACAGCCCCGCAGGAAACCACACAACACGGACAAATCACAGTGTCCTATTACTTAGAGATAAACTTACCCTTACCGCTACGCCGACGGTACTGGATGACACTGAACAGATCGACGAGCAGGTATGCACACTGACGCAGTCGATGCTAGACAGCTACCATGCAGCTTGCCCGGAAACCACTCCGCTTTCAACCCCGGGGAAACAACCCTGGTGGGGCGCTGAGCTTGAACGCAAGCGCAAGAAGGTAAGAAAGGCTCTAAATAGGGCAATGAACACAAGCGCGGACGCTGATTGGGACGCTTATAAAGCGGCCAAATCAGACTACAGGAAATGCCTCAGATTCAGACGCACCATGGGATGGAGGAAATTCTGTGGGAGCATTGAATCTTGCCAACAAGCAAACCGGGTAAGGAAACTACTGGCTCAGCAACCAACAGTTGCACCAGGTACTCTCCGTAAACCGGATGACACATACACCACATCGGAGGAGGAGACAAGATGCGTCCTACTCGAAACACATTTCCCAGGCTGCGTCCTCACCCCGGTAATAACGTGGCACGATACACCAACAGTGGCGACCGAACACGAATGGAGACACGCAAACAACGTGGTCACAGAAGAAAAACTCCGATGGGCCATCGATAGCTTCCATCCATTCAAAGCAGCCGGACTGGACGGCATCTTCCCAGGGTTATTACAATGGGGAGGGGAACCTGTCCTCAAAAGACTCCTGGCAATCATGAGGGCTAGCCTGGCCCTCAGATATGTACCGAAGAAATGGAGGGAAGTCAAACTAATCTTCATACCAAAACCAGGCAAAACAGACTATACCAATGCAAAGTCCTTCAGACCAATAAGCCTGACCTCCTTCATGCTTAAAGCCTTGGAAAGGCTTTGCGAGAGGGAACTAAGAAGTGGGGCTCTTAAGCACTTACCCCTACATGCCAACCAACATGCATACAGCTCAGGGAAATCGACGGAATCGGCCTTACATCAGGTCGTGAACCAGATAGAAGCTGCTATACAACAAAAAAGCATCTGCCTGGGCACCTTCATCGACATAGAAGGAGCCTTCGACAAGACAAACTTCTCCAGCATAAGCAACGCCCTAGCCAGACATGGTGTGGATCAGATGCTCATACAGTGGATCCAAAACATGCTCAGCAAAAGGGTAGTGCGCCTACACGGCGACACTCAGACAGCCTTGATAACTAAAGGGTGCCCGCAGGGAGGTGTACTCTCCCCGCTATTGTGGAACTTAGTCATCAATGAACTCATAGACAAACTCAACGCGAGAGACTTCTACACAATAGGTTATGCAGATGATCTAACCATACTCACCTCAGGTAAGGTAACCAGTACAGTGTACGACCTAACCCAACAAGCGCTACGCATAGTAGAGTGGTGGTGTAATGAGTACGAATTATCTGTAAACCCGACCAAGACCGAACTAGTTATGTTCACACACAAACGCGCGCTGGGCACTTACCGACTGCCCAGGTTATTTAACACAGAGCTTAAGCTGTCTACCGAGGTCAAGTACCTGGGTGTCATTCTCGACAGCAAATTGACATGGAACAGCCACATGGAAAATAAGCTCAACAAAGCAAGCATTGTCTTCTGGCAGTGCAAGAAGATGATAGGCAAACGCTGGGGCCTATCCCCCAAAATTGTCTTATGGCTCTATAAGACAATAATACGTCCGATGATAAGCTACGGCGCAGTAGTGTGGTGGCCTCGGACCAAGCTAATAACGGCCGCCAACAAGCTCCAAAAGCTACAAAGACTTGCATGCCTAGCGGCCACGGGCTGCATGAAAACTACACCTACAGCGGCACTCGAAGTGTTGCTGGACCTGCCCCCATTGCACCTGTTTATACAACAAGAAGCAACGATGTCGGCGGTCCGGCTAAGAGCTCTGAAGCTCTGGAAAGACACCAACACACCGCACACTAGCAACTTAAATACACTCTTTAGAGAAGTTCCTCTCACACAAGCCATTGGCGACCAAATACCGAAACAATTTGTGTTCGACAAGAAATACAAAATCCAACTGTACGAGGATCTACACGAAGGAGCGGTTAATCACAACGAGCTCACGATCTTCACAGATGGGTCTAAGACGGATACAGGTACAGGTTCAGGAGTATTCTCCGAGGACCTAAACATCAACATCGCAGCACCGCTGGGAGCCTACAACACGGTCTACCAGGCCGAATGTTTTGGCATAATCCTAGCTGCCACAGCAATCATGGCACGTGAGGTAAGGGAACGATCCATTAGGATCCTCTCAGATAGTAAGGCAGTCCTCTCAGCCCTCAAAAGCCATACTATCACCTCGGCGCTCACGCTTGAATGCCACCAGAAACTAATAGAGGTAGGTAAACAAAACAAATTAACACTGCAATGGATCAAGGGCCACAGTGGCTCTAGAGGGAATGACGCAGCCGACGTACTTGCCAGAAGAGGGGCCACTTTAGAGGTGGTGGGACCCGAGCCCATTATTCCCCTCCCTTCTGGATTTTATCGCAACCTGGTAAGAAATAGGACCAGGACCCAACACAACCAGTCCTGGATTGGTATTGAAACATGTAGGCAGGCCAAGGAGGCTCTTCCCGCAGTAGACGGTAAGATAGCTAAACAAATCCTCCGGCTGTCCAAACAACAACTGCGGACAGTCACGGCCGCCTACACAGGACACGGATTCCTTAATAAATACCTATTTACTTTAGGCATCACCGACAGCCCGCTGTGCAGGGCCTGTATGGCAGCAGACGAGACGGCAGCCCACCTGCTCCTCGACTGCCCTGAGGTCGCACAGTACAGGCAGCAGTACCTGACAAGACACAGCACCCTGAGGGAAGCAGTGGGCCACATCAAGAGTCTGCTGGCCTTCCTCGAAGAGCTGGGGTGGCTGGAATGACGACACCATTCCCACCCGCACGCAAAATACACGCCAAGACGTGGAGTTGCGGAAACAGCCCGTGCCATCAAGTATCAAGTAAATTTCATATTATTAATCAGCGTCCCGAAAATCTCGAAAATGATTCCCATGTCGATTGTATCCTATTCCTTTAGCCTTTTTTTGCCTTTGACCCAACCCACCCCCTTCTCGTTTGACCATTTTATTATTTTTGTCTGGCCCCTAAAAGTTGTGGCGTAATTTTATATAGCCTATAGCCTTTCGAAATAATTGGGCTATCATAGGCAATAACAATTTTTAAAATCCGACTGCTAGCTCCTGAGATTAGCCGACATTATGTTTTAGCCTTTTTAGCCTTTTTCCCGGTCCTAAAGGGTCGAAGCGTTATGTTATATAGCCTATAGTCTTCCGGAATAACTGGGCTATCGTATACAAAAAGAATTTTTCAGATCCGACCGGTAGTTCCTGAGATTAGCGCGTTCAAACAAACAAACAAACAAATAAACAAACTCTTCCGCTTTATTATATTAGTATAGATAAGATTCTTGCGTTGCTGATTGACTGACAGACAATGCACAGCCGAAACTACTGGGCGCAAGGTACAGAAATGTATCTATGTTCCGTAGGGACCATAGAGGTGCACTAAGAAGGGATACCTAACCCGAAATGCCCTCGGGATTGGGCAGAAACGAATATTGTGCTGGCGAAGTTGGGGACATACTCTAGACATCTGAAAAAACAATTTGTGATATCATTTCAATATGAATATTTTCTTTTAAATAACTTCACCATCTTGTTTCTCCCCCTAAGGGATGTTGAGCTGACAGTCAACTGTCACGCCGCCGCCGTCTGCCCTAGAAAGCGTAGAAGGGTAGTTACACATTCACGCATTAGAAACAAAGTAATTATATGTATACCTACACAGTCACATGAATAAAACAGATCCCTTGTCGTGATAACACAACCTTTAAATTATTTTCTCTATTGATTTCTGTAAGTTATTCTGGTATTGAATGATAATGTTTGTCTGAGAGGTTTTTGTTTGTAAACTGCTGAAGTGTTATTGATAAAAGGATGCGGCACCGGAAAGCTTTTTTAAACAATAAAGGGTTTCAAGTGTTTATTCTACATGTTATTTAAAAGCTGACTATTTAAGAAATTGTTTTCATTCTACATATTATATCTCCTTGACCACGTCTTTTCAAGGCTATAAGTACAATCTATTTAGGCTTTTTAAATGGATCAGAATACCTATTTAAAACACAATACAGCAGCTTTATCTGTTCGTTAATAAAATTATTACATACTAGAGGACGCCAGCAGCTACGCCTGCATTTTTTTTAATTTACCTGTATTGGCCGATCCCGTGGGAATTTCGAGAAATCCCTTCTTAGTGCACCCCTACGGTCCCCAAGGAACATACATGCCAAATTTCAGCTTCCTGCGTCCAAAAGTTTCGGCTGCAGCGTGTCTGTCAGTCAGTCAGTAACGCAAGGATTTTATATATTAAGATAAATAAAGAGCTGAAATTACAAGTCTGATCATATTAAGCAAAAATAAATAAAATCTTCAGGACACTTACGAAATAAAACAATGAATAGATACGTAAATGTATATTTTATATGTACATATAATATGTACCCTTTATACATATGTAATGAAGTAGCGCCCATAAAAGGTATTATGTTTAGAGCACGTATGATTGATTTAAAGCTTATGGCCGCGTGATCGATACACACACGATGTTCAGGAGTTTTGTTACACATGGGTTACGGATGGGTGGGCAAGTGAAATTTGACCTCGTTATTTATTTATTGGTTCTCCAACAAAGAATACATATTACATGCTTAAAGAGAATTATAACAGATGTTATCCTTGTTTCCTCATTTACAGCAGAACACAGTGTGCATATTAATTAATATATTATTGCAACTTTGCGTAGGTACTGTTGTTCTTAAGACGTATTTCGTCGTTGCAATCTCTGCCAATATTAAAAATACATGTGCCGTTCTCTCGAAATATATGTGAAGTCTGCAACCCGCAGTACGCCAGCATGGTGGTTCATGGCTTAACCCCATCTCATAATGAAAAGAGGTCTGAGACACATTTAAAACAAGGCTGAACACATCCTCACTCATTTCAAAAGAACTAAAATTCCAGAATAAATGTTACTTTACTGTAAATTTTAGAGAAGTTACATTTCAAATACCTACGAACCTCACTTGCAAAATTGGTGTAACAGTGCTTTCTGCAAAAATAAATGATTTGATTTGATTTGATTTGGTCTCATTTTAATTATAATTTAACAAAATTTGCCCTGCTTTTCATGTTGTTGTATTTAAATTGGCACTCAAGACTCTTAAAAACATTTGTAAGCAAATAGTAGGTACTGATACAGTTTTAATACTTTCCACTAATTTACTTACTGGCAAAATTTTACGAAAGTCAACTATTTGACAATTTCCATAGCAAAATTACAGAAAATGAGTGTTAGAGTATTTTCGTTTTGTTTTACGTAAGTTTGCGCAAACTAACTGGGGTTAAATTACCTAATAATTAAGGACAATCACGTAACCGTATAAATATGCCTATGTATGGCTGCTGAGCCGTCGGGGGTTCGATTCTTACCCGAGAAAAATCTTTGTGTGAAGAGCACATTTTGTTTGTGTTTGCTTGCTAATAATAATAACAATATAATATTCTACCACGATCACACACCACCATCTAGTACATACATACAATTTACTTTCTTTTTGTAAATACATACATATTATACATAGAAACACCCAGACCAAGACAAACATCCATGTTCATGCACAGAAATGTTTGACTTGAGCGGGGATCGAACCCGCGACCTTCGGCTTAGCAGTCGCTTACACTCCCGCTGCGTAAACCCGTCAATGTAAGCAAAACCTGTGCCGTGTTTGGGATTTTTGGACTCTGTACAAGTTGTCCTAGAATTATATTAATTATTTTAAAAGTGGTGCTACATTAAAACTGGGAAGTGTCATTATCCCATTACATTCCGTGGGCGTCGTCGTAAGAGGCGACTCAGGAAAATACTCGAAGCAAATTGTAACTTTGAGGAGAGCCAGAACCTTTGTCATCAAACTCTGTTATCAACCTGTTTGGATCAAACCTCCAATTGACTTGCAAATGTGAAGAGGCCTTTGTCCAGCAGTGGACTAAAAAAACGACTGGATATTAATGATGTCATATGTTAAGCAGTGGCTTGCGAAAGGCTTTGTGATGATATATAGCTAGTGATCGGATAATCGAAATGCATATATACCTAAAGTTGAGGTGTTGGCTATTATGGAAATCACTTTTGAATCGAAAAATTCCGGGATTACGGAATTGACAAATTTCGTTTTCTTTTACTATAGAATCAAATGAGGTGTGGGTATATTTATATATTTTAAGGCGTTGGCTAACAAGGAATACACTTTTATATCGAAATATCCCGGGATTTCGGAATCGACAAATTTAGTCTTTTAATTATACATAGAATCAAATCGGGTGTGAAACCAAAAAAATCAATTAGGGATATTTAATTTATAGTAATATGCTTAATATGTTTGGTATCCTGTAATTATGTGCAATAAAGTAAGTATAAATGAATTCATTTTTTTTTAATTACCTAACACTCACTGCCTACCATTCCTCTTACACTCAACATACTTATAAATTGATGGGGAGCTTAAAATTTACTTGAAGTAAATACACATTAAAAATTATGTAATCCCGGAGACCAGTTTTTTTTAAATAAAAACCACATGTTAAAGACGTCGATTCCTCACCATGTTACAGAGTAGTTTCACATTCCCGAATTTTCTGGAATCCCGCGTTTTATACTTAAAAAAATATGTTTTAAGAAGCCGCTTCCATAATATCCTAGCCAAAAATGAACTTTAGGTGAATATGCATCCGATTATCCGATCACTGTATATAACCTATCCACGCACTCAGAGTAAAGTCAAAGTTCACGCAAAATACACGCCAAGACGTGGAGTTGCGGAAACAGTCCGTGCCATCAAGTAAAGTCAAAGTTAAAGTCAAAGTCAAAATCCTTCTTTTCCAGAGTAAGAGTAAAGCCTACTGTTTCACTAGGGAATTAATTAACAATCAATCAACGGTCACTTAGAACAAGTGCACAATACATATATCAAAAGCGAAAGAAAATTTTGAAAGAAAAAATATTATTGCAACTGTCAACTCCACTGGACTTCTGTGCTAAAGAACTTTTTCACTTCGTCCAAGCTGTGGCATCAACATAATTGTTCCCGTATTATACGTCAAAGCGAATGTTTCGAACAGGATGCTGAAAATAATATTGAACAAAGACGTCGTAGTCAATGCTAGCATTATAATTCAAAGAAGAGATACATTGATACCGACAAAAGTAATGATACTGGTATTTTATAGAGGCGACGTGACCGGTTCTTGGGGGACCTTTGTTAAAGATACACTGAATTTTTATTTAGAAAAGAAAAACAAAGAGGTATTAATTATATGAGTGGTAATTATTGTAAGTCGGAAAGATATAATATTTTTTTATTTATTTATAGTCTCACGCCTGTATCCCCGAAGGGGTAGGCAGAGGTGTAAATATTACACCCACATTTCGCCATGAATTTTTAGGTGTCACGTAATAGGGGGCGAGCCTATTGCCGTTACCGGGCACATCACCAGACTCCGGGCTGCTACTGTGTATTCGGAAAAAGCCAGTAACAGTTTTGCCCGACCCGGGAATCGAACCCGGGACCTCCGATCAGCAGTCCCATACGCTATCCACTGGACCACGGAAGCAAAAAGATATAATAAAGAAATATTAATCGTGATACACATATTATCTTTATTCTAAAAAATACATTATTTATTACTATCCGACGTTTCAATTACTTGACAGGAATCGTGGTCACGAAACACTCTTAGAATATAATGTCAGTCAAACAAACATATCACGATGGAATCCGTAAATAAATAGCTGGTCACTGTCTTCCAAAGTGATAAAAATCTTATACTAATATATAAAGCTGAAGAGTTTGTTTGTGTGTTTGGTTGAACGCGCTAATCTCAGGAACTACTGGACCGATTTGAAATACTCTTTCAGTGTTAGATAGCCCATTTATCGAGGAAGGCTATAGGCTATATAACATCACGCTATGAGCTACGGGATCGGAGCAGTAGCCTTAAATAGCGCGGGTGTAACCGCGGGCTCATCTAGTTTAAGTACTCGTATATAATCACTTCTAGGTAATAATGATGCAATCAATATACTGTACTATTATTTCATGCAAACTAAACCTATTGAAACATCTCCTAGTACACATTTAAATATTATTTTTCTCTTGTGTCGGGGCATGAGCGTCGATATCAGAATTTCCCATGCATACAAAACGTGCGATTGATTTTTATTTTAGCGGCCGCAGGCTACGGTGACGCTTTTGTCGATTTTGATTGTCACTACGCTGGCACTCCCTCAAACGGTTTCATTGTGCTTACATTTCTTTGTAAGCAGTATTTTACAGCACAAAGAAAATAAAATAAAATAAAATGTATTTATATAAAATGTATTTAGATAAAGAAAAAGTCCGTTATCATTATATTTGTGATTTAAACGGATTGCTTAAGAGTTGTGTACGAAACGCTTGGTTTTAAAATTCATCCTTCTGTTTTAAATATATTCAAACTAGGGGACGCCAGCAGCTACGCCTGCATTTTTTTTAATTTACCCCTTTTGGCCGATCCCGTGGGAATTTCGGGAAATCCCTTCTTAGTGCACCCCTACGGTCCCCAAGGAACATACATGCCAAATTTCAGCTTCCTGCGCCCAATTGTTTCGGCTGTAGCGTGTCTGTCAGTCAGTCAGTAACGCAAGAATTTTATATATTACTTCTTAATATATAAAATTCTTGCGTAATAGAGGCAACGATAACCAAGACTTGTGGATCATACTAATTTTTCAATGAAGATTAACGAATAATATAAAAGCAGTTACCATAATTGACCAAATTCTGTCTTACTCCCAACAACTGGCCTATTGGTTTATTGCTTAACTAGATGTCGCCAGCGGCTTCGCCCGCGTCAATTATACACATAATCCTTCCTTTTGAATCATTCTATCTATTAGAAAAAACCGCATTAAAATCCGTTGCGTAGTTTTTAAGATTTAAGCATACATAGGGACAGATAGACAGAAGACAGACCTTGTTTTATACTATGTAGTGATGATGGCTACTAGGTATACGTAGTATACCAAGTAGGTCGTACGTTCTTTTGCTACCCTGAATAACTCTTTATACCTTGTAAGTTTTATACTCTAACAAGAGCCATTCTCAAAGTGTGCTCCGCGGAGCCCCAGGGCTCCACGAAGCATCTCTAGGGGCTCCGCGAAGATGTATGTAAGTAAGATAAATGATTTTTAAGTGCACAAGACTCGGGTTTGTTTTATTTAGGGCTCCGCCTAATATTTGGCTACCCAAAAGGGTTCCACCCCTAAAAAAGTTTAAGAACCACTGGAGGATGCCTGCAGCCACGCACATTTTACTTTAATTTAATTATTTTTCTCGGTCCCGTGGGAATTTCGGATAATCCCTTCTTAGTGCACCGCTGAGGTCCCTAAGGAACATACATACTTTTCAGCTGCCTACACCCAGTAGGTACTTTGATTATGCGTCGTCTGTCAATCAGTCAGCAACGCAAGGATTTTATATACACAGATAAGCTATTTTAACTCCCTATACAGGGTGTCACAAGACCCATCACCAAGCCGAAGTCAACTCGTTGTGTACATCATGCATGCATACATACTAACCAAAAATAATACCTGGGAAACGATTTTTTTTTTTGAGTTTTCACATTTTTTAAACCGCAATTAAAAGCGCGCGCGTGCAATGCTCGAAATACTTTACTTATCCATGGGGTTATAGGGATTCTAAAGAACATATTGGCGGGGTAAATGCATCGATTTTGTACCTAATTAGAAAAAATCCATAGTAACTTTGAGCCTCAATATTTCCTGAACCAGTAATTTCCCAAGTATGGTGCCGAAGTAAAAAATAGTCGTAGGGATTGGTACAACATGGGATTTCAGTTTTCGTTAAGGGTCTTTTTACACCCTGTATATACATAAGACTATTTTGTCACTTTTATTATATTTAGTAACAATTTACACAAAAAAATATACGCACTATACCATTCTAATAAAGACTACACCCACCCAACACGTGATTCCAAAACAAAATAACTTCGCAAGTTAGCCCTTTATTGTTACCCTTAATTCGTAATCATACAAGTTACCGTCACGTGTGGGTCTCCCGTGACGTCAAAAACTACCCAAATACCACCCCCTCCCCCTCCTTACTCCCCCCACACGAACAAGTTGCTAATCTCCTCAACAGTTTAACGCGACGTCGGGATAATCGACGTCACTTTTGGGTAAAGGTGGGGACGCATTAGAGTGACATTGCGATAAGGCGATGCTTTCAAACTTTCGCGATTTGTACGTATACCTTTTTTGTTAGACTCACGCCTGTATCTCCGAAGGGTAAGCAGAGGTGTAATACTACACCCACATTTCGCCATGAATTTTTAGGTCCCACGTAATAGGGGACGAGCCTATTATGTTACCGAGCACATTACCAGACGCCCAGTTTTGCTACTGAGAATTTGGAAAAACCCAGTAACACTTTAGCCCGACCCGGGAATCGAACTCGGGACCTCCGTTCAGCAATCGTATACGCTATCCACTGGACCACGGAAGCAGTCGTACGTAAACCTATTGACAAATATTTATGTAATGGGTTTAAATCGTTCATATTTAAAAATAAAGCTGCAATATGTTACTTGGCCTTGGCACACATTTCGGCGTGAAGTACACCAGCCGCGGTCATGGTTATTGTTGTCCCATATTTCAAACCTTACACACACTTTTTAAATAATTATTATTCCTACACGTATTTTATAGGATTTTGTCTGGCGTTGTCTTTTTCAATAAATAAAAAAATAACTTGCGTCAGTTAAATTACCATAAACACATCAGGCGATGTTCTAACGTTAAACATAATCTTGCCCCAATTCTTTCTCGAGTATTCCCCTTCTTATCATATTTACCCCAAGTTTCAAATCTCTATGAATTGTTGTAGCCAGCAGTAATCCATTAGTATTTATGCGTCTGCATATGTAATTCAGCCTAAAGCCGGTCGTCAGAACAATGGGGTAACTTTGGGCAAACCATTTCATGTTAGCTTAGAAGGCAGACTATTGTAATGTATTAATGTTACTTAACATTAATCATAGAAGCTTAGGTTTCGTTAACTGTATAATATTATCCGTTTAATATGATAACAATGCCCTTTTAGTCCTGCGATATAAATAAGCATTAGCCGCGTTTTATATATCCTTGGGGTACATACATATATTGGGGTGTTAGTGCCTGTTTCCCGGAAGGGTAGGCAGAGACTACGGAACGCCATTTGCAACGATCCTGACATACCTCTCTTGCTTCATTCACTCCCATCAAGTTTCTCATGCATACTCTTCTGTTTAGGGTACTTCTGCCCTGTAATTTTTTAGGATGTCTCCAATCTGGTTAGAGAACGTCCGCCTAGGTCTTCCCCTTCGTCCTGTCCGATTCACACTTGCCTTATATATCTTCTTTGTCAGTCTTTCGTCATCCATCCTCTCCATGTGCCCAAGCCATCTTAACATGCCTTTCTCGATGCTTGTCACTACATCTTCTTTTACCCCACACCACTCTCTTATCACACAATTCTTTACTCAGTCGGTCAAAGACACACCACACATACTTCTCAGTGCTCTCATTTCTACAGCATTTATTCTACTTTCAAGTCTCTTCTGCCATACCCAACTTTCACTACCATACGTGGGGGGTGTTAGTGCCTCGCACTAACACCCTTCTATGCACAGCCAAACGTCCTTGGGGTATTTCAGTTCAGTATTCGGTTGGGCTAAGTTCTGTAGTTTTTCTATAAGGATACTCCTAGTAGGTAACAATGACTAGAGACAGTGATTATGGATATTGTAAAATCTTCATTTTTGACAATCGACTTGTTACCCAGTACCGGCTAATGTAAAATTAGAGTACTCAAAGTCCAAAAAAGTATGTATATCCACTAAGTGCATATGGTTCCCACCAAGAACTTAGGGTCCCAAGCCAACCTCACCTGCAATTGGTGCACCTGCCGATCAACGGACGAGGCTCTGGCAATCAAAATATCCCGAAAAGCCGCAATAGGCTAGCCACCTATTACGTGGGATCAAAACACTGGCGAAAAATGGGCGTTTAATATGCCTCTGCCTACCCCTTCGTGGAAACAGGCGTGAGTCTATGTATGTATGTATGTATGTATGTATCCACTTAGGTCACAAAGTGACAGTAGAGGATATCACAGCCATGAGAATAGGATTTCTTTTTTTTGCGGTTGCTTAAAACCACAACAATAAAAATAAACATAGGCTGTCAATTGCAAAGAGTGTAGCCTCTGTGCTATTTTGATGTATAAGCTATATCACTGTGAGTTTTCATCAAAATCATTGATTATAGTATTAGTATTATAGTAGTAGTATTAGTATTGAGAATTTCACCAGGTTGAGGTGACCTTACAAACTTTCGCGTTTATTAATAGTACATGTCTACGATATGGTCACGGTTGAAACCGTAACAAATCCGTGTAGAAACTGATTAATATTCAGCTATCTTTCATAAATTTCACTCAACATGTCTAGTTGCAGTGTGTGCCCACCCTAACTTGTCCGAACTCCGGCCAAGTGTGGCTCTGTCGAGTTGTGAGTTATTCGCGCAGTTTGCAACTTGGCCGCGGAACTCGGATTGAAATATCGCTAGCCAAGCATTGATTATAAGTGTGGCTAATATTTTATTGGTATGCGCCAAGTTGCCACTTGCGACAAAGTTGCCACTTGCGCAGTGCAGGGCAATTTGTACCGTATCTATTTTTACATAACTTTCGTGCAATGCATTTGATTATTTGATTTCTATAGATTACTTGTTAATTATCGCTTGCTAAACGGTGAAGGAAAACATCGTGAGGAAACCTGCATGTCTAAGAGTTCATAATGTTCTCGAAAGACATGTGAAGTCTGCTAACCCGCACTTGGCCAGCGTGGTGGACTATGGCCTTACCCTTCTCATAGTGAGAAGAGGCCCGTGCCCAGCAGTGGGACAGTATAAAGGGCTGATGTTGATAGATGATAGATTACTTGCTAAAAGTCAGTTGGGACATTTCGTGATTGTATAAAACCGCATAAGACAGTCAAGAGTCAAATCGTTGACCAACAGTTATGACACTTATGACGTATATTTACTGCATTTTTCTGTCACATTCAAATAGTAAAATGTGTGAATAAATCTTGTATTACTTAATATTCTGATGATATTTAAATGTTTATTGTCCTTGGAAGTGTGAGCTTTTCGTCTCAAAGATGTCGATGGCAGTAAAATGGCATCACTAGTTTACAGTCATCCTGTGACCATAGTTCCTGGTACACAACTGAAATGTTAGGTAAATAATTAAGTAGGCAATATAATTTAATGGTATTGTTAAGCGAGCGATAGTTAAAATGTTAATTATCACTCGCTTAAACTGCATCGTTGGTCTCGCGGCATAAATGTGCGCGTGGGATTGGGAAGTCTCAGGTTCGATTCTCAGGACGGGCAAAGTGTTATTGGGTTTTTCCGTTAGGAAATTCTCAGTAGCAGCACGGAGTCTGGTAATGTGCCCGGTACGGCAATAGGCTCGCCCCCTATTACGTGGGACCTAAAAATGCATGGCGAAATGTGGGTGTAATATTACACCTCTGCCTCCCCCTGTGGAAATACAGGCGTGAGTCTATAAATAAATAAAAAAAAATCGATCGCTTAACAATGTCCTCAGTAGATGGCAATAGGCTCGCCCCCTATTACATTCGAACCGAAACATCACTGGCGAAAAGTGGGTGTGTACCTAATACACCTCTGCCTACCCCTCCGGGGATAAAAAGCATGAAGTTATGTTATGTTGCAATATAATTATAGATCTTACTGTCTTCTTCTTTTTGCTATGTGAGTGTGTGGCCTACTCTGGTGTCGGAGTTTTCAGACCGCCTGAAGTAAATGCCTTCCAGCATGGTCTTTGTCCTGATAAAAGAACCAGGGCGACAGCATTACGAGCCCTCCGAAGCACGGCAGAGCTCTCATGTAAATGCCACATGTCATGTCGATCTTATGGCGATATGATATGATACACCTCAGCATTCACTTGTAACAGAACAGCGAGCATTCGTCGTTTTCTGTTTTGTCGAACCGAACATTTTCACGATCATTTTAGGGAACATTCTAAACTCAAATAATTACTTTTAAACTACCATGATTTGTACACATACTAATGATTATACAACGGGTCTGAATCGTGTTAATTAAACGAAAAAGTAAGATGAAATACCTTTCTATTTGCCCCGACGTTTCGGTATGGGTTACACCAGCCGTGGTCACGGGATGACTGATGTCCGTCAGCGCTGCCTCCGAGAAGTGCGGGTAAAGGAACCTACCCTCACTTGATCTTCACAATTATTAACATTTATAAGTTCGGAACTGTCGGTACTTCGACACACAACACTAATGGTAAATTCAAATAGTCATACAGAAAATATATAGAAATCGCACTACAACAGCAGTTTTACCCAATATGTATACTTACTTCAGTTTCACTTATGAATTATTTCTAGATTAAGAGTAAAGATACTTAAAGAAATGACGTTACTAAATATTAAAATGCAGATTTTAATTTGAACAGGTTTAATAAATCACACAGGTGTCTATTCCTACGTTCAAATTTATTTATCGATATCGAGAGTTTATCAACATTCTATTGAAATTAGTTCTGAGTAAAACAAATCTAAGGATCTATTGTAAACATTACCGATATTTTATCGATATTTATTCTGAGTAAGCCCATCACAAGTCAAGTTAAAATTAGTGAGAAAATACGAATATTCTTCCCTACATTAAAATCATAAGTCAAATTGAAGTAAATATATTGGGTTTAACCGCCATTGTAGCGCGAATTCTATGTATTATCTACATTGTAAGGCTCGCCCGAATGTTCGTGAGAATGCTCGCTAAAACACACTCATTTGTTTTGTAACATTCGCGAGAATGCTCGTTACAGGTGCTCAAGTGTATCAGCACAATTACAGTAAATCTACTGTAAAAAGCAATATAATAAATCCGTAAACAGAGGTTGAAATTCCAAGACTTAAGATTTTTCTATAATGACATTCTCAGCATTTTTTTATATTATGCAATTCTGATAATCGTAATTGAATACTACAAATACGTAACAGAATAGCAATACATGGTACAGAATAACAAATGAGTTCACAACGCCGCCATAACACTTGACAAACATTCTTACTATTGTCTTTAGATTCTATTGTAACAATAATATTGGAATCACTGCGACCCTGTACTGTGAGAAGTACGCTAATTTTCTATTTTGAACCTCTTTGACAGATATTTGGTAGCTACCACATTTTGATTAGCTATGCCTGTTGATGCCGCGTGCTTACCCTAATATACCCCTTTCTGAATTTAAGCGTGTGTAAGGTTTCATGATGCTTGGTTACTTTGTTCAGTAGTGAAGACGTGACAAACAAATGCCATTTTTTTGCTACTGTACTATATTTGTCGCTTCTAGCGAACTAGCTAAAATTATGTTGTAAGAAGAGTTGAAAATGAAAATTTAACATATAGGTATACAGTAGACTGCCTCCGTGATCCAGTGGATAGCGTATGCGACTGCTGATCGGAGGTCCCGGGTTCGATTCCCGGGTCGGGCAAAAGTGTTACTGGGTTTTTCCGAATTCTCAGTTGCAGCACGGAGTCTGGTGATGTGCCCGGTAACGGCAATAGGCTCGCCCCCTATTACGTGGGGCCTGAAAATTCATGGTGAAATGTAGGTGTAATATTACACCTCTGCTTACCCCTTCGGGGATACAGGCGTGAGTCTATAAAAAAATAAAATTAAAAAAAGGAATTCAGTATGAATGAGCGATCATCGAAGATCGAGGTATAATTACAAAAAATCCAATATTGTCTTTTGATTTGTGAGCAAGAACACCAGCTTCCCAAAGACAAAGTAAAATGAGAATTATAAAGAGATTGAGGTTTCCGAAGAGAATTTTTAGAGTTAGCAAGACTCTTACGCACATCGTGTGACCGATTGGCCTTGGAAAATAATGTTATACTGAGACAATGTTAATTTGCACCTATGGGTGTACATAATGTGACAAGGCTTTGGACTTTGGAAGAAATTGTGTTCCTTCCTTTGTCGCGTTTACATTAGCGAAAACACACGAACATTCATAGCTGTATTTCTGATGAAATGTTTTTAATTAACACTGCCAGCTATTTCTATAAACCAGAGTTGCCGATCCAAAACTGCGACCTCATCATCATCATCATCATCAGCCTCTCCTTTGAAAGGAGGAATTGGCCAACTATACCACGCTGGCCAAACGGGTTGGTATAGGGTTTGTATCAAGTTTTCCTTCTCTTACAGTGCTGTTCTCTTCATAATATGCTTCCTCTGTCGGCTCTTACGACACCCATGGGATGAAATGGAGTGGTGACAATCCGTATTCTTAATCCGTCACCACACGGACGCTGCGACCTACTATAGCAAAAATTATTTGACCTAATAAGGCCCATTTCTTGCAAAAATAAAGCAAACAGGATTAAAGTATATATTTATTCCTGAGATATTACGTTCTATTAATACATACATATCACAGACGATAAGAGCTAATTACTTCTGCCCTTGTGAATAAGGAAAAACGTAATATTTATTTACTAATTGGTTTAATTAAGCGGGATCCATAAATATTACACCAGAAATGATGGCTTCTTTTTAATTTCACAAATGAAGCAAATCTGATATATTTCTGAAGCAAAAATGTTTACGCGTAGGTATAATAATTGTACTTAAACATTTTCCAGGCAATGAGCTGAGCTAGTAGGACAAATATAGCAAAGGTAACTCGAAATAAAGAGTAATATAATTTCCTTTTTTTTAGCTGAGTTGGGAGACCAACAGATTGCTACGCAGAGGGTGTCGGGTTCGAATCCACGGCACGCACCAATGACTTTTCGTAGTTAAGTGCGTATTAAATTGTTAATTATCGTTTGCTAATCGGTGAAGGAAAACACCGTGAGGAAACCTGCATGTCTGAGAGTTCTCCATAATGTTCTCTAAAGACATGTGAAGTCTGCTAACCCGCCACCGTGGTGGACTATTGCCTTACCCTTCTCATACTGAGAAGAGGCCCGTGCCCAGCAATGGGACAGTAAAGGGCTGATGATGACTAAATATCAAAGTAAGCCCAACACACTTATACTCACACATCAATATTACGAGTTGAAGAATAGGCACTGAATAGCCAAATGTCCACGTCATCATTACGCTACGCTAAGAACCCCTTCATACTAGTGTTGCCACATCTTTACTCTAAATATAACATTATTGATTTTACAATAAATGAAAAGTTTACGTAGACACGTTCATCGAACTCTTGCGTTGTCAAAGCCTAGTGAGAAGGTGCCTCAATGTTATTTATTCGATCGCCATAAAACTGTGGTACTCAAGTATTCGGCTGAGTCAAAGGTTGTCTAATTAAACCAAATCAGTGCAAATCCTTTATATATAAAATCTATCTCTTCATCTGTGAAAGTGCTTATATTTTATAGACGTTGCATGATTTTTTATTTATTTATCAAATTGAAGTGTTAAAAGGGGCCTTTTTCCTTTTTTCCACATAAGGCTACCTCACGAAATATCCCGTGTGAAACGTCTACAAATTTGCCTAAGTCCTCAGTGGCAGTGGTCGTACCAATGTTTTTCAATAACATTATATCAGCGTAGACGCACTGAGCGCGTATCATAGTACGCAAGTAATACGTAAACATGTACGTCCTTTTGTGCTTACTGCTGAGCAGTGTTGGATATTGTGCGACTAGAGAATTCGTTGATAAATTGGGTAAGTACATACTTTTTATCTAAAGACGTTTTTAAAAAAAAGTGCGTATTTTGTAAACCGACGGTTGGATTGCTCAGAAGTCGTGATCACTCGAAAACGAAGAATATTAATAAGTACTAGAAGATGTTCGCAGGTACGCCTGCATATTTTATTTTATTTTAACCGTTTTATTTCTATCCCATGGGCATTTCGAGAAGTCCGTTTTTAGTGCACCCCTCGGTCCGTTGCCAAATTTCAGCTTCTTATGCCCAGTAGTTTTGTCTGTTAGTAACGCAACAATCATCATCAGCCCTTTATATTGTTCCACTGCTGGGCACGGGCCTCTTCCCATTATGAGAAGGGTAAGGCCATAGTCCAACGCAACAATGATACACAAAATAATATTCTACCACGGAGGTGTTAGTGTTTGATGTGTGGCCTATACTTATACCTGTTTTGTAAATACATAGTATTCATAGAAACCACCAGACCTAAATTACAGGCATTTTTCTATGCATAAATAAAGCCTCTTCGACATGAAATGAAATAAACCTCTTTTATTTTACATACATACATAGACTCACGCCTGTTTCCCGGAGGGGTAGCCAGAGACTACGGAACGCCATTTGCAACGATCCTGACATAATTATCTCTCTTGCTTCATTCACTCCTATCATATTTCTCATGCATGCTCTTCTGATTAGGGTACTTCTGACCTATCCTTCTTTTAGGATGTCTCCAATCTGGTCAGAGAACGTCCTCCTAGGTCTTCCACTTCGTCCTCTTTTATTTTAATTTATTCATTTCATAGTAATTTGATTCCAACACGTTTTTAGAATAAAACCCACTATAACAACCCAATTAGGCAATAAAATGTTTATATGCCAAATGCTTTACATTCACGAAATGGGTAAAATCATAAATGTTACCCTTTTCAATCTAGGTCTTCTAAAATTTATAGGTTTATTTATGTACCATATCTGTAAAATCGGTGATAAAATTTAACGATAGATTTTATATTATAAGTGTTCTAATAAAAATATATAAGTACCCACGACTATAAAAAAATAAAAATACCATCATACCTATCAGTAAACTAGACGGTCAAAACACAATAAAGGCACAAATGGAAATCGAATGTTGAACTGTTTGCTGTATCCGTTTGTCCGAACAATTGGCACCACGCATCGCTAGAACCAACGGTCCATTGCTTCCAACGCTGCGTTTTTTGTCTCTATTTTTGTCCTTTGACACTTCCACATCGGTAATATTACTAGAAAATTGAGATATATTTGAAAGCTGTTATTTTGGTGGTAGGTGGTAATATTGCGGTTTTAAGCAACTTATCTCCTTTTTTTGTATATATATTTTAGTCTCACCCCTGTATCCCCGAAGGGGTAGGCAGAGGTGTAAATATTATATCCACATTTCGCCATGAATTTTTAGATGCCACGTAGGTAATAGGGTGCGAGCCTATTGCCGTTACCGGGCACATCACCAAACCCCGTACTGCTACTGTCTTACTGAGTATTCGGAAAAACCCAGTAACACTTTTGCCCGACCCGGGAATCGAACCCGGGACCTCCGATCAGCAGTCGCATATGCTATCCACTGGACCACGGAGGCAGTCACTATATATACTTATCTCCTATTTTGATTTTATCTAGCAGATAATTTCTATCCAAAGGTGGTCAAACAGGGCCTTAGTGAATTAATTCACTGAGTCATTTTCAGTCAGTTTATGGTGTCCACTGCTGGACAAAGGCCTCTTTCACTCATAAAAGGATTTGGCGCGGTTGGTATAGGATTTTATGACTAACTAGCTGTTGCCCGCGGTTTCAACCGCGTCCTGAGGTAACTATTGCGCGTACCCGGTTAAATTATAGCCTAAGTTACTCCTTGGTATATCAGCTATATGCCTGAGAAGGGCCCGTCAAAATCGGTCCAGTCGTTCCAGAGATTAGCGAGAACAAACAGACAAACAGATAGAAAGACAGATAAAATTTTTAAAAATTGACAATAGGCTAGTTGACAAAAAAAAAATATAAGTCCATCCTTTAGATTATTCAAAAATAAACGATACGTATTTTTTTATTTGTAAATTAAACCAAAAATGACCAACATATAGCTCATTAAAGTTACGTATAACGTCACGCCGTGCTGCATTTTTTTGCACTTGATGACGTCACACGTAACTTTAAAGGGCTATATCTTTGTTATTTTTTATTTAATCGAAAAAAGAAAAAATACGTGTCCAATATTTTTTTATAATCTAAAATACGGACTAAATAAAATGTAATTATTTTGACCCTGGAAACTACCCTATTCTGTATTGTACCGTGTATACATCCACATGCATTTCGTAAAAAGCGGTTATTTTAATATTAAAAACAGACACTTGAATTTTATCTATATGTATAGATTTCCTTTTCTGCGCAAAGGTACTATTTGCGAAGTAAAGATCCATGGGGTGACGGATTAAAGATACAAACAGTCACAACCCCCTTTTATTCAGTATTATATGTTTACTGGCAGCGATAGCTGAGTGGAGAGACCGACAGACTGTTACGCAGAGGGTCTCGGGTTCGAATCAACGGCACGCACCAATGACTTTTCGGAGTTAAGTGCGTATTAAATTGTTAATTATCGCTTGCTAAACGGTGAAGGAAAACATCGTGAGAAAACCTGCATGTCTGAGAGTTCTCCATAATGTTCTCGAAAGACATGTGAAGTCTGCCAACCCGCACTTGGCCAGCGTGGTGGACTATGGCCTTACCCTTCTCATAGTGAGAAGAGGCCCGTGCCCAGCAGTGGGACAGTATAAAGGGCTGATGATGATGATGATGAAATATGTTTACTGGATCTCAAATTAAAGTCCTAAGTTTCAATCATTAGAAGTCTTTCATTTTAAACTTTCGCCATACTATTACCTCGTCAAAACGAGATAAAAATAAACAACCTATTGTCTTAGCTTAGTTTTATCTAAGTATTTAGAAGACAGACAAAGCTTTATGTTAATGCAAATTCTCAGCAGATAATGAAAGTCTCATTATAAGCATTTGTTTTTATTTTCACGCGAAGGACGTCTACGTCAGTTAAGGTACATCTCCATGTTTCTTTTAAAAGGTTGCTTTAAAAGTCTTGAAACATCTTTAGAATTCTCTGACAAAATAAATGTTGGAATGAAAATTCACGATACAGATTTTGATACCCATTTCAGTTCTTGAAAAGTGTGAGCCTTTGCTCACACTTTTAAAAACTTTTCGGTTTTATGAAACGTCTACGTCAAACGAACAAGCGACAAAGGGCAATTTTAACACAATAATAAATGGTTTTCAAAAGTTCTAAACTATTAAACAAGTCTTTGCAATATTTACTCATAGCTATGTAAGTATACCTAATATCTACTAAGATTTGTTAACAAGCAAACTAAAGGCTCTAAAATATTAGAACTAAACGGTATTTTTAAAAGGGGGTCGATTATTTTTGAGCATTTCACTGGCAAATATCAACTGTTAATTCGACGGATTAAACTTCTTACAGAAATAAATAAATATTGCATTAATAAATAAATATTCACGTCATTTACGTTTTTTTATAGACTCACGCCTGTATTCTCGAAGGGGTAGGCAGAGGTGTAATATTACACACACATTTCGCCATGAATTTTTAGGTCCCACGTAACAGGGGGCAAGCCTATTGCCGTACCGGGCACATTACCAGACTCAGTGCTGCTACTGAGAATTTCCTAACGGAAAAACCCAATAACACTTTGCCGGACCCGGGAATAGAACCCAAGACCTCCCAATCCCACGCGCACATTTATGCGGCGAGACCAGCGAGGCATTTATGATTTAATACGCATATAACTTCGTCAAGTCAGTGGTGCGCGCTATAGGTTCGAACCCAATACTCTCTGTTTAGCATTATGTCTGTTTCTCTACTCGGCTATCGCTGCCTCAGATAGAAAACAGACATAAGTCATCATCGTCCTAGCGTTATCCCAGTTGCATCCAAGACTTTTCGCCTTGGAGACCGGGGTCCGCTTACTAGTCTAACCAGCAGGCCGATTCAGAATGTCACGATAAGTTATCGTACGATATCTCAAATTATTGTCCTCATCTTTTAGCCGCCTATCAGAGATATTTTGAACAAATATTCATTGAATTCGGTTTATTTATTAATTTACTACATACTGAATGCATAAAATTGATAGGAAATGCGATAGTTTTGACAAAAAATGAGCTAGCCCATTTGACAATTAACGGAATCGAATGTCAAATGAGATATCGAACGATTCTGAATCGCCCCCCAGATTTGACAGAATATCTACTTTTCTACAGAGCGACTGCCGTCTGACCTCCGCAACCCAAAGGGATAGCCATATTCCTTGGTTTAGCCTAGTATCAGTTTATTTGAGGGTACTGACTCCCAGTAACGACTGTCAAAGATCTTCATGACAGCCGGGACCGACGGTTTAGCGAGGCGATGTCTCCGAGGCATGGGACAGGCGATAATTAACAATTTAATACGCACTTAACTTCGAAAAGTCAGTGGTGCGCGCCTAGGATTCGAACCCGATACTCTCTGCATGGCAGTCTGTTGGTATCTCCACTCGGCTATCGCTGCTTAAAAAACAGAAAACAGACATAAGTATTCCATATTATTGGCAGAATTCTACGCCTTAAATTCAAAATCATTATAAAGCGATCTAAAATTCTTACAAAGCCTCAAAATGTTAAATTCTTAAGTATTTACGTAGAACGTAGACAATAGCATTCTGTTTATTAGCAGCATTTATTTTAGAGAACGTAATCTTCATTATTTCATTTTATTAAATAAATAAAAAAATCTTGTAAAAAGTCACTCACCCAAGATTTCTTTCTTCTATGAAGGTCGTTAGTTTAATGTACTTACTTTAGAACATTGTTTATCCCTAATGTACTCAATTTATTTGAATATCATTTGAACTACTAGCTACTGCCCCTAGCTTCGCTCGCGTGGGACTCGGCTATCGCAACAAAGCAGCCTATGTGTTATTCTGGTGTATGTATATTAAATCTATATTATTGCATTTTTTTATGGGAATCTGTTTAATATATTTCGCATAAAAGAGTAACAAGCATCCATCCATTATCTCCAATGAATCTGCTACGCCGAAGGTCGCCAGTTCAATTCCCGCTCAAATCAAACATTTGTGTGCATGAACATGGATGTTTGTCTTGGTCTGCGTGTTTCTATGTATAATAATTATGTATGTAATTACAAAAAGAAATATGCATGTTTATCCATTGTCTAGTACCCATAGTACAAGCTCTGCTTAGTTTGGGACTAGATGGTGTTGTGTGAATGTGGTAGAATATTGTTTATTTATTTAATGAAAAATAGAGTGGGGGACCATAATGTCAGGTAAACTAGTATGGAGTTAATACCCCAATCAAAACTGAATAAGGAGAGCTCCCAAATGCTAGCATTCTATGTACATAAACAACCACAAAAAATTGGTTAGTAAATTTTTGGCCGAAATATTTACAGAATTTATCGTAATGTTTACACATACTCGTATTTCATATAAAAACTCCATAATTGCTACAATTTAAGCCCATACTAAAATATTTCACAACATACAAGTATGGAAAAGGGTCTAGAAAATTAAATTAATCCCTATTTAAGTACGCAGGTATGGCAGGATTCGCGAGCATGCATTATTAATCCGTCCCTTTAAGAGTAACTTATACTGACGATTTTGTTGCGTGGTCGCAGCGACTAAAACGTCAACATCTTCACGAAACAACACTTTGTGTGATACACAAATTGTAGTTTCGCGACTGGGTTTACTTTGTGGCCATCGATAAAATGTTTGTAAAGTCCCCGCAACACAGGATATTTTCCTAAAGTAGGAATACTCTTTAAGAAAAAGAAAAAAAATACTCGTATATCCTTAATAAGTGTCGAATTCCATGTTAAGGTCACGATGTTACTTGTAATATTATTGCTTAGCTATGTTGTTTTCACGGTAGTAGAAGCCTTGCTGATTTCAGCATGAATGGGCCGGCTCGACCGGGGAAGTACTACCCTCTCACAGAAAATCGACTTAAAGTAGGTAACAGTACCTAAACTGTTGCGTTTCGTTAGGTGAATGAGAGTGCCGGAGGCCCTATCCTATATTCCTACTCCCTCATCCCACTACTTATCCTATCCCTTTTCCCAACCCCAAGGGGCGGCAATGCACTTGTGACTCCTGTGGTGTTGCTTGTGTCTATGGACGGTGGTAATTGCTACCATCAAGCGATCCGTCTGCTCGTTTGCCGCGAATTACACGCGTTTAATACTTAATCACCAGCCTTGTTTATAATATGTCCCACGGCTAAGCATAAGCCTCTTCTTATGACCTGGTTTGGCCATAGTCCATCTTGCCAGCCCAGTGAGGTTTGGCAGACTTCGAATATCAAGAACATTATGGAGAATCCTCAGCGAGCAGGTTTCGTCGCGATGATTTCTTTAGCCGTTTAGCCAGCGATAATTCACAATTAAATCCGCAAATAAAGCAATCCGCTTCGAAAAGTCGTAGCAGTTTACCCAGCGTTCTAATAGGCCGCTTATATAATATTATACCTCTTAGAAATCTGTTTCAAAAACGGATTTGTTGAAACAAAAGTCGCAACCACACATCGCTAGTATGTAAATAGCATTATACCATCATCGTACAATGATAAACGAAGCCGAACAATTTGCACCCCAACGAATGCGTTATCAAAAATGCCTAAACAATAAATATTTATGAGCGAGGGAGCTGTTTTATTTAACAAAACACCGACTCTGTTAACTCCCATGGAATTGAGTAAAAAGTCCGATTGTTTTCCCGTATAAATAGGTCATTATCTGGCTATATCATTGGGTTGGTTAAAAAGTATGAACCTTTGATCTATGGTTGGTTCGTTGGGTGTTTCATTTTATTTTATTGGTTTACTTTTCAAAATGTTGTATAATAATTCATACATATCAAAACTTTAGGTATGTATCTAAGTGTATGACAGAGATCAGCATTTAAATCGAGGCAGTGGTAGCCTTATAGATTTCAGCAAACTCTCATTCTGAGGGTATCGGGCTTAAAGCTTAAACCCACGAGACGCACTCTGACGTTTCGAAATTTTGTGCATATTAAATTGTTAATTATCGCTTGCTCCGTGCCTCGGAGACCCCGTTAAGCCGTTGGTGCCGCGGTTTCATCCTCTATACATTTTTCTACGTAATTTTTCGCTGACATCCTACCTATTACGATATTTTACATAATCTATTCACATAATTTATTCACACAATGATATAGCCACAGATAACATTTTATCACCACAACACAGGATAATGACCACCACTGACCAGGGTAGGCTGTATAGTACCATAACGTCAGAGTAGACGAGGGGTACCGCCTTTATTACGCCGATTACAGGGAGGTTGCATTATTTATTTGTATGCGCGTAATATATGGATGATGGCTCATGCGGTCAGCGTATCTTTGTAGCAATACTTATTTAATTAGGCAGGTTCAGCCCTATATACGAACTGGTCCACTGCTGGGAAAGGCCTCGATTCACTATGAAAGGTTAGGCCGCGATCCGCACGCTGCGGGTTGGCAGCCTTCACATTTCTTTCGAGATCATTATTAATAACACTCACACATGCAGGGTAACTCATGATGTTTACCTTTTTGGTTTGGTGTTTACCCAATCTTAGCAGTCTGTTAGTCTCACCACTCGCTGTTTGGAACCGAAAACGTATGTACCAATAAGTAAATGTACAGTCGAACAACTTGCCGCTAGACCACCATAAGGGCGAGAATCACTCAGCAAGACATCGTCGTTTCCAGTGCTACTTTACACACACATTGACACTCGTATACAAAACCAGTTTCTAGTGTGCCTCGACTCTATAAGCGAGCCAAGGGATTTTTCAAACTGGTCCACCGCCGACTTGTTTGATTGTACGTACAAGAAATAAAGTAAGAGGAAAATATCGAATATAATTAGACGTTTCGCATTTACAAAAAAATTAACACATAATAGATATTTCAATTCACTTCAGTGTAAAAAAACTTACATTTATTGCCTCAAACTACCAAAACAAGACGTAACTGCATATTTGTCACTCTTTATTCCGCCAGGGTAGCAATACCCCACCCTTTCATTTGCACGAACAAATCTCAGGTGACACGTGTAAATCTACCGTACACGTTCTGGCACAAAGACACCCCTACCTCCCACTACCTCCCAACTCTCCAACAAGATTCGGGGAAAAATAAAATTTCGCGGTTGACAGTCTAATGTGATCAGCGTATTACCGGGTTTATTTTGGTATGGTTTTAGTATGTTTCTATGTTGCTGTGGCTAGTTTTGCTTATTTTTATGAGATTTTTTACCAGAGTAAAAAATTACTCATAAAAATAAACAAACCTCAAGATCCGACACTCAAACCTCAGAAGGTTTGAATGTCGGAACTTGATTTTGGAACAAGCTAGCCATTTTTAAACGCTGTCAAAAACACTTTACCCAAAAGCAGGCACCAAATGTCCACAAATAATTACTTTTTATTTTATTTTTGTGGAACGATGTTTTAAAGGCAGATTATTATAAAAGCTTTTATAAATTCAACTTATAGAATGATATTATTTTATCTGAACTTGTATTTGTTAAATGGTTAGACCAGGGATCCCAGCGTTCCCTGGGCTCACTTGACGATCGTGGTTGATTATGGCTAAAATGCTCTCATAGTGAAAAAGCCGATAGGTTATAAACACGGCGGTTATTATTATTTGCCTTTAAAAAATTATTAAAAAATGCTTGTGTTTTACTAAGTTTTATTATATTAAGGATTTCATTTACTAAGGTAAATAAAACCCTTCATCATCATCATCAGCCTTTAACAGTCCACTGCTGGATTAGGCCTCTCCTTTGAAAGGAGGAATTGGCCTACTATACCACGTTAGCCAAACGGGTTTGTATCAAGTTTTCCTTCTCTTACAGTTCTGTTCTCTGCATAATATGTTCCCTCTGTCGGCTCTTACGACACCCATGGGATGATATGGGGTGGTGACAATCCGTATTCTTAATCTGTCACCACACGGATAAAAACCCTTCAAAAACCTTCGAAAATCTTGTAAAAGAATGAACGCGTGTCAAGTCTCAAACTTATATTTATAGACTTGGCTGATGAATATTGAAAGGATAAAAGTATGTCAACTGCTTATCTTTGGTTCAAGTTTTGAGTCACGAGTTGGGTCGCACTGACGTCGCCATTTTTGTAACACTTCTCATAATTTTTAGGTTTATTCATTTCTCTAAAAAGGACATAGGTTTTTTATTTAAATAAGCAACTGCCTCTCTACGCATAAATACAGTGTCGCGAGGGACTTTGATGCATTTCAGTTTTATTTGTTGTGGGTATGTTCGGGGAAGAATGGGTGGTTTAAATTCAAATTGTTTTGTATTATTTTTTTATTTATAGTCTCACGCCTGTATCCCCGAAGGGATAGGCAGAGGTGTAAATATTACACCCACATTTCGCCATGAATTTTCAGGTCCCACGTAATAGGGGATGCGCCTATTGCCGTTACCGGGCACATCACCAGACTCCGGGCTGCTACTGAGTATTCGGAAAAACCCACTAACACTTTTGCCCGACCCGGGAATCGAACCTGGGACCTCCGATCAGCAGTCGCATACGCTATCCACTGGACCACGGAGGCAGTCCATTTCAAATTAAGTTAAAATAAAGTATAATTCCATGGATACAAAGAACCTTCAAACGCGACGAGGCGACCGTCTATACCACTCACCCGCGGTCCCGATATTAGGTCTATTTATGGATTTTGCTGCTAGTAAATAAATGCATAGGGTTCCCACCAAGAACTTAGGGTCCCAAGCCAACCTCACCTGCAAGTGGTGCACCTGCCGATCAACGGACGAGGCTCTGGCAAACAAAATATCCCGATAAGCGGCAATAGGCTCGCCACCTATTACGTGGGATCAAAATACTGGCGAAAAGTGGGCGTTTAATATGCCTCTGCCTACCCCTTCGGGGAAACAGGCGTGAGTCTATGTATGTAAATAAATGGATATATCAAATATTGGGAGCGCGTGTAAGTCAAGGTCTTTGGACGGCAGTCGGGGTGGTTTTAGCGGTAACACCACATACTGCGGGTCGAATTTCCCGTAGAGCTCGAAATCAGAAGAGGTTTTCTAACTCATAAGTCTCATAACAGAAATAAATAAACAGAAAACTATATTATGGTAGTAAATCTCCTCAAAGATAAAAAAACACTTACCACCTAACTCTATGGTTCAACAAAAGATAGTATCATTTTACCATGTAACACATGGCACAGCCTCGGGCGCTGTCTACTCAACCGAGCGGAGACTAAGGACCACCCAGACAACTAGTGCAGATTATACTATAGATAAGGGTGCAAAATGAATGCACTTTTACCACACTACTTTTTAAGACTGCCTCGTTGGTCTCGCAGCATAATTGTGCGCGTGGGATTGGGAGGTTTCGTCTGAGTCTGGAAATGTGCCCGGTACGGCAATAGGCTCGCCCCTTATTACGTGGGACTAAAGTATATCTGGCGAAAAGTGGGTGTAGAAATACACCTCTGCCTACCCCTTCGGGGATAAAAGACGTGACGATATGTATGTATGTATGTATTGATTTCATTGGAAGAATAAAGTATTATTAAATTCCAAATCTAAGACTAAATTCAGTCCCTGTTTTCTAATGTGACCTCTTACTTTGATATGAGATCAATAATAGTTATTTATTTGCTCTTCCAGATCGCTACATAATAGCCTGCCACACCACCGACTTCGAATGCTTCAAGCGCCAGTACAAAGCCCTCAGAGACAACGTCCTGTTCGGCAATGATATGCTCTCCATCCCTGTCTATGAAAACTACATCTTCGAGTATGGTTATGGCACCTGTGTCAAGCTGGCGGGGTTGGAGCAGAGCGAGCTTACGGCTATCAGGTAATGGAAGTCGTAGAGTCCTTTTAATATCTTATACTAATATATAAAGCTGAAGAGTTTGTTTGTAACCAAACAATGGTTGAACGCGCTAATCTCAGGAACTACTGGTACGATTTGAAAAATTCTTTCAGTGTTAGTTAGCCCATTTATCGAGGAAGGCTATAGGCTATATAACATCGCGCTATGAGCGACGGGAGCGGAGCAGCAGTCTTAAATAACGCGGGTGTAACCGCGGGCATCCTCTAGTTTTCTTATAAACGCATGCCTGTATCCCCGAAGGGGTAGGCAGAGGTGTAATATTACACCCATACTTTGCCATGCTATTAATTTATAGGTACTACGTAATGAGGCCGATTGCTGTTACCGGGCACTTTGTCAGACCACGTGCTGCTACTGAGAATTCGCGAAAAGCTCGGTAATGCCTTTGCTCGACCTGCTCGACCCGGGCATCGAATCAAGGGCCTCCCGATCAGCAAAAGCATACGCCATCCACTGGACTACGGAGACAGTCTTCTTTTAACATGTCAATAAATAAATACATTACATTAAGCAGCAATAGCCTAGTGGAGAGACCGACAGACTGCTACGCAAAGGGTCCGGGTTCGAATCCACGGCACGCACCAATGACTTTTCGGAGTTGTGTGCGTATTAAATTATTAATTATCGCTTGCTAAACGGTGAAGGAAACATCGTGAGGAAACCTGCATGTCTGAGAGTTCTCCATCATGTTCTCGAGAGACATGTGAAGTCTACCAACCCGCACTTGGCCAGCGTGGTGGACTACGGCCTTACCCTTCTCATAGTGAGAAGAGGCCCGTGCCCAGCAGTGGGACGGTTTAAATACAGGGCTGATGATGATGACAAGAGGCTTTTGTCTAGTTAAAGACTTCGAAAGCCTGAAGAGAATGCTATATAGAAGGATGTATAAAAGAATTTTCTTGATATTGGACAGAGGAGGTCTACTTGGGATAGAGCCCTTATTATGGACCTTTGAAATCCTAAATACTTTACTGTATAGAAGGTATTTCATGGCTTTAGATGAGCTGATCTACCTAAAGATAACCTATAGCCATAAAATATATTTCTATTAATATAAAATATGTTTCTATTAATATATAATATATTTCTATTAATATAAAATATATTTCTATTAATATAAAATAGGAGGAAAGATGTTTGGCCACCTTATACGACATTATGATTTTATTAAAAACATACTGGAAGACAAAATAGAAGGAAAGAGAGGAAGAGCCAAGAGGTCGACCCAGACAGGCATACACGGATCAAATAAAAGAAAAAGCAAAGGTCATGTCGTATAAAGAGGTCAAGGTATTGGCCCAAATCCGAAATATATGGCGTACACTCTACTGTCACCCGACAAGAGCACAGCTCTTAAATTGAGAAGAAGAAGAAGAATATAAAATACCTATATTTCTTTGCATGTCGCAAAAGCCCTTCATATGAAAAGCTCTTAAAACATTCTTTTGTTCGTTTCTACGGCAGTTAAATCAACTAACCAATCAAATAACGCGACGACCCGGTGGCGTAGCAGGAGTGTAAACGACTGCCACGCCGAAGGTCGCGGGTTCGATTCCCGCTCAAGTCAAACATTTGTGTGCATGAACATGGATGTTTGTCTTGGTCTGAGTGTTTCTATGTATAATATGTATGTATTTACAAAAAAAAATATATAAGTATGTTTATCCATTGTCTAGTACCCATAGTAGGTACAAGCTTCTGCTTAGTTTGAGCCTAGATGGTATTGTGTGAATGTGGTAAAATATTATGATTATTATATAATAGTCTTGCTTGAAAACATGCAGAAACCACGTGGATTCTATGCCCAAGCGATGAAACTCTGTGTGATCCATAAATGGTTGTTTCAAGTCTGACTTATCTTTGTGTCCGATGTTTGATTGTTAGGGTTCCGTACCTAAAAGGTAAAAAACGGGACCCTATTACTAAGCCTCCGCTGTCTGTCTGTCTGTCCGTCTGTATGTCTGTAACCAGGCTGTATCTCATAAACCGTGATAGCTAGAAAGCTGAAATTTTCACAAATTATGTATTTCGGTTGCCGCTAAAACAACAAATACTAAAAATAAAAAATAAAAATATTAAAGGGGGTCCCATACAAAAAACGTGTTTTTCTTTCGTATTTTTTGCTCAAAATTACTAACTGTAACAGGTAGACGCTTTAAATTTTCACAGAATATGTAGTTGTATATTACCTTTCAAAATAAATAATTAAATAAAAAGAAAGTAAATAATAAAGGGGGGCTCCCATACAACAAACGTATTTTTAAGCAATTTGTTACTCGATTTTAATAAACAGGTAGAAACTTAAAAAGTATTTAAGTATACATACAACGAACACGATTTTCTTTTATAGATGATGGTACGGAACCCTTCGTGCGCGACTCGCACTTGCCCAATTTTTTTTAAAGTTCTTCGCGACACAGAATTTATTTCTAGTGCGAGAGATGTATAAATGTAGTTGTCTGCTTGTAATCTATAAATAAACAAAAGCACGTTGAACAATCTTCTTTTTTCAGTTTTTCAACGGACACGAAGAGGTATTCGTTGAAGTTACAGCTGCCTATAAGAATACAGCAAGTGAAGAATACCACCAATGAATGCGCAAAGCCTGATCGCGGTAGGTCTGAAAACACTATTATTAATTTCGAGCAATTCTATCTTAAATGTACCTATGCTAAGATGGTAAAGGTATGCTAATATGATTTGGACACATGGAGAGGATGGATGACGAAAGACTGTCCAAGAAGTTATATAAGTCTATTGTGAATGGGACAGGAGGAAGGGGCAGACCTAGACGGATGTTCTCTGACCAGATTGGAGACATCCTAAAAACCCTTAATCGAAGAGCATGCATGAGAAATTTGATGCGAGTGAATGAAGCAAGAGAGATATGTCAGGATCGTTGCAAATGGCGTTCCATAGTCTCTGCCTACCTCCGGGAAACAGGCGTGAGTCTGTGCTTTTAGGATTTCTCCACTCTGCAGGCCGATTCAGAATGTCACGACAAGTAATCGTACGATATGTCAAATTATTGTCCTCGTCTGTTAGCCGCCTATCAGAGATATTTTGAACAAATATTCATTGAATTCGGTTTATTTATTAATTTACTTCAGACTGAATGCATAAAATTGATAGGAAATGCGATAGTTTTGACAAAAATGAGGTAGCCCGTTCGACAATTAACGGAATCGAATGTCAAATGAGATATCGAAAGATTCTGAATCGCCCCCCTGGTCAGAGAACGTCCGCCTAGGTATTCCCCTTCGTCCTGTCCCATTCACACTTGCCTTGTATACTTATCTGCTTGATCAATCTTTCGTCATCCATCCTCTCCACGTGGCCAAACCACCTTAGCATACCTTTCTCGATACTTCACTACATATTCTTTCACCCCACAACACTCTCTTATCACACAATTCTATCTTTCTTTTGTCTTGTAAATACTTACACTTATATAAATAGTAGCTTTTGCCCGCGGCTTCGGCCGTGAAGGTCCGGTTAATAACAAATAGCCAATATGCTATACTAATGAACAAGCTAATTAACTGCGAAGTGTCAACAAAGCTGGTTCAGGACTTAGTGTTTGCGTCAGGGAGATACAAATATCGTTCCATCCATTCTCATAAACAGGCACGTTTATAATAGCAATAAGATTGTTGTTATTGTTTCAGGGTTTGAAAACGTAAAGCCACAAAATGGTGAGTTCAATGTTTTTATCTATTATTTCATTATTTCTATTTCTTAATTCATTGTAAGCTGCGAAACGTTTTATGTACCGACTTATCTGGCATGTAATTTTTTTTTTTATGGTAGTAGGCGGCTAACGGGCAGACGGATTGCCTGATGGTAAGCAATTGCCGCCGCCCATGGACACAAGCAACACCACAGGAGTCACATGGGGTTGGGAAAAGGGATAGGATGTGGAGTGGCATCAGGGAGAAGGAATAGGGGATAGGACCTCCGGCACTCTCACTCACCGAACGAAACGCAACAGTTTAGGTACTGTTACTTTACGTCAATTTTCTGTGAGAGGGTAGTATTTTTTAATTAAATATTTATATATTAGTTTTTTAATTAAATATATGTTTTGCAGGTACCTTGATGCGATTTACTGGTAATGGTAAGTATACTCGTAAAACTTTTGTTAAAATTTTCATTGATTTAAATAAGGTAATTTTTATTATGAAGGAAAGAAAATTATTTTCTTTTCCTTTCTTCATTTTTTTATAATGAAGGCGAAAAATAACAAATTTACTTGAAACGATTATTTAACGTTGTATACAAGTCGGTAAACCTTATCTGTTCCATTGCTGAGTAGACCTTTTCTCTCGATATGAAGAGTTCTATCTTAGTCCACCACACCTGTCAAGTACGAATTTTTCACATACATTTCCACGATTCTCAGCGATGCAGACTGCCTCATAAAGTGTTTCATAAGTTTAAAAACCTCTGTGTAGCAGAATGTTGTCGCTCTACTAAGCTAATGCTGTCTTATACGACTTCAAAGAAATAATTTTCAAACAGTAGTTTTCGGAGTGATAGCGTTCTAATATGTGGTGAATTGATGACATTTATTAGGCATCTGTGTGATCTAAAGGTACATAGTGCAGGACAATCCATACGCCATTTTGAATTAGTGCGTCCAATTCGTCGATTACCAAAGTACACTTGAATACAATCGGATTACAGTCTGGACACAACACTTGTATGGGATACAATGCGTCGCTTGATTCTCGGTATACCATCGTGTAAATGTGCGATACGATGTCGTATTATCAATGAAATGTTACCTGCCATTAAAATCTGCATTATAGCAGTAGCCAGTATCTATTATAAGTAATTAGTCTTTATAGTTAAGTTTATTAGGTTATCCAGACACATAAAGGAGATGTACCATTTGGCCATACATTATGGGCCTGGCACGGCCAAACACAACACCATGTGTGTTTTGAAGATAAATTACTACTCTATTAACCTGTATAATTTCTTTTTAAATAACTTTTGGTGGAAATAAGATACGAGATATTTGAAATGGAAATTATTCCGCAACTAAATATACCTCAAAATTGAATTTTAACATAAATATAATACCTAGATGTAAATAAAAGTATTTCTTTGCGTCTTAAAGAACAAAAACTACATAAAGAGTGGCCAATAATAATTAATAATCACCTGTGTACTAGGGAACCTCGTACTATGTATACTCGTCCAAAAAAGCTAACCACAATCACAAACACCGCTGCATATTCTTAGCATGGGTAGAAGGTACTGATCATTATTATTGAATTTATATTCAATTACATTACATTAAAACCGTACGAAAACACCAATAAATCACAGCAAAATATTTACGATACACAGTAGCAACACGAATGACATAACAGATAAAAAAAGTGTTGCAAATGGTTTGAAAAAATATTTCTACTATCGATTAAAAAACAAAACGATTTTTACCGATTAATAATTATGGAATGTATAATAAATTATATATTTCTTGATTCTTTTTACAAATATACTTATAAAGTAAATAAAATATATTATTTTCTAATATAGTAATAAAAATATTATTTCCTTAAAACAATTTCTGCCTACCATACTTCATTTTATTTTTAATGCTGGCAACATAAGACATTCATCCGCTATTACCATAGCTTATTCAAAATAATTAATCTTTAAAAACTGAATTCTTTCACCGATACTCTATCAAGAAACGAAAACTATGTAAATTTTTTAAAAATTATATGTTTAATTTCAACGATTCACAACTTTCTGGCCGCTACAGGCCGTATTTGGTCTTTCTCCTTACCTTATCAAACGGTAGCATCTCTAAAGCGTCGTTAAATATAAAACAAATATTGTTAATTCACTTTAAGATGATGTAGAGTACACGAGACATTTAAGAACAAATTCTTTGTTGCTATAATACATGCAGATACTCACGCTTTTTCCCGTTGGCGTAGGCAGAGACAACAGAACGCCACTTGTTTGTATCCGAACAAACTTAAATTTTGAAGTATAAGATACTAATAAACACAGCGCCTATTTGAATGTCCGATTTCAAGGCAAACTTTTGCGACATCGCATCGGACGACACGACGCATTTCTCTCGACGTCGCACCGTGAACAATGAACAAGTCCCTACACCTCAACATTATAATCCATCTAAATCAAGACGTACATAACGCACACAAGTACAATGTATAACACAGACCTCCGTGTCCTGTCCGTGTAATTGATTAAAGTTCAATGGTCTCTCTGCTCGGTCCCATTGTTTACCCGCCTTTGTCCTCAAGGAGCAAGCGTGGTCCCTCCATGTATAGATTAGTGCCATCGATTCGAGAGCCAGATATGAATGGCCTCTTGTTATTATAAAGATGTGATAGGCACTTGCGGCGTCTCAACAAGGCATAAAAACTTATTTGAGGGTTGTACTTGTTGTTCGTAATGTTGATAGGCTTGCAGTTGTATGGCCAGGAGATTTTTGGCAGACCAGATTTTCCACGTCCATTCTCGCTTGAATCATATTTTAGGCATATGGCACTAACTACGTCTATCTCTTCATGTCATCATCATGATTAGAGTTGCCCGATTGCGATCCTAGAGTTGAATTCAGGCTCTAAAATAAAGTACCTTAGACCCTGGACTCCATCGCATTATGTAATAGTTCCGAGTTTTTAGAAACATACTGAGATTCATCGAGTTAGATTGTTTATTTTGTTAATTGAAAACTAGTAACTAGGTCCATTAGTGTCTCGAAGAACTGTCTTTAAAATATCCGCCTTTCTTCTTCTGCCTCTCAGATATTCTTAACTTGGGGACCGTGAATCCCGAAGGAACCTGCGGATGAGGTGCTCTGGTTCCATAAATATGATAAAATACTGCTGTAAATCAATAAAAAAGTCACTTGCTACATGAGTAGACATACCTTCTTTCGTATGTAAGGGGACCGGAGGACGCGTTTACTTTTACAAATGATCCTAGATAATAAAACCCTGCCTTATATCGAACCACATTTTCCAGCAACGATCGACGTGTCGTACCCCATAAGGCTGAAGAAGGCGAGAGAGCACGTGTACATGAAGCTGGGGGAAGAAGACCTGGATGTGATACTGGACATCCCTGACCTCAGCCACTTTGATATGGGCAGCGAAGTTGAAGGTCTCTTACCAGTTCCTCTTACTTTACTGCTGCGAACAGTAAAATACTTAGCACAAATCTTTAAATATGGTTTTGTATATCACGCTTTATATAGTAACAAAACTGATACTGTAAGTCGTAGTTAGTTGCAGATTTAAGAACGTTAGTCGCCGCCAGTTAAAAGCTATTTCTATACGCCGAGATTTTTTGCAGTTTGTGTAGCCATGGAAAAGATTTTAGGCTCAATATTTTTTTATGAAATTCTGATGGGTATATTTAAAGACTTTCTAGACTTATGCAGACCATTCCAAACAGATCCCCAATATAGCAATTCAGTTTCAAAATCAATAAAAATATATTTTAGCAGTTGGTTATTGACTAAGTGCTAAATTATTCGTAGTTGTATAGCATTTTACCATATGATGACACCATCAATGATGAATATTAGTGTGCTGAACATAACAATTCTTCAATGTTTCAGTGTAATTGCTATATAAGCTATTATGTATTTACAGCTAAGCTGTTCGAATGGTCGGAGTGGGCATACGAAGTGGTCCAGCACGTGGATGCTGCGCAGAACTTCGCGCTGCCCTTCACCAGCCAGATGAGGTACCTCATGGACGAACTGCCACTGCAAAGGTACGGGGTTCGAGGCTCGTTTATATCTGAGTAAAAAAGGGGCATCAGTTGTTCATAAAATACTATAAATTTGAAATAGTTTGTCAATGGAAGCTAGTTACAAGAGTTTGAAAGAAATGAATCTCAACATTTAGTCGGCGTGGGCCAATGTTCCTATTGACTTAAATTACAAGAGACATATGTCCAATGACTGCGAAAGGCTTTAAGGTAATGACTTAAGTAGAAATTGTTTCCAATTTTAAAAAACTTAAGTAGAACAGAACAGATTTTAAAACAGAGACCGACGTTTCCTCACGTAATCTTAATATATATACTTATATAAAATCCTTGCGTTACTGACTAACTGACAGACACGCTACAGCCGAAACTATTGGGCGCAGGAAGCTGAAATTTGGCATGTGTGTTCCTTGGGGACCGTAGGGGCGCACTAAGAAAGGATTTCCCGATATTCGCACGGGACCGATTAAAAAAAAATGCAGGCGTAGATGCTGGCGTCCTCTAGTAACGATATATTTTTAAAGGGTCGATGTGAATTGACAATTCCTATACAATATCAAGCCCATAAATTTAAGCAATGAAAGAAAATTATATTCGAAAGCGTAAGAAAATTATGGCCTTTAGAATTTCTAAGGCTCGCTTTGGACAGGGACGCTATAAAATAGATTAAATCAGCATTACAATGGTCAAGTTGAAAGGTGAGGGCTATACATTAAAGATGGTTTATTATTTATGTACAATAGTGGGGTAAACGCTGAAAGTTGCTATACACTTTAATTTTAACTTGACTGGTGCCATCCTGTGGCTTTGCGGGTGTTAGAAGTAGGTTTATAAAAATATTAAAAAAAAATACAAACACTGTAGCTAGAAAAGCCTTGTAATATTAAATATCAAATCAAAATGTAAATATTACACATTTTAATAGCAACGTTAAATATTCAAATATAATATAGGCAACATATTTTAATTCAATAATTTAATCACAATATTCTAACCAATATTTTATATTTAATTAACAAAGTATACTTATCTGAAATATTCCCGGTACTCAGAGTCAGATCGCACTGACAAGGGGCATAGTAACGTTCCGATCGGCGTCTCGAACAAAAGTGACGCTGCTTATATACTCGATCGTAAACAACCTCACTCTGCCCCACCTCTGACTACCGGTTGTGACGTTAACATTTATTACGTTTTATTTTGGTTTAAATACACATTTAATGGTAATAACATATTATTTACATGTTTTTAATATATGTAATTATTTATATAAAGTAATCAATCCATTTTCATAATTAAAATACATCAAAATACATCTCACACGGGCATCCTGCGGGGGATATTAAATTGTTCTATATCTTAATATATAAAATCCTTGCGTTACTGACTGACTGACAGACACGCTACAGCCGAAACTATTGGGCGCAGCAAGCTGAAATTTGGCATGTATGTTCCTTGGGGACTAAAAACACTTGGTGCACTAAAAAGGGATTTCCCGAAATTCCCACGGGGTCGGCCAAAACGGTTAAATTTAAAAAAATGCAGGCGTGGCTGCTGGCGTCTAGTTGTTCTATATTAGTTTCTGTCCGCATGATGATAGGTTATCAGGACAAAAAGAAGCCAATGTTCTACTCTGATGTATACGCTCAGCTTAGTTACTGCAAAGTTGCATCATAATCTGTAGGGTAGTTTTTGAGAGAACGATAAACAAGCATTATTATGCTTGTTACTCATTCTCGCAATAGAAGTAAGATATCGTTTTTAAAAATGTTGGAAAATATGATTGCTACCCACCTACCACTATGGTTTTATAATAAACTAGAGGACGCCAGCAGCTACGCCTACATTTTTGTTAAATTTACCCGATTTGGCCGATTCCGTGGGAATTTCGGGAAATGCCTTCTTAGTGCACCCCTATGGTCCCCAAGGAACATACATGCCAAATTTCAGCTTCCTGCGCCCAATAGTTTCGGCTGTAGCGTGTCTGTCAGTCACTCAGTAACGCAAGGATTTTATATATTAAGATAAGCTCGAATACTCCTAGTATTACCCCAATAAGTAATATTGGCTGTAAACAGTAGCACGATAAAAAAGGGTATTTTTGTTGCGCGGTGGAAACTCCTTACAGTCCTTACGACCCGTCTCGACTTCGCCACTCGATCGTATCGTACGATCGAGTTGGGGGCTGTCGCAGGAGGTGTGTGAGGCTCTCCCCTAAAGGCGTACTCACTAAAACCACCGCGGTGTCCACTACGCTCCCGTGTTGTGTCGGGGTCACGCGAATCGCGGATAGCATACTTTACCGCGACCCCGCCAGGGATTCTGTCCGCCCGCTGGCGAGCCCCGTCAATAGAAGTCATTTATTGGATACTACTTGTGAAGGCGCACGTAGACACGGTGCCGTCTCCTCAGCCTTTGTGGCGGACGGGGAGCGGCCGGAGATCGTCACGTGCGATCGTCCCGGACGCCCAGACCTACGGTTGTGGCGAGGACGGTGAATTTCATTCTCCCGCTCCGCCGTCTCCTTGATCAGCATGACTGCTTCACAGAAGGAAACGGTAGAGTTCCAAGACCTCTCGCTCCGGACCATAGACAGAACCAGGGTCGGGAGCGAGAGGGTCACGGCGCTGTGATGCCCAAGCTGTGCATTCCGCCAGCGTGTGCAGCGCCGTGTCTTTAACTGGGTCGCGGCAGTTTCCATAATGGTGGCATCCGGGCATTTCCTCCCGGCGTATCCTCCTCAAGTACCGGCCAAAACAACCGTAGCCGGTGAGGATTTGCGTCAAGTGAAGGATCTAGGTGAAGGCTAGAACGTCGCGCCTCAATATCGCGAGGCGCTGGTCTCTCGCCCTGCTCCAGGGCATCTTGACGCCATAAAAAGAGCGATGCCAGGAGCCCAGCTTCCAGATCCCAGGACGGGGATCCGGCTAGAAGGCTCGCCTCGTCGAAGGAGACCGTGCGATAACCTCTGATGATCCTGACAGCCATGGCGCGCTGCGGTGTGCGTGATGTTGAGGGCTGTCAGATCGTGCACCCATACTAGAGCTCCATAGAGGGCCAAGATAAATTATACTTTAAATTATAAACCTGATAAATACCAAACATAATTTCAAAATATTCATAACATAAAATTCCTTAGATACGCTATAAGTTTTCATGAAATTATTTCACCACGAATACACTGAAAATAAATGCCGGTCATAACGGAAAAAAGGTATTTCTAAGAATGCCCACAATTTAGCATGATAGCACAAACGCTATGAGTTATGTGGCCTAAGGCTTTATAGCAACCTTCAGTAAACTTCGCCAGCTTTCGACGATGTTTCACAAATATTTTTATGAAAATATTTTTTTTACTAATTATATCGATGCATGGATTCTTTTAGTCGGGTTGTATACCTAACTGAAACGAGAAAACTATATAATATAATAGTAATATTCTACCACATTCACACAACACCATCTAGTCCCAAAACTAAGCAGAAGCTTGTACTATGGGTACTAGATAATGGATAAACATACTTATATACATTTTTTTTGTAAATACATACATATTATACATAGAAACACCCAGACCAAGACAAACATCCATGTTCACTCACACAAATGTTTGACTTGAGCGGGAATCGAACCCGCGACCTTTGGCGTAGCAGTCGCTTACACTCCTGCGGCGCCAACCAGTCGTCATTAGAACATAAATGTCATTAAAACACGTGAAACGCACCAATCTGTCTATCTTTATTTTCTTTTTGTGTGAGTGCGTGGCCTACTCTGGTCAAAGAGCTCAGATATTTACATAGAGGCGCATTTCATATGTGCGCTTTGTAGACAAACTTTCTGCGACTCAAATTTCCGCTTGGCGGCGTGGCAGGCGCGCTGTGACAGCTGTCTCTACGAGAGCAAGAGAGACAAATGTTCCTCCAGTGTATCTTAACTACGAGAGCAAGAGAGACGGAGAACGGAGACGGAGACCACCAACGGCGCCAACTACGAACTAAACTGGAGGCAGTCCACACTTAGAATCGATCGGCACACGAAATCCTTAAGAATTGCGCTTCTATATAAATCTGTATTCATTGCTCTGGTGTCTAAGTTTTCAGACCGCCCGTAGGCCTCCGGCCTAGCGATGCTTGTCCTAAGAAAATAACTGGGACCGTAGCTGTATGTAAATGCCATACACGGTCATCCATGCGAGTGGCAACCTGTGCAAGCGTAAGAAACGCTTGCCGACCATTATGAACCTCAACCTAAATCTAGCTATGAGCAGTACGCTACCACACGAAAATACTTGCTACACCAAGGCCTACGCCACACTTGACGGAAATTCCGTCGCGGATCTTCCGTTACGGTAAACGCTGTAGAGCAATCGGAGCGACGGATCATCCGCATAGTGTGCCTCATCATCATCAATCCCTTACAGTCCACTGCTGGACTAGGCCTCTCCTTTGAAAGGAGGAATTGGCCTCCTATACCACGCTGGCCAAACGGGTTGGTATAGGGTTTGTTTTATGTTTTCCATCTCTTACAGTGCTGTCCTCTGCATAGTACGGTCCCTCTGTCTGCTCTTACGACACCCATGGGATGATATGGTGTGGTGACATTGCGTATTCTTAATCCGTCACCATACATTGTGTGCCTGGTATTGGTTATTTATATAGAATAACTTGTATAGGCGTTCCACCGTGGAAGATCCGCAACGGAATTTTCGTCAAGTTTGGCGAAGGCCTAAGTGTGGGCAAAATCATGTTGATAATGAAATTTTGCATCTTTGTTTCAGATTTCTGCTGCTTTATCCAGAAGAAGACTATGTAGACCTTCAGTTCTCTTTTAATTCGACTCTAACGTAGATGATTATAGTAGAAAAAAAAGATGAAAAGAAAACAAATTCAAAAGAAAATAAATAATAAAAGATATGCCAAAACAATCAGTGAACTCGAACCTTTGTGCTAAATAAAAATAGAAGTTGTACGAAATGATTAGTCTCCAAACTACACTAATTGGTTCTAGAACTATTAAGACAGACTAAAGTTTTAAAAAGACAACATTTATGTTGATTTATAAATTAGTGACTTGTTTTACTGTAGAAATATATCTGTAAATGATCCTATTAGCGAAATCTAATTATGCTAAGATAATTAAGTATGACGAAAAATAGACAGGTAATAGGTACACTCCTAACTCGTAAATTAATACAGGCTGTTGATTTGCATTTGCAAAATATTTTAAGGGGTGAATATACAACTATAACTGAATACATGAAAAAATAAGTCACTAAAAGTAAAAAAAAATGTTTCGTCATCATACTCTTTGAAAATTAACTTGGTGTATTGACAGCCGCCGCCGCTCAGCTGATCGCCATTGCACGTGCCTAACACACACAAGGACACGTACCCACAGTGACTGCGCGATAGTTTTATTTTGCACTATTCAACAGTTTATTCTGATTTACTATCTAAGTAATATTTAATGAAAATAGGTCCTTATATCATCGCACGCTGTTAAAAATAATTTTAGGTGAATAAGTATACTATCTATATTGTGTTATTAAAATATTTTGCAAATGCAAATCAACACCCTGTATATTTCTTAGAAAGCGTAGGAGCCCACTAAGAAGGGCTTTTCCGAAATTCTCATGGCATCGTGCAGAAACGGTTAAATAATAAAATACGTGCAGACATCCCTTATTTCAAAATAAAAGCAGGAAAAGAGTTCACAATGACTCATAATAACTATCTTACTATTCATTATTAATTTTATCTTTCATTTGAAAAGATTAAATTAGTTGTATTTCGTAAATGGGAATGCTGTGCTTACCTTTAAAATTGTTTAAAAGTTTTTGCACTAGTAATACCTAGTACTTAGTATTATCACAGAATTATAATTAGGTATTATGGACATGTATATATTAAAAATGTATCAGAGAGTGTTGAGGGGTAAAAGAAGATGTAGTGACAAGCATCGAGAAAGGTATAGGAACTAAGGTGGTTTGGGCACGTGGATGACGAAAGACTGACCAAGCAAATATATAAGACAAGTGTGAATGGGACAGGACGAAGGGGAAGACCTAGGCGGACGTTCTCTGACCAGATTGGAGACATCCTAAAAACAGGACAGGTTAGAAGTACCCTGAACAGAAGAGCATGCATGAGGTATCTGATGGGAGTGAAAGAAGCAAGAGAGATATGTCAGGATTGTTGCAAATGGCGTTCCGTAGTCTCTGCCTACCCCTCCGTGCAACAGGCGTGAGTCTATGTAGCTTCTAGTAGTACCGCGCGCGCGCACCAATCTGCTACAGAGGGCTCACGCGCGCGTTGCGCATGCTCAATGCGGTGGCTGATGTCATTGACATATTCACGAGCTTACTGAGCGAATTCACAAAGGTCACCTATCGTGTACTTAGTAGTAGTTGTTAGTTATTTTCTAACCTAATTGTCTACATTTACTGCATTGGAATACTCTGTAATGGTAGATGTAAGTATTTTTCTAAAAAAATAAAAATAAATAAATAAATAAACGTATGTATGCATGTACAATAGTTAATAAATCAATAAAGTAGAAAAATAATAAATGTACGTGTAGTTTTATTATATAGTATGGTTTTGTCCCCCTACTTCTTTTCTTTGTCGATTGAAACTGCTATCAGTTATCCGTTAAATACCGATAAAATTAAAACAACCATGTGACATACTCCATTGATTGCCGTTGATTTACAATTATTTCAAGTTATTCACTACAAAATTATTGATTGTCATTACTTAATAAATAATTAAATGTGTTTTTTATCCTTGATACTAACAAAGAATTTACCTGATGGATGACAGAATACAGCATTATTTGATCATACCCACGATCATCATAATAAACCAAAGCAGCATAAAGAGCCTCTTTAAATATAATTTTATAATCTCCCAGCGATGTAACGTTTTCCTTTGCTAGTAAAAATTAACTAATTAATAAAAAAATATTGCTTAGCTGGCTCTTAATTACTTTCTCCTTAAATGACTTTCAAAAAAATTACAAATAAAGCGTGGCTATAATAAAGAACGTTAATTTTGTTTAGTGGGTAATACCGTTTGCGCCTGATATCGCTACAAAGATTTAATGAAAACGCATTACTGCTTGATATTGCTCTATTTAATTTAACAGGCGCTTCTTATAAATGTTATATGTATTTTAGTTTGAATAAAATTGGATATTAATTCTGAGGTGCCGTGTAAGACTGATGCCATAAACGCTTGGAAAATGGCTTGCCCGAGCTCCGACTTGCCCCGAAATCTTTTCTCTCAGAGACAATGGGACGGGCCGCTCTGCAGCAAGATTAGAGATAATCTATTAACTACTGCTTCTGGTGTTGCAGAGCGCGCCCGTTTGTTGGCTGTGGGAGAGTGGGAATCGGGGCTATGGCTTCAAGCGCTTCCATCGTCCAATATAGGAACTATGTTGGACGATACTACATTCCGCATCGCCTCTTGCCTTCGCTTGGGTGCTGTTTGTGTTTCTCCGCATCGTTGTAACTGTGGGGAAGCCGTCGACAGCCTTGGCCACCATGGCTTATCATGCAGCAGAAGTGCAGGGCGTATTTCCAGACACGCCCATATTAATGACATAATCCGTCGCGCTCTTTCCACCGCTGGTGTACCAGCTCATCTTGAACCTAATGGTCTGGTACGTGACGATGGGAAGAGACCAGAGGGTATGTCATTATTACCTTGGAAGATGGGTAGGCCTCTGGTGTGGGACGCAACCTGCGTCGATACCCTTGCGCCATCACATCTTCTAAGTACAGCTGGGTCAGCTGGCGCTGCTGCTGCATCGGCGGAGACCCTCAAACGGCGCAAATATCAAAATCTAATTGGGAATTACGTTTTTGAGCCGTTTGGGGTCGAAACGCTTGGGCCATGGGGCCCGAGTGCTCGTGCTCTTTATAGAGCAATAGCAAAAAGGCTGATCGATGCTTCCCATGGCCAGAAGGCTGGCCTATTTTTCGCAGAGAGAATAAGCATTGCCATCCAGCGTGGCAATGCTGCCAGTCTTCTGAGCACGCTACCAGTAGACAGCGTTGCGGAAGAATTCTTGGACGCAGTATAAAATAAATATATATATTGTTATATATTTTTTTCGTTTTCGTTTGTTTTCCTTTTGTTCTTTTTTTTTATTAATTTTAGATTAGTTTTAGGTTTAGCTTTAAATTTAATTATAATAATGTATACCTATGTTCATTAACACAAATAAATAAATAAATATTAAACTGTATAGATTCGTTGATTTGATATTGATTTCGTAGGGCTTATAAATTTGGAAATAGCAATTTTCCAACTACTTATACTACTTGAGAGGAATTGTTCTTACGCAATATTAATAGAAATAAATATTTGCTGCCTCGTTGGTCTCGCGGCATAAATTGCGCTTGGGATTGGGAGGGTTCGATTCCCGGGTCGAGCAAAGTGTTATTGGGTTTTTCCGTTAAGGAATTCTCAGTAGCATTAGTCTGGTAATGTGCCCGGTAAGGCAATAGGCTCGACCCCTATTACCTAGGAGAAAAAAATTCATGGCAAAATGTGGGTGTAATATTACACCTCTGCCTGCCCCTTCGGGGATACAGGGGTGAGTCTTTAACAAAAATAAATCAAAAAAATATAGAAAATAATATTTATCAACCGAATAAATCAGTTAATGTTTTTAACAGCCTAATGATTAATGGCAATTATAGGCTGTGTAACATGCTCATGTTAAAATAGAGCTGTAGGTAAGCGGGCAGCACGTGGTATTTTGAAAGTAAGCATTAAACTGCATGTCAGGCTGAGGAAATTGGCTTACTTATCAGATTTATAGTCTCGTGTATCGCCTAGTACTAAGCGGCGATAGCCTAGTGGTGTACGTAACGGACTGCCGAGACGATGGTCTCGGGTTTGATCCCCAGGTACCCCGGGCACACACCTCTGACTTTCCGAAGTTATGTGTGCATTATCAATGTTAATTATCGCTCGCTTAGTAATGTGTCCGGTAGATGGCAATAGGCCCTATTACATTGGGACAGAAACATAACTGGCGAAGTGTGGGTGTGTAACACCTCTGTCTACCCCTTCGGGGATAAAGGCGTTAAGTTATGTTATGTTATGTATGTTATGTGTATCGCCATAGCATGAAACGTCAATTGAGTTCCTTTTACGCACAATCCATTCTCTAAAAGTATTCAAAAGGTGAAAAGGTCAACACGTATTCGTGTAAAGTGTAAATATCATGGGACAGCTTCAGAAAATAATTAAAAATGCCATTTGTACACACAGTGATAATTTATCCGGGTCAGTGTTGCCATTTAAAGGGGGACAAAGTAAAAAATGAACATGATAAATTTCCGAACGAAAATTGAGCTCGACGGAGAACGACAAAAGCTCTTTTAAGGGATACTTTTTATTTTTAAACATTCACGCTTTTGAAAGGTGATGTTTTACTTTTTAGAAGTAATGTTTCCATAATATACAACGAAATGTTTACTGACTCACTTAAATATATTAATGACTATTATAGACTAGAATATTATAGACGTGTGAAAGGTTTGGTGACGGATTAAGAAGACGGATTGTCATCACGCCATATCATCCCATGGATGTCGTAAGAGCCGACAGAGGGAGCCTTTTATGCAGAGAAGACCACTGTAAGAGAAGGAAAACTTGATACAAACCCTATACCAACCCGTTTGACCAGCGTGGTATAGTAGGCCAATTCCTCCTTTCAAAGGAGGGACCTAGTCAAGCAGTGGACTGTTAAAGGCTGATGATTATGATGATGAAAGGTTTTGCTTCCTTGTGGCAAATTTTTTTAAAACCTCAATAAAGTTGAAAAAAAGGGGTGCACTCTTAAAAAAGTTAACCAAACAAAAAGTAAGACGTAACATATTTTTAAATAAACTACTTAAAATACAGTTTTATTATTTTCTCGTCATTGTGACTATTTGTGACTGTACGTATTAATAATTTTCACAGAATTTTGGCACCTATTTATTATAATTTTTCGAAAATCATTAGGTAGGTGTTTTTCCGTTACTTACCTCTAATGATGTCAAATAACTTCGTGGCAATTAACTTACCTGTGAAAAGAGAAATTAAAGGTAAATAAAACACATTTACATACACACACAATTTTTAATAATATTTTCTTAGGAGGAATTGAATAAAATATCCAAAGTTGAGTTTAAAATTTGCTACACCTAAGCTCAATATGGTTATATATGTCATGATCATCATCAGCCTTTAACAGTCCACTGTTTGACTTGCTTGAATGCTGCTTGGAATTGGCCTACTACACCACGCTGGCCAAACGGGTTGGTATAGGGTTTGTATCAAGTTTTCCTTCTCTTACAGTGCTGTTCTCTGCGTAATACGCTCCCTCTGTCGGCTCTTACAACACCCATCCGGATGACATGGGGTGGTGACATTCCGTATTTTTAATCCGTCACCACACGGACAGTACCTATATGTCATTTCATGAAAATTTATAGGTATGGCTTATTGCCTGCCTGAGACAGTAGTCAAAGTCCAATATTTTCTTTGACGATAAATTTAACTTCAACGACATCGTAAAGTCAGAATTGGTTCGTATCTTAATGAAACAAACGCAACTTGTAAAGGATTATTTTCAATAAACCAAAAGTTAGTTGGTCTGTGGAGTTTGTCGAATTCTCTGTGAAGTTTAATGAGCTGGCGAAGGGTTTGAGACGACAAAGGTATTAACTGAAATAAGGGGAAGGGGAGGAGAGAAAACCTTATCATTGAATATAAAAAAAGAAATATGACTGCCTGCGTGGTTCAGTGGATAGCGTATGGGACTGCTAATCGGAGAGCCCGGGTTCGATTCACGGGTCGGGCAAAAGTGTTACCTACTGGGTTTTGCGCATTCTCAGTTACCGCTTCGGAGTCTGGTGATGTGTCCGGTAACGGAAATAGACTCGCTCCCTATAACGTGGGACCTAAAAATTCATGGCGAAATGTGGGTCTATATTACACCTCTGCCTACTCCTTCGGGGACACAGGCGTGAGTCTATAAAATAAAATGAAGATTTCTTATGGCAGTAAGGTGGAGATCGATCTAACGGTCCACCTGATGGCAATAAGGTGGAGATCGATCTAACGGTCCACCTGATGGTAAGAATCGACTGTGGCCATGTCAGAAACAGCCATGCCGCTGCCTACCTTGAGGCGAATGATGTCTTCTTATGCCCAGTAATTTCACTGTCTGCAGTACCATTTAAACCGGCCTCTAGTACTGGATAAAGGCCTCTCCAATGGCTCGACACTGAGCCCCATTTTTGGCCTATATCCAGCAGTGGACTACGTCAGGCTGATGGTGATGATGATGATGATAGTACCTACTAGCTAATTTGTACGTTACAAGTTAATTGAAGGCAGAATAACTGATACTGCGTTGGTACCTACCTAGGAAGCTGAAATTTAGCATGAAGGTCCTTTGAGATTCGTAGGGTGCCTAAAATCGGATTTTCCGAAATTTCCAGTGGATCGGAAAGAAACAGGTTTAAACATTAAAAATAAATAGTAGTAAGTATATAAACACAAATACTTCAGCAACTTACAGGGGATTCTTCAATTTATGTATGAACTTCGTTTATGAGATAAATAAGACACTTTTAATTTTTTTATAAACAGTACCTTGAAAACAACTTACATTTCTGAATAGCAAATGGAAATTTCCCGAAGCGTCCTTGAGCAGACGTTTCCTCCTCACACGTTTCCTACTCCCACAGACAATGAAATAATACAACGAATACAACCTCCGAAATCACCTTCCAGTACACAAAAGACATGTTTTGAAACAAGTAGCATTAATTTTGTAATATCAATAGACGCAAATGAATTAAATTCACCATTCATTGGAGATTACGTTAAAAGCATCCTATTTCTGCTGAGGGAATAAGCCAGCTGCGAAATATACATATTATGTACGTACTATGCCTATAAATTACGAAATGGTTCACATATATGCATCAATACAAATAGGCTCAATAGTAAGAGTTGGGTGTTTGCACGATGAAAATGCTGGCTCAAATCGGGAATACACTACTTCAACCGTTTGGGAAAATATCGACCTAAAATAAGAACTTTTCTGAACTACTTAGGCGAGATTTTTGCTCCGAATACCAACTCAGCAAAAACTAGGGCCATACCCTTACCTGCTGTAAGTGCGTTTGAGTGGTGAAGAATTAAGAATGCAAAGTATCACTAACCTAATTCATTCTGTGGTTGACGTAACAGGCTAAGGAGGTTTGTTTTATATAGACTCACGCCTGTATCCCCGAAGGTATACTACACCCACATGTCCCCAAGATTTTTTAGGTCCCACGTAATAGGGGGCGACCCTATTGCCGTTACCGCGCAATTCACCAGACACCGTGCTGCTACTGAGAATTTGGAATAACCCAGCAACAATTTTGCCCGACCCGGGAATCGAACCCGGGACCTCCCAATCCCACGCGCAAATTTATGCCGCGAGACCAACGAGGCAGTCAGACTGTAGTTTAACCCTTCTTATAACAGGAAGGGGCCAGCGCCCAGCAAAAGCCTAGTTTTAACGTTTGTCATCAGCCCTATATACTGTCCCACTGCTGGGCACGGACCTCTCCTCACTGTGAGAAGGGTAAGGCCATAGACCACCACGCTGGCCTAGTGCGGGTTGGCAGACTTGACAAGTCTTTCAACAACATTTTGGAGGCTCCGGGCTAAGGAGAATACACGAAGCAAATAACATCTTTGGGCAGAGACGTGTACCTCGACATCTAACCCTGTACCAACGCGTCTGGCCAGGGTGCTATATCGAAACAAAACCTCATATAGACTCAAAATAATAATTATTGTGCCGCAAAATATATATGCAATCCCTATATCCAACAGTGGACTGCAAAAGGCCGTATAATAATGACGAACCTATAGAAAGTCGAAGCGCAAACTTATCCCATAGGAAACAAAGCAATATTGAGAGGACTAACTTTCTGGTATGCATTAAACCAACAGCCAATTGCCCTTAGAAAATGTTTAATGTAGTCAATGAAAATTGCTGCACCATGACAAACTCTTATACCAAACTCTGCACAATAGATGTTGCGTCAAACTCAAGCCACCAGACACCCATTATAAATTAATTACAGACTTGCAGCACCCTCAAAAGCTTCGAAACCTCGGCTCTTTGCCGCAAGAACATTACATTGGGTTATTTAACACCAATACTCTGTAAAATACTAAGACATCGCCACTCGAGCAAATCATGTTTATTTCTGACATTTTATGATTGGTACGCCTTCCGAATTACTTTCGTTTATGCGCCGATTCGTACTGGGAAGGAATTTTAATTGGTCCTCTTAACTCCACTTGGGAAATACCTCACGAAGATTTTATTCAAATTTTATGGACCCTATTCCCTGTTATAATAACGACAGATATGTGAATATAAAGTTTTAGTCGATGATCAAAATTGTGGAAGGCGTGCCCTGGAATTTAGTTAAAGGAGGCGTTCTTGAATAATGAGTCCCAGCATCTGGCTTACATTTTTTGCTTATAGCAGGGGCTGGAATTATGTGATGACTAATCTTAATATATAAAATCCTTGTGTTATTTACTGACTGACAAACACGCTACAGCCGAAACTATTGGAAGCAGGAAGCTGAAATTTGGCATGTATGTTCCTTGGGGACCGTAGGGGTGCACTAAGAAGGGATTTCCCAGGCGTTCGACCAAAATGGGTAAATTTAAAAAAATTGCAGGCGTAGCTGCTGGCGTCGTCTAGTAAAAATATAAATTTAATGTATTTAAACTAAGCAGCGATAGCCGAGTGGTGAGACCGACAGACTGCTACGCAGGTTCTCGGGTTGGAATCCAAGGCACGCACCAATGTCTTTTCGAAGTTAAGTGCGTATTAAATTGTTAATTATCGCTTGCTTATCGGTGAAGAAAAACATTGTGAGGAAACCTGCACGTCTGAGAGTTCTCCATAATGTTCTCGAAAGACTTGTCAAGTCTGCCAACCCGCACTTGGCCAGCGTGGTGGACTATGGGCTTACCCTTCTCACAGTGAGAAGAGGCCCGTGCCCAGCAGTGGAACAGTGTATAGGGCTGATGACAAACATTTAAACTAGGATTTTGCTGGGCGCTGGCCTCTTCCTGTTATAAGAAGGATTAAACCACCACGCGCACCAAGTTCGATTTGGCAGACTTCTTGTCGGATTCAAGAACTATTTAAAGAACCTGGTTTTCTCCTGATATTTCCTTTCACCTAGCAAGCGACATCTAATTACTGATTGTTCACACGACATCTCATTGCAGTTTTTTTTAAGTTTATCGATTTTGTTGATTTAGCTTATAGATTTAGCTAAGAGAAGCACAGCTACTGTAAAAATAACGTTGCCAAATGATGTTTACTTTATTTTACTTTATAAGTCTTCTTAGTTTGATTAATTATTCAAATGTTTGTACCGACTGCCTCGTCGATGTGCCCGTGGGATTGGGAGGTCTTGGGTTCGATTCCCAAGTCGGGCCTAGTGTTATTGGGTTTTTCCGTTAGGAAATTATCAGTAACAGCACGGAGCCTGGTAATGTGTCCGGTACGGCAATAGGCTCGCCCACTATTACGTGGGACTTAAAAAATCCTGGCGAAATGTGGGTGTAATATTACACCTCTGAGGCGTGAGTCTATTAATAAAAAAAATTAAAAAATGTTTGTACCAAAACACTCATGAGAGCGAATGCGAATGAGAGGGCTATATGTATGACATAGCTGTCCTTCTAACCCTCTCAATAATAACAAGACATATTTGTTTACCTTTGCTTCATTACATTTGTTTCTCCCTCTCCAACAGAATAGATAATAAATACGCGTGTTATTTTGGATCAGGTTAATAATTTTTATTGTTTTCTTGTTTATGAACCTCGCAAATTGAGTTATATTATTTGTATATTTCAATACCAATATAGACTGATTAATTTAAAGAAGATATTATATTCAAGACAAAGTAAATTTTGATATAAATGTGGATATTGTATTTTATATTAGCTTTAGTGGTTGGCAAAGTCAATTATTTGCATGATCTTTATTATGTGGGTGTGTAATACACCTCTGCCTACCCCTTCGGGGATAACAAGGCGTGAAGTTATGTTAAGTTATGTTATCTTTATTATCTTATCAAAATAGAGAAACAAATAAATTTGGGCTCATGTTATTAAATCTTCTGTAACATTTATTAAAACACAATATCTTTATATATATATTTCTTGTTTGCGTGTGTATGTCAATGAACTCCTCCTAAACGACTGGACCGATTTTGATATTTTTAGGGTTCCGTACCTCACAAGGTAAAAAAGGAACCCTTATAAGATCACTTTCTTGTCCGTCTGTCTGTCTGTCTGTCTGTCTGTCTGTCTGTCTGTCCGTGTGTCACCACCGATTTTCTCAGGAACGGGTGGACCTAGCAAATTGAAATTCATACCAGATACTGAGGTCTATGGTTTCTATTAGGTGTGTAAAAATCAGGGTCCTGGGTCGACCCGATAAAAAGATATGGTCAAAATTAGATTTTTGCGAAAACTTGTAAGCACCAAAATTGACCTTAATTTTCAACTTTTTTTAATTTTCGGAATTTTTCCTTTACTTGTGCTGTAAGACCTTAGTTTTGACAAAAATTGACAATTCTAGGTCAACCGTAAGTACCCTATAGGTTTTGGGTCGAAAACCTATATGGTAGTTCCCGTTGAACTAGAATCACGAAATTTGGCCAAAAGCAGGGTCCTACAGCACAAATAAAGGCAAAATTCTGAAAATTTAAAAAAGTTGAAAATTAAGGTTAATTTTCGTACTTGTTAAAGCGCCCCTAATGGAGAGAAGCGATCGATAGAGACCGCTAGGGGGCGCATTTAGAAAATGTATGGAAATTGTTCCCGTCGTCTAGGCTATCGTCCACCGTGACGATTGAGTGTAAACTGGTACTAGACCCTCAGATTTAGAAGACTAGCGTAATTAGCACCAACCTCAAATAAGGTAAAATGCGTACGGAACCCTCGGTGCGCGAGTCAGACTCGCACTTGCCCGATTTTTTTTTTTGTGTATGGGACTTGAGAATGGTTTAGATTCACAAAAAAAATATATTTTATATATTATTTTATAGACTCACGCCTGAACAAATATTACACCTTCGGGTAGGCAGAGGTGTAATATTACACCCACATTTCGCCAGATTTAGTTTAGTCCCACGTAATAGGGGGCGAGCCTATTGCCTTACCGGTCACATTACCAGACTCCGTGCTTCTACTGAGACTTTCCTCAAACGGAAAAACCCAATAACACTTTGCTCGACCCGGAAATCAAACCCGAAACGTTCCAATCCCACGCGCTAATTTATGCCGCGAGACCAACGAGGCAGTCAAAGTAAGTAAGTTTGAAATTGTCTTTCGCGATATAATGATATATGCCGAACTGTAACTAAGTATGTACCTACATAGGTACATCGGTGAACATGGCGCTTGTAACAGTGCTGTAATATCAAATACTCGAAACAAATATATATGCCGTGGCATATATATGTATGTCGACAAACAGTTTAAAACTAAGGTGGATAACCAACCGATTCCGTGTGGTGAAGGATTAAGAATACGGAATGTCACCACCCCATATCATCCCATGGGTGTCGTAAGAGCCGACAGAGGGAGCATATTATGCAGAGAACAGCATTTTAAGAGAAGGAAAAGTTCATACAAACCCTATACCAACCCGTTTCGCCAGCGTGGTATAGTAGACCAATTCCTCCTTTCAAAGAAGAGGTCTAGTCCAGCAGTGGACTGTTGAAGGCTGATGATAGGATAACCACGAAAGTGTAAATTCATTTACTTATGTACCTACATATGCCTAAAAATATCACTAAATTCGCTAAAATTCTTAATTACAAAAAGAAAATGGAAGGTAAAGGTGATGTTGGATAAATCCAAATATATCCAGTTAATTCCCGAACCTCAAGAAGCTAAAATCAAACTGGGATCTTCGCAAACGGTGCGGTGAGGAGATTTTTATGTCCTCAAATAAAGATTAAGTCCAATAGATGCAACAGGTGGTAAGGTTCTGAAACACGTGTGTTTTACGGCTTTTAGATGGGAATAGAGGTTTGAGCCGTTTTGAGGCTTGTCATTAGTTATTTGATGACTTCTTTAATATGATATAGTAGTTAGAGATTAAAAGCCTATTACTATTATAAACGCGTACGTTTTGTGTTATCTGAAGCACAGACATCGTAATCGCAGGACATGCGACGAAGAAAAACTTAAGTAACTTCAATAAGTACGCCGTGAGCTTAACACAAAAATGTCTAAGAGCCTATAGTAGCTCTTTTCCGAAAAAAGATGTAGACATTTTTTTTATTTATATACTCACGCCTGTATCCCCGAAGGGGTAGGCAGAGGAGGAACTATTATACCCACATTTCGCCATTAGCTTTTAGGTCCCACGTAATAAGGGGCGAGCCTATTGCCGTTACCGGGCACATCACCAGACTCCGTGCTACTACTGAGAATTCGGAAAAACCCAGTAACACTTTTTGCCCGACCCGGGAATCGAACCCGGGACCTCTGATCAGCAGTCGCATACGCTATCCACTGGACCACGGAGGCAGTCATGTAGACATACATCTCTATATTATATAGCTTTCTTGCGTTACTGACTGAATAACCCGACGACGCGCAGCTGAAACTACTGGACTCAAGAAGCTGAAATGTGGCATGTATATTTCTTAAAGTTCACTTAAAAGGGATCGTCTCATATTCCTAGGGGACCGACGGACAAGACTAAATTAAGTAAAAAAGAAAATTGAACGTAGCTGCGTGCATGCTTTAGTGCAGCCATTCTCAATGTGAGGTCCGCGGAGCTCCAGGACTCCACGAAGCATCTCTAGGGGCTCCACGAAGATGCTCCAGTACAAATAAATAGATTTAAAGTGTACATAGGACTCAGCTTTGTTTTATTTTAGGGCTCCACCAAATATTTGGTTACCAAAAGGATTCCATCCCTAAAAAAGTTTGAGAGACACTGCTCTAGTGTGTTATAATCAGACTTTAAAATCTACTATTATAAATGCGAAAGGTTGTGAGGATCCATCGTCACAAACCTTCTATGGTTGGACGTTAACCCTGATATGTGTGAACCTTTAACGTATTATATGAAGCAAGGGACAAACGACAATAAAATATGCAATATTCAAACCCGAGACATACTGCTGGGCTACCATTGCTCGGCCCTTCCAGACAAGCACGTATACATGTATGTACACGGAGTCTGGTGATGTGTAACGGCAATATGCTCGCGTCGCCCCCTATTACGTGGGACTTAAAAATTCATGGCGAAATGTGGGTGTGAATATTACATCTCTGCCTACCCCTTCGGGGATATAGGCGTGACTCTATAAAAAAATACATGTTTGTATACTGGTCGTTAATTGATTTTTAATTTGGTTTTGGTAGAGGTAGAGATATTCTGGGTGAGCGATCCATTACGTTCATGATCACTCACTGTCAAAAAGAATTTGTTAAGGACCACCTTCCTCAACAAATTTCATTTTAACTTCATTTTCTTTGATTTTTTCTTTAAAAAAATATGGCCTGCATAACGTGGAATAAATTGTTTATGGCAGCCTTTATAAGTATTCTACCAAAGGATACAAAGAATACGAAGATGCAAACAAAATCTTTTAGCTCACCTATTACATTCCTTTTGGGTATCGAAAGAACTAAGAACTTAAACATCAGTAATGGCATATGACACAAGCGGTTATTGCAAACGTGTTTACGACAATATTATAAATACAAAAGTGTGTGTTGTAAGTCTTTCTTTCAAGTCGCACTGGAGGGTTATCATAGTAGGATTTATGTGTGGAGACAGGAGGACGGAGAGTGCTATATGCTACTTGTTACTGTGACAATCGTTTCGCGCATAAAACGGCGCGTGAAGCCTAGTTATCTAAACATCTACAAATATATCATATCTTAGGGTTTACGCGAATGTTACACACCGAAATTAAACTACAGTTTATCATAATGAAACCCAAAATGGACAAAGTCACCAAAAGACCTAAGGACACTGTGAGCTCATCATCATCAGCCTTTAACAGTCCACTGCTGGACTAGGCCTCTCCTTTGAAAGGAGGAATTGGCCTACTATACCACGCTGGCCAAACGGGTTGGTATAGGTTTTGTATCAAGTTTTCCTTCTCTTACAGTGCTGTTCTCTGCATAATATGCTCCCTCTGTCGGCTCTTACGACACCCATGGGATGATATGGGGTGGTGACAATCCGTATTCTTAATCCGTCACTACACGGACAACTGTGAGCTCATTCTGCGTAAATAGTAAAACCAATAGTTGAAAAATGTTCGGGTACTTTGAGATAACATATTTAATTAAAGGACAAATATCACCTCGGTCTGCCGTGAACATGAAATTCTGTAAAGAATTCGAAACGTGCGTCGCGTCGGCTAGTAATAAATAAAAAAATGTGGTTTCCAGGTCATTCGGTTTAAATGTAATATCAAAGTGAAATCAATATAATGCGATAAAATCTGTAAAATTTAGTTTAATTTCAATCTACATAGATAATTGCCAACAAACTGTATAATCTCACTACCCATCCATAATCGCTAAGTAGGCGAGTACCTCTACCTGCTTACTTAGGCAGCAGCCGGCTCTAGCTGCTATAGAAAGGTATGCGCACATACCAAGCAACTAAGGCTACGTGTTTGCTAAAGATGAGCGAGGTAGCGGAGCTGTGGGAGAAAATATCCACACTATAAGCTAGAATAATAAATTTCTTGAGTAGCTAGATTTTTCTTGACTATCTAGATGAGATGGCGGGATGAATGAGACGTTTTTCGTAAGCATTGGCAAGAACTCGCGTGAGATCGCAATAAGTGGAAGATAGAGGGGGGGGAGGCAGCAGTGGGAAATGAATTTGGCTTTTAATAATCATAATAATTAGTTAAATTTTTCCATGTTTTTCTGACAACTGAGACATCATTCGAACAAGCGACTAGTACTTGTCTAATAATATCACTTAATTTTGACTCTTGTTTTAGTGTTTAGTAATACGCCGAGCGTCATGAGTTCAAATATTCAAATCACACACGAGGCAACACTTTGTATGATCCGAAAATTGTTGGTTTGGGCTTGGGTTTTCGGGATTTGTGGGATTCTTTGGGTCGGTTGATTGGATGTTCGTTGATTCCCCGGCAACACAGAATTTATTCCATGTTTTTTTTACATAGCATTAGGCCGCAAATGAGCAGACGGATCACCTGATGGTAAGCAATTACCGCCGCCCATGGACACAAGTGACACAAGTGCGTTGCCGCCCCTTGGGGTTGGGAAAAGGGATAGGATGAGGAGTGGGATGAGGGAGAAGGAATAGGGGATAGGGCATGTGCAGGAGTTCCCTTTTTAGGAATAATATACTACAACCCCATCCGACATATTAATAAATGCATGAAGATGTTCTTCTCACACATTGCTTCGTTTCCTCGCTTGTCTTGAATACACAGTCTAAGTAGTGCTGTATAAAGAGAGGATCTTGTGACAAAGCGCTTCAAATTCTAGGATAAACTGCGCTGATGCGTCTCCTAAATACCCGCGTGTCGATAAATACTAGTGTTGTATAGTGTCGATGTTTGTGGTGTTGTTTTATCGAAGAATTAATAAGTTTTTTTATCTTGTCGTTATTGTATTAAGTCAACCGCTTAGCTAATCTGTATAATGTACATATACATATAAATCTTGCGTTACTGACAGACCACGCACAGCCAAATCTATGGGGCATAAGAAATTAAATTTGTCATGTACTTATTCCTTGAAGACCAGGTAAGGGTGCATCAAAATACCCACAGATTCGAGAAGAAGGAGATAAATTAAAACAACGTGGGAGCGTAGATGCGAGCATCCCCTAGTCACTTCTTAAACATATTTGAATTATCTCGATCAACAAGAAACTCTTGCAATTGTCATCTTAATTTAGATTACAACCGAACGATTTTTTAGCGTTAAAAAATGCTACAAAAACATTTAAAGATAAATTTAATTTAATGTAATCAAAATTTACAGCGCTCTTTTCTTAAATTACTCAAGAATCTTAAGATACTCTTAAAAGTACAATCTTATTTAAAATTCCGTGTTTAACCATAATTATTTCTGTAACCATAGGGAATTAAAATCTCTGATGTTAGACTGCCGCGATTGTTACACAACACATTACAATTTCATCATTAATAGAATATATAACCGGCGGCGATGAATTGCATTTTGAATGGTAATACCCTTGTAAAAAGTGCCTGCGCTATATTATAAAATACAACATACAATCGTCACGAAGTCAATGAAAGCTTAATACCGATCAGACTTCAATGATAAAATAATACTTTATAGTAATTACTCCAATTTATCTAGCAGTTATTTCACCAGCGATGTCTAGTATCTAATCAATACGGTGCAGTTGCTCGGTAGATATGAATGCAAATAATTACTCTGCTTAACTCTCGAGGGACTGTTCCTGTAGGGATGCGAAATTGTCGATAAAATTATCGAACTCAATTATTCCTTTATGGTAAGAGAGTAACGCTTGTCCAATGCTACCATTTCTATATTCACATACATAGTCTCACGCTTATTGCCTGAAGAGGCAGAGGCTACGGACCGCCATTTGCAACGTGCAATATATTTACTCACGCCTTTTTACCGTCGGGGTAGGCAGAGACAACGGAACGCGATTCTTCTACATACATTACTCTTTTCATACATGCTCGCCGGTTCCAGGTGCCTCGGATCTTTCTGTTTTTCAGAACGTCACCAACGATTCTGACATTATCTCTCTTGCTTCATTCACTCTCATCAAATTTCTCATGCTTGCTCTTCGGTTTAGTGTACTTCTAAATTGTCCTTTTTTAGGATGTCTCCAATCTGGTCAGAGATTTAGGAGTTCCCCTTACACCTGGCCCATTTTCATTTGCTTTATAATGTCATCAGTCTTTCGTCATCAATCCTCTCCATGTGCCCATCTCAGCATACATTTCGCGATACTTGTCACTACATCTTCTTTTACCCCACAACACTCTGTTATCATCAATCTACATCCAGTTATATATTTTTTTTCTACGATGCATAAAAATATACCAGTTTGTCTAGTAACGAAAGCAAAGCAAATGAATTATGAATAATCGTTCTGCGCGGCTGATAAAGTTATAAAAACTGATGACCTTTATAATCATCAGTTTGTATACGAAACTGTTGCACCGAAGTATTTCTCTGCAATAGAATCTGTTTTTTTTTGTGCTAGTGATATAATGATGAATTGTTACTTTCATGTTATTAGGGCAGCGATAGCCGAGTGGAGATACCAACAGACGGCCATGCAGAGGGTATCGGGTTCGAATCCACGGCGCTCACCACTGACTTTTCGGAGTTATGTGCGTATTGAATTATTAATTATCACTTATCTCGTGCCTCGGAGAGCACGTCAAGCCGTCGGTCCCGGTTATCATGAAGATCTTTGACAGTCGTTACAGGGCGTCAGTACCTTCTAAATAAACTGACACTAGTCAAAGCCATGAAATATCGCTATTTCTTCGGGTTGCGGAGATCAGACAGGCAGTCGCTCTGTGGAAAAGCTATAATATTCATCCAAATCCGGTTAGACTAGTAAGCGGACCCCAGATTGAAACTGGGATAACGCTAAGAAGATGATGAGTTACTTTCATGTTATAGTTGTGGCATAAAACTCCTCTTTTTCACTATTTATTTATTAAAACTTCTTATAAAATATATTGCATAAGGTGGATTTAATGCCCAATATATTTTCTCCCATACAATCTCTGAGTGACACAAAGTTGATCGCAACAGGTGTGTTAAGAGGTTCCAAATGTATTATTACTATTTAAAAAGAAGGCAACGATGGCCTAGTGGCTAGACTGACAAACTGCTACGCAGAGAGTCTCGGTTTCACTGCGCACACTAAGGACTAATCGAAGTAAAGTGCGTATTAATTTGCTAATTACTGCCTCCGTGGTCCAGTGGATAGCGTATGCGACTGCTGGTCGGAGGTCCCGGGTTCGATTCCCGGGCCGGGCAAAAGTGTTACTGGGTTTTTCCGAATTCTTAGTAGCAGCACAGAGTCTGGTGATGTCCCCGGTTACGGCAATAGGCTCGCCCCCTATTACGTGGGACCTAAAAATACATGGCAAATTGTGGGTGTAATATTTACACCTCTGCCTACCCCTTCGGGGATAAAGGCGTGAGTCTATAAATAAAAAATAAATTGCTTGCTTAGCGGTGAAGAAAATCATCATGAGGCAACCTGATTATCTGAGAGTTCCTCATAATGTTATTGAAAGACATGAGGTTACCAAATCGCACACGGGCGGCGTGGTGGACTATTTATATCATTTTTTATTCTTCTATACCAACGCTTATAGTTAACTACTACATTAAAGAAATGGTACCTATCGAGAACCTTTACCTTTTCTACCTCTTAGATATCAAGATCGAGATGTCGATATCTAAAGAACTAAAATTGAAAATATCGATAAGCTTGCCACATCACTAGAGACGTGCTGATGGCAGCGAGCGGTGGCAAAAGTTGTTTTTGAAACAAATTGGCATACTGTTGCGCAGCGTGCCAACTATCTATCTGCAGGTAGCTGAGACAACTTATCTCAAATGCCGTGTAAACTTTTATATAGTAATGTTAGATAGATAACGGAAGACATTTGTGATCAAGAGATAAAGTTTTAACAGACACATTAATACATTATTAAATATTAGTAGACTCTTCTATATCGTGTAGATTCCTAATTATGATCTTAGTCACGTCCAATGCAAATACGCCGAAACGTTGGGATAATTACTCTATTGGACTTATTATGTAACTAGAGGACGCCAGCAGCTACGCCTGCATTTTTTTGAAATTTACCCGTTTTGCCCGATCCCATGGGAATTTCGGGAAACCCCTTCTTAGTGCACCCCTACGGCCCCCAAGAAACATACATGCCAAATTTCAGCTTCCTGCGCCCAATAGTTTCGGCTGTAGCGTGTCTGTCAGTCAGTCAGTAACGCAAGGATTTTATATATTAAGATTACACGATAAACCACGGTCCGTGTGGTGACGGATTAAGAATACGGAATGTCACCACCCCATATCATCCCATTGGTGTCGTAAGAGCCGACAGAGGGAGCATACTATGCAGAGAACAGCACTGTGAGAGCAGGAAATCTTGATACAAACCCTATACCAACCCGTTTGGCCAGCGTTATATAGTAGGCCAATTCCTCCTTTCAAAGGAGAGACCTAGTCCAGCAGTGGACTGTTAAAGGCTGATGATGATGACAGGCTTATATTCTGTCTTTGGTAAGAATAGAAAGCGAACCCCGAGACTTTCAAATTAGTCTCAAATGTAACCGGGATAAAGCTAGGACGATTTTCAATGTATGCATAGCGCGACAGTATAAAAACATTTTCGTAGCATATTGGAGATGATGGACAAAATATCCAACTGACTTACTGCCTGACCTCTAAATTAAGCAAATATAACTATAGAAAAATGTCAACACGTCTAGAAGACTTTAAACACCAAAAAAATACCTATACAAAAGCAAACAAAACCCTGCCTGTTCCCAACCTACTAAAACCCCATTACGTAGCTAGAAATAAAATTAACATACCCTTCCTCCAAATAATCTAATCCATCTGAGTTCGTCGGAGCCTCACACCTAATCTCTAAATCTAACTCGGACACATCTCCCAAACTAACGAATCAAATAAGATCCGTCCGTTCCTGACTCTCCCTACTTTATTATACAAATAACTCTATCAACATTCCAATGGACACCCGAGTAATCCTCGATCAATCTCTCTAAGCTCGCGTGAAAGCAAATAAAACTGTATTAGAACTTTTACGCCTATATCCCTCAAGGGGTTGGCAGAGGTGTAATACACCCACGTTTCGCATTACGAATTTCAGGTCCCACGTAATAGGGGACGAGCGTTTTGACGTTACCGGGCACATTGTTAGACTCCGTGTTGCTACTGAGAATACGAAAAGCCTTTGTCTGACCATGAATCGAACCCGGAACCTCCCAATCAGTAGATGCATAAGCTATCCACTGGACCATGGAGGCAGTCTGTAGTAGAACTGTTACATAGAAAACCTGTTAAATCTTTAAGTTTAAAATCATCACTGTTAATTCGCTTTGCAGAATTTGTTTAGCAGTGACCTATTTTACACAATAGCATTTCGTATCGTATATCAATAATTGTGGGCAAAATTATACACAATGCCATAATTTTACTTTTTCGCATGAACTGACTAAAGATCAGATGTGAGTCTAATCAAGTTTTAAGTCGAGTAAATAAAATTTGTATCTATAAACCCATTCGTTGCAAAGTAAAGAAGTATTTATTAAGAACTTATTAATATTATTAAGAACTAAAGCATATTTGTTTACATTAGTGAAACTTAAAGTGTATAAAATGTAGGTAATTGTATGAAAACTTAAATTTCTAATATTATATATTTTTATCATTATTATATTATACTAAAATAATATTAAATGTTTTGTAATTTTTATAATGTTTACCTCATAAACTTAAGCCGAAATATATTGACCCGCCGCATCTTGCACCTGCTCCTCCGCACTTACAAAAACTCACTGCATTTCCTTCACAGTAAAAAAAACACAACTGAACAGTTCAAACATTGACTTGTTCATCCGCAAAAATATTCGCACACACTAAACCGTAGTCATTGACTTGCCTGCCATCCGTTCGCTCCCGCTTCCTATAGCAATCTCAGGTCAAATCTATAAAGATTCCTCGCGATCCATTAGCGGGTACAGGCGGACGGACAGGCAGACATCCGTCTACTTGTATAGCTACTCGTATCTGGGATTGAGATCTGTGGACATCGGTTTAGTGGGACAGCGACGATCGCATCGGGTGATACATGGACTGTTTAAACGATATATGGGATTGGGAGTTTACTTTTAGAAAATATTTTGGACTACTATTTTCTTTAAATATTTTTTTTATAGTGTTAATTATCGCTCGCTTAATAATGTGCCCGGTAGATGGCAATAGGCTCGCCCCCTATTACATTGGGACCAAAACATAACTGGCGAAAAGTGGGTGTGTAATACACCTCTGCCTACCCTTTCGGGGATAAAAGGCATGAAGTTATGTTATGTGTTATGTTATGTTTGTTACTATTTTCGTTTTGGAAAATTTGTACTAAAGCTACAACAAACTACCTTTACGGTTTTGAAATTAAAATATTTTATTATTTTTCATTTAAGAGAGACTAGTTTACAATAAAAGGGACAGAGATATTTTAGACCGACAATATTTAAAATGGGCTGTTTTATGTCTTGCTATCAAGTTAATAATTTGTCACATTTTATTTGTATGAATTCACAAAGATGGATGTCATGCATGCCTGTTATTTGTATTCCAAAATTTCCAAATATAGCCAATAATTTTCACCTATGAAAAAGTATTCACTGCAAATAATAAAAGGGATTATACTGTTGGTGTGCTAAATGGACAAATAAATAACGAACTATGAGCAGTTTAGAAAACATAGTAATTTCGAATTCACAGACAGACAGTTCAATTTTATACGCGTACCTACTAGAGGACGCCCGCAGCTACGCCCACACATTAACTGTTTCTGCCTGAATTCCAGAAAATCCCTTCTTAGTGCACCTTTACGGTCCCCAAGGAACACACGTGTCAAATTTCAGCTTCCTGTGCCTAATAGTTTTGGCTGTAGCTTGTCTGTCAGTCAGTCAGTAACGCAAGTATTTTATATAATTATACAGATTTGCAAAGGTAATAACATCCCTTGTAATTAATAACCTCGTATCACCATTAATAAGTAAACAGCTCAATAATTTACACACATTTACAAAATCCCTTAATCAGATTATTTCTAATACAAACAGCCAACAAAATATAGTTTCACAGAGTGAAAGTCGACCCTCCTCTACCCAAATATTAGTAGGGACACAATACGAATAAAGTTTACAAAGTTACCAGTACGGTATTATGCTTGCGACCTTAATTAAATTTTAATAAGAACTGCGGAATGAAGGAGTCAATTGTTTCGGAACCTTTTCAACCTTTCGTTAGTTAGTTGGGACCTCTGAAGCATGTTATGGTATGGAATTCTCAAAGACTTTCCTTTTAGTAGAGGTATTTGTATTTCAAACAGTGCTATCTCCTTAAAGGGTAACAATGACACATTTGAAAAGTGACTGCTCTTGAGAAACAGCAAAGAGCGCAGTAATTGTCGCAAAGAACTAGTTTTTAGGCTCTGGAATTCGGGGTTAGAATTTTTATTTTGCGTAGTGGACTGGTTACATATAATATACTCAAGACAGTCTAGGGTTCATTTATTTATTTTATTTATTTATAGACTCACGCCTGTATCCCCGAAGGGGTAGGCAGAGGTGTAATGTTATACCCACATTTCGCCATGAATTTTTAGGTCCCACGTAATAGGGGGCGAGCCTATTACCGTACCGGGTTACCAGACTCCGTGCTGCTACTGAGAATTTCCTAACGGACAAACCCAATAACACTTTGCCCGACCCGGGAATCGAACCCGAGACCTCCCAATCCCACACGCACATTTACGCCGCGAGACCAACGAGGCAGCCTATTCTATGTATAATATGTATGTATAATTACAAAAAAAGTATATATGTATGTTTATCCATTATCTAATACCCATAATACAAGCTCTGCTTAGTTTGGGACTAGATGGTGATGTGTGTATGTGGTAGAATATTAAAAATAGAGACTGCCCTAGACTCAGATTTCATCCTGAACCTACTTAAGCATATCGACCCAAAATCCGTCCCAGCAACTTAAAATTCACCTCCATACGCTGAAAGCATTGACCGGACAGCTCCGATAATACATCTATCAGTGTAGATCAGTTGCAGGCTTACCCGGGTTTATCCGGCCGGTTGTACCCGGGTATCTAGCCTTCGGAATTAGATATACAAAGGATTTTGTTTGATTTGTCACCGGGTTTGGATTTAGAGAACCATTTATACACGCTGTTGGATATTGAATAGGTTGGAATGCAAATATAGAAATGAAATGCAGAGTAATGGGTCTATTAAAATGTTTGTACTCAGCTAACGAGCTGTGGGATTAACCTTTATAAAATACTGAGTCATCATCATCATCATCAGCCTTTAATAGTCCACTACTGAACTAGGCCTCTCCTTTGCAAGGAGGATTTGTTCTACTATACCACGCTGGCCAAGCGGGTTGGTATAGGGTTTGTATCAAGTTTTCCTTCTCTTACAGTGCTGTTCTCTGCATAATATGCTCCCTCTGTCGGCTCTTACGACACCCATGGGATGATATGGGGTGGTGACAATTCGTATTCTTAATCCGTCACCACACGGACTAATAATAATAATAAAATACTACTAATAATAAAATACTGAGTATTGATCGTGTTATTGTTTTGATTTGGAAATTAAAAACTGTAGTGACACTGTATTGTAATGTTTTGTTTACGTTCAAAAAGAGAGTGGTTTCGGTGTCTGAATGGTTTATTTAATTTTTCATGATATTTGAAGTCGCAGATCTTAAGGTAGTACTTGATATCTTGTGTAATCATCAATATCTTAATATATAAAATCTTTGCGTTACTGACTGACTGACAGACACGCTACAGCCGAAACTATTGGGCGCAGGAAGCCGAAATTTTTGGCATGTATGTTCCTTGGGGACCGTAGGGGTGCACTAAAGAAGGGATTTCCCGAAATTCCCACGGGATCGGCCAAAACGGATAAATTAAAAAAAATTGCAGGTGTAGCTGCTGGTGTCCCCTAGTGTAATAATAAAGCTCTTCCTTTAATGGCTGCCAAACAAAACAACGTAAAAATTGGACGCAAGAAGCTGTGGCATGTATATTCCTTGGGGCGCGTAGGAGTACGCTAAGAGAAAAGATTTCCCGAAATAATCTCACGGGCTTGGAAATCAGCTGCGAGAATTCTCAAGTCTTTCTATAAATGTACGAATTATTTTAGTTTATCACTAAAATAGAGGCAGAAAATTCGTTTGTAAAGCCGCTAATTTTGAAGCTTTTGCCATGAAGATCCTGCCAAAAGCTAGTCCCTACTTCCCTACTATAATATTATAAATTCGAAAGTGTGTATGTATGTATGTATGTTGCGTTTTAACGCTAAAATGGCTGAACCGATTTTGTTGAAATTTAATATAGAGATATATTGGACCATGGAGACGGACATAGGCTACCATAAGTTGCAAAAATTAAACTGGGAGGTATTGTAGGGAGGGTAGAAGTTTGTACGGCACAAATTTACCTCTTGGAAGTAAGAACGCATGCGCTAATAATTGAGTGCTGCGCATGTGCTAACACATATCTGTCAGTACTGTCACGTCATACATAATGTCATATTGTGCACGTTGATTAAATTGTTCGCATGGCATATGTAAACTAATAATTATACAATAAGCTTAAACGGCTGAAACGATTTTCCCTACTAATATTAAAAATGCGAAAATGTTTATAGAGATATATTGAACATGTGTTAGAATATGGCTTTGACATTTGACTGTATGCAAGGTGATGTTATTCCTTCTATATTACCTTTCGAGTGCTTTCGCTAGATAACGCTAGATAATTTCATGGATACTGACCGAGTTACTTTGTACCTTACCCTATAGAGTTTCTGAAGTCTTTAAAATAATCAGGAGTGTCTTCAGACAACTTGAGACTAAAAGTAGATTTGTGTTACCCTAAATTTAACGCGCGCAAAGCGGCGGGAAAAAGCTAGTATTATATAAAGGTAAGTAAGCTAGTCCACCCGCATCTGATAGTGACTGAGGCAGAGTTGATTCTACACGGCAAGTTAGTTGCGATCCTATTGTTTCCTTATGTTTGCTCTAGACCAACTAACTCTGTATAGAATTAGGCTAAATGTTTCGTGAGTATATATTACAAAATATAATTTGGTAAACGTGGCAGCGATAGCTGAGTGGAGAGACCTACAGACTGCTACGCAGAGGGTCTCGGGTTCGAGTCCACGTCACGCACCAATGACTTTTCGGAGTTAAATGCGTATTAAAATTGTTGATTATCGCTTGCTAAACGGTGAAGGAAAACATCGTGAGGAAACCTGCGTGTCTGAGAGTTCTCCATAATGTTCTCGAAAGACATGTGAAGTCTGCCAACCCGCACTTGGCCAGCGTGGTGGACTATAGCCTGACCCATCTCATAGTGAGAAGAGGCCCATGCCCAGCAGTGGGACATATAAAGGGCTGATGTTGAAACCTGTAGTCGTCTACAATGTAGTTGTAAAGTTTAAATTAAACGAAATTTTATAGCTACGTATTGATTTTACTGAGATTACCTTTATCCGTGAAAACTCCGTAAACTTCAGTTTTATTTTCGCGTCAACCCAACAAAATACTAGTTGTAAAGTTGTTCTAAGTTATTGTACCTTTTGGTAAATTTTCTCTTTCTATGCCAGCCCCGTATTATATATTAAAACTTACCAACTACAGATGTTTACCAGCAAAATACTTGAAACTGTACTTACCTGAAAAAAGAAAATGAAAAGTAAATACATGATACATTACATAACTACAACTCATTAACACTCATGCTTAACTTTATGATAGACAGATATGTAAAATAGAAAACTCTGCACGTTTAATTTGGTAGGTACCTACCTATTTTACCCTATCTGTTGACTGTAAACTTGGCAAGTCACCTAGCGCTTCTGAATTTATCAGAGGTTCAATTTATCAGAGATACAAGTGGCATTCGTATTCGAAACACATAGATTGAAACAAGTTTGGTTGTCACAATGGCATTTATGCTATTCGTTCTTCGTTGTTACATACATTTTTGCGCTAAGATAATATGTATATCGCTAAAAATAATAACATTTTACCACACATCCTTAACACCATCTAGTCCCAAACTAAACAAAGCTTGTACTATGGGTACTAGATAAACCGAAAACATAACTATTCATACCTTTTTTGTAAATACATACCCACATATTATACATAGAAACACCCAGATCAAGACAAACATCCATGTTCACACACAAAAACAGTTTGACTTGATCGGGAATTGAACCCGCGACCTTCAGCGTGACAGATATTTACACCCCCGCTACGCCACTGGGTCGTCTATAGCAAATAATGGAATGTTACTTTGTCTAGTCCCTCTCATTCAATAATAGAAGTAACTATTATCTTACTAACTTTCTTATCCTACCTACAGCTATCTCTGGTATTACGTTAGGAGTAAACAGAAGCTGTGGTTGACAATCACGTGGTTATACTTGCGCCCGAAGACGTAGCCACGTGTTATCAGAACGTGCGACCTGCTGTACCGTCCGACGGAATAAACCGGCAATTTATTCATCTAGACGTCTTACGGACAATAGGGGTGAAGGAGTGATTGCTGCATATGAGTCAAATGTCCTTCAGATGACCCTGTACTTTGCTGTAGAAGTGTCTCGATTAATTAACTCTCGATCAATTCCCGCATTAATTATTTTGGGTCACTTTCGTATATAATATAGATCATTGGACAAGGAACAAATTCGAACAATATGCAAAAAGTATTTGAATACGCGATCTTGGCTAATTGTTTTCGAATTTGGCACTGGAAGTAAGACCTCAAAAGCACAGTTTGTATAGAATGTGTGTTCAAGTTCTACTTGATAGTGTTCAAATTACCCAGTCTTTTCACTCAAAATAAATCTTAGCAAGAAAAATTAAAAAAGCATCAAATAATGAAATACATCATCGCATAAAATACGACCACAGAATATCATTTTGTTCATCAATTTGTAGCGCAAAAACTATTATCAACATCATGAATTTTCTTTTTCAGAAAGATTCTTTGACAAATTAATATATGTACATCGGTACAAGAAAATCACGATTCCTTCACCGTTAGCAGAAAAAACGCACACCCATCTCCGCACATTTTAGCATATCTCGAGATTCTCTTAAACAAAAAACCGCTTACCTATTCCTTGGTAAAATAAAACAGTAACATATATTCATTGTGTTTCCAATTCGATGTCGTAGACGATTTTTATATTCGGTACACCTGTGTTTTATCTGCGTACGAAACAACGCTCAGACGTCGGTTCCGGCAAGACATCCGTTGTAGCGTTGTATTGTAGGTCTTATCTTCACAGTGTGCACACTGTTTAGGCACAAACCATCGGCTGATTCACGTGTTGTGGATTTAAATTGATCTTGTCTTTTATAAAATGGTAGCGAGCCGATTTGACTTGCGGTTGGATTTGCTTGAAGTAGGTTGTATTGTGGCTTATACTTCATGCCATTTTTGAAATATGAAATGGTGCTAAGTGTTTTAGTTTATGTTGAAATTAAACTACTATTTACGGCTTTCTTCGCAGTTGGTTTTAGTTTTACATAGTAAATGGAACATTTAAATGTAAATATATATATAATAGCTTTTTACTATTACTTGACCAGTGTTTCGTATCTATGTATTTCAGTACATAATATGTACGTAGCTCAATATGCTCAAAAAGTAATACCAGACAATAAATAACGCAAGGATGGACACTTTACAGTAACTTCACATTCAAACACAAAGGCTCATGATATTACAAAAAAAAAAGGTAGATACGTTACCTACGTAGTAATCAATCCGTAGAAACCACAGAGCAAGGGGGTGGTCTGTGGTAGAAACGGTAGACTAACGCACACATCTATAACCCCATATTTTATTTTATTTTCGGTTGACAAGATGTGACAGTTTCGCTTTGACGCCGGCTCGAGACGTCGAACACATATATGTCAGACTTGCCAACTACCTTATGTTTAGCGTCCTGCTTTTGGTACGCCTGTAACATATCTACTTCTTATACTTTTGTAACATCATTGCACAAAGGTTTGTCCTTTGTGTTTAAGTGTGCAAGTCCTTTAATAGTAACTGACTAAGGTCAAAACCCAGACACAACTCTGACAACAATGACGTCTAAAATCCTAATCAGCCAGTTACGACCAAACCAAACCATACCGAACTCAACAGTCAAAGACCGAATATGCCGATAATAACCTTATCAAAAGCCTAAATAAAAGATTGCTCTAATCTACTGCCAAAGTGAATTAAACCTTTGAGAGCAAATTTAATCGTCAATGGTAGCCATTGTTGTAAGATAAACGTTTGAGCTTCTCTCGAGCGACAAATTAATTTAGCTAGACGATGATTTTGACCGTAAGAACAGAGCACGGGGTTTATTCAAGATAGGGTGAGCATTTCTGATATTTTGGATAAGAAATTCGTAAATGATTTGGACATCTTTGCCTGAGTTTGGCCACTGTCTGGTTAGTGTCGGTATAATTTTATGTCAGACTAGAGGACGCCAGCAGCTACGCCTGCATTTTTTTTTAATTTACCCGTTTTGGCTGATCTCGTGGGAATTTCGGGAAATCCCTTCTTAGTGCACCTCTACGGTCCCCAAGGAACATACATGCCAAATTTCAGCTTCCTGCGCCCAATAGTTTCAACTGTAGCATGTCTGTCAGTCAGTAACGCAAGGATTTTATATATTAAGATTAATACTATATTGTAGCTTTATATGCTCCTTCTCAAACATCAAACGAGAACATTAACAACTCATGTAGTTTGTTATGATATAAAATCAATAAATCCACAACTTTACTCGATGCCTTTTGTTTAGGTTCAGCATCTATTTTAGACGTGGGCATTAACCAGAACATTGTGTTATCTTATGATTAAGTAATCCGATAGATTTACGACAATATTATGTAGGTTACATTATGCAAGTGTTGCTGCTTCAGGGAATACGGATTTGGTGGGCATTTCTGTATTAAGACATTTAAGATTCTGTAGGAAAAAATGCAGGCGTAGCTGCTGGCGTCCTCTAGTATAAAATATAGCTCAAGATATCTATAGTTTCTTATAGAAGGAGATGTTTTATAGAAGCAAACTTAAATTCGGGCTGTAGAAGCAGGTCAAAAGTCTCATAAAAGGTTCATCTACAAAATGTAATATTTGCAAAGTAAACATTTTTACTTTTAATTTAATTCTATAAAATAAATGTTTATTACTAAACTGGTAAAAGTTGATTCCATTATGAATCATTCTGTATGACATTGGTGGTATATTCATTTATATTTATGGAACGGAGCTTGACAAAAGTTACAAAGCTATTATTGTGTAAATTTATATAGTGTTAAGATCTAATATATATAGTAAATAGTATGTAAAACTTATAGCATAGCATTCACAATCATTTCAACCTAAAACCAAAAATAATGTTGAGTCAAATTCGCAATTCAATCATGCAGGGCAAGCAAACATAATAAATTCAAGAGGTATATTACTAGCGGATCTCTGAAACTTTGTTTTTACTATGAACTATAGTAAAGAAGTCGAAAAATAGGCTAGGATTTATACTCAAATATAACAAAAACTACGCATAAATATCGGTAGAACCGTTTTGGCGGCATTCGATAAGAAAGTACAATAAGTAATAATCGATAAGAAACAATATTAAAATTTGATTTATATTGTAAAACAATACATTTTTATCGTATTTCATACTTGATATGCCAATCAATTCTTCGCTGGTTTGTTGTTTCAATTGATTATATTTTAGTCGCAGAAATGTTTCAATTTACCTTACCAATGTGCTATTATCGGTCACAAATATGGGTTTCTTGCCAGTTTAAAACGTTAAAAACCTACTAATGGACTTAAAATAATACATAAAAGCCTATTTCGGGCCATTTACCATTTTCAGACAAATAAACAATTGTCAATTCTTCTTCCTATCCTTAAAACACAATGTTGCATGTATGAAAAGAGTAATGAATGTTAGAAGCGCGTGAGGTTTGTAAGGACAGAAGCAAGTGGCGTTCCGTTGTCTCTGCCTACCCTGACGGGAAAAGGCGTGAGTATGTATGTACAATGTTATAACTTACTCTAAACTAACAATATACCACAAACCAGTCCACAAAACCGACTAACTCTAACCACAATTATGATATATAACATAATTTTGATTTAATAGAGCCGATGCAAAGAGGTCCGCTTCCTGGCACAGCGCCAAACCCCGTACTTTATTACTAGACAAGCCGCAGACTGGAATGGTATTGGGTTTTAATCCGGGTAGCAATTTTTTCTGGAAAGCTGGCTGGCAGTTTTTGACGGCTGTATTGAATGAGCTAATGTTTGTTTAGGAAGTATTTTGAATTTAAGAAAAAGCTGTCTATAGTAAACCAGACTGGCAGCGATAGCCGAGTGGAGAGACTGACGGAATGCTAAGCAGAGTGTCTCGAGTTCGAATCCACTGCACGCACCAATGACTTTTCGAAGTTAAGACGTATTAAATGGTTCGTTATCGCTTGCTAAACGGTTTAGGAAAACTTCGTGAGGAAACCTGCATGCCTGAGAGTTCTCCATAATGTTCTCGAAAAATGAGGAGAGCCCTATGTCCAACAGTGGACTGATAATCTCTCCATACCGCCTAAGGCTACATTCGTGATCAAACACCACTAATGCCATTCAGTCTGGCTACAAGCCACCGCGGCCGCCAGTCCTTGGCATTCCGCCAACCAACTAATTACGATATAATACGTTTTTGTATCGCTTGTTTTATGCAGTTTAGTGCACGATAAATGGGGATGTTCGGCATGTTTATGTGGAAATAGCTGGCAACCATCCCTGTTTGTATACATAGGTAACTAACATCAATAGGGTTGTTTCCAACAAGTCACATCAAGCACTTTAATGAAATGTCAAAAACGACCTTTGCCGAAGGTTTTGTATGAAATAATTATGACATAGTGACGTCATAGTGTTTTGCTGTCAAGTAGAATACTTATTATCAATAAACTGACGATAAAAAATGTTAAATAAAGTTTAACATTAATTGATGAATGAAACTACTATTATTTTGACATGTTTCACTAGATAAAAATACTCGTATAATTTATTTCACTTGCAGGAAACTTCCCTATTGCCAGCATTTTCAAACCCTATATTACACCTTACACCTTTGATGTGAAATCGCACTTGCTTGGCAAGTGTAGACCACATAGCTTGAAGAACTGATGACCGTTAGGGTAAGAGGGTTCTGAAGTCATGGCCCAGATCGGACTACGCATCAGGTGTAGGTCCCGCAAGGTCCGATGATCTGGTTAAGATAGCAGGAAGCGGTTGGATGAGGGCGGCTCAACATCGGTGTGTGTAGAGAACCTTGGGGCTAGCCTATGTCCAGCAGTGGACGTCTTTAGGCTGAGATAACGAATCCTTCCTTCATCATCATCAGCCCTTTATACTATCCCACTGCTGGGCACAGGCCTCTTCCTATTATGAGAAGGGTAAGGCCATAGTCCACCACGCTGGCCAAGTGCGGGTTGGCAGACTTCACATGTCTTTCGAGAACATTATGGAGAAGTCTCAGACATGCAGGTCATCACGCTGTTTTCCTTCACCGTTTAGCAAGCGATAATTAACAATTTAATACGCACATAACTCCGAAAATTCATTGGTGCGCGCCTTGGATTCGAACCCGGACCCTCTGCGTAGCAGTCTGTCGGTCTCTCCACTAGGCTATCGCTGCTCCTAATCCTTTCTTGGTGTCGTTATATTAAATTACTTATCCTGACTGTCATATTGTTACAGAGCCCAAAAAATACTGGAGCAAATCACGAAAATTTGGACAATTGGTTCCTGAGATTTCTATGTGCCACCTCTAACAGGGTTAAATAAAATTTTAAGCTTAAAAGGCGGGCGAAGCCACCGGCATGTGCTAGTTAAGAATATAATTTCTCTTAAGGTAATGCTCCAAGTCTCGAAACAGCTAACTCTTGGTTGAGCAACTGCGTAAAATACGTCAAAAAAATGTTGACGCCAAAAGGTCAAAAAAATATTTCCGTAAAATCATATAACATCCATTAATCATAAAAGTCGACATCTTATCTTTAAGGAAAAGGGCCGTTATTTTATTGGCATTACTTTATTTATTTCTTTCAAACGTTTTGATAAAATAATCTTTAAACGTTATAGGGCATCGTAAAGGAATTAGACTTCGCGCGCAATAGGCTTGTGTCCTAAAATGTAATTAGCGATTGATATTTTCCTTTATTAGATGTTAAACTGAAATACCTGACTTTTTTCTTCAAAAATCGATCTGCAACATTATTAATTACGGCTTTTAAAAAACCTATTTGAATTTGACACGAAAACGCTGTAAACCATCATGGCGGTTGAGTGATATCACAAAGTCCAAAACAAAACAAACCGTGAATGAAGTCTGGTCTAATGTACCCACTTTTATTTTGTTATATTCGATTTGACAGGTACAAAATTTGACGTTTTAGTTATATTTACTACTAAAACGTCAACAACATGAATGGCGGACGTACTGTTTGACGTAATGCTCTCTGACTTCACTGTCACAAGAATAAATACATTATTTTTAGTTTTAGAACCCTAAAAATAACATTAATCTTACCTTTTTATAATAAATAATAAACTTTATATGATGAAATCTTAAAATCATAATGAATCTATAGATACTACAATCAAACCGATTTATTCTTAGTGGACACAAGCCTATTCCGCCCACCTGAATTATACACCTAACTCTGCCTCAAAAATCACCCTATATATTGGTGAAAACCGTACAAAAATCCGTTTGGTAGTTTTTGAGTTTATACAGAACATACAGACAGGAGCAAAAGGAGGCTTCAGTTTATAATAAGTTTAGACGTCTGCCGAACATGTGAGGGTGGGTATTTGGAAATATTAGAATAGTAAACGGTATTTTCTCATGCCGTCAGGATGTCTTCTAGTAAGAATTTTTGTTTTTTATAGACTCAGGCCTGTATCCCGAAGGGGTAGGCAGAGGTGTGATATAACACCCACATGTCGCCATGAATTTTTAGGTCCCATGTAATAGGGGGCGAGCCTATTGCCGTACCGGGCATATTACCAGTACGTGCTGCTACTGAGAATTTCCTAGCGGAAAAAACCCAATAACACTTTGTCCGACCCGGGAATCGAACCCGAGACCTCCCAATCCCACGCGCACATTTATGCCGCGAGACCAACGAGGCAGTAAGAATTATGTAAAAAAATTTGAGGCTCACTCATCATCAATTAATCTCAAGCTTGGCAGAACTTGGCAACTAGAAACTGATATAAGAGACTTTCTTGTATAATAAAGAGAGCTTAGTTATAAAAACATATATCGATTGAAAGCTTTACCTAAACAACACCTTAAGTCCTTAAACCCATTTACATCACGCAAAACACACACACACTTTACTCAGCTCATCTACATAATAAACACCTAAGCAATCATAAAATCCTTTTTCCGAGAACATTCAAGAACATATTCAAGTCCCTGCAAAAACCTAATAACTCCATTTGAAAGTAAATTCTCCCCACACAAGGTTCGATAAGGATCTATTAAATTACCTTCATTTAGTCGTACGGTGGAGTCTCGACATCCACAAACGTAACCAAAGCCTTTCAATAAAGGTATTTCATATTTTTATTTGATTGTCTGCGCCACAGGTTGTCAAACTTTTTACTTTTCTTTCGCCAGCTTTTTCACGGACCAACGAGTGTTTGGTTGGCATGAACGTATTGATTTTGCTTGGCGAATTTGCACGAATGCAATGTGTAATTTATTAATGTGATGCTTATTATAGAGCAGTGTATAAAGCGATTTGGGTTTGTGTATTATTTGCGTTCGTTGCTTTATGCTAGTGAATTCCCTATCGATACAGGTTCTAATAAGTGATTCGGGGGCTGATTTTCAATAAAAAATGATTTTTAGGCGACGGATGAACTTATCTTCACAAGAGATACTTCAAATACAACTTCAAAGCATAATTTTCAATGGCAAAGGATTAATTCATACGTTTCACAACCTCACTACAACAAGATTTCAAGACCGCCTGCAACTCTAGTTTTAATCCGCGTTTGCGGAGAGATCCAATTTCTACTCGGCAATACAGCAAGCTGGTGAAACTCCAACGCAATGGGCTGCCAGCCTGCGTGGGCTTACGGCTCACTGTGGCTTTAGCAACGTGGAAGAAGCGTTGCGCGACCGTTTCGTCATGGGAATGCAGCCGGGTCGTGAGCCAGACAAAAGATTCAAACCCCATCACAACCTACACTATATAAAATACAGGACAACAGCACTAGCTACCAGTCTTATTTCACGCTACATGCAAAAAACACTACCTACATCACGATTCGTCATCCAATACACAAACAACTATTTAGTCGTAAAGCTCACGACTTTTTCCCATTCACCTGTTTTTCATTCGTAGTTGAATACTTTGAGATGCGCTGGTTGGAGGCTCACGAGTTTACCTCTTACCCTGTTTATTTAGTCAGTAACGATCTCCGACTGCGTAAAAGATAATAAACGGAGCCAGTAGCAAGTCGTTATTTTATGATTTCTTTAAAGTACGGTATTCGGTTTGATTTTTTATGTTTTGCCCCGTTTCCGATTATTTGAGGTAGGTTAATGATTTGAATTCATTTGTTATTGGGAGTTCCTTCCGTTATAAGATCGGTCGTGGTTGATTTCGAATTGCTGTAGTTTTTTTGACTATATTGGTTGATACTCTTGATAATTAATAATACTAATATTTTGTTTTATTAGGCGTTACTTTGCCGTAATCCATTGTACATTATTGGGTGAGCAAGAAAGCCTCCAAAAATAACGTATTCTGCTATAAGAACTAAAACTACTTTTGTTATGGCGATAAGTCGATAGGCTGAAACGACATGGATACTCGAGTGCTTCGAAAATGTAGGATATCATTATTAATTGCTTGATTATACTTTATTATTTTTGCTTCTAGCAATAGACAGACGGTAAGTAGTAATAGCTTATGATGTTTGGCAACTCCAGCTCACACACATAACTGTGAAGCCGCTGGAAGATGGTAGAAGGAATAGAAAGAGAGAGAGTGGGATGAGGCAAAAGGAAAAGGGAATAAGGCCTCTGACAGACCGACGAATTGACATAGGAATAGTATCTAAAGTTAATTCTCACGTGTTCATCTGATCGTTAGCTAAGGTTTATTTTACGAATCTTAATCGCGTTAACTAAATAATTCAAGGATAAATGCGTACTCGGTTTTCCAGAAGTTTCAGTCTACTCGCAAAACTTTGTAAGAACGGTTTTACTGTATGCTGTTGCTGGCAACCAGATACCTTAAAAACGTACTTATAAACTTCTTAATAGGTATATATGTAGGTACAACGGACGAGGCTCTGGCATACAAGATATCCCGATAAGCGGCAATAGGCTCGCCACCTATTACGTGGGATCAAAACACTGGCGAAAAGTGGGCGTTTAATATGCCTCTGTCTACCCCTTCGGGGAAACAGGCGTGAGTCTATGTATGTATGTATGTATGTATGTATGTATGTAGGTACTTACAGGTTGATAAATTTTATCCACGCGCAAGATAAATCTGTTTGGTCTTATAATAAAGATTTTTCTGGGTGGAACCCGAACCCACGGCATCCGCCAGGGTAACAAATAAAAAAATTGCCCCTATAAACTATAAACTAACATGATCGGTTAGTAATCTTAAAAGCAAACTTAGCGACAAAATAAAAGTCGTACAAATAAATAGTCCCCAATTTGTCTTTAATAACAATTTCTTTTGTACCATTTTCTTTAAATTAACTAATCTCTATAACACATTAAATACATTGACATGTGATGTAACATCAAAGAAATACATAATATTTAAATATAAATAAGTGTTTGTTGAAGACGTCGCTTGTTCGGCATATTCGAGAAAACGACAGGTAGGTAATTGAGAATCGATCTGAGTTCATTTTAGAAGCGTTCACGCTTTTCATGAGAAGGTATTTTAAATGTTAAGCATTTTCATGAGTTTGCAGGTAGGTAAATATTTCTTTAACGGAGCTGCGAGGGAGTATAAACATTTTATTTTTAAATAACAGATAGGTATTGTCTGTCTGCATGGATGGCGCAGTGGTGGTATACACCTGTAGTGTGGGTTCGATTAACTTACGCGAAAAATCTTTGGTTAATAACTGCATATAATTCTGTAGAGTTTAGAAATGTAACTGGTTTTTATGTTCATAACTAGAGGATGCCAGCATCTACGCCTGCATTTTTTTTTTAATTTATCCGTTTTGGCCGATCCCGTGGGAATTTCAGGAAATCCCTTCTTAGTGCACCCCTACGGTCCCCAAGGAACATACATGCCAAATTTCAGCTTCCTGCGCCCAATAGTTTCGGCCGTAGCGTGTCTGTCAGTCAGTCAGTAATGAAAGGATTTTATTAAATAGTGACTCTCCATACATACCTAAAACCACTTTATAAACATATGTATTTGTTTTTGATAACGAGCTATTTTGAAAAACAAAATACTAACAAATGCATATTGATTCGTATTTTTGTGCGAGAGTGTGATGTAGGTATGTGGATGAGTACGTACATTTGTATACTGCTCTTAACTCTCTTGACAATATTCTACCAAACTTAAAAATAATTGCCTCCTGTTAAGGTATCCGTATAGGGCATATCGCAATGACGCTTAATACATTTAACTTTTAAAGATTTAGAGCAAATCTATCGTCCTCTACTATACATTCCTTCTGTGCCATAAGTGGCATGTCACCATTCTAGTTTCCCGACAATTCAAAGGCCACCAAACCTTCATAATATCCGCCAAACTACCATCAACAGTCCCATGGGCCTCAAGGGGGTTACTTACATATTTATATATAGCAACACTCGCTGATTACAAGTACCGAAGCTTTTTGAAGCATACATATGTCAACGGTGGAATTGCCAGAGTAAATAATGTTCCCGACATTTGGCGGAAGTACACCTGGGGTTTGTTCCTTTTGAAGATGATTTGTAATTAGGTATTCGTTTGTCACGGCATTATAGAATGTCGAGATGTTTATTATTTTCATCGCATTTATTTTGTAATTTCGGAGGTGTGTGGGCATTCAGTCGGTGGAAGCAAACCGCTGGACCAATTACGGCCTGGTCACGAGATCGGTCTTAGCGGCGAGCGGCGCGGCAGGGCGATGTACATGGCGCGTTTACTCTCAGGCAGCGCGCCGCGTCACAGTAAACGCGCCATGTACATCGAAAACGCTCGCCGCTGCCGCCCGCCGCTGTAGGCCGTGACCGGGCCGTTAGGGTCGACTTTGGAAGCAATTAATGGTCATAATTGGTTACAAGTGTTATATTATAAGGGCATGAAAGCGTGATCAAAGGAGGTAACCAAAACCAGAGAGGTCTAATTGACAATTTAATGTAACCGTAATTATCTAACTGGGCAATAATTGTTTTCGATTCAAATCAAAGTACTCTACAGTTTTGTTACTCTAGAATTCGGTAATAATATCAACTAATGTATTAAAAGTGTACCTATATAGATGTCAGTAGGTATAATTTTTCCTACTATTGCGACTAAGTAAAATACAAAAACAATAACACAATATTTCACCGCCTTTATTACATTTCCGAAACCTTCAAAGAAGATTTTTCAAGCTCAAAACTCGGAAATTAAAGACCGTCTGTTTATAATCTTGTTTTTTTATTTGGCGTAACGCAGCTGTAACTAAATAATATCATTAATCTGGCTCAAAAGGAGCGGGCAGAGTCGCGGATAATCCCCTATTAAACAGAGATGTTTTGGTTGAGAATAACGACGCTTTGGCTTGAGTTATTCTCGCTAGAAGGTCGTTTTTGTTGGACTTTGATGATTGTTGGTCTTGAAAAGGATTATTGTTTGGGTGTTATACATAAGTATGATTTAGGTATGATACACATTTAATTTAGTAGGCATAGGTACTTTATATTGTCATATTTTGGAGGCATTAGCTGATGTCCTTTTACAAATAAATTGGCATCAAACAAACAGATTATAAACACAGCTGATAATAAAACTAGTTCATTATCTGTCCCACTGCTGGACCTAGGCCCTTTCTCATCACCACCATGCTAGTCAAGTGCGGGTTTCGATGATGGATTGAAATCCCTTTACACATTACTATGACTACAATGAAATTCAGTGAATATGAGCTAAAATCCCACAATACCGACATTGTTAGTCTAGATTTAGGTAAGGTATGTTACCTAAAGTACATAATTCAAACTTCAAGACTAGCAATGTATTACTTAGCAAACATTCTAGCATCTTCGCGTACATACTTAAGGCTGAACTCAGAATCAGCGTTTCTTGAATGGGCGTCCGGCGTGTGCCCGGCGAGCGCTAGGCGTTCGACCTTAAGGGTCGGCACATATTTGACGGAAGATGTGTCAAACGTATCTTCGGTCGCGTCTATTCCGTCAAATGAGTCGGTACACATCTGACGGAAAATGCGTCGAGCGTATCTACATCGGTCGCGTCTATTCCGTCAAATTAGACCTGCTACATTACCAGTGATCGGAGTAGGTAGATTGAAATGACGTCATTGATCCGAAACGTATATATTAATATGAACATTCCTCCGGAAATGGATGATTATTAAAAAAAAACGGAACTTAGGTAGGAATTGTATTCTGCCAGGGTTGCGAAATTTACGAAGAGTTACCGCAGCCCTGGAACGCAAAGGTCACTTGATGGAACACGGGTGGGTTTTAGTCAGTAAGAGTCTGACACTCGGGAAAAAAATATGTAATATTATGTACATATTTAACAATAAACAATGTTGATTTTTACTCTTTTTATTTATTCTACACTTGTAAATTACCATGAACACTATGAAAATATTGATATTTGTAAAAGTGCAACAATTTATAAAAAGTTGTGGTCGTATAAAGGCAAAAAATTAAAAAATATTAAAGCTTCGATCGGAATTCGATTGTTTTTTTTATTATTCAACAGATAAGTAAATAACGAATTATTATTTTGTTTTGATACCTTCCTTTAAATTTTGAATTGAGTAGTAATAATATCACTACCTACATTAACAATATTTAATTGAATCCGGAAATACCGGAATTACTTTTCGGAAAAATGGCTTATCCATGTTATTCTTTCTGTGTGTATTTATGATACAAGTACCAAAAATCAATCTACCTACTCCGATCATTGTACATTACGCGTCTAGTCATTTTCTGCGTTCAGCAACTACAGTGCGGTTGCTTTGTATGACATTTCATTTTAAAACTTCGCCCAACGCGTCAGTCTAAATTCACGTGGTGCGTGGTGCGCGCGACGTCGACCGATAATGCGTTGACGGAAACGAAACAGACGCTGTACGCTCGACGTACTAACGGATCATCGCTCAGGTGTAAAAGGTTGAATGTTTTTCTATATATTTGTATGTTTTGACGTTACGCGACCGCTAATACGCGACGCATCTTCCGTCAGATATGTTCCGACCCTTAGTATACAGTTAGCAAAAGACGCACGCCCGGACTCGCGCCGTACGGTAGCCGAGCGTACACTCAAGGAACGCGCACGCCCTATGTGAGAGAGGCCTTAAGTAAGTGCGCAAAGATGCTAGATTATTCGCAAGTTCTTAGTTACCTATATACATTGCTAGTCTTGATTTTTTGTTGCTCAGTGTATAGTCTGCCTAAGACATTTCTCTCGATCACACCCGTCCAAGTACCGCCAACGCTAATGAAATAGTTCTGACAACAGGCCTGTGTCTAGCTCTACTCAAACTATAATTAATATCTGCCAGCGCAGCGTACTGTGATGGATTGTATCCATTAGCGAAAAAAGCAATCCAACTTGCCTATAACATTGTTTAGGATGGAAATTACTTCTGTACTATAGCTGTAGTTGGCAAATGCCCTAATTAGTCACGACTCACGACTGCTCCTCAGCCCAATCCTAAAAAGACAAGAAATTTGGGATTTCTTTTTTTTCGGAACAACTCACGCCCAAGCAATGAATACTGTATCACGGCTCGGAGAACTTTACAAACATTCAATAAACGGACATAAAGAACACCTAGACTTGATTATATATAATTAAATATATTTAAACATGTATATTTATTCATTCCTCGACTAGACTGCCTCGTTGGTCTCGCGGTATAAATGTGCGCGTGGGATTGGGAGGTCTCGGGTTCGATTCCCGGGTCGGGCAAAGTGTTATTGGGTTTTTCCGTAAGGAAATTCTCAGTAGCAGCACGGAGTCTGGTAATGTGCCCAGTACGGCAATAGGCTCGCCCCCTACACCTCTACCTACCCCTTCGGAGATACAGGCGTGAGTCTATAAATAAATAAATCAAAAAAATATTCATATGTATGTGTATGTTATATGCATGTATAAGGAGTTGCTATTCGCAAACATATATTACCATTATTCTATTGTTATATTTAGTTCTCTTGTTAGGGTTCCGTACCTAAAAGGTAAAAATCGGAACCCTATTACTAAGCCTCCGCTGTCTGTCTGTCTGTCTGTCTGTCTGTCTGTCTGTCTGTCTGTCTGTCTGTCACCAGGCTGTATCTCATAAACCGTGATAGCTAGAAAGCTGAAATTTTCACAAATTATGTATTTCGGTTGCCGCTATAACAACAAATACTAAAAATAAAAAAAATGAAAATATTAAGGGGGGGTCCCATACAATAAACGTGTTTTTTTTTTCGTATTTTTGCTCAAAATTACTAACGGTAACAGGTAGACGCTTAAAATTTTCACGGAATATGTAGTTGTATATTACCTTTAATAAATAAATAATTAAATTTAAAAAAGTAAATAATAAAGGGGGCTCCCATACAACAAACGTAATTTTTAAGCAATTTGTTACTCGATCTTAATAAACAAGTAGAAACTTAAAAAATATTTAAGTATATATACAACAAACGTGATTTTCTTTTATAGATGATGGTACGGAACCCTTCGTGCGCGAGTCCGACTCGCACTTGCCCAATTTTTTTTAGTCCACACCTGCCACTATCATCTCTGCATCACCCTAAGGTTGACTGGTAGAAAATGCCTTTGGCATTAAGTCCGCCTTGTACAAATTGTATTGCAGGAAGTTTAAAAATAAATAAATAAACTTGAAGTAATTAGTGGATGACTCGGATTGACTTTTCTAATCTTTACAAACCTCACGATAAAACACTGAAAAGCCACGGATTAAGCCAAATTATCACTGAGATTGGGATGATAGATCATTTTGAGAAAACAAACACACGTTCAATCATCGCTTTCTATATCGTTTGAGGTAGACAAAGGCCTGGCTCTTTTCAAGAAATTTACTCGGTCCGAAAATTGCCAGTGTGTTTCATCGAGCAATTAAAATATCAACCGTACCGTTAGCAACGGGTCTCATTATTGTGCCTGTTTGAAAATTAAATTGCGTTTTATTTTTCGAAAAGTGTCACAAGACATGAGTAATCCCGAGGCCGAATCTTAAGTAAAACTTGCCTAAAATCTCATAATTTATTTTTTACCCACACAACTTTGACCGCCTCATAATTCATTTTTTATTCACAAAACTTTGAGACAAAGGCAAAATTCTCAACTAAAACAAATATAGAAAGTCCAAAACAATTTGAAATTTACGTTTTACAATATAGGTCTGTGTAGAGGCGGACATAATATCGCTCAACCTGAGGTAACTGTGTTGCGGCAACGAGATTCAATTAATCCCATCTCGTCAAGTCGTCACGTAAATTAGTTAGGAGGAACTTAAAACTCTGAGAGGGAGGATAGCTCAAGGTATAGCAGGTAGCGGTTTTACAAAGAATGGTCTTGGTATTTTTTATGGAATAGGTCAACAAGCAGACGGATCGCCTGATGGGAAACGATTTTACGCTGACCGTGGACTCAACCAGAGGAGTCACATGTGCGTAGCCGCCTTTTAGGTTGAGTAAAGGTATTGCAGAAAGAAGAAAGAAAAGGAGATGGGATACCTGACAATTATACAGCGAACGAAACGTAACATTATAGATACTGTTATTTTAGGGGAGTACTTCCCTAGTCGAACAGACTGAAATCATCTACTAGGTACCTACTAAGAGTGCTAGAGAGCTCGGTCTTTGAAGAGTAAGGTGCTGCAGAGTTCAAAGCTAAGGATTGCTGCCACAGAGTGGTAACTTTGTCAGAAATAACTAGTTTTTCAAACATCATCATTGTTTTGCCCTGGTCCCAATATATTTGGGGTCGGCGCAATATGTCCTTCTCTTCCATAATTCTCTGTCACCAGTCATCCGATCATTTACTCTTTTTTCTTTCATATCCATCCTCACACAGTCCATCCATCTTTGCCTTGGCCGACCTCTCCCTTTTCGTCCTTCTACATGCATATTCATCACTTTTATCGACATACATCTCATCTCTCCGCATAACATGTCCATACCAGGCCAATCGATTCCCTTTCACCATTTTTTTATTGTAATAGGCGGCAAACGAGCAGTCGGATTGCCTGATGGTAAGCAATTACCGCCGCCCATGGACACAAGCAACACCACAGGAGTCACAAGTGCGTTGCCGCCCCTTTGGGTTGGGAAAAGGGATAGAATGAGGAGTGGGATGAGGGAGAGAGATTTTCATCAATGGGCGCCACTTTCATACTAATAACTAGTTTTTCAAACATGTATTAAAATTAAATTAACATAGGATACCGCTAAGATGATGATAATGTATTTAATTAAACAAAAACACAAAGCTAAACATAGGTACAGATAAACTGTTATTCCTTACCTTGATCGTATGAATGATTTTGAATATGAAGGCACTTTATTACACTATGATGAAGGTCCGATTAGTCTAAATTACCCATGATCTCAAATAGGTCAATGAATTAAATAAATAATATATGAGTGTCATTTCATTAGAATCGGACGGTTGGCGTAGTGGTTTAAGTGGTCGCCTCGCCGCTTGGTACTGCGCCGCGAGTCGTGGGTTCGATTCCCACACGTGACAACACTTTATGTGGTCTACAAATTGTTGTCTCGAGTCTGGGTGTTCTTTGTGTCGGTTGATTGTATGTTTGTAAAGTCCCCCGCGACACAGGAATTTCTTCCTAGTGCGGGAGTTGTTAAAAAAAAAATTCGGGCAAGTGCGAGTCTGACCCGCGCACCGAGGGTTCCGTACGCATTTTACCTTATTTGAGGTTGGTGCTAATTACGCTAGTCCTCTAAATCTGTATGAGCGCCCATACAACTTAGAGGACTATCTTAAATGGAGTCTACTATGTATGTATGGGGACACCCTTAAAATTTCCACTTTTTTTATTTTTTGTAATTTTTCCTTTATTTGTGCTGTAAGACCCTGCTTTTAGCCAAATTTCGTGATTCTAGTTCAACGGGAACTACCATATAGGTTTTCGACCCAAAACCTATAGGGTACCTACGGTTGACCTTGAATTGTCAATTTTGGTCAAAACCAAGGTCTTACAGCACAAGTAAAGGAAAAATTCCGAAAATTAAAAAAAGTTGAAAATTAAGGTTTATTTTGGTACTTACAAGATTTCGCAAAAATCTAATTTTGACCCTATCTTTTTATCGGGTTGACCCAGGACCCTGATTTTCATACACCTAATAGCAACCATAGACCTCAGTATCTGGTATAAATTTCAATATGCTAGGTCCACCCGCTTCTGAGAAAATCGGTGGTGACACACGGACAGACAGACAGACAGACAGACAGACGGACAGACAGACAGACAGACAGACGGACAAGAAAGTGATCTTATAAGGGTTCCTTTTTTACCTTGAGGTACGGAACCCTAAAAACAAAAAAAAAACACAGAGTCACTCAGGTCGGGCGATATAGGGAATACATAGTGAGATGGGGATTCATAGACCACTCAGGGTCCACTGCGACTGTGGAACTCTATCTCAATGCATGACGAATTTGGTTTCTTGCCCTCTTTACCCATCTACCTGCAGCAAACAAGACCCTAAAGCGTCAGACAATGCCGTCACTGTAGCCAAGTTTTGGAAACAGAGAACTTGAAGCATTGACACGATGAAGAAGAAGTCAGAATAACACTTCACATCATCAGCATTTAACAGTCCACTGTTGGACTAGGCCTCTCCTTTGAAAGGAGGAATTGGCCTACTATACCACGCTGGACAAACGGGTTGGTATAGGGTTTGTATCAAGTTATCCTTCTCTTACAGTGCTGTTCTCTGCATAACATGCTCCCTCTGTCGGCTCTTACGACACCCATGGGATGATATGGGGTGGTGACAATCCGTTTTCTTAATCCGTCACCACACGGAAGAATAACACTTATGAACTTCAAAACTGCACATTACAACAATCTCATACCAATATATAAAGCTGAAGAGTTTGTTTGTTTGGTTGAACGCGCTAATCTCAGGAACTTCTGGTCCGATTTGAAAAATCTTTCACTGTTAGATAGCCCATTTATCGAGGAAGGCTATCGGCTATGTAACATCACGCTATGAATGGAGGTAACATCACGCTTTGAGCGACGGAGCGGAGCAGTAGCCTTAAATAACGCGGGTGTAACCGCGGGCTTCCTCTAGTTAGTTTATATACCTTCCTCAAGAATACTTATTTATAATTTAAATGATATCGACTAACCGTATATTCAACAGATCATTTCATACGATTATAACGAATAACCATTTTTGTTAGTATCGATTCAGTCTTTTGAAAGTTTATCAATAGTGTATTAATGGTGAGTTGAAAGGTCCCTACTTAATTTACAATTACTGTACACGGTTCAACTATATTATCTATTTGAGCGTTCTAAAGGGTTTAGTAGGTGTGTCCGTACTATCTTTTATATAATTATGTATACTAGTAACTGCTCGCGTGTATCAAAATATAATGTTTTTACATTTTATTATTTACTAGATGAGCCCGCGGTTACACCCCCCGTTGTTTAGAGCTACTGCTCCGCTCCCGTGGCTCATAGCGTGATGTTATATAGCCTGTAGCCTTTCTCGATAAATGGGCTATCCAACACTGAAGCAATTTTTCAAATCGGACCAGTAGTTCCTGAGATTAGCTCGTTCAAGCAACAAACCATCTCTTCAGCTGTATATATCAGTATTAGATTTATCAATAGTGTATTGATGGCAAGTTGAAAGGTCCCTATTAATATACAACTACTGTTCATGGTTCACATCTATAATGTCAATTTGAGCGTTCAAAAGAGTTTAGTAGGTCTGTCCGTACTTAATCTATTATAATAACATATGTATACTAGCATTTACTCGCTGCTTCACTCGCGTTAATATATTATGTACTAGCTGTTTCCCTCGGTTTCACCCGCGTCTTGAGGGAACTACTTCGCGTACCCGATTAATTTATAGCCTATGTTACTCCTTGGTACATCAGATATCCGCCAGTGAAAGTCCTGTCAAAATCGGTCCAGGCAGCCGTGCCAGAGATTACCGAGAACAAACAGACAGACAGTCCGACAGACAGACAGACAAAAATTTAAAAATTGTCATTTCGGTACATGTACCGTGTTTACATCCATATGCATTTAGTAAAAAGCGGTTATTTTAATATTACAAACAGACACATCAATTTTATTTATGTGTATATATAGATGTATGTTTCTATAATTTACTTCACATTGTTGAGACCAACGCAATCCACCTGGAAAGTATCCATCATATTTTCTACTTTAGAGACGATTATGTACGTACCTATTAATAAACAAAATATAGGTAATGTTAAAAACAATATTCGGTGACGAAAACTAGGCAAACCTGTCCTGTGGGTACCTGACACGACGACCCAATTCTTTAACACATATTTATTACCAAAACACAACTTAGCCTAGTTCATACACCTGTACCTACTTCCCTTTTCAAGGACATAAACATAAATGTACGAATGTTGCTATTTATTTAACAACATACCCATACAGACAAACACGTGGCAGCATCTTTATTTGGTTCCCGTCTTTTTCAGCGCAATTTTCACGACCCACTTAGGGAAAATTCATGTTTGAATAAAATTATCTTCGAGAAGGAAATATGATGTTTCCTTCATAATTTCTTGATCCAATTGCATCAAGAAATGAGATCTCGAAATGTAAATAGCGCAGGTAAAGACGATTAGATAGAAGGGCGATATCTGTACCTATATATAAAACTAGAGGACGCCAGCAGCTACGCCTGCATTTTTTTTAAATTTACCCGTTTTGGACGATCCCGTGGGCATTTCGTGAAATCCCTTCTTAGTGCACCCCTACGGTCCCCAAGGAACATACATGCCAAATTTCAGCTTCCTGCGCCCAATAGTTTCGGCTGTAGCGTGTCTGTCAGTAACGCAAGGATTTTATATATTAAGATTACACACACAGCCGAAACTATAAGGCGCAAGATACTAAAATTGGCATAGCAATGTTATGTATGTACTGGGACATACATATAAAGAACCTCTCTGCATCTTAAGGGTCGTAGCACACGTATCAACTCGAAAAAGGATCGTCACCGTATCGCCTTTCGCCTCGCCGTCAAACAGGCGTCAACCTGACGTCACCACGTAACGTAAGCGGATCAGAAGCCCCGGCACGTCGACTCGGCTACAGCTAGGCGACGTCGTGCTTACGGCTCGCCGACCGTAATACTTCAATAATTTTGAATCCGAACGCAGACGAGGAGAGCGTGGACGAAGAGCCGTAAGCTAGGGTACGGAGAACCGACCGTAAGCGCGGGAACTGCAAGTCGACCACGCACCGCACCGCGGTTCGTGAGCTTATCCCGAGGCGAGGCGATTACGTTACGATTCCTATTAGTGTGCGTTGCAGTAGGGAGTTCTATACAAATAATACTGAACGGCTCCAGTTGATACGGTGCCGATCCCTTTCCGAGTTGATACGTGTGCTACGACCCTATATATGAAATTCCCAAATGCTGTACCAGCCGTTCTCTCACTTCTTCCACCACATCAGAAATATTAAATCCTTTACAACTCCATCAACACAGGTAATAGAAACTGATATAAACGAATTCGTCCGAAACTTCGGGTATTTAGTTGAAATTGTTTGTTTTTTACCATTGTTTCGTTCATAATCGTAATTAAGTTTATAACTTAATAGCTTCGCAGATTAAAATTGATAATACAACTCGCAGAACCCTTTTGCGCAGATATTGCGTAAGTGATGATTTGTTTTGTTCATTGGTTATAAAAGAGGCTGGTTTATCTTTGAGATGATTAGTTCTTTATTAGCAAAAGTATTTATGTGCTATGAACAAATATAAATAGAAGCGGCGATAGCCCAGTGGTGTACGTAACGGACTGGTAGAGACGATGGTGTCGGGTTCGATCCCCAGTTACCCCGGGCACACACCTCTGACTTTTCGAAGTTATGTGTATATTAAAAAATATTAATTATCGCTTTCTTAATAATGTGCCCGCTGGATGGCTATTACATTGGGACCGAAACATAACTGGCGAAGTGTGGGTGTGTAATACACCTCTGCCTACCCCTTCAGGGATAAAAGGCGTGAAGTTATGCACGAATATAAACTTATAACACTAAGCGAGAAGGACTAGCGAGTGAAACCGTGGGACACATTTGGTATTAAATATTATTAAATTTGTACTGTCTTGTACAGTGAATACAACTGAAATAAACTCTTAATAAGCTAAGGTTTCCGATTCACTGAAAACTTCTATTTACAACTGGAACTTATTCAACAAAGATATTTACTTCTATTGTTTAAACAGTAGGACTGCTTTGATGTAGTTAATCTAATACTTGTTTAATTCTTATAATATAGGGTATAGCTATATAATTTTACTGTCATAAAATATGATTGCCCCCATGGCAATAATATTTTATGTCGTAAGAGCCGACAGAGGGAGCATATTATGCAGAGAACAGCACTGTAAGAGAAGGAAAACTTGATACAAACCGGCCTATACCAAACCGTTTGGTGAGCATGGTATAGTAGACCAATTCCTACTTTCAAAGGAGAGACCTAGTCCAGCAGTGGACTGTTAAAGGCTGATGATGATGAAAATATGATTAAAAGTATAAATACAAACAAAATATAGGTGTAAATAGAATGTCATATTTGTCTGAGCGATTCTCATGACCCTATTGCTACGGGACGTCAGTCGGAGTCACCGCGGTGCTATTAGCAAGTAGGCCCTAAACATCTTGAGGGGAGAGTCTCACACTCCTACTTCTCTAGTCAAAAATAGGATCGAAAAAGTGGCGACAGACACAGCTCAGACGGCCTTTAAAATTGCCGCCACGAGAAAAAAGAAGCACCATGTCAATAAAGTTCCCTAAGCTGACGAAGTTTCAAACGCTATTTACTAAAAAGGCAGAAACAAACTGTATAAAATCGCCCAATTATATACAAAATAAAAAGTTACACAGCAAGACCCCCCAATCGCACTTAGACGGAGCTAAAACGAAAGTTCAGGTAAAACGCGTCGACGGAACTTTATCAAATCATTTAAATTTACTGTGAAAAATCCCTTTTCAAACGTGAAGCGGGTAATTTCAGGGAGGAGGGGAGATTGGGGTGGCAGACGGTGAGACACACGGGGTGAAAAGGTGACAAGCCATCCTGACTTTGTGCTCTGGAATGGGAGGATTTTTTATTTTTGTTTAGAGTGTAACGGGGAAATTTTGGAATGTTTCGAGTTGTGAACGGTGATGTTAAAATTATGTTTTATGAAAAATAATAAGTGGTAATATAAGAGTTCTTTTTGTTTTCTGATGTTTGAAATACATACTTACTTACTGCTATAATTATTCTGAATATCTTCTTCAACTGTGTATTTATTAATTTCACATCGAAGTCATTTATTATCTACGTAGCTTAAGTCAATTCATATATGTACTAAGGATGTTATATCGCTAATAAAAAGACAGCGCAGGTTTTTCTGTTTATCAAATTAGTACACCGTTATCTAACCTTTTTTCATCCAGTTTCTTAATATAAGAGGCTAGTCTGATAAGATCCAATATCCAACTGCAACTAAATATATTTATGTTCACTTAAAAGTTTCATTGCCGTAACGTGGATATAAGTACTTCTGCTTTCTTCAAGGCCTCAATCTCTAAATCTAAAAACCAAGCAACCCAATCCATCAAGTTGCTCATCCCAACCATCAGTAAACTTCCTGCCAGTTAGCTACAGCATTGAGTATTGGCCGACGACCACGGGCTAATGAATACAAACCACTCGATGTCCCAACACACCTACCCCTACATACCTCGACCCGACCGAGTATACCTTTACTTACCCCTTTACCCCTCTATCCCCTCCTTTTACCTGCCCCGCACGTGCTACCTGATTAAATGCATTGAGATTGTAGAAAGGGTTTATTGAAGACGCAACGATTCACTACAAATGTATTGTGCTTGGATTGAAAGCAATACATTGTTTGAAATAGTTTTCGCTTTTCTAGGTTCTATTCAATTTTCTTTAGGGTTTTGAATGGATTGAAGTGGTTGTCAAATTAGGCGTATTTATACAGACTGCTTTTAAGTCGTGTATTGTTTTTCAATTACGCAAGTCTCAGTAGATTAGTACATAAATGAGTCTACTTATAATCCAATCAAATTTATTTTAATGTTTTTTATATAAACGAATTTTATTTTCCAACCAGAGGATGTCCGCAGCTACGCTTGCACATCACTTTTTTATTTTATTTCATCGTCTCTGCCGGAAAATTTCTTCTCAATGCTACCAAACGCTTCCTTAGGAATATACATGCCAAATTCAGCTTCTTGCACCCAGTAGTTTCGGCAGATTTTTGTCTGTCAGTCAGTCAGTAGCGGTAGAATAATTTTCCGTTTGTCCAATCAGAAAACCTATTACTCCTAAAAGGTTTTTGAATCAAGGATTAAGTCAGGTGTTACCGTTCGTCCAGGTTTTGTCAATATAAGTATAAATTAAATCTAGTGTAGTAAAGTATCCCAAGGCAATTGCGGGTATGGCAGTGCAACTATCTTTTAATTTTTGCCTGGCGTGAGATCCGTGTCTGGATCTGCTAGTGCTTTATAAACACTAGCTGTTGCCCACGTTTTCATAGACCTTCAAAAGGAACCACCGTCAAACAATTCTTTTTCCAGCGTCACGCCTGTATCCGCAACGGGTAGGCAGAGTTGTAATATTACATCTACATTTCACGTTATGAATCTTTAGGTCCTACGTAGGTTATAGGGGTCGAACCTATTGCTACTGACAATCCGAAAAAAAATCAGTAAAACTTGCCCGATCTGGGAATAGACGTAGCCTGGTCCTCCTTATCAGCAGACGCTTACACTATCCACTGGACCACGGAGGCAGCCAAACAAACTTTCAACCCTAATATTAGCCCCTTACGGACGGGATTTAATAAAATCCTACCTTTATGAACGCTTACGTTATACTACTCGGTGTCCGAATTTCATGTAGTTTCAGTAGTTTAGACTCAGGGATGATATGTCAGATGGGAAAAATTATATTGTAGTGATACGTGGCGATATTTTAGAAATATTGTTTCAGCTACATACATATTTAACAACACACGGCATTCAAGTGCAATCTGTGACGATATAAACCCATGGTCTACTCATGTGTTTAATGGAATCAGATTCGGACCAACTGAACATAACACATAACATAACTGTGTTATAATCGATTTTAAACTTTCGCGATTTGTATACATCATACAATTTTATTGAAACGGGTCTTATTCAACTATGTTATGTTATCCGGATCAACTCAAGTTTCGTCCAAAATTTCCTTCCCACCAAGAGTTAATTAAATTTTAAAACGGTTGTTTGAGGGTGGGTGAGATATACCGATTCTTATGACTGCAGCCTTTGATCTTTCCCCTTTGTATACGCTGATCATAAATGCTCTGTAATTATTAATACAAGATTAATATTCTTTGTTTACTTAGTAGATTAGAGGTGGGGCAACAAACTTTGTATGTTATAGGATTATCTTGCCTTAATAATACACATGTACTGACGTACGCAGCCTAATGGTTTTGAAAGTTTCTCGGCCGATCTTTTCCTCAATTTCATTCGATTTGTTCAGTGACCATATTTTTAATAAAAGGGCGAAGAATGGAGAGAAAAACGGACAGTAAAATCTTCGACAAATATTCTTATCGTAGAATTAGAATCTTCACAAAATTATTATTTGACAAACTCACTGGAACCTTCGGTTCTGTTGTTTTATTCTTCTTTTCTAGTCGATTGTACAGATTTCAAACGGCACCAGCCCCAGTATATGTCCACTGCAACGGCTTGACATAGATCGGCCTCCGAACATCTGTGCGGACACTTAAGATACTCTAGCAGGTGACTCATTCGGTTCTTTTGTAATAAGTACGTGGCATCTAAGAAACTTGGTAAGAATCCTAGAGTCATGCTATATAGCCTAAAACCTTATAGCAGGACCTTATATAAGAAACATTCGATCTCTGGACAAACTGATACAAGTCTAAGCCATGGAATATCACTAAAACTTTGGGTTGCGGAGGTCAGACAGCCAGTCGCTCTGTGGAAAAGCTAATATTAATATATAATCTGTTTAACCTATTAAGCCGTCAGGACGAAGATAACGCTAGGAGCATGATGAACCTTGCAGAATAATTGGGCTGATAAATACAAAAAGATTTTTATCCTTTCGGTAGCTCCACCTATCCCAAACCACATCGCAAATTACAGTTATTAAAAGTGCATAACGCACCTAACCACTGCTACAGGCTTGTATATTCCAATTAGTGTTCTAACGTCAATGAAAGGTTTAGAGCTGTATTCAATTCTGCAATACCTGGAATGGAGATTGGAATTCAAAGTACCTAGCAGATCAGACTTTTTTAGACACTACAGAATATACCCGCAATTGGATTGATGCCTGTGTTACGGTAGAGATTACAAACATATAACGAATTGTATTTAAAACTACTCGTATCACAGATAGTAGACAAGCCATACCTTAGACCACCACGCTATAGCATATAAGTGGTGTCAAGAGTTAAAGGCATAAAGCGCAATAAGTAAGATGATCTCTTTTACTATTAATAAAACTTCAGAAGCAGTCGGTACCATCACAACCGGAGGCATATTTCGCTTTGTAAGTATTATGCGCTAAGCAGAGAGCATTATCGTGACGAGAGCTACCAACATAAAGAATACGTTCTCCCCTATCCCTTAGGGATATACATTTCATAAAAAAGGCTCTTAGAATAAAATACACAATTCTATAAGCCCAGCCAGCCCGTAGACAATATCCCGTCTCGTCTCGACAGCCGATGCGATCCTACAATGAAGGCTTTCTCGCAATAATAAACTCACTTCACTGAGTAATCCCCCAGTCATCTCTTAATGCAGTCTCTGGAGCCTAATCTTAAGCTGCCGTCCGCAATAAATTACTCTATCATTCTAAACAGTAAATAACCAGAGACAATGGTATACATATGGGTTATGTGTAGAAGGGTCACTGCAAACTGACTTAGTTTATGGTTAGCAAGATTTTACATACGTATTCTTAAGTAATTGGTAGTATCTACTACACAGACAGTGCATATAAATTACCGGGAACCTATGCATATTTATCTTAACTAATAAAATTCTTAAAAAAGAGGCAAAGAAATACGAGAGCTTGTGATTAATTGAATAGGGACCGAAAGCTTTTGGTTCTTTCTGAAAAATTAACTTCTGGAGAGGTTTTTGTTTGGTCTCCCATCAATAATCTAGACCTATCATGCACCCACTGAACCTCTAACATCGTCTGATTCTTTCGGTCGCCCCTTTCCAAGGTCGCATTATCTTATATCTTATACTAATATATAAAGCTGAAGAGTTTGTTTGTTTGGTTGAACGCGCTAATCTTAGGAACTACTGGTCCGATTTGAAAAATTCTTTCAGTGTTAGATAGCACATTTCTCAAGGAAGGCAATAGGCTATATAACATCGCGCTTTGAGCGACGGGAGCGGAGCCGTAGCCTTAAATAACGCGGGTGTAACCAGGCATCCCCTAGTAATTATATTAATGCCCGTTTGCGGCCTTAATAGGCGGCAATCGGACAGCCGGGTGTCCTGATGGTAAGCGATTACCGTCGCTCAGGCAAACAAGAAAAAAAAGGAGTCACAAGTGCGTTGCCAACCTTTGTCATGGGGAAAGCAATAAGAGAAGTGAGATAGCTACTTACAGTATCCGAGCCTTGCCTGGGCAGGCTGCTTGTTAATGATATTATTATACTAGCTGTTTCACCCGCGTCCTGAGGGAACTACTTCGAGTACCCGGTTAATTTATAGCCTAAATTTACTCCTTGGTACATCAGCTATCCGCCAGTGAAAGTCCCGTCAAAATCGGTCCAGCTGTACCAGAGATTAGCGAGAACAAACAGACAGACAGACAAAACTCGTAAAATAAATCATTTCGGTATATGTACCGTGTATACAGCCATATGCAATAAGTAAAAAGCAGTTATTTTAATATTACATACAGACACTCCAATTTTATTTATGTGTATAGATAGTATACTAATATTATATAGTCACACTTTGAAACTACAAAATCGATAATACATTGTACTGTATATTTATGCATAATTTTGGAACTAATTCAATATAGCAACTTGTAACGAAGCTTCAGATCTAGCGAAAGTTAAATTGAAACTGAATAAACTTTAGAATATTATTTTGATTTAACCAAGGAGGGCTAATTGGACTTTTGAAAATGTTTATTCTACACAGGGTTGGACAGAAAGGCAATTATCATCATCTGTCAAAATGATGTCGATCAGTGCATTTGCCCAATCACTAGTGGGTCGTGAGAAAATATTGAATGGGTCCTGTGCACGGTGATACCAATTCTAATTAGGACAAATTAACACTGCCTCCGTGGTCCAGTACATAGCGAATGCGACTGCTGATCGGAGGTCCCGGGTTCGATTCTCGGGTCGGGCAAAAGTGTTACTGGGTTTTTCCGAATTCTGAGTAGCAGAACGGAGTCTGGTGAGATGCCCGGTAACGGCAATCGGCTCGCCCCCAATTACTTGGGACCTAAAAATTCATGGCGAAATGTGGGTGTAATATTACACTTCTGCCTACTCCTTCGGGGATACAGGCGTGATTCTATAAAAAAAATACGTAAATAAATAAAATAACACGCGTTATGTGATGGCGCTACTTGCCACAAGGGAATATGAGTATGTTACTAATATTTAAGGTCCCCATTTTCTAAGATAGCTAAAAGGTGGGTACTGGAATTTTTGTTTGATGGGTCGCACCTCATCTCATACATCTTTGGGAACCACTGATGTAGATCGTAATCTTATAATAAGCATATCTGTCTCTGTTACTTTCAATCGCTGTTGTTTATAATAAATGTAAAGAGCTTAACACGTCTTTTAGGTCGTAGGTTCGTCTTTATTTATTATTTTTTATTATGTAGGCCGTATATTCCAATTTTAACACTGTCTTTAGACAAGATATTATTATGATACTAGGTAAATTACTTTAAAAGCTGTAAAATTGAAATATCAAAACTTTTAACTTTCTGCATTGTAAACCAAGGAAGAGCGGAGTTCCTTACCACAAGCAAGTATTTGCTTAAAAAGGGACCCAAATGATATTGTTATTGTTGATTGTTAAGGTATTGAAATAAACATTTTTAATTTTAATTTTTTTTAGAAGTTGAAATATTGATATCATTCTTTTTTTATGAATGTCGGTAAATCATCATCGCCCTAGCGTTATCCCCCTTGCATCTAAGACTTACACGCCTTGGTGCCCGAGGTCCGCTTACTGGTCTAACCAGATATGACAGAATATCATATATCAATTATGAATGTAAATACACACATGAAATCAAAAATATATATATAAATACCTTCACTAATTGATAGATAGTAACCAGCTATGTGGCGTAAGCAAAACAGTATTTTTCTTTGTGTATGTTTCAATCTCTATCTTCCATCTAATTTTAGTAATATATAAATGACTTTACGTTTATCACTTCCTTAAAATAAACTGATACCAAGAATTCAATTCGATTAACCAATTATCTCGGAGTCCAACTTTCCTATTGATACAATGAGGCCAGATCATCAATCTATCTAACTGTTGAAATAATGTCCAGATAGTAGGAGAGCGACCTCATCTGATAACGTCAATTAATTCTTATCTCTTGGATAGTATGCGTCGAATTTGTAGACTCCAGTTAAGTAATAGACCAAATAGTTTTGAATTGTAGAAATTGGCTTTAATTGAGATTTGAGACTCTCTTTTACATGAGAGTCTGTTAGCTTCTGTGTTTAAAGAATGTGTGTGTCTATTCGATATTAAGAAATCTGTACATATAAAAAAATCATATATTATATTTTTTTATACACTCGCACCTGTATCCCCGAAGGGGTAGGCAGGGGTGTAAGATTACACCCACAATAAATCATTTATACATACATACATACATAACGTCACGCCTTTTATCCCCGAAGGGGTAGGCAGAGGTGTATTTCTACACCCACTTTTCGCCAGATATACTTTAGTCCCACGTAATAAGGGGCGAGCCTATTGCCGTACCGGGCACATTTCCAGACTCCGTGCTGCTACTGAGAATTTCGTGACAGAAAAACCCAATAACACTGCCCGACCCAGGAATCGAACCCGGGACCTCGCGATCCCACGCGCACATTTATGCCGCGAGACCAACGAGGCAGTCGTATAGGGTTTGATGTCGAGTTTTCCGTCTCTACGCAAAGATGGTATTTGCATCATTTATCATAAAATATAATAGACAAGTTACTACAGAGAAACAGCTACAAACTGTCCGGAATCCGAACAGAGCGCTCAAATTATTTGCTCATAAAAACATATACCAACACCAAACACTTTCCACAAAACATAGACAATACACACCCTTTATCATCCTTATTACCTACAAATAACCCATACCATACAATACAGCCATTCAAAGCGTCAATATAGACGGTCATCAAAACCGCCCTAAGAGATAAAATGCCACGTAACGAGAACATTGTAGACGTCCAACAACTAAACGTTCAATATCCAATCAATATACTTCAAGACGTTACATTGTGATAGCCAGATTAAGATGACTCTTGGGGCATTAAAGGACATTTCTGTTTAAGCCTGAGGCCACACTGTAGTAAAGATGCTATTCGAGAAATCGCGCGAAGTGACGATATAAATTGAATTGATTGTTTGATTGAAACAGATGAAGGAAACCAATATTTTTTTTTGTTATAGTCTCACGCCTGTATCTTCGAAGGGGTAAGCAGAGGTGTAAATATTACACCCACATTTCGCCATGAATATTTAGGTGCCACGTAATAGGGGGCGAGCCTATTGCCGTTACCGGGCACATCACCAGACTCCGGGCTGCTACTGAGTATTCGGAAAAACCTAGTAACACTTTTGCCAGACCTGGGAATCGAACCCGGGACCTCCGATCAGCAGTCGCATACGCTGTCCACTAGACCACGGAGGCAGTAAAATGATATATATTTAAGTATTTCTTCATACCACAAAATAACCATACGTATTATGCCAACAGAGCTCAAAATAGAGCAGAGTGGAAGGAAATGGAGTTGACCTTTGCCAAAGTTGGGCAAACAGACCAGGTTATTGGTGTCATCAACTCGTCAGAGTTGTCAGATTAAGAAACTTTTTTTATATTATTGTAATATAATTAATTTGGTCCGAATAATGGCTTATATTATTATGCCAATCGAATATCTGTATTACTCACTTTCGACTTGAATTTTTGACAATATCCTTGTATTCTAATTTAGGTACTAAATTTAGCCGCGCGTTTAAGCGGTGCTATAGCGTGGACCTAGCTTTACTAATCCCGGGGCATTAGGGGACATCCCAGTTTAAGAGGGTTACAGGATATTGGCGCGCCTAAGGCCTCTTTTCACGCGAAATGAGTTTTTCATTTCAAGACTTCTTTTCGCGACGACTTTGTTTAAAATTGGTTCTATTGTCAATCGCTCCTACGATTTTAATTATCGTTCGCAATTTATATACCTACATCTGGATTTTGAGGGAGTATCTATTAGATGGATTGGTAGGTACGTATTACTAGAATCTAGTGATTCGTATTCGTTTTTTATTTATTTGCTAAAGCTAATATACACACATTAAATAAGTGGTGTAAAAAAAGGAAATGTATTTTACCTAAATATATTAATGATAGTACCTACTACAATATTAAAAATAATCACAATAAATAGTGTCTGTGGCACTATTTATTGTGATTATTTGTTTATATAATTAATTTTACAGTAATGTCCTCTAACTTGGACAGTATGTATGTTAGCGGACAAAGAAAGAACGTCAAAGAACTTCTGCACTTCAATTCCTTGACATTCGTTCTTTGTTTTCGTTCTATGTCCTTTTGCTTTACGATGATAAAAGACCCAACACGCAAAACACACACAATACAAACCGTCGATTTTAGCTACCAACAACAAAATCACAAGATAAACTTCGCTAGCCAGTAACCGAACCCCAACAGATAACTAGCAAACTAACGAACAACTTCAAAAAGTCTCTCAGATCTTTAGAAAGTGCAACTACTACGGACTTTGAGCAAATTATTCTGTGCAGTCAAGCAAAAGCGATATTGTTACCAAGCTGTACAACAAAGAATATTTTTTGTTCTTTTTTTTCAACTACTGCCGCTCTAGGAATAAAATCCTGTGTCGTGGAAGACTTTACAAACATACAACCATTGGACACAAATATATACGTCTTCTCTAATTCTACTTTAGGTACCGAATCTTTTAAACTGCTGTACCCATTTGGATTGACATGCACTGTGGTCTGTGCACTAAGTTGAAATATATTTTGACTAAAGAAATAGTGTAATGTCCGTGTGGTGACGGATTAAGAATACGGAATGTCACCACCCCATATCATCCCATGGGTGTCGTAAGAGCCGACAGAACGAGCACATTATGCAGAGAACAGCACTGTAAGAGAAGGAAAAATTGATACAAACCCTATACCAACCCGTTTGGCCAGTGTGGTATAGTAGGCCAATTCCTCCTTTCAAAGGAGAGGCCTAGTCCAGCAGTGGACTGTTAAAGGCTGAGGATGTAAAGAAATAGTAAAAATATGCAGTTACTAATTGAACATCCTTAGACAAACGTATAAGATTAGACAATGTGCCATTTGGAAATTGACTGCAAGGTTGGCGTAGTGGCTTAAGCGGCCGCCTCGCCGCTTGACACCGCACCGAGTGTTGTGGGTTCGATTCCCACACGAGACAACACTTTGTGTAATCCATACATTGTTGCTTTGAGTCTGGATGTTCATTGTGTCCGTTAGTTGTATGTTTGTAAAGTCCCTCGCGACACAGGATTAAGTCCTAATGCGGGAGTTGTCTTTTATGAAATAACCTATTGCTTTAACTGTAATATAAATACATAATGAAAATTTAAACTCTCGATCTATTACGATTCATGAGATATCGCCCGATGACAGATAGACAGACAGCGGTGGCTAAATTATAATAGAGATCCGTTGATTCCTTTGGGTACAGAACCCTTTAAATGGATGAGAGCTTGTTTAAGTTCGACCCCTAGCCCTGTCAAATCAAACTAATTCCAAACATTGAAATAATGGTATAGATACTGTTATGAATAAATGGGACAGGAGGAATGGGAAGACCAAGGCGAAACGTCCAAAAACAAGTACAGGTTAGAAGTACCTTAAACCTAAGAGAATGCATGAGAAATTTGATGAGAGTAAATGAAACAAGAGAAATAAGTCAGGATCGTTGCAAATGGCGGCCCGTAATCTCTGCCTACCCCTTCGTACTCCTTATAAACACAGCAACAAGTCAAGCTTAACAGTTGCAGATGTGATACTAGTAAATGAAGCTAGAGGATATGTCAGAATCGTTGCCAATGGTGGCCCGTAGTCCCTGCTTACCCTTCGTTCTCCTTGTACACAAAACAAGTCAAGCTTAACAGTTACAGTACGATTTTAATCCGTATTACCTAGGTCATAAGAACGGTACAAAGATCAAAATGTCTAGCTTAAAGAGTAGCCGAGTGTACGTACAATCAAACAAGTCGGCGCTGGACCAGTTTCAAAAAAACTCCCTTGGCCCGCTCATAGAATCGAGGCACACTAGAAGCTGGTTTTGTATACGAGTGTCAATGTGTGTGTAAAGTAGCACTGGAAGCGACGATGCCTTGCTGAGCGATTCTCGCCCTTATGGTGGTCTAGCCGTTGTTAGATTGTATCTATTTATGTAGATACTGTTAGTCTACGTCGATAATTTATCAGACTAGTACAACTCTAAGCCAAGCAATAATTCATCTTGAATGAACCCGCCAGCCATTATACTTCCTAACTCCACTTCACTCAGTAAGACCGAGGCCACATAATACGTATTATCATAGTAAATATGGTATTATGGCGGCACTAAGCGTCTTCGGAACATTTCTGAGCACTAGTTGCGCCGCGTAGTATGTGTACAATCCATTACCGTTCAGTATTCTAGTTCTGCTAACTAGTGCTTCAGTTTGAGGGATCAGTTTCATGTTGGAACTTAATACGTGTTTTCGACCGTTCGAATCAGATACTCGTAGTTTATTAGTGGAGTACTTAGTTACTTTTTCTTGTTTTCGGCTAGTTCCTACTTTATTCTTTAACCTACAAAGATCAGTCAGGTTCAGCAGCAGTGATAAATAAAATACAAAAATTTTGAGCCACGTGAAGTTTTGGCCACACTAACGGCCATTTTCAATATTTGACCTATAGATTGATCTGTAGATTTTAGATTCGTGTTTGACATATTTTGTATGGAGCTTATGTCAAAAACGAATCTAAAATCTACAGTTGAATTCCGTCTTTACGCAAAAAACGAGTATATTATACATGCTCGTAACATTCATTCACCCGCAATACCATCAGTACATCCGTGAACATGGCGCTTGCAACAGTGCCGAAATATCGGTTACTCCAAACAAAGGTACGTGGTATATATCCCGAAAGACAATTTAAAACAAACGTACTAAGACTGTCTTGAAACCGCATACCACTACGCGTTCGCCAAATCGCAGCATGTTTAGGGACATTTTAGGAACATTATTTGATAGACCTTCTTTATCTTCATCACCTCTAGCTTTACCAAATAACAAAAGATTAAATCAACTTTATCGTACACATATAAATCACCAGTAATATCAAACAGCTTACTGATCAAAATATTCCATCACTCTGCCTATACACCAAACATCACACACTAAATTTCCACAGCTCCAACATCAGTGTGTCCTTCACCAGTTTCCATACGAGACCCGACAGGGTGTGCACCAAAGATAAGCGGAATTAAAGTATTGTCACCGAGTTCCCTCGAAGCCTCTGATGAATAATTCAAGCTTTGTTTGCTCCTGAATGGAGGCTTCAAGCTGCTTACCAACTTTTCGGTGGTTGACGGTGAAATTTTCATAAATGTTTGTTTGGCATAGTTTGTTTAGAGTTAAACGTCAGTTCACAAAGTATTTGGCGGTTGTGTTCGCTGTTTGTAGGTTTATAAAAGGTATAATTTCCTTAACGATTATACAAATCTTTAATTAATAATAAGCTATACGTTGTATAAAAAGGGGCGATAGCCCAGTGGTGTACGTAACGGACTGCCGAGACGATAGTCTCGGGTTCGATACCCAGTTACCCTCGGCACACACCTCTGACTCTTCGAAGTTATGTGTCACAGAGGTGGTCTGTGTTATGTGTGTATTAAAATTTTAATTATTGCTCGCACAAAAATGTGCCGGGTAGATGGCAATAGGCCCGCCCCCTAGGGACCGAAACATAACTGGCGAAATGTGGGTGTGTAATGCACCTCTGCCTACCCTTTCGAGGATAAAAGGCGTGAAATTATGAACTTATGCTATATATTTGGTACCAAAATTTACTCTATAATCTTAGGAACTACGAAAGTGCAAAGTTTCCTTTTGCAGTTGTATATACCTTAATCACTTAAGAAAATGTGGATCTATGAACACAACGCCACGAACCTGAGAAATCGAGCAAAAAGGGAAATATCTATGAGTGCCAGCACAGCTAAATGCTAACAAAAGTAAATTTCAGTTTACATACATGTATGTGATTAATAAAGATATGCAAAGCGGAGGTCACTACCCTCAATCATCATCCTCCTAGCGTTATCCCAGTTTTAACGTGGGGTCCGCTGTCTAGTCTAACCGGATTTGGCTGAATATTATGCTTTTCCACGGAGTGACTGCCTGTCTGACCTCCGCAACCCTAGGGATAGCGATATTCCATGGTTTAGACTAGTGTCAGTTTATTTAGAAGGTACTGACTCCCTATAACGACTGTCAAAGATCTTCATTACAACCGGGACCGACGGCTTAACGTGCTCTCCAAGGCACGGGACAAGCGATAATTTATAATTCAAGACGCACATAACTCCGAAAAGGTCACTGCCATCAATATTGAGAAATATGTATGACTCAAAGAGGAGGATGTGTTTTTATGGAACCAACATTCAAGATTTGCCACAGAAAAGCATAATGATATGTATAGATTATGTGCAGACGAGACCATCTGTATGGAATCTTCAATCGCAAACAAATACCAACATTATATTATATGCATAACTATCAAAGGAGTCTTGTACAACGAATCATAGTTTCATATTTCTGACTGAAGTGGGTACCGCCTTTTTACCTAAAGTGGGAAAACGCGTTTTCTCTATATAACGAGATCATTATAGAAGGGGTAATAGAACAATAACATCATATTTTTGTGTTCCATACAATAATAGTCTTCACAAAGACTTATTACAGTTTTCTATAATACGCGTTAGTGCTATTATACTGAATAATAAATACATACATACATAGTCTTACGCCTATAACCCCGAAAAGGTAAGCAGAGGTGTATTTCTACACCCACTTTTCCCCAGATATACTTTAGTCCCACGTAATAAGGGGCGAGCCTATTGCCGTACCGGGCACATTTCCAGACTCCGTGCTGCTACTGAGAATTTCGTGACAGAAAAACCCAATAACACTGCCCGACCCAGGAATCGAACCCGATCCCGATCGAAATCGATCCCACGCGCACATTTATGCCGCGAGACCAACGAGGCAGTCGTATAGGGTTTGATGTCGAGTGTTCCGTCTCTACGCAGATGGTATTTGCATCGTGTTATCCCTTAGTCGCCTTTTACGACACCCACGGGAAGATAGGGGGTGGTGACACTTGTATTCTATGCCGTCAACCACACGGTCAATAATAAAAAGTAAGTTTATTATACTAACTTCTCCACAGAGCACGGCGACTGCTAACCGACCTCTTCATCCTAGGACAATGATAATAATGTTCATGGTCTAGACTAGTTTTAGTACCTATATGCGGGCCATCAGTGGGCTGAGTCAGTCAAAAGCGTCAGACGGCACCCTACATTGTACTCGCATACTAAACCCATCTCATGTCTGATATAATACAAATTCGCACCGAAACCAACATTTTCTATGACTCAAATTCTACTAACTACACTTACAACCTAGGTAGGTACAATACATAATAGTAGGAGAGCTGGCATCAATTTTGGGTAGGTATTTGAGGCAAGCTAAAAACTTCTTTCATACCTCTACTATTATACCCCAACACGGAACTGCAGACCTGGCTGGCGAGTAGCGGGGCTATAGGAAATTATCTTTTTTTTCCAAAAATGTATTTCAGGCAGCGTGCAATTTTTAATGTTTAAAGACTTTAAAGAATAAATAAAACTAAGCCAGATGAATTAGTCGGGGCTTTAACATTGCCAGCCAAAATATTTGCAAACCAAAATAAAAAACGCCTGGCAACGACTAAATCTTCTAGGGTAGGTATTTGAGGCAAGCTCCTCAAATATCTACCCAAAATTGATGCCAGCTCTCGGACCATACCTAAACGCGTAAGTACAAAACAGATGGTTCTAAAAATAACCTGCGCTGTGCCACTGAGTCAATTTTACTCAATCGCCACGTTACAGATGTACTCGGCTCTATACACGTATGTGTCCATATGTGGCGTGTCGACAAATAAATCAAAACAGCTTGATAGGATAAAAGCTTCCGCCGTTGTGCGTTTACATTGTACCACGGCATTGTCGTGACGGATGAGTTCAGACGATATTGCAGAGATAGGGCCCGGTCACGACCTACAGCGGCGAGCGTTTTCGATGTACATGGCGCGTTTACTGTGACGCGGCGCGCGGCCGCCTCAGAGTAAACGCGCCATATACATCGCACCTGCCGCGCCGCTCGCCGCTTGGACCGATCTCGTGACCAGGCCGTTACGGCCGGTTTCAGTGCTAGATCTATCCATGTATTTGGCTACTAGAGGTACGTATTTGAAATATTTTGTACGGAGCTTATGTCAAATATATATCTTCTTTTGTTTTTATAGACTCACGCCTTTATCCCCGTAGGGGTAGGCAGAGGTGTATACCCAAATTTCGCAATGAATTTTTAGGTCCCACGTAATAGGGGGCGAGCCTATTGCCGTACCGGGCACATTACCAGACTCCGTGCTGCTACTGAAAATTTTCTAACGGAAAAACCCAATAACACTTTGCGCGACTCGGGAATCGAACCCGAGACCTCCCAATCCCACGGGCACATTTATGTCGCGAGACCAACGAGGTAGTCGAATTCATTAACCTGCTGATAATTTGTGTAAACGGCGCGATCCTACGAATCATTCGTATTTAAAAATATGCAATAGTTATTACCATAACATTACCAAATTTAATAAATACTTAGTATTCGTTTTTTGAAAATATTTGTAAACTTTGTACAACCTACATAGTTTTAAAGTAACTTACAGTCGAACAACTTCACGCTAGACCAACATAAGAGCGAGAATCACTCAGCAAGACATCGTCGCTTCCAGTGCTACTTTACACACTCATTGACACTCGTATACCACGTAACCAGTTTCTAGTGTGCCTCGACTCTATGAGCGAGCCAAAAGATTTTTTTCAAACTGGTCCAGCGCCGACTTGTTTGTACATTGATTGTACATGTTACATATATATTGTTACATCGTGAATGTTATTTAAACTATTAACGGATTTTATAGCCATTACCTAATAGTTAATACTTAGTTCAGTAAAAAAACTTAAGATATAATATCACTTTGTTTATTGTTAAAGGGTTGGATCGCTTGCCAAAAACCTGCAAAATGTGTGTTTTTTTGTTTGTGCATTACATTGAAGGAAAATTACATGTGGAAATGTGAGCCGTCCCCTTGGATGGCTTACATGGTTTATATTAAAATTGAACGAGTTGCATCCTTATCGTGATCAAGGGAGGAGCTTGCTCATGATAAAAATAAAGACTTATGTTTAATTTACCACCAGATATAGTAACATATAACAGACGAAAACAGTAAATGATCACCAAAATGGAACCCGTATTTTAATGTAAAATTATAACCAAAGTTTTAACATTTCGCTATCCTTTTTAAGCAAAATTTAATGTAAAATTATAACCAAATTTTTTTTGTTAGTTGTATAAAATACCAACTGATAAATTGGATTTGGTTACACCACCTACTTTAATAAACTAAGTTGACGGAGCCCTCACAAGAGAACCTAACATAACCTATTTGTTTGGTAATAATTTACTACATTTGGTGTTCGAATACAATTTGAAGTGCAGTCGTGACTAAAATATCTAGTAAGTACTATTGTAATTTTAGACTTTATTTTTCTGGTGTTAAGTATATATTTTTGGTTAAAGAACTAAGGGCATCAAAGCATTTTATGGTGGTCATTAAATTTAACCCCAAAAATAAATATCTTTTTAGAAGTCATCGGATGTTGTCCAACAGTGGAAACAGTTCGTGACAGATGTGGGTAGCGGCGCTGATAGTGAGATGAAAAGATGTTGTTACGAGTATTGTGCGACCTCGTATCGGTATCAATGTGACAGCCGCATTACTTACAAACGATACTTGCTCGCTACATACACATAGGTATAGCAGTATTTGTCACGCGTGTGAAAGATAGACATATAGAAATATATATAATAATAATGTCTTTCGACCGAAATTCGACTACGGCGGCTTGTTTTTATATGAGACTTGTCAACTGCGCGGGACATAATTATAGTGCACAAGTGCGTGCGCAAACACAAGTGCAGTGTATTTTCCTTCAGTCTCATAGTCCGCTGCGACACGACTGGAGAGACATCAGCCGCAGGACCAACGGTTTAAAGGAAAAAGGGGGTAAGCAGAAGAGTTGTGCACCCCTTCAGAATAAGGTCGTGGAGCTACGAGCCCCACAGAAGGAGACATGCGACGAGGATGGTTTCATCAAAGTGGAGAAGAAGAAGAAGAAGAAACCTATTTGTCGTAACCTCTGTGGTACTGGGTTAGTGGGACCGAACATGCTGCTACGTCCCGCCGTACCAACCACGCAGTTGTACGTGTCTCGGCTGCATCACTCCACTAAGGACGAGGAGGTCGTAGACTACATACGCCTGAAGACCAACTGGACTTTGAGAGTCGAGAGATTGGAGTCACGGCATAACACCAACTTCAAGTCGTACGTGGTGCGGGTGCCGACTCATCATCTCGACACTTTTCTCAAGGAAGAGTTTTGGCCGAAGGGTGTTGTGTATCGGCGTTTTTATGGAAGGCTACGCAATACCACTCAGCGTAACACGAAGCCGTAAACAACACCTATGTTTTTGTTATAATGTTATTGTATGTATGTTAGTCTATAAGGTATTTATCTATGGGTTGTAATTACCTGAAAATAAATGGCTATTATTATTATTATTATTAACATGCTTTCCGGGGCACGAGAGCTTAACACCGGCAACCTTCTTAACCCTATATCACTTTTTGTTCGACTCGGGAATCGAACCGAGATCCGCAGGCACTTCGCGCGACCGGCGGAACAAAGCGGCAGTCAATTGTATATTGTTAATGCATACATATTATACATAGAAAACCCAGACAAACAGACATGTTCACGCACACAATTTTTTTACTTGAGCTGGTATCGAACCTGTGACATTCGGCGTGGCAGTCCTTCACACTCGCTACGGCAGCGGGTCGTCAGAGATAAAGACGGAGCATTAAGTTATTTGCGTATTTTATCAAAAATCAAATAATTTATTTGCCGAAATACTGTGACAAATTTATTGTTAGTCATCACTTGCCCCATGTCTCGGAGATTACGCTCAGCAGTCGGTACCGGTTTCATGAAGATCTTTCTCTGTCGTTTTAGGATGTCAACACATTTGAATATTCTGTTACTGGTCCAAACTAAGGTAATTATGTCGTTTTTTGTTGCGCAAGTCATACGGTAGACGTTCTGTGGCAAAGCCACTATGTTGTCAATCTGACAAGATCAAAAGAGCGGACGGATAAGGTTATGTGTCGGGTTTTAATGGAAAAGTTAACCGGCCAAACACAAGCTACCATTTTATTTACTGGCACATCTAGTTACTTAGGAATTTAGAAACCCTTTTTTTCTTTTCTTACTATTAGGAATTTCTTTTGAGAAATAATAATACTTTACAAAATGGTTGAAGTAAAACCGCCGGGCTTAATTCCTAGATCCGGGAAAGTTTAACAAGATGGAACAGATATAATGGCATTTTATTTTCCGATTTTCATCCTGACTAAGCCCTCGTTTCAAACAAAACTCTAGAACTTCCTTCCTCCGCCATTTTATTTTAATAAAACTCGAGAAACGTCTATTTAAACAGATGGTTGATCGCCTTTAGCTATTGTTTAACCTTTCCTTAACAATTTCCTTTATTGGTGTACACAAGACGCGGGAAACATTAATAAAGTTACTAAAGCAACTATTTACATTTACTAAATAACGGCAATCAAACATTTAATTAACACAACATAAACAACCCACCCCACCCTTCTTTCGAACTCCCCCTTATTTACCCCCTACGCGTGAAAATATGAAACAATTGAAGCGAAATTGAATTAATCTGAAACATGTAACGCACTTAGATTCGGCGCGCTTCCTCTTAAGGTATCGTTCCGATACAAGTAATACCTAATGATGTATGAAGGACACTCATTAAATGTCTTGATAGTACCTACTGTGATATGAGTCGCTTATATCTGCAAGCAAGCGGCAAAATTCCAAAATGAATAGGATTTATTATAAGAAACTTTGTAATGTCGGCCTAGATTCTTGATTTTTTACAAGTCAAAAATATGCAATATACAGATTTAACAGTCCTACATTTCATGAAGTAAATTTAAATCATTTTGAAGGTGTAATAAATAGCTATATGCATCGATATATGTGTACTAAAGTACTAGATGTAGCATTCAGAACATTGACTTTGTTCAAATGCTTTGCACGGATATGGCTATATGTAGGTATAATAGCATCAGTGCACTCTAAAGCTTTATTACTTAGCCTGTATTCGTCCATAATAAAATACTTCTAAATATAAAAACATATATTGTACAGAGCACAATCCGTATTCGGCATATTTATTTAACATACTTACTTGAGAATCGTACTATATCACACACTTCAATTATTGTGTGTCCCAATCAAACACATAACTATTAACATAGTAAGTCGGCAGGCCGCAGGCTCTATCCTTGTTCTCTTATATTCTAAAAGTTACAAAAAGAAATCCAAAAACCGTTAATAAATACTCAAAAAGGAAGGAAATTGTCCATATCAACACATTGTAACAAACCCATTGTAACAAACCGAATAGGTGGTGAAAACAGCTTCATATATTATTCGAGAATTTCCCAAGCTGTGTTTCTGTTGTGGAAATACCTATCTCGCACGGCAAGTCCCTCGCGAGTAATGTCAGAGAGCATTCACGTCAGTGAAACAGCCCCTTAACCAGATATATGCGTATGTTTAATACTGATTATTTGTGAAACGTACATTAAATGGTGTTTGTAAGAATATTATGAAAATGAAGATATTTTTGAGAAAACAATGTTTAATGTTTATGTGTTCATGATTTTGTTTATTAAACTTTGTTTACAGCAGCTTTTGAGAAAATTAGCTAACTCGTATTCGTGACTATTCCTTGGAGTTATTTTTTTCTGTGAGTGTGTAGCCATCTTTGAGATCGGAGTTTTCAGACCTTCCGAAGGCCACCGACACGGCCTAACGACTCTTGTATTGAGCCAATAACCGGGACCGACATCTTAACGTGCCCTCCGAAGCACGGTATCACTCTGTTTTAAATGCCATACATGGTCTGCCATACATATCTTTGTTTGAATGTGAAGCAAGATTAGATATTTCAAGTGTAGGTTTTTCACGGATGGTGTAGGTACTTGGTTTAAGCGATAAATTGTTGTTTCAAGTCTTATTTTATATTTTTATAGACTCACGCCTGTATCCCCGAAGGGGTAGGCAGAAGTGTAATATTAAACCCACATTTCGCCATGATTTCTAGGTCCCACGGGGGCGAGCCTATTACCGTACTGGGCACATTACCAGACTCCGTGCTGTTACTGAGAATTTCCTAACGAAAAAACCCCAATAACACTTTGCCCGACCCGGGAATCGAACCCGAGACCTCCCAATCCCACGCGCACATTTATGCCGCGAGACCAACGAGGCAGTCAAGTGTTTCAAGTCTATGTGTTCTTTGTGTCCTTTGACTGAATTTTTGTAAAGTCTCCGTGATATAAAGACATTTAGAAATATCTATTATATCAACACTAGAGTTCGCCACAGCTCCGCCCATGTAGGTATATTTTACGCCATTAGGATAGGAATTTCCAAAAATCCTCTATGCTCCTCTTCACTCCACAAGGAACTTACATGCCAAATTTCAGCGAATTGCAGTTACCAAACTTTACAAACCCTGCCTATAAAGGATAGTCTTTATTTCAACCCAAAAGCACTTTCAAGATTTATTTATATACCAACCATACAAACTAAGTAAAGTAGGTACAGCCATATTAATTTCTGCTCTACTTAAAAAAACAGCCTCACCTTTCACGAAGCAATATTATCGCTGGCAAACATCATACCTACTTTTAAAAACATTTTCTGTGTACCTACTCTCCTAGGAACTTCACTTAAAAATACGGTTATAAAATATATGAGGGAGTTGTTTATTATACGGGATAAGGTTTACTATGTCGGGTGAAAGTTGAGTAATTAATTAATAAACAGTATATTAATATTTACTGGCGACACGACTCGACTTTGCACGGGTAGTATAATAGGTATAATAAGTACAATCAAACAAGTCGGCGATGGACCAGGTTGAAAAAAAATCCCTTGGCTCGCTCATAGAGTCGAGGCACACTGGAAACTGGTTTTGTATACCAGTGTCAATGTGCGTGTAAAGTAGCACTGAAAGCGACGATGTCTTGCTGAGCGATTCTCGCCCTTAAGGTGGTCTAGCGGGAAGTTGGTCGACTGTACAATTTAAACAAAACCTTTACAAATTGTAGTTAGACTATCATTCGTGAAGTCAAAGACTCACGAAATACTCGGTCCATTGGTAAAACCGAATGAAAATCCGTTGAGTAGTTTTTGAATTTATATCAAATAGACACAATGCATATTACGTTGTTTTTTAATATGTTAGTACTGTTTATAGGAATTATAAATAATCGCTTAACCCTTATTGGTCTCCTTACCAAGATTGTTTTATTCATCAGCATCATCAGCCTTTAACAGTCCACTGCTGGACTAAGCCTCTCCTTTGAAAGGAGGAATTGGTCTACTATACCACGCTGGCCAAACGGGTTGGTATAGAGTTTGTATCAAGTTTTCCTTCTCTTACAGTGCTGTTCTCTGCATAATATGCTCCCTCTGTCGGCTCTTACGACACCCATTGGGATGATATGGGGTGGTGAGATTCCGTATTCTTAATCCGTCACCACACGGTCAATTTTTTTTTTCTTACTTTTTTATTACATTTATGAAAAAAACTTCTTGCAGACCTGCATATCTTAGAGCTTGCCGTAATAGTAATTTGCGAAGTTTCTCCACCAGAATTTGACCAGCAGCATGGTGAAATATCTCACCATCTAGCCATTTCCTTACTGCGAACAATATATTATAAACAAGGTTGATTTTATCTAAAACAAGATAGCAGGTTTAATTAATTACTGTATTCACTAGCTTACTCCGCCGGCGTCGTCGGTCGGAATAGCTTTCATTTCCTCAGCCATGTTGATTTAGTATTAAGCAAACGTTACTAACACCATTGTATCGTTTGTTATGTTATTAATCATCTCAAGTTTAACGTATTTAAGTAACCGTTAATAACTATTATTGCACATATTTATTCAGATTGTTAGGTAGATCATTATTGTAATAGGTTTTATTAATATTTGTAATTAGTTCATGAAAAAGGTTAGTAACACTTTCGACTAATAGTTTGGGCGGTACGTTTTTTGTCATTTTAAAATGGACATGTTAACAATCATCATCACTATCATCATCAGCCTTTAACAGTCCACTGCTGGACTAGGCCTCTCCTTTGAAAGGAGGAATTGGCCTACTATACCACGCTGGCCAAACAGGTTGGTATAGGGTTTGTTCTATGCATAATATGCTCCCTCTGTCGGCTCTTGCGTCACCCATGGGATGATATGGGGTGGTGACATTCCGTACTCTTAATCCGTCACCAATCCGCACGGACAATGTTAACAATAAAATTTGTAAATAGTTTGGCTGTATCATATACAATGAACTGTACCTCTTGGTAGACTATTACAGTATTAACAGTCTGTGGTAATAATTTGAGCGAAATCCTGGTTTTCTTAATTTTATACCTATTAAAAGGGAAATAACTATATTAAGAACATGACGATTGATATAGCCATGGCACTCTTATAAAAAAATAGCAACAAGGTAATGAAAATGCCACTTTTAAAAAAGCTGTATGGATAAAACATTTCTAACTTCAGCTGACAGTTTTCAGTTTGAGTGACAACTTTGAAATATAAAAGCCCTTTGAATATTTGTTGCTTTTACATGGCACCGTTGTATGTGTAATATACTATTGTATTTATAAATATGTGCAGTGGTTCATTACCCTGCCTGCTAAGCCCGAGTGCGTGGCTTTAGTAAGCCTGACTGTCAAGTCGGAGGTTTCAATTCTCAACCATTACAAATATTTCTGTGACGAAGACAATAATATAATTAAATTATAATTTGACGACCGGTTGGCGCAGCAGGAGCGTAAGCGACTGCTACGCCCAAGGTCGCGGGTACGATTCCCGCTCAAGTCAAACATTTGTGTGCGATGTTTGTCTTGGTCTGGTTGTTTCTATGTATAATATGTATGTATTTACAAAAAAAAAGTATAATGATATGCATGTTTATCCATTATCTAGTACCTATAGTACAAGCTCTGCTTAGTTTGGGACTAGATGGTGTTGTGTGAAAGTGGTAGAATATTATCTTATAATGATAAACATTCTTTATTCAGTTTTCACCAGTTGGTTTTAGATTTGAACAGCAACAATCTATAGTAATAAGCTGAAGATTTTGTTTGGTTGAACGCGTTAATCTCGGGAACTACTAGTTCCATTTGAATAATTCATTTTATGTTGGAGGTGCTAGGAGCCACGTTCGCGGAGCAGTAGATACTAATCCAAAATAACGCGGGTGTAAGCGCGGGCTCAGCTAGTGCAGAAAAAAAACCCTCATTTTAACGTAATCTTCTTAAGAGTTTGTTTGGTTCGTTGAACGCGCTAATCTCAGGAACTACTGGACCGATTTCAAAAATTCTTTCACCGTTAGATAGCCATTTATCGAGGAAAACTATAGGCTATGTAACATCACGCTATGAGCCACGGGAGCGGAGCAGTAGCCTTAAATAACGCAGGTGTAACCGCGGGCTCATCATTAATATAAACGTACAACGTTCCGTCTGTATTTGAGTTTTAATATGTTTGACGCCATTTATTAAAGATGGCGAACATCGATCAAAAAATAAAACCCATAGGTGATTGGCGATTCGCTATATACCTACCAATAAAATCAATTTATTAGAATCTTTATTACTTGCAATAAGTGAGCCAAGCAACAAATTATAAGTCTCCATTACCGCTGTACTTCTGCAACTAACACGAGTAATTAACTGGCAACACTCCAAACACAGAACTTGTGTTGCCTGTTGAGAAAATTAAAAAGTATGAACTTTCGGTTTAATAAAACAGGCACTCGAAACAGCGCTAAATACTGTATCTATAGAGCAAGAAATAAAATATGCTGACATTTTATGCTGAAAACTGAAAATATAAAAAGCGTAGCCTTTTTTTTAAAGCGAAGCCTGTGTGTAGTTTAGAAATAATAACAAAGTGAGTAGGCAACGCTTTTGGCGTTAAAATGATTTTTAGACGTAAAAATGGAACAAAATTTTCGTTTGAATTTTTGAAAGCGTATTTTTGACACCTTTATTGTATTCATACGGCCATAAATGAACAGTGAAATAACCAGCACATATTATTATAGTAGGTAGGAAAATGCTCCTACAAATTTGGATTTCGTTTTATTATGTAAATCTGGGTACATAATAAGAAGTCTCTCAAAGAATATAATTGTAAGGTTTGTTATTTTATATAAATATCAGCAGTTGCCAAAGTTCATAGTGCTAGTTAGCGGATTCTCAAAGAGGTCTGCTTATGTCATGGAGCGATCCTGTTTACAAATTTTATGTTACCAGCTTTAGTAGTTTATCTTTTGCGATTTCAATACATGTTGGTCAACAAGCAGTGGCCATCTTTGGTGTTGGAGTTTTAAGACAGCCCGAACACCTCCGACATTTTCTTGCCCGGAGACAAATACTGGAACCGACAGATTCTCATGTTCTCCAAAGCACGGTTAGGCTCTGTTTTAAACGCCACATGCGGTCACCCATCCACGCAGCAACCTCTGCCAACTTTACTTAATTTTGGCGATCTTTTACGAACGGTAGCTCAAATCTCGCTGTGAGCTATTTCCCAGTTAGCTATAGTACTAAGCTAGTTAAACAGAATCCTAGCTTTGTAGCTACAGTATGCAGCTATTAACTGCTAGCTGCAACCCGAGCGGGAATCCATTTTGTACGCATACTTCACGTGTCCGTATGGATTGAGGAGCCACTTCAGATTTTACAACGAAGCTTGGTCCGTTATTTACTACGAAGATAAATAATTTTTGAGGCCAAATGTTGAAATTTGTACTAAAGTATTTAAAAAGTTATATCAATGTAAAGGTGGCTCTTCGGTACATACGTCTGAACTGAGGAGCCACCCTAGAACTCGAAAAGTATTTAATGAATATTTATGAACATTTTGTATCATTTTGTACTAACTGTGAACAGCATCTACAAAAAATCTGAGGATTGTATCTTTGATATTCAGGAAGATATTATACGTTAAGTGTGGCTCCTCAATCCATACGCCATGCGAGTGTGAATTCCGTGAAAGTAGTCATTCGAATTATGTTTTCAGTTTATGGTCATTTTGTAGTAGTTGTGATCAAATTTGTATTAACATTATAGACTTGTAAGATCAAGGGAATTTGTAAAAAATACAAATGTATGTGGCTCCTCAATCCTGACGCTGTGCAAATAAATAATTAATTGTACCTATCTGAGATCACAACGGAATCAAACACCCGATACGGCTACATTTTGTACAGATTTGTACAAAATAAATATGTACAGCTCAACACTGTAATACATTCGATAGCTGAAAAACAAATCACTTTTCGATATAACCTAAAAATGTACGATTAGGGTGACCATGACTTATAATTACAATGGAATGGCCTACCTTTTTAATTTTATTTCTGCTACATTATTTTGAAAAAAATGTCAAGCCACGGCCTTTCCTGGACAGTCTATTAAATAAAAAGCAGAGCCACCAGACTTCACCGACTTATCCGAATATACAACGCGTATCGGAAATAACGCACATCCTCAGACACCCCAATTAGAAAAACTTGTTATAATCATAATGCATGCATTGAAATATTTTTTTATTAGCCTAAACATTGTTTTTTATCGAAAGTATTAACTTGATTATAAGTAAAATGCGTGGTCACTACAAACCTGCGCACGCACACAATCACACGAAACGTTTGCTGTGGTAAACAAACGACAGCGAAATACGATACGGTCTATCATTATTTAACATCGTTAGTGGCTATTGTGACTATCTTAATTTAATCATAATAATCGTACCTAGTTAGCATAATTGATACATTAGAAATTGAAGTAAAAGGGTATCAATGAGAGAATTAAAGGAGAACGGCGTGTTTAAAGTTGTGAATCATAATTTTTTTACAATAATAGAATAACCAAATGACTCTCAGGTTTATTGTCACTTGTTCGGCGTCCTCTTTTTAAAATGCTGACATCAGGTGTCCACCACCTGGCTTAAATATTCCTTTAGTTCACACACACAATGTTTCTTTTCACTGTTTCAAAAGCAGCTGATATCTTATTTTAACTCCCCGGCACTTGTTGTCTCGTCACAATCAACTAGTGGTTTAATAGGAATGTCCCCATAAAGCAAAAGTCTAGAAGCGTCAAATCAGGCGAACTAGGAGGCTACTGGACAGGACCGCCGCGATCGATCCAGCGCTCCTTGTATTCGACTTCACGACGATCTCGAACGTTGTACGTAAAATTCGCGGGGGCACCATCATGTTGATAATACACATTTTGTAAATAAACAAGTAAACTTGTTAAACATTTTTTTTTCACTACACTCACAGAGAATCCAGGTAGATGACTAATTTTATTTATCTAAGTGCAACAATGGCCGCCCGGCCGGTGCTGTACTGTACCTACCAGCGCAGGCGACCGACGCGACGGTGTCAAGTGAGACACATTACGTCTCGCTCTTTCCCGCTGTTAATACGTAAGCGAAAGAAAGATGATAGATATTTTGGTGGTCAATTGTGTGTTATTGTCTTGTACCGACTGTTATGTTGTATTAATGTGTGCGTTCCTGTACGTGGAACCACTAAACAAATGCATTTAAAAAGAAGCCGTTCTACGTTGACTTAAGGTTTATTTTCGTATATTTCGAGTTTTCAAAGCAACGAGTGACTATAATTTACGTAATTTTAATTATTTTAGGATTAAAAAATAATGTTATTAAAAATGTCAGAAATGAATTCAGTAGCCGATTCTGAACAAAGTACTTTCAGAATGTGCATTAAACTTGTAACATGTTGTATTTGCTTGTTGTATTTTATTCTTCTTTTTCTCGACTTCGCCGACTTATCCGAATATATTTGCTTGTTGTATTTTCTTCTTTTTTTCTCGACTTCACCGACTTATCCGAATATATTTGCTTGTTGTATTTTCTTCTTCTTCTTCTCGACTTTACCAACTTATCCGAATATATTTGCTTGTTGTATTTTCCTTCACGCATCGCTATATAAGGTATTTATGACGACCCTCAATCATCGATTTTGTAATTTATAAAACAAACTCCAAAACAAAGTATCTCACAAACTGCCACTGATGTTTTTTTCAATTAGGTGCAGAAAGATCACGTAAAAGATTGAATAAATAGGCTTGCTACACCCATGCAGTGGCATGGTCTAGCCAGGCGGCGGCAGCAATTTCGATGTACAGTCGAACAACTTCCCGCTAGAACACCATAAGGGCGAGAATCGCTCAGCAAGACATCGTCACTTCGGCTTCCTGTATACGACGCCGGACCCGCACCGGTGCCTGCACCGCAATACTGTGTATTCACAACAAAACCGCATCGCCACCGCGTCGACGCCGCACCGACGCCGCACCGACGCCGCACCGACACCGCATGAATACCGCATGGACAAACGCTAAAGCAGCGATCACAGTTCAGTATAGTATTGTCGGAGTAAAATCTTTTACATTTATTACAACTTATTTCCGCCGCTGCTTGTAGATTAAGGCCCTGTTTCACCACCTATAAGTAAGCCTAATCTTTGAAGTGGATTCAAAATTAGAACGAAAGTTGTATGATTTTATATGCCAAATAATTTAATCGGAACTAACTGTACAGTCGTGAAACAGGCCCTAAAATAACTAAGTTCTACTTAATACTTTCTTTTTTATGCTTAATGTTAATATTACGAATATATGCGAATATAACTAAAACAGTGAAGTCTGTACAGTTACACAGACAATCCCACACTTAACTGTGATCACTGCTTTATAATTTAGCGTTGTGACAATACCGTATTTATGCGGCGTCGGTGCGGCGTCGACGCGGTGGCGATGCGGTTTTGATGTTATTACACAGTATTGCGGTGCGGCACCGGTGCGAGTCCGGCGTCGTATACAGGAAGCCTTCCAGTGCTACTTTAAGCCTTGTATTCATTAGGCAACATTTGTTGATAAACACTGTTTATAAACAGTTTATAAGCAGTGTTTCATCATCTCTGGATACAGTTTATAAACATTTTATAAACAAATGTGATGCAACATTGTTTCTGAAACATGTTGCCGTGTTCCCCAATCAAACGGAGAACAAGCCGAAACATTTTGTTTATAAGCAAAAGTCAACAGGTGTGGACGAGTGTTGCTCGAGTTTATTAACATGGAAGTAGTGTGGTCCAACAACCAAGTTTCGATGCTCATAGAGCTTTATCAACAGCATTATGTACTTTGAGACTCTTCAAACAGAGATTATAAAGATAAATTAAAAAAAATGATGCTTAAGCCGATATTGCTGCAGAATTGAATATGTCGCAAAAAGAAGTGGAAACGAAGATGCATACTCTACGCTCACAATTTTCCCGTGAAAATAAAAAGCTTAGGTCATCAAAAAGACTTGTACTTGTATACCAAATCAAAAAGACTTGTACTTGTGTACCATCAAATTCACGAAGGTCATGAAGTAGCTACGTAATTATTTATTTAAGAGATAATTCCGAATCCACCACCTTTCCTTATTTTTTTTTAGTAGCACTCTTATGAATTATTATATAAGCACAAGCAGCACCGAGCATCACTACCTCCTCGGGCGACATACGCACATTGACACTCGTATACAAAACCAGTTTCTAGTGTGCCTCGACTTTATGAGCGAGCTAAGGGATTTTTTTTTCAAACTGGGCCAGCGCCGACTTGTTTTATTGTACTTACATGTCGCGCTAAACTCCGCCGTGGCTGATGTCGTGTCAGAGTAGAACATGCTATGGACACTGAAATCGGCCGCTTTTCGTTGCTGGGCTGAAGATAGGGTTTCATTTAGCAAGCTGCATGTTCAAAGCGAGCGAGCCAAAATATAGATAACGTTAGCATTTTGGCACCCTCTCAGTGCAAACAACACTTTATTAAATAGTGTTGGTATCGAGAATTTAACGATATTGAAAATTTAACGATACTGGTAAATAGCGGTACTGATTTTAAACGAGATTGGATTTCATGAAATGTGTTTACACGCTTTCTTATCAAACAGTGAGTTTATGTTTCTTAGTAAAATGATAATTTAATATTCTGTTGCGCTCATAGCGTGTGTTGACTTGCCTAGCAGTTCGATAAAGTTAAGTTACTCTTACGGAAGTCCCACTTGGATGGGTGATCGTTTGTGTGGGTGTTTCGGATAGCACGTAAAGTCTTCGGTCCCGGTTTTGGTCTCAAGATAAGAATCGTCAGGCCATGTTTAGGCAATCGTGACTACGCCATTCCATGGGATCTGATAGAGGAACGCCGTGGAGGTTTTAGTGAGTAAGTAGTACATGGTGGTACTAAATCCTTCTCATTTCGGGGGAGTATTACAGTCCCCCTACGCTGAACTTTAAATGCCGGCTAGAGGACAAGTAATCTGTGATTTTCACCATAACCAAAAAAGAACATAAAAAATATTGTGCTCGATTCCAAATATTTATTTATTTAAATGTTTAATGACCAATGAAACCAAAACGAAACAAGAACAAAAAAGTAACCTTACTTACAATTAAAAGAATTTACCATCTTTGGTATAAGAATATAAAAGTAGCTAATAAAACTTTAAGTAAATGAATAAAAATAAATGTGTGGTGTGACATTTAATTAATAACAATATATCTCGGAGTAATGGTGCGTGTTGAGGCAAAGGTTCCATTCAATGTTTTGGCGGCCACTAGCGATGTGGAGTAGGTAAGGTCTGCCAGAAAATGTTAAGGCTTACAAATTTACTTATAGAAATAGAAAGAAACATTTTTGCTATACTTAATAAATTAAAATGGACAGGAAAAGGTGAAAATTAAGATTAAATGACTAAAGCACAGTACATAATAATATTTATGTAATAGGTCCCAATTGCGTAATTATTCGAAAATAAAGATGAACTCATCTATTTTGTCCTGACGTTATGGGCCGTCATTCTGTGGCCCTTTACAGCAAAATGGACCACAGAATGACGGCAAAGAACGGAATACAAAAGTGTCACTATGTCACTAACCTATTTATTTTCATGGGTGGCGTAAGAAACGACTAAGGAATATACACATTAAGCAAATAATATCTTTGTGAAAAGATGGAAAACTTTACATCAAACCCTATACCAAAACGACCATTCAGCGTTTTATAGCAGAAAAAAAAATCCTACCATTCACTCATAGTATATTGACTCAAATAAGAAGAAGCATACGTCCAACAACGGACTGCAAAAGGCTGTAATATACTCTACAAATAGATAGTTTAAAAGTTTTTACCAGTGTATATGTCCCACTCTATGATATGTCCGAATCGTCCGACCCAGTTCACGAATATTGCCGCCATATTGGCATCGATCTATCATCGCTGACAGGACTATTGATACCATAAGCCTGATACAACAGCAGTACAACGATTAGACTGGCGCGTATGGTCGCCATGTTTAGAAATATACCTAGCTATAAATTGAATATATTTGATATATTGCTAGTTGGGCAGTGATGATTTGGTTCGCTTGTGATGCTTCCGTAGAAGGAGTTTTGTACGTATTTCACCTTTCATAATCCGCTGCAGGCCTTAGCCTGTCCTTATTTGCTACACAGTAAGGGTCGGCGCAAACGGGCCACCGACCACAGCCACTGGTGGCCAGCGACAGCCACTTAACACACTTTTTTCATATATTTTGTACAGATGCGCCGGACGCGTGTGGCCACTCGCTACAGAAGTAAAATATATGAAAAAAGTGTGTTAAGTGGCTGTCACTGGCCACCAGTGGCTGTGGTCGGTGGCCCGTTTGCGCCGACCTTAACAGTAACACTGTGAGCTCATAGGACGATTTGGTCTACTATACCACGCTGGCCAGACGGGTTGGAACAGGGTTTGAGGTCGAGTTTGCCGTCTCTTCTCAAAGTAAATAGACTGCTTTTTGTATTTTACTTAGTCGCCTCTTAAAACGTCTACGGAATGAAATGGGGTGGTGACATGACATTTTGTATTCTTAATACGTCACCACACGTGCCACAACACTACAAATAATTATTAAAAATTCTGCCGTTACTGGCTAACTGGTTGACAGACAGCGCGCGACCTAAACTGCTAAACGCATGAAGCTGAAATAAAGTATGTTCCTTGGGGTGTAAAGAGGAGCAATAATGGGTATTTGGAAATGCCCTCTGTTAGTGGGTAATAATAAGGGGGTCGGAGATTGCATGAAACTTTTTCTCTCTCTAGGTAAGTGACTTACTTTCACACGGGCGAAGCAGTGGAAATAAGCCAGCAATAAATATATTTTTCACCACAGCAGCTCAAACATGCCGCTTTTGCTGCGAGACAACAGTGAACAAAACGCGATTTTAATTCGAGCGTGAGGCAAAGTAGCTTTTTAATTTTTCAATCTTCAGTGCCACGAATTGACATTGTTCAGCCACAAATTTGAAACATTCGAATTTTACTGTGCTCTGTCTCTTTCACATGCATATAAAAAGTGAGTGAAAAAACAAACCCCTTCGAATTCGAAATTCGATTTTGGAATTCGACCTCAAAGAAAACACCTACATTATAATTATTCTTTTTGCGTTGCAAAAAAAAAAAATTAATAAAGAAATTACTTTTTTTATATGTTATTGTTTACATGTTAAATGCGCAATTTATTATTGGATTTTAATAAAAATAAGTCTAATTAATAGTATAAAATTGGTATTTAACCAATACATTTTTATTTAGAATTACATCAATGATAGATTTGAAAAATAAACATCAGGGACGCGGTATTAAAACGCGATTTAAAAAAGTAGCGGTAGCAGTAGGTATAGCGAAACGTGTTAAATTATATTAATATATAAAATAATCTAAAAAAATGAGTGAAACTAGCGGTGATGACTGTACTTTACTGTACTGTTTCTTTTTACCAGAAGAGTTAAATCAACAAATGATTATGCAGAATTCAATCTATTCCTGTTCATTTCTATGTCTCCTAAGTAATATGTGTTCTCACTGCTGAGGTGAAAAGTTATGTGTGCTACACGAGAGCAAAGTTTTTTGTATCTCGTGCTGTTGAGTCCCTCACCACGCTCAGGATTCTAACTTTGATTCACTCGCTACGCTCGAGAATCAATCATAGAAACCTTCGCTTGCTCGGGACTCAAAATCAGCACTCGAAACAAAAAACAACTTTGCTCTCTTGTTGCACAAATAACTATATCTATTACATACTAGCTTTTGACGGTAGTCCTACTAATATTATAAATGTGAAAGTTTGTGAAGATTTATGTATAGATGGATGGATGGATGGATGGATGGATGGATGGATGTATGGATGGATGTTTGTTACTCTTTCACGCAAAAACTACTCAACGGATTTGGATGAAACTTTACAGTAATATAGTTTATACATCGGAATAACACATAGGCTACAATTTATAAAGATTTTGTATAATGTTGCCATAATATAAGGAAAAGTATCAACTAAGTTGGCAAAAATCCTGAGCTCTGAAAGCTATTAATTGGAATTTTACCCCCTACCTGATGACAGATTGATCTGATATTTGGTATACACTCATATTGTCATCAGGATTAAAAGATAATATTTAAATGATTGTAAATTCAAGATGGCCGCCGATACAAAATGGCGGATCATAATTATTATATTACTTCACAACAACCTCAATATGGGTATCAAATGAACAGGCTTGATTGGTAGAATAGAGCTCACTATGAAAAATCTAAGATGGCCGCTGCCACAAAATGGCGGATTACTTATTTTCCACAAATACCTCAATATGGGTATCAAATGAAAGTGCTTAATTCGTAGAATAGAGCTCACTATGAAAATTAAAGTTATCAAAGATGGCTGTCGCCGCAAAATGCCGGATTACATATTTTCCACAAATGCCTCAATATGGGTATCGAATGAAAGTGCTTGATTGGTAGAATAGGGTTCACTATGAAAAATCCAAGATGGCTGCCGCCACAAAATGGCAGATTACATATTTTTCACCAATACCTCAATATGGGTATCAAATGAAAGGGCTTGATTGGTAAAATAGAGCTAACTATGAAAAATCCAAGATGGCCGCCGCCTCAAAATGGTTGATAACTTAATTGCCACAAATACCTCAATATAGGTATCAAATGAAAAGGCTTGATTGGTAGAATAGAGCTCACTATGAAAAATCCAAGATGGGCGCCGCCTCAAAATGTTTGATAACTTAATTGCCACAAATACCTCAATATAGGTATCAAATGAAAAGGCTTGATTGGTAGAATAGAGCTCACTATGAAAAATCCTAGATGGCCGCCACCTCAAAATGGTGGATAACTTATTTTCCACAAATACCTCAATATGGGTATCAAATGAAAGGGCGTGATTTGTAGAACAGGGCTCACTATCAAAAATCCAAGATGGCTGCCGCCACTAAATGGCTGATTACATATTTTCCACAAATAGCTTAATTTGGGTATCAAATTAAAGGGTTTGACTGGTAGAATAGACCTCACTATGAAAAAAACCAAGATGGCTACCGCCACAAAATAGCGGATTACTTATTTTTTAGAAATACCTCAATATGGGTATCAAATGAAAGGACTTGATTCGTAGAATAAAGCTTACTACGAAAAATCCAAGATGGCTGTCGCAGCAAAATGGCTGATTACATATTTGCCACAAATACCTCAATATGGGTATCAAATGAAAGGGCTTGATTGGTAGAATAGACCTCACTATGAAAAATCCAAGATGGCTGCCACCACAAAATGGCGGATTACCTATTTGCCGCAAATATCTCAATACGGGTATCGAATGATAGGCTTTGATTGGTAGAAAAGGGCTCTCTATGAAAATAGAATGAGAAGTATCAACGTACAACAAAACTTCTTCTTCTTCATGTGCCATCTCCATCCCGGAGGTCGGCGACCAGTTGTCCATATAATGTCCTCTCTTTCGTCATGCGAATTAGTGTCTCTGTACTCTCTGCCTTCAACCAGTCTCTCAAGTTTCTAGTCCATGAAGTTCTTCTTCTACCCCTACCCCGTTTACCCTCTATTTTTCCTTCAATAATTACTCTTAATAAGTTGTATTTATGGTTTCTATATATATGTCCAAAATAGGCTGAAAACAACAAAACTAGAAACTTGAAAATAATAAACTAAAAAAACATTTATTTTAATTTTGGGCGTAGCGTATCCAGCATAAACGTGATGATAGAAATTTCACGTGCCCAACGATTTTATATTTGTCTGATCAATACCTCAGCTTGATGAGAAGTTTGGTGCGATCTGGCAGCTAGGACTTACCGAATTACTTTTTAGCTTTTGGTACATAACCTAACTAGGTACAATATTTTTGCAATAAAACAGTATAACATAAAAAATATACGTACTTTACAATGCTCATTCCAGAGTAGTTATCAAATTGTTTTCAAAATTGATAGATTTTTTGCCATCAGTATTTAATGAAGATGAACTTTGTCTTTTCAGTAAGTAGTTTGGACGAATAGTTTAAAAGTTATCACGATATAATTGACCTAAGCGCAGCGTCATTAAAAGTGCTTACTATGAGTTGGCGCGTTTAAGCGCAGCGGGGCGGAGGGGCGGTCTGTTTATATACTTTGTGGTAATACTGACAGTTTTTATTTTTGCTGCTATTTTATTCAGTAGATACACAAGCTCTTCAATAACTTTAATTTATATATACTCGATTTGGTTAGGTTAGTCACATCAAGATTGTTTACCTTTAATTAAATAACCAAATGGAGTATACATACTAATCTTTGCCTGAAGTTTGACGACTATGAAAACAAAAGTAATTTTAAATATTATCTGTTTATATGTATGCTACACGGCTAATGTGCAGTTCCCTTTGTGATGAAATTTGATACGGATAGTCTGAAACCTGGGGAAGTACAAAGGCTACTCTTTATTAAAATTTCATGCGGGCGAAGCCGCGGGCGAAAGCTAGTCTATTATAATTCGATATACTTATGGTAATATATCGTATTATAATAACAGTTAATTTGTGACCTAAATAAATGTATCTATAGGTACTACTGCTTTATACTAGCTTTAAGTTAAGCAGTGCTGAGGGGCACTAGGGAACATTATAAAGTAACTTTCGGGTTTGTTTCCAAACTAGTTAAAGACATGATGTTTCTGTCCTTCGCGTATTGTAGCAAGTTAGCAACTCTTTTGTAAGCGTCCAAGATACAGTAACACGTGTTGTCATCAGATAAACAATTCCTCTACAGATAAGTATCCAGGATGTGGTAAAATACCATCAAACAATTCGTATTAAAAAAAGTTGTAAAATGTTCGAAAATAGCAAATAATGGGCTTTGTATAAATCAATTACTTATAGAAATACAATATTATTTGTAAGTAAACTCGAAAAGTTGCATAGGGTTCCCACCAAGAACTTAGGGTCCCAAGCCAACCTCACCTGCAAGTGGTGCACCTGCCGATCAACGGACGAGGCTCTGGCAAACAAAATATCCCGATAAGCGGCAATAGGCTCGCCACCTATTACGTGGGATCAAAACACTGGCGAAAAGTGGACGTTTAATATGCCTCTGCCTACCCCTTCGGGAAAACAGGCGTGAGTCTATGTATGTATGTAAACTTGAAAAACGTATATGAATTTAATTATGCATTAAGTAGCTTCTCTATCGTACGATTTTATATTCTTAAAATGCCCCACTCTCTGTTTACTCCTGCCTCTTTATCTAGTCCTCTAAAATCAATACCGTCCTCCAATATTGCCGTCAAATCTATAATAGCTACTAACTGCCATTATCAAAGCAGTTCATGTATGTGCATAAATTCAGTTACCTCACATAACCAGACATGCCAGATCTACAAAAGCAAGGATTTAACTCACGCTATTAACGTTAAAAATATGAGAATACAACATCAAAGTAATTTGTACGAAACTGCAGACACCGCGAATTAATTGTAAACAAAATATATAATTAACATTTTGTCACAACAGTTAATCCAATCTCGACTAATTAATCTGTCGGTCTCAAGTTTAAATGACAGTACAATTTTTGTCAAACGGAAAAACAAAACGTTTCCCGCGCAAAATTGTCAAAGCCCTTTGACAGCGTAACCTCAAACACGCTTTGTAATCAACGCATCAATTAACGATGTTATAACACAACCATTGTTTAAAACAGGAAAACAATAATCAAAAGTGTATTATTTAGCTATGGCGGATGTATGCGTATAATTTACAAGCGGATATCGCGTACATTGTCTCGATTCAATCCGTCTAATGAAGGCGGGAACGAGTGACGTACGGCGGCCATGATGCCTTGCATTAGGGCTGCACGCGACAACTTAATTTAAAAAGTAATTTTCTTGAATTTGATTGGCGTTCTTATTTTTTTTCTTTTTGTAGATTTTGTGGTTGTGTTGAGGCACGAAACAGTTTGTTGCGTAACCAAGGAAAAGGAACTTAATGGCGTAAATGTATTAGGCAGTTCTTTTAATTCTTGCATATTTGCTTTAGGAAATTTGACCACTAGCAATTTTAAAGCTGTAGGTACATATTGGTTGTTATTACCACTCGACCTGCGTAAACAATACAATAAAGTAAAATCAATCTGTCTGTCACTTTAGCTCTGGATAATGATTTCTCCAAAGAGCTACTATGATATTACTGCTAAGCCAATATTTTCTTTTTCATAGTAAACGAAAGAAAATCTTCCTTTCATCATGTCAGCCTAGAGACGTCCACTGCTGGTCATAGCCCCCCCCCCCAAGGTTCTCCACACAGACCGATACCTTCCATTATATTACAGAAAAAACAGGATGTAAGTTTTTCATAGAATAAGTAGTTGTGTTCAGGCTTTTCACGTAGTTTCCTGAACACGACTCAAGTTACAATCAGTGAAATCACCATCATCATACAGATTTTCGTAGTCCACTGCTGGATATACATAGGTCTCTCCTACTTTTCGTCATGATAGCATTATGAGTCAACAGAATGATTTGACCTACTATACCACGCTGGCTAGACGAGTTGATACACGTTTGATCACGAGTTTTAAGTCTCTTCCCAAAGATACTATTTGCTTCGCGTATTTTTCTACGATGTCTACGAAATGAAATAAAGTAGTGATAGGTATGGGAGACCGGGTATGATTGTCACACGGGTTGGTTGCCACAGAGGTCATAATAGAATTTCGAGTGGTCGAATAAGTCCATTAAACGTCATGTTGGAGTACGCTGACATGAGGTACAAATGGATGTGCCACTCCTTCGCTCCTACCACGCCGTTTAATTGTCTGTTATGGCCTCTGTGACAACCAACCAGTGTGACAACTCGTAGGATCGCCATCCTGCGAGTGCGGAGAGCCAGACCAAACTCTAGCCTACATCGTGAATGATTGTCCGCTCCACCGCCTCCCTGACGGTATGTCCGAGTTGCACCAGCTCTCTGCAGCGGCCAAAGACTGGCTAATAAACCTAAAAATAGACATATAGGATCCAGCGCAAAGAACGCCATACGAAATGATGATGAGTGTGACAACCATACCCGGTCTCCCCTACTTTGTATTTTAATCTGAAATTTTTGCAACTAAGCACAAATTTTAGCTTATCAGAGCCTCAACCGACCAACTCCAAACATATTATCAAAGCTGCTTGCCAGGTATAAAAGCACCCAAGATTGTATCGAGAATCGAGAGCAACACTAATGAAACGCGACAATACCACAGAATCTCCAAGAAACAGCGTGGCACCAACAAGACGGTGTTTCAGTGTTTGTTTACTTACGCAGCGGGAAACACGCGTATTTGCATACAAATTGAATGAAGTTGCTGTCTCGGAAGCTCGCACTCATGCAATCACATTCAAATCTTGTGCAAACACCAACTGTGTGCTCAACTAATACTGACACCTCAATCTTGCCGGGTTTACCACGGTTTTCTATAAGATTTCAGCTTCATTCATGGATTTAAGTCGTTAGCGCGGAGTTTACTACAATTTGTACCAGAAAAAACATAATATATGAAACTAGACGACGCCAGCAGCTACGCCTGCAATTTTTTTAAATTTACTTATTTTGGCCGATCCCGTGGGAATTTCGGGAAATCCCTTCTTAGTGCACCCCTACGGTCCCCAAGGAACATACATGCCAAATTTCAGCTTCCTGCGCCCAATAGTTTCGGCTGTAGCGTGTCTGTCAGTCAGTCAGTAACGCAAGGATTTTATATATTAAGATTACAATCGCAATTTGAGCCTCAGGTAGTGCTAATACTCTACTGTTGACTTCATGTTGAATAACAATTTTCTGAATGGCAGCACTCAACTATACGTTGCCTAACTTGCAATCGTTGCAAAGTCCTGTCAAAGCCGTTTCTATATCGGAATATAGTAAATATTCCACCTAGAACCGGATTTCAAATAAAGTCCAAGAACATCATCTTGGCTGCAAGTTGGATAACGCGGCGACGATGACTCGTAATTATACCTCGACCAGTTCACACATCATCAGCCTTTAATAGTCCACTGCTGGATTAGGCCTCTCCTTTGAAAGGAGGAATTGGCCTACTATACCACGCTGGCCAAACGGGTTGGTATAGGGTTTGTATCAAGTTTACCTTCTCTCACAGTACTGTTCTCTGCATAATATGGTCCCTCTGTCGGCTTTTACGACACCCACGAGATGATATGGGGTGGTGACATTCCGTATTCTTAATCCGTCACCACACGGACGATGATCGACCAGTTCAGTTGACGGCAATTACAAACGTCTACGATAAGACACACGAGACGGTTAGAAAATATATTTAAGTAATAGCATCTTTTTAGTCAATTAACACCACTGATACTTCAAAGAAGACTCATTTCAATTACCCTCTAGCCCTGCCATCAGACAGCGATAGTAGAAAAAGTGTACCAAAGTAAAAAGCACGCCCACCTCGTTCGCCTACAAAAAATACTATTTTAATTTATCGCTACTTTTGTACTAAATAAACAAGCCTGTTTGGCTGGAAAATTCCAAATATATTCACAACAAAATGAACTTTTAAAAGGCTAAACAAAATTAAAAAAACTCAAGCTATAACATTTTATAACGATGTTATTTTTTGCCTTAATTTTTAATTTGTTTTGAGTGCGGGCAACCCTGGGTGACAATGGCGGGAAAATATTGACGTCAGAAGCGAGTGTGTTGAGGCAGAGACGAGTTTGCGCTATTGTGGTGATGTTTCGCCTCTTAGGCCCTTCGTACACAAAGCTACGTTAATCACCGATACTAAAGTTGTATAGTCGGCAGCGATAGCCGAGTGAAGATACCAACGGACTGCTATGCAGAGGGTATCGGGTTCAAATCCACGGCGCATACTTTTCGAAGTTACGTTAATTTTATTATCGCTTGCACCGTGTCTCGAAGAGTACGTTAACGGCCCGGTCACGGCCTACAGCGGCGGGCGGTAGCGGCGAGCGTTTTGCGCGGCCGCCTCAGAGTGATCGCGCCATGTACTTACATTGCCCCTGCCGCGCCGCTCGCTTAGACTGTTCTTGTGACCAGGCCCTTAGGATGTTAGCCTTGGCTGTTTTGAAGATCTATGACAGACGTTATAAGGAATCAGTACCTATGAATAAACTGTCACTAGTCTAAACCAAGGAATATCGCTATCCCTCTGGGTTGCGGCGGTCAGTCGTTGTGTGAAAAATATAAACATACTGCGAAATCTGGTTAGACGTGAGTCGACCCTTTGGTGATTATAAGCGTATCGGCTACACGGCTCATATGAACTTAATGTTCTATAATTGCTCTGCCATCTTGCAACGCGACGACGCGCGACGCGGCGTCTGCAGTGACGATTTCAGACATTAAGCGCGTGACATACATCGTAGTCGGTGATGAATAAACAAAAAATAACGGCAGGACTATCGTATCGAGTATCGTGGGTACTAATTACTCTGGGTATTTGAATTGCGATAGTAGCTTAGGACTAAACCATGGAATATAGCTATCCCATTGGGCTGTGGTGGTCCGACAAGCAGTCGCTCTGTGGAAAAGCAAATTTTCAGTCAAATCCAGTTAGCCTAGAAAGCGGACGGCTAGGAGGATGATGATGAGCGTAGAGACTAAGATCATACGTAGCTTTGTGTGCAAAGAGCCTTACACTATCAAATCGTGCCGTTCAACGCGTCCGATCAAAGTAGTGATGTGCGTGATTCAAGCTTGTGTTACTGTAGGGACGTTGACGCGTTTGTTTTTATAAAAGTGTTACATGCTATTGGTAGGTGCGGCAATCTGTCCGCAACCATAACAATATGCAATTTGAATAATAGCGAGAATACTGTATTTAAGGTAGGCAGCGATAGCCTAGTGTAATATATTAGCAATACAATGTATTAACGACCACTTTATGAATTTTATAAAGTGGTTGTTAATACAATTCGGTATTCTCTCGTTTTCCATAAATTCATTTGCACTAATATTGTTTGCCATAATCATCCCCGATCATAATATTTACTTGCACTATTATCATTTATACTAATAACGTTTGCCTTAACAACTCAACAGTGATAACTTTTATTTGCCATAAAATGACTTTCTATAACAACATATATCATAATAATTAGTTTCCATAAGTAACACATCTCATAATCGACTCTTGACATAATCAAAATTTGATATAATTATGAAAATAATACATAATATTGTTAGGTCGAAATTAATTATCGTTAACACCCCGACTCAGTGCAATCTGACTCGGATAGGTTAGGTTAGGGTTCTCTTTTGACCCTTAACCCAAAAATAGGAGTCCTGCGAAGCAGGCCTCCGTCAAGTTAGTCTACATTCTTCAAACTAGTTTTATAAACTGAAGTTGAATTAATTATCGTTAACATCCCGACTCAGTGCAATCCGACTCGGATAGGTTAGGTTAGGGTTCTTTTTTGACCGTTTACCCAAAAATAGGAGGCCTGCGAAGCAGGGCTCCGTCAACTTAGTCCACATTCTTCACACTAGTTAATAAACTGAAGTTGAATTAATTATCGTTAACACCTCGACTCAGTGCAATCCGACTCGGATAGGTTAGGTTAGGGTTCTCTTTTGACCGTTAAGCCAAAAATAGGAGCCCTGCGAAACAGGGCTCCGTCAACTTAGTCCACATTCTTCACACTAGTTTGGTAAACTGAAGTTGTTCAACATCAGTTTGTTCTCTATTTTCTTCTTAGATTATGGAAAACGAAAATTATAGCAAATACATTTATGGATTTAAATTATTATGACACTTGATCGATTATGACTAATGGAATTAGTGAAAGTCATCTTATGTCCTTTCACGATTATGACAACTGAAGCGTTATTTCTAATGAAATTATGGCAAATACCAGTTTGGCATATGAAATTATGGCAAACATTAGTAAACCATACAATTCGCCTTTCCAGCGTCGATATGTATGTATGTATGTTCCACCGTAACGCCTAAACTACCGAACCAATTTTAATTAATGGGGTGTCAATAGATTCTTAAACGACCCGGATGACATAGGCTATATAAATGTAAAATGAGCTATTACGGAATTACAACATACTAGAGAATATATAGACTGCCTCCGTGGTCCAGTGGATAGCAAATGCGTCTGCTGATCGGAGATCCCGGGTTCATTTCCCGGGTCGGGCAAAAGTCTTACTGGGTTTTTGTGAATTCTCAGTAGCAGCACGGAGTCTGGTGATGTGCCCGGTAACGGCAATAGGCTCGCCCCCTATTACGTGGGACCTAAACATTCATGGCGAATAAATAAATAAATAATTAATAAAAAAATGAGAATATATGGGCCATACATTTTAGTTATTTACGTAATCGTCGGATTAGAAGTAGTTTTTAAACTTAATTGTTATTAGACAGCGACTTTGAAATACAAATACATCTTACAAGCAATAAGTTTACTTAACAAGAACAGTTTATACTACGTTCCGTATATCCTAGTCAAAGTATTTGATTAGTTCTGTTTCTTGGTGCAAGTGTGTGATAAAGGCCAAGTTAAATTGCATGAGTTGCGCTGGGAACTTAGGACGGTTCCGCTTGCCGGCTTAATTGAGTATCCTGCTTAGATGCGCAAATATTGATGATCTTTTTATTCAGTCTTCTGATTTTGAGTAATGAATGTAGAGGAAGCAAGTGAGGTTTGCAAGGATAGAAGCGAGTGGCGTTCTGTTGTCTCTGCCTACCCTGACGGGAAAATGGCGTGAGCATATGTATGTATGTGTCTTCTGATTTTTGTTAAAAACTTGGATTTCCTTATAGCAGCGATAGCATAGTGCTGAGATCATCGGACTGCTAAGAAGAGGATATCGGTTTTAAAATCCACGAGGCGCACGACTGATTTTCTGAAATGAATGAAACACCCTGCGGCCGCAGGGGATAGGGAGGACGGCAACGCAACACCGCACCTCCTCTTCCTCAGCGGCCCCACTGCGACGCAACAATGGTGCGCCCCCATTTGGTCGCGGGAGATAGGGCGCGCGGCAACGCAACACCGACACGCCTCTCCTCCTGCGACCGCGCCCGACTGCGAGGAACAGACAGAACTGTCCTCCGCACCTTTGGACGCGTCCTGCGCAGGCCCCTTCAAGCCCACGCGGAGCATCCACCCCCGGGATTTCTCTTAGCTTCACCGCGGGTGTCCAAGCCGGTTACTGAGCCCCCCCCACCACGACAAGGTGGAGATCCAACGGGGGCGATGGTAAACCCATCCTGGTGAAACGGACAGTAAAAGATTCTATACATTGAAAACTATTAAAAGCAACTGCATCTTACTATGAATTAGTATTACTTTTGTAAATAATTGTTTGTAGATATTTTATTTATTATCTTATTCTATTTATCCCGTGTCCGTGTCTAGGTATGTCCGTGTGGTTGACGGCATAGAATACAAGTGTCACCACCCCCTATCTTCCCGTGGGTGTCGTAAGAGGCGACTAAGGGATAACACGATGCAAATACCATCTTTGCGTAGAGACGGAAAACTCGACATCAAACCCTACTATACGACTGCCTCGTTGGTCTCGCGGCATAAATGTGTGCGTGGGATCGGGAGGTCCCGGGTTCGATTCCTGGGTCGGGCAGTGTTATTGGGTTTTTCTGTCACGAAATTCTCAGTAGCAGCACGGAGTCTGGAAATGTGCCCGGTACGGCAATAGGCTCGCCCCTTATTACGTGGGACTAAAATATATCTGGCGAAAAGTGGGTGTAGAAATACACCTCTGCCTACCCCTTCGGGGATAAAAGGCGTGACGATATGTATGTATGTATGTATTTATCCCATTGGGTTTGTCTGTAATAATGTTTGTATAGTAAGAAACTAAATAAAATACTATTTCGATTGGAATCATAACAACCAAGTCTACATCGATTAAAAACCTAACCGCTGCGTTATAAAAACGTCATTAAAATTATTTTATAGCAGTTAAAAGCACTTACATTACAGCAAGATTTTACGACATTTTCAAAGGTAACCCCGACGACAAATAAGTTTGGACGTAAAATGGTGTAATTCTTTGGTTTATTCAATGTTTTATTGATGTCTTAAAAATGTGCGTTACATCTTTTCAATATAATTGTTTGCAAAGGACCATACCTGAGTACTTACAGATTTAAGAATTGTTAAACTTAGGTCTTACCTAGCAAGTATATACTTACCTATTTCGTAGAAAACCAAAAAACATCTTTACTCAATCTTGTTATAGGATTCGGTAATTTATGATTCTCCACAAATAGACACGGTACGATGTTGCGAGGTAATTAGATTCTGCTCCTCAATATATTCATTTATTCAGGCATGTCAACTGTATAAACATAAACAAATACAAACATTTCACAAATTAAACAATTTATATGCTTATTTCAATTATAGACATGTACAACATAAGTGTACAGGTATACAGTTGATAGGTATTATTTATCGTGTCACTTTCTTGTTATTTTACGAATAATAATCAGGTGACTAAAAAAACGCTGGACACAGCTTAACGTTCGTATATCTATGCCAATATTTGAACTTACACATTTGCTTTTATAAATCTGAAACTTCGTTACATCTATGCAATTATTTACATTTTCTTACGTCGTTGTACAAAAACACCAGATATACCAACGATGTTACAGGTAAAAAGAAGTAGATATGTTATAGGCGTACCAAAAGCAGGACGCTAAACATAAGCCAGTTGGCAAGTCTGTCAGACTTGCCAACTGTGTGTGTGTGTATATGTGTGTGTGACGTGGCGAGCCGGCGTCATAGTGAAACTGACACATCTTGTCAACCGAAATTTAAATAAAATATGGAGTTATAGATGTGTACGTTAGTGTACCGTTTCTACGGATTGATTACTACGTAGGTAACGTATCTACGACTTTTCTAATATCATTGAGATATACATATACCTAGACTAAAAACTTACCCGCCACTAACTAGGTAGGTTTTGCGTCTATTATTTTATACTCCTAATTGTTTGAAAATCACGAAAGAATTTTAGCATGTCATGAACAGGTCAAATTCTCGTAGTCTAATATTACAGTGTATAATCATTTCCACTTACTTGCAATAATACAGTCTGCCATCTCTCCCCGTGTGCACCGTCCAGCCCTCCTTCAGTTCCGCCTGCAGTCGCTCCAACGCAGCCTCGTCCTCCAGCGCAGCCCTGCCCGGCTTAGGGCTCCCAGTCCCAAGCCTAGGGCTCCCATACTTCGGGCTAGCCCCCAACTTTGGACTATTGGCGCCCAACTTGGGACTATTCGAACTAGAAGCCCCATCACTCAAACTTGGACTACCCGTCAGTCTAGTCCCAAAACTTGGACTCGGGTTTGGCCTGGGACTCGGGGCTAACTTGGGACTGGCCGTGCCACTGGGACCAGGCGACGACGACGCCTGCTGCAGCAGCATCGTCACGTCATCGTATCATGTTTTGGATCATGTGCATCTGTAACAAGCAGAAAAAGAACATTAAAAAATCGTAATTAAAAATATCCCTGACAATCCGAGACATTCAAAACAGCAAGTCTTAAAAAAGGAGAGACAAATGAAACGCTCCCGTCGGCGAGCTCTCTAAAATGGCAACACCGATTAAAACTGGCCGCAAAAAGTCCAGTAGAAATGCCACCAAAATTGCCGCGAAAAAAGAAAACCAAGGGTTCCCGCGCTAACCGTAATCGCTGGAACGCGCCGGACGAAATATGAATGAAAATGGCGCCCATTTTCGCGATGCCATTTTGTTTACGCGCTTTTTTTACCCACTCGATAAAGTGGGGATTAGGCTATTTTTGAAATTAGGGTCGACCTTTACCGAGGTGGGTGGTTTAAATAAATAGGCCGGTCTAATATCAGTGTGTTTTGAAGCGGAGAAAAGGAAATTATAGGCTTGCTTCAACACCTCGCCGTCTTTGACAATTTTGTGCGTGGGCAAAAGGTTTATTATTACAAAATGTAAAAATAAGTTTACCTTTAATCTACCAATTTTGCTTTGGTCGAACAATTTATTATTTAAAAATAAACGATTAAGCTATTGCCTGATAGAACTGATTCCGATCGTGATTTATCTAATATTTTGATTTGGACGCCATAGAACATCAGTCGCAAAAAATATATTTTATTTATTTCTTTTTATTTCTTGTTACCGAAGTTGTAACACAATAAAATTGTAAGTCTAGCGCAAGGGAAACCCCGAGAAAATTAAAAAATCTTAATGCAAGGCACATTCAGGGTAAGAAACTTGATGATATGTCAAGATCGTTGCATTTGGCGTTCTGTAGTCTCTGCCTTCCCCTCCGAGAAACAGGCGTGAGTCTATGTATGTATGTATTCATGATGTAAGCGAGTCTATGTATGTAACATCATGCTACAGACCTAAACCAAAAAAAAAAAAAAGAACAAACAAACAACAGCCCTTGAGAGTAAACCAAAAAGCTAACAAAGAAACTCTAAGCCACGCAAGCCAGATGATCCTCATCAAATGAAACCGTAGGATACAGCAAGTCATTACACATCACTTAAACCAACTCCACGTAAGCGATTTAATAACTGAATCAGCTGTAATGAATACAAATTAAAGTATTTGACGACCGGTTGGCCCAGCTGGAGTTTAAGTTTAAGTTTTAAAACAGACAACTCCCGCATTAGGACTAAATCCTGTGTCGCGGGGGACTTTACAAACATAGAACTAACGGACACAATGAACACCCAGACACGAAACAACAATTAATGATTCACACAAAGTTTTGTCTCGTATGGGAATCGAACCCACAACACTCGGTGCAGTGTCAAGCGCCGAGGCGGCCGCTTAAACCACTACGCCAACCGTGCAGTCGAAAGTAAAGCGAAACCGTGCAGTTGCAAGTCTCAAGTCTCGTCAGTCTGCCGTGAACATGAATCCTGTAAAGAATTCGAAACGTCGGCTAGTAACAAATTAAAAATGTAGTTCCTAGATCATTCGGTTTAAATGTAATAATAACTTAGGGAAACCAATATATCGCGATTAAATCCGTAAACTGTAGTTTAATTTCAATACAAATAAAAGTTAAATGTTTATAGTCAATCGGTTCTGGCTTCACGTTTACCGATTGGTCTCGATCGTCTCTGACATTTGGGACAATCGACACGGCTGCTTAGACCCATGGTAATTCATTACTGACCCAGAAATAAGAACAAGAATTATATTTAAAAGTAGATAAGGTAAAAGATGTGACGTCCGTGTGGTGACGGATTAAGAATACGGCATGTCACCACCCCATATCATCCCATGGGTGTCGTAAGAGCCGACAGAGGGAGCATATTATGCAGAGAACAGCACTGTAAGAGAATGAAAACTTGATACAAACCCTATACCAACCCGTTTGGCCAGCGTGGTATAGTAGGCCAATTCCTCCTTTCAACGGAGAGGCCTAGTCCAGCAGTGGACTGTTAAAGGCTGATGATGATGATGATGAACGTAAACGATATTCTTTTTTGTTAACGAAACATAACAACTATACGACATTAGTTTAATAGTAATTTCTCCCGACGTTTCAACCGGCCTACATAGGCCGTGGTCACATTAGTTAGCTATTTCCGTACTTTCACAATCACAAATATTTTTGTACTATTACTTAAATTGTGCCATTATTAAGTTATGATAACTTCTCCAAATAAAAAAGCACTGGTTTTGTTTTCAATAATAACCCGAAAGCACGGTAATAATATCTAACAGTATTGTAACTCCATACAAACGCACGAAACTCGAGTTATACCTACGCGCCTCGAGCAGAGTACCCATTAGACTGGGCGGACTGTGCCTACAGTACCCGCAGCCGCTATCGTGCCGCAGCTCGCATGCGGCGCGTCTGGTAGGTATATAACTCACGAAGACGGCCGAGTTACAATACTGTTAGATTATATTACCGTGCCGAAAGTCATCAGTTTCGTGATAAATACGCTATTTAATTAACTTATTAATAAATCTGTGAATGAGCGCGTTAATTAACGTATTAATGAACAGATCAAATATAATTAATTTGCTAATTAACGTTGAAATTTTAATATAATTTGTCTGTTCAAATACAAAAAATGTATTGTATGTATTATACCTTTTGCAATTTTAATGTATTTTAAGTTAAAATCCTTTGTTCTCTTTCCTGCCAGTTTGTCAATGTCCCTTTTCTCAGGAACGAGTGAAGGTTTGTCATGCATTGTGAAGAATCCCTTCGATCCAGATATTATTCCTTTTTACTATTTTCTTAATGCTATGAGCCAGAACTCAATTAAAATTAAATGCAATATTTTTATTCAGAACTAAGCATTGCATTGTTTAGCGAAAATATATCGATACACCTATTTGAAAATACTACCAAATTGATTCTAGATTGTAAATGGTCTGTATACCTACTAGATTCTAAATCGGTTAAAAAGAGGAATTTCAACAGTATCCAATCAGACGCGTATTCACTTTAAAAATGTCTCTAAGGTAAGCGTTTCTGGCTGACCCTTACACCAACAAGTATTTTTTAACGGGTCTTACTCCCGATAAATAATATATTTAAGACATAAATACCTCGGTTTTTGCCAACGTTTTAGCCGACTTGCTTCAGCCGTGGTCGCGCCATATATCGCAAGTAAGACCCACTAAATAACCTTGTACATACATGTATACGTACGTACAAATATGTATACTAATCGCAAAACTTTAAAATCGTTTAAGTATCTAAATTATATTGCGTACTTCCAAGTACTATCAACGGAGCTCTAATCTTCATCCCGCAACTTAATCTCCCGTCAATCATAGTGAGGTATTAAGACTATTAATTTATGGGAGGGCCGACAGCGGTCGACACCTGCCGAAGTTCGCATGGCGGCCCAAAGGACACGCTTAGAAATACGTGATAAATTGTCTATTGTGTAGAGTGAATCTGGTTTTTTGGATGAATGCTTTTTATTTTTATTGATAATTTGTTAGAAATTAGGGTGCGATGTATCTTTTACATATATTTTCTCTGGAATCTGTAGTGGATAATGCACTGGGAAAAAAGATTGCGAGACATTTTCGAACGCAGTCAAATTATACAGGGTGTTGATTTGCATTTGCAAAATATTTTAAGGGGTGAATATACTGAATACAAATACATGAGTAAATTAGTCACTAAAAGTTTAAAAAAAAATTCATCATACACTTTGAAAATTAACTCGGTGTATTGACCGCCGCCGCCGATCAGCTGATCACCATTACAAGTGCCTAACACACACAAGCACACGTACCCACACCGTACAGTGACTGCGCGATACAGTTTTATTTTGCACGATTCAACAGTTTATTCTGAATTAGTATCTAAGTAAAATTTAATGAAAAAAAACCGGCCAAGTGCGTGTCGGGCCACGCGCAATGTAGGGTTCCGTAGTTGCCCATAATGACTTGCTGCAAAGGGTATTAATGTACAACAAATCCGACTGTTTATTTTGCTGAAAAAATAATTTTAATAACACTATTATAAAAGCTAAGTTTTGTTTTGAAAAATACTAGGTATGTATCCAGTTATGTATTGTAAACATAAAATGTGGTGTCCAAGATATACTACTACTATACATACGTAGTACCGTAGTACATTACATACCAATGTACGTATATCTTTAAGATTAAGCCAGCGCGCCCAATGTGAACTCACAGAAATAGGTATAAGTTAACCGACGATTACTCATAAACTAGTGATATATACTTAGCCTTGATAGTTTTCCTTTTAAAATCGTTATATGTACTACATTTGTGATTTTTTTCACCTCTTCCAAATTAATAGTTTAGCCGGCAGAGGGGGAGGACACTTGAGTCTAACAATTTTTTTCACTTCAAAGCTTGATATTTGACAAACCCAGCACTTGATCCAAAAATGATTTGAGCAAACTAATAATATTTTTTTAAAACCTATCCAATGATACTCCACATGATGGGGTACTCAACCAAAAAAAAATTCAACCCCACTATATATGTAGTGGCAGATACCCTTAAAAAATATTTTCCTAAATTTTATTCTACAGTTTTGTTGCAATATCTTATGTCTATATTCATGTCAAATATCAGCTTTCTAGCACCAGGCGTCTTTGAGCTAGGCTGCGGACGGACAGACGGACGGACATAACGAAACTATAAGGGTTCCTTGTGGACTACGGAACCCTAAAAAGAGTCTTATACCTATCATCGCACACTGTTTAAAATAATTTTAGGTGAATAAGTATACTGTCTATATTGCATTATTAAAATATTTTGCAAATGCAGATCAACACCCTGTATAGTACTTAATACCGCAGGACAACTTACACACTGTCATACCCTGTATTGAAACCATACTAAAGGCATATAACTAACCATGCTGGTGATTCTGTAGTGCATGACTAAACTATAGCCTATTTCTCTCTTTTTCTCTTTGACGAAACTGAAAAGAGATGGAAACAAATAAGCTATATCACAGAACCACTGAATTAGTTTCCTTGTTTTTACACATCTACTTGCCTTTTCTAACATTGCGTGTTCATAAGAGACAGAAAAAGACAGATTTTACTTTAGTGAGATTGACAAGAGAATTAGACCGATTATCTGACAGCAAATTAGTAAGAAAAGCGTAGCAAAGCTGAGGAATTTGTTAATAAATAAACGGGATGGCTCTCCGTCTACTAGACTAATTCGTTAGCAGTCGACAGATAATTTACGAAGCCTGTAGGATGCTATAATTGCTGACAGAAACGTTCGGGATGAAATATTTAGGCAATCACAGTTACTTAACTATACTTATTATAAAATGAAGGCAGCGATAGTGGAGATACCAACATAACAGACTGCTATACGTAGGATTCGGGTTCGAATCCACGGCACGCTACATTGAATTTGCGACGTTATGCGGATTGAATTGTTTATTATTGCTTGCCCCGTGCCTCGGCGTGCACGTTATAAAGATCTTCGACAGTCGTAGGCTGACTACCTACCAAAAAAATAACCTGTCCTACTGCAGGGTAAAGGCTTGCCTACCCTCTTTCCACCTCTCACTATCGAGAATGCCTTACACAGTTTAAAAAACATTGTATAATTTTTAAAACCTCAGAAATATTATTGAAGAATAAATTTGCCTTCGCGTGTTGCAAGTACGCCATCACGATCAGATACCACGACACTTTGTAAAAGCTTATAAAAACTTATAACACTGCAATGCAGGCTTAAAATATCGTCCGCAAAAACTCCCAAGATTATCCTCTATAACACGGCATAAAAAAAATATCTGGTATAAGGTGCAACCCTTTCCCGCCCTTGGAATGTATACAAGCTATGTACTGATTCGGGATGTATGCCTACCCTAAATAAAACAACAAATGTATGCAAATTTATCGGTAGTCCTACATGAAACGGACAGAGGACTGTTCAAACAACACCTAGATAATCAAATGTAATGTAAATATATCCCGGCGGCGTCGTTTACAACATTAAAACGTGCATCTTAATTGTTATACACATGTAAGTAATAGTTATTCTAAGTAAATTTAATTTTTATTTATTTATAGTCTCACGCCTGTATCTGTATGATGACTATGTATGTCGTCTGTATGTGTAATATTACACCCACATTTCGCCATGAATTTTTAGGTCCCACGTAATACGGGGCGAGCCTATTGCCGTTACCGGCCACATCATCAGACTCCGTGCTGCTACTGAGAATTCGGAAAAACCCAGTAACAATTTTGCCTGACCCGGGAATCGAACCCGGGACCTCCGATCAGCAGTTGCATACGCTATCCACTGGACCACGGAGGCAGTCACACACTACCATGAGAATCGAAAAAATGATCGCATCTTGTCTACATCTTATCGTAAATTTTTGAAGGGCCTTAATCGCGTAGTTTTAAAAGAAATTGAAATGTCTATACCCTCCAAATAAGCATACGACCGTCAACAATCTATTATTTTTTTACTTAGGTAATCTAGTACTGACTGCCTCCGTGGTCCAGTGGGTAGCGTAAGCGACTGCTGAACGGAGGTCCCGGGTTCGATTCCCGGGTCTGGCAAGAGTGTTACTGGGTTTTACCAAATACTTAGAAATACTCATTAGCAGCCCGCAGTTTGGTAAGGTGCCCGGTACGGCAAAAGGCTCGCCCCCTATTACGTGGGACCTAAAAATTCATGGCGAAATGTGGGTGTAATATTTACACCTTTGCCTACCCCTTCGGGGATACAGGCGTTATACTATAAATAAAAAAAATAAAAAGTCTATAGTCTGGTACTCCGACGCGGCAGTAGATTTCACCCGCGGGTCTGCCCGCGTGAATTATGCATTCAAAGACTACGCCACGGATTTTAATATTACTTATTTGCAGTAATAAAGCTAACAAATCCGAGTACCTTGCACATATATATATAGGCTACCGTTTATCCCGTGGGGGGTTGGTTGTCCCGTCCCGCGAGCAGAAACTAGTCATGCATTTGTACAAACCAAAACGCAAAGACACTACAATTCTTTTTTTTATTTATGGACTCACGCCTGTATCCCCGAAGGGGTAGGTAGAGGTGTAAATATTACAACCACATTTCGTCATGAATTTTTAGGTCCCACGTAATAGGGGGAGAGCCTATTGCCGTACCGGGCACATTACCAGACTCCGTGCTGCTACTAAGAAATTCCTAACGGAAAAACCCAATACCACTTTGCCCGACCCGGGAATCGAACCTGAGACCTTCCGATCCCACGCGCACATTTATGCCGTGAGACCAAAGAGGCACTACAATTACCTTATCACCCTTATCACCTAAAGATTCGTAACTATATCCATAACAAATTTTCCAAAGCAGGAATCAAACTCAATACCTTACTGAAGCTTAACTACAGCTCGGTAAGATCATCTCCAAAATATACGCCACAATAACTCAATGATCCTAATCCCACAATTCGACTCCAATCCTCGACACTATACAAACACTGTGTCAAATCCCACACACAACACCATACAACCGCCGGCTAAGCTCCTAATGGTCCGAGAGCTGGCATCAATTTTGGGTAGGTATTTGAGGCAATTGCCATGCCCACGTAAAAATATTCTGCAAACCAATATAAAAATGCCTGGCAATGTTAAAACCCCGACCAAATCATCTGGCTATTTCTTTATTCTTTAAACATTAAACTTCAATATTTAAAAATTATACTTTGCCTCAAATACTATATGTATTTGAGGCAAAGTATAATTTTTAAATATTGAAAAAATTATTATTGAAAAAAAATATTGTAATTTTCTATAGCCCCGCTATTCGCCAGCCAAGTCTGCAGTTCCGCGTTGGGGTAATAGGAGAGGTATAAGGCAAGTTTTCAGCTTGCCTCAAATACCTACACAAAACTGATGCCAGCTCTCCTACTATAACGCAACTATCTTGTTGGAAAACAACGATTAAGAACTCCTAACAATGCCTGCCAGTAACACACTTCACGAAGAAAAAAAGAGATAACAGATACGAAAATCCATATGTTAGAAAAGGGTGAATATAAGTTTATGTGACAGGTAGGACGTTGACCTGAATATGTATGAGTGGATTTCGTGAACGTAACTTTGGATAATAAGTTTATTTTTTAATATAAATAATTTTACTAAGATATTGTCTATGAGGGTCTGATTGTATAGATAGCGCAGAGGTTTAGACGGTCACATTGCCGTTTAACACTGCGCCGCTAGTCATGGGTTCGATCCCCACACGAGACGATACTTTGTGTGATCCGCAAATTGTTTTTTTTACCACTTTCACACAACACCATCTAGTCCCAAACTAAGCAGAGCTTGTACACTTGTGTGGTATACTTTTTTTTGTAAATACATACATACTATTATAAATATAAACACCCAGACCAAGACAAACATCCATGTTCACGCACACAAATGTTTGACTTGAGCGGGAATCGAACACGCGACCTTCGGCGTAGCAGTCGGTTACACTCCCGCTTCGCCAATCGGTCGTCGTCGTCATCAGTTGGATCGAGACTGATCGTTTTTGTATTCGGTTGAATGTTAATAACACAAAAATAATTGATTCCAGTTTGATAGCAGGATCGCTTTTTTAAGTATTCTTAGTCAAAACAATAATGGTCAGGTCGATTTATAAAATTGTGGAACGTCATTTCTAAATCGGTTTATTACTCTGTGGGTTGTAGTCAATCTTAATTTAAACTACCCAAAGGTTTTGTAGATTACTTTTAAATGAGATTAATCGCTCTGAATATTATAATTAAATAAGATTAATCACTGTTAATTGTTTATAATATTAGAGAGTTAGTCTCTAATTAAACTACACATTGGAGAAAGCTGTTCTTACCGCTTTGAAGTAACTATACCCAGCAGAAGTTTAGTGCAGTGTAGTTACAACGCTATCAGATAAGTACCTGGTAAATTAATTTGACAGATACCGTATGCGAATGTTCTTCCAATTTTGCATTTATCTACAAGATAATACCTAACCAGAATTAGTGAAACTAGCCCTCATGGCTCATTGTTATAATGCCTGCGTATACTGTATTTGAAAGTGTTAAGCACATTCTAAAAACACAAGAACATATGTGAACATTGTCCGTGTGGTGACGGATTAAGAATACATTACACACATACATTACTGAGAAATAAGACATTCTAGTGTATAATGTGTCCATAATGTTTCAAAGGAAGTGAATAGACATAGAGATATAATACATACATACATACATAAACTCACGCCTGTTTCCCGGAAGGGTAGGCAGAGACTACGGACTACTACTCTTCTGTTTAGGGGACTTCTAACCTTTCCTGTTTTAAGGAGGTCTCCGATCTGGTCAGAGAACGTCCGTCTTGGTCTTCCCCTTCGTGCTGTCCCATTCACACTTGTCTTATATATCTGCTTGGTCAGTCTTTCGTCATCCATCCTCTCCATGTGCCCAAACAACCTTAGTATTCCTTTCTCGATGCTTGTCACTACATCTTCTTTTACCCCACAACACTCTCTCGTCACACAATTCTTTACTCTGTCGGTCAAAGACACACTACACATACTTCTCAGTGCTCTCATTTCTACAGCATTTATAATTGGACTGAAATATTGAAATTGACCATTCTATAGAAAGTGACAAAACACAAATTGGGATGCCTATTTTTTTAGGAGCAGAAGCTGTGATGTTAAGGACGCTAGAAAGAGAGAACAACATCAACTATTTTTTAACTCAACAACAATCATCAAGTATTATATAACTTTGTATTGTAGCGGCACTGTTGTCAGATTTATGTTGCTTGGCTCAGGCGCTATATTCACCACGTTTTGGTTAGTAATTACTCTGCGTTACCGAGTGTAGTTTGCTAAACACACATCACATCTGCTGACAATAATAGGCTAGTTGACCAAAAAATATTTATAAGTCCGTCCTTTAGATTATTAAAAAATAAGCGATACATATTTTTTTATTTGTAAATTAAACCAAAAATGACCAAGATATAGCTCATTAAAGTTACGTATAACGTCACACCGAGCTGCATTTTTTCGCACTAGGTGACGTCACACGTAACTTTAATGGGCTATAGCTTTGTTATTTTTTATTTAATCGAAAAAGAAAAAATACGTGTCCAATACTTTTTTATAATCTAAAATACGAACTAAATAAAATGTAATTATTTTGACCCTGGAAACTACCCTATATGTATACAAAAGGCATTTTAATCAGTCTTTGGCAGATGCAGAGATAAAACTCTATCTTCAATTTAAGAGCCAAGCCCTTGTCGGTGGAGTTCCTTCCATGATATCCTATCTTCAGCCAGTGCTTTGACTTCTTGATACGACGTGACTTTTACCTTTTCTTTCACTTGATCTATGAACGTCCTTCTTGGCCTTCCTCTACCCCTTCTGCCTTCTATTTTTCCATCCAAGATATTCTTTATAAAATTGTCATGTCGTATCAATCATTTTCCCTCTTCTGTTATCAATTGTTTTTAAAATATGTCCTCCTTTACCATATTTAGAACTTCCTCATTTGTCTTTCTTTTAGTCCAACTTATTCTTTCCATCCTACGCCAACACCACGTTTCAAACGCTTCCAATCTCTCTCTGTCCCTTTGTATCAATGTCCATGTCTCTGATCCATACAGTGCTATACTCCAGATATAGGATTTAATGAATCGTTTCTTGGTCTTAGTTGAAATATTTTTGGTCGTAAGTAGCTGTTTTTTGGAGTTATAGGGATAAAACTACGTACCTTATATTCGTTATCTATCTATTAGTATCTCTTATTGCGCCAATTGTGGCCATGAAGCCATTAATACAGGTACAGCCTGCCTTTCATTACACCGTGGTCACAGCGATGTCGAAACGACTAGTCTAAGTAGGTAACTGTGAGAAACCTGTGAACTTTGCAATATAGTTTATTAGTCTAATGCGTTTCTTTCATAAATCGCTGAGCCTTTGTTCCTGAAAGGTTAGTGTCACACCCACATTCCAATAGCTTTGTTTGGTGGGTCGTAAAACGACTAAGACTATTTAATGTACCTACTGACCTTAATTTAGCCACCATTTTTTTATTTACTATGTACTAGGTTCTGAACCAGCTCCACCCGCGTCTCTGTTACCTATATTGTACACTAGCTGTTTATCAAAGTTTTAGTCGCGTCCTGAGGGTACTACTTCGCGTATCCGGTTAATTTATAGCCTAAGTTACTCCTTGGTACATCAGCTATCCGCCAGTGAACGTCCCGTCAAAATCGGTCCAGCCGTTCCAGAGATAAGCGAAAACAAACAGACAGACAGACGGACAAAAATTGAAAAAATAACATTTCGGTATATGTACCGTGTATACATCCTATAAATGCATTTAGTAAAAAGCGGTTATTTTAATATTACAAACAGACACTCCAATTTTATTTATATGTACCTATAGATAAAATTCGTCGTTACTGACTAACGAAGCTATATTACAGAAAATTACAGCTATATTACTATCAAAAGCCATCCAGTAGTTTTATGCGTGAAAGAATATAAATACTTACGAATAGTGAGAAGATTCGAGTAAGAGAAATCTGAGCTAATCTTTTTAATCTCCTTCGCAACTGAGCGGACTTTTGTATTAAACTTAAATTTAACGAAGTGTTAAACGTTTCAGCCATACGTTTGAACTTCAAGCCAAGCCATACTACGTTTCAACAACCAAAATTGTGTGCACAAATGTAATGTAAATTCAACCAAAATTCAGCGCACATTAAGTACATTTTACACTAGCGACAAAATTAGGTACCTCTGCCTCGCTAATACTGCAGCCAATTAACATAATTAATTCACATTTAGATATTAGCCACCGTATTATACGCCAGACTTGCGTAAATACTTACATGCCATAGGTACTCATTTACTATTGTAAACGCGAAATGTTGGTAAGATGTATGGATTTTATTTACTGTTACTATTATATAGCCCAGTGGTGTACATAACGGACTGCCGAGACGATGGTCTTGGGTTCGATCCCCAGTTACCCCGGGCTGACTGACAACACCTCTGACTTTTCGAAGTTATGTGTGTATTAAAAATGTCAATTATCGCTCGCTTATAGTGTGCCCGGTAGATGGCAATAGGCTCGCCCTCTATGACATTGGGACCTACCTAAACATAACCTAATAAACGTGGGTGTGTAGTACACCTCTGCCGACCCCTTCGGGTATAAAAGGCGTGAAGTTATGTTATATTATTTTTAGGAAATTTTACAGTCATCATCATCATAAGCTCCATATTAACTGTCCCACAGCTGGACACGGGCCTTTTCTCACTATGAGAATTTTCGGCCATAATAACTAACTACGCTGGCCAAGTGCACGTTGACAAACTTCACATGTCTTAAAAGAACTTTGTGGCAACTCTCAGGCAAGCAGGTTTCATTGCGATGTTTTCTTTCACCGCTCATCAAGCAATAATTAAGAATTTAATTTCGTACCCATTCAGAATAGAATCGAATAAATTTTATTTTCAAGAATATGGTGGTACAAATCGTGTTTAAAAATAAAATATTATTACAGCATATTCTGCCATTTAAGGCGTCTAAATGTTGAATATAGCAATAGACTTAATTAATCTGCAAGCGTACTTAAATACAATTGGATTATATAAAAAATGTCATAATGTTAATGTCTACCTATAATTCGATTTTATATCCTTACTTTAAATACTAAAAAAAATGTAATAAAATTATTGTCTATAATTCGATTTTATATAAAAAAAATCACAATTAAGATCAAATATGTCAGTATTGTGTATTTGAAATAAAATCATTTGAATATTCATTAATGTCATAGTAAACTTTCAATAGCAGCGATAGCCTAGTGGAGAGACCGACAGACTGCTACGCAGAGGGTCCGGGTTCGAATCCACGGCGCGCACCGACGTCTTTTCGGAGTTATGTGCGTATTAAATTGTTAATTATCGCTTGCTAAACGGTGAAGGAAAACTTCGTGAGGAAACCTGCATGTCTGAGAGTTCTCCATAATGTTCTCGAAAGACATGTGAAGTCTGCCAACCCGCACTTGGCCAGCGTGGTGGACTATGGCCTTACCCTTCTCATAGTGAGAAGAGGCCAGTGCCCAGCAGTGGGACAGTATAAAGGGCTGATGATGATGATGATGAAACTTTCGCCAACAATAACCTTTAAAGTACCGTGCGGAAGAGAAGTAGAGGTGACATATAAAAACATCCTTCCTCATTCGGTTCTTACGTCTTGTAATGAGCATACAGTGCAAATTACATGTTTCTAACTGCAGTATTTTAGGACCTGTGACAATATTAGTCAGGAGAAGTAATTAAATAAAACTATATCATGAAGATCATCCATTTTATAGCACATTGGCCAGCTTTTATCAGCAGCCGTCATCAACGCAAGCAAAGCCAACAACAACTACATAGTTCCGTATAACTCGTAGATATATATCTCCACAAAGGACCCCTAATTACTTCCTGAATCCCTAATCTCAAAACGTCCAACAAACCGGCCATCTTCGTCAGTTCCGGGTTAACTTTACCGACTAGTTGACCAGAATTTGAACTATTCCGTCCCTTGGAAATTGCAGGGCGTTAGATCGGAGATAGGGAGATGCTGTTGTCGATTGGATAGAAATGTCGATGTTGACAAAATTGGGTATCGCTTCGATAAACTTAGTTGTTACTAAGTACACTTTGAATAGGATAGTTAATCAAAAATAATAAACGCAATACATATAAGTAACAATGTAGAATGATAAGTCATTTTAATTTAAACTTTCCTGGTCTCTGCCTACCCCTCCGGGAAACAGGCGTGAGTCTATGTATGTAATATGTATGTATGTACTTTCCTAGTGGATTATCGGTAGGTACAAAAGGTAGCCCATGTTACTGTATAAGCTATATTGGTTAAAGCTTATTGTTATATTTTTTATTATGAAAGAGTAACAAGTACCTTTTCCACAAACTTTCACGTTAATAATTGTCATAAGATTTTGTTAAGGTAATAAACTATTTTGTATTTCGACAATATACTACAACCCTATTGCAGTACAACCATGAAATGTTAAACAGACACGATTATTTCCATCTGACTTCGAGTCGTCTTCTGCAAAGCAGTTAATAGCATTGTAAGAAAAAATTGCTGTTCATTCACACTCTTAAACCTTTACAAGTATAACTAAGGAAACACGTGCTCTGGCAATGTGTTCAAATTACTTTGATCGACAAACAGGCGCCGAACCACCAAATACCTTACCATAGCTATATATAGTTTAGACTAGATTGGATCGTTCTGGGTATAATAAACATTCCAAAATCTAAGATAAGGATTTCAGTTTTTCTTTTTGCCAGCTCTGTTGTCGCAGTTTCTAGGGCGCCCTAAGCTCTCCACCATCATCTACGTCCTAGCATTATCCCAGTTGCATACAATGCTTTCGCCTTAGAGCTCGTCCGCACGCTAGTAAACAAATTTGACACCGTCAGAAGTGGCAACGTGAGCAAACAGCTCAGATATTTACATAGAGGCGTATTTCCTATGGCACCTCTGAAGACAAACTTTCTGTGACCCAAATTTCCGCTTGGCGGCGTGGCAGTCACGCTGTGACAGCTGGCTCTACGAGAGTAAGAAAAACGAACGTACATCCTGTGTATCTTAACTACGAGAGCAAGAGAGACGGAGAAACGGGCCAACGCCGCCAACGGCGCCAACTACGAACTAAACTTGAGACAGTCTCCACTTGGAATCAGCACACGAAATCCTTAAGAACTGCGCTTCTATGTAAATCTGTATTCATTGATGTGAGCTAACGATTCTTGCCCTGGCTTTATATGCCTTCTAGTATTTATCTGCTAACATAAAAAACTTCCGCCATTGTGATACCCAATCCACCTGAAAGCAAACGCAAGCGTTGTGGTTACGGCAAAAACCCACAAAAATATCTTCTTGGAAAACTTTGGGAAGGGCTATGTTCAACAGTGAATGGTGTCGATGATCCCTTGAAAATGTATCAAGTTGACAAAGGTTAAACGATGTTTAAACCACCTTTAGACCGCTTATCCTTTGCCAATTAAAAGTTTATTCCATGACTTGCACGGTAGATTAATTCTGACGGTCATTGGTGATTGTGGCTTATATAATAGATACTATTCACTACAAGGTTAATCAATTTGCATCTCAACAAATCATCCGTAATTACATAAATAGAAACTGTTTTATTTACGGATCTGAACTGACTTAATCTATAATATAAAAATGAATCGCAAAATGTGTTGGTAAGCGCATAACTCAACAACGCCTGGACCAATTTGGCCAATTATTTTTTTTAAATGTTCGTTGAAGTTCAAAGATGGTTTTTACGGCGAGAAAAATTCTAATAATTGCCGGGAAAACCCTAAAAAACAGCCCTTTTATTTATCCCATACAAACGTTTTCTAACTAAAACGTAGAGTTAATTTGAGCTTTATTGCTTTTGTATAAAGTTCATATTAAATTACAAGCACTCACTGGTGTTTAAACAATGTAGGTATGTTTCTAACTTCAAAGAGTCAATTTGCACTTTACTAATATAATAAAGCGGAAGAGTTTGTTTGTTAGAACGCGATAATCTCAGGAACTACCGGTCGGATCTGAAAAATTCTTTTTGTATACGATAGCCCAGTTATTCCGGAAGGCTATTGGCTATATAACATAACGCTTCAGCCCTTTGGGGTCCGGCAAAAGGCTAAAAAGCTTATTATGTATCGCCTATCACCCCTTAAAATATCGAATTTTAAGGGGTGGGGAATCATCATCATCAGCCTTTAACAGTCCACTGCTGGACTAGGCCTCTCCTTTGAAAGGAGGAATTGGCCTACTATACCACGCTTGCCAAACGGGTAGGTATAGGGTTTGTATCAAGTTTTCCTTCTCTTACAGTGCTGTTCTCTGCATAATATGCTCCCTCTGTCGGCTATTACGACACCCATGCGATGATATGGGGTGGTGACATCCCGTGTTCTTAATCCGTCACCACACGGACGGTGGGAAATCGAAATACAACATCTATGTCGTGACCAAAGATGGCGGATGGGAAATCAAAGATGGCGGATGGGAAAATTTTAATAAATCAATATTGGTACCTATCATCTGCGATGTTAAAATGGATGGGGAATCCAAATACATCTGTTTCGTGATTCAAGACGGTGGATGGGAAATCAAAGATGGCGAGTGGGAAAAAATTAAAAAATCGATATGGTTATCGTCTCTGATGATTTAAGGGATGGAGAATTCAAATACAACATCTATTTCGTGATCAAAGATGGCGGATAGGAAATCAAAGATGGCGGACATAATTTTTTTTAAGTCGATATGGGTATGGTCTCCGATATTTTAAGGAATGGGGAATCCAAAAACACCATCTATTTTGTGATGAAAGATGGCGGATGGGATTTTTTTTTTAAAACAATATGGGTATCGTCTCCGATGTTTAAAGGGATGGGGAATCCAAATACAGCATCCATTTCGTGATTCAAGGTGGCGGACGGGAAATCAAAGATGGCGGATGGGGAAAATTTTAAAAATCAATATGGGTATCATCTCTGATGATTTAAGGGATGGTGAATCCAAATCAAAACATCGATTTTGTGATCAAAGATGGCGGATAGGAAATCAAAGATGGCGGACGGGATTTTTTTTTAAATCGGTATGGGTATCGTCTCCGATGTTTTAAGGAATATTTATTATTATATAAAAATCTATGTTTGTTCATCACTTATAGGTAGACTCTGAAATGATAAGAGATTAAGGGCTAAGTCAATGGTTACTTTGGAAAAGGGGCTTGGGAAAAAGGGAATTAAATAAAAACTCTTAAAAAGGTGATACGGAGTTCGCTGGGTCAGCTAGTTAAAAAATATATATCTTTTCTATTTGAACGGTCGTTTCAGGTAAAACAGCCGTATTCAGAGATGCCTCAGTCAAGCCACATTTAGTCAAAGAAAAGCTACCTATTTCATGTGTTTTTTTCGAAGATTTCAGCCATATTTTCAAATAATTATGCGATTGAAACCCATTGATAATCTGATTAAGTATTTCTGTATTTATTGGGCAATGTTTGGCGGCTTTCAAGCACTGTCACAGTTTTCAACGACTTGAAGTTTATTTTAGCATCTTCTACATTTTGGCAAATTTTAACGAAGATGACCTATAACTCTACCTCTTTTGAGGGTAATCTCTGGACTATAAATTTTCATTTAAACTAATCCAAACGATTTAGCCATTTCGTTAAGATTTCACACAGCACATAACATTTTAAAAATCATATAAAGTGTCAGTAAACCAAGGCGAAAAGACAACAAATCAACTGACCTTTGGATGCGAAACCAAGTGACAATTTAGCTGATTATGTCATTGTCTACCTGACGTCGAATTAGATGTCTAGGTAATTCCATAGACTAATATATATTATAGTCATTCGAGCACACGACCGACGAGCGGTATCAGGTTTGTTAGTCATCGATACACCCGATTTACAGATACAAAACAAAACTTTCTTTCATATAAAAGAGAGAACTGCCGCACTAGAAATAAATCATGTGTGGCGGAGACTTTACAAACATTTAACCAAAGGGCACAAATACTTAACACCCAGACTCAAAATAACAACTTGTGGACGTATATGTGGGGATGGTTCCCACAACTCTTGACGGAGTGGCCGCTTAAACCACTCAAGTCATCACCAAAATCATCCGTTTTCTTCAAAAAACGAATTTATTTTTAGTGTCCTTAGATTTATCTAAGTACCTTCTTTCACCAGATTCAAAATCCTTCGCTAACCAAAATAAGACACCTCCTAAATAAAATCCTAGCACCATCGCCAGTGCCACTGTTTTACTACTATATTATTATAAAAGAAAGTAAGAAACGTTTATTGCTGCATCACAACACTCACGTAACAAAGGTATAAAATCAGATTAAAAGCATGTGTAGGTATATAAGCCAGATAAAAAATAATAACACAAATGATAATTAAAGGAATAACAATACACAAAAGCAAAGTACACATAATAAACATATTTAAAAATGAGCAGCAGCAATCAGGTGTTCAGTTCAGCATATGTCGGACTTGAAGCCCGACGCTGGTTTTCAACTGAACCCTGCAGTGAACCCACGAATGTGACACCCAGTTGCATTGTACCACAGAACCCTTAGATACTAATAATATATATAATCTAATAATAAGAATCAATATACTATATTATAATAATTAAAATAAACAAAACAAATGCATACAAATAAACTACCATCAACGGCTATTGTACATGAAATAAACATATACATATTTTAATGGAGAAATACTAGCCTTGAATACATACCAAATTATTTATGGAGCTGAAAGGTAAGGCAAGGCAGTACAAAGGTGAAATTATGCAATCTGGTACGAAAATGCCGTCCATATGACGAAAGTTTTACGAAGGCTTTTCATACATACAAGTATACACAAAACAGTTCTGCAGTTTTCGCTCTCAATACAACACTACATAGCTACACAAATGCATTCGACGATGCCCGTACTCCGTGCCAGATCTTTCTAAAGTAGTTGTAACAAAATTCCCACCCAGTTATAAAGTGAAGTGGGCGCTCAATAGTGTCGGCATAACCGACATCTCTTTGAAGTTGTATCAACGTCTGCATCTACTACGACCTCATTCACAGTTCACTCTTACTTGATACTTTATAGCAGATAAGGCTGCTACTGTGATAAGTAGGTAGATCACTGTTATAGCGTTATTGATAGTTTAAAAGAGGGTGAATCGTAACTGGCTGGAAAGAGAGGTATATACTTGTAGGGATTTTAAGATGTTTTGTGCGAATAGATAAATTTGTTTTTTATTTATTTATTGTCTCACGCCTGTATCCCCGAAGGGGTAGGCAGAGGTGTAAATATTACACCCACATTTCGCCATGAATTTTTAGGTCCCACGTAATAGCGGGCGAGCCTATTGCCGTTACCGGGCACATCACCAGAGTCCGGTATGCTACTGAGTATTCGAAAAAACCCAGTAACACTTTTGCCCAACCCGGGACCTCCGATCAGCAGTCGCATACGCTATCCACTGGACCACGGAGGCCGTCTGAATAGATAAAAGAAAGAAATAATCCAAATACGATATACATATGCTTTACTGGTACCAATTACTCATTTAGTTAGGTCGTACTTACAGTGTATTTATCACATGGACAGACAATATCGCGCCTTGCATAGATGAGAATTCTCTCATCTGTGGCGCCTTGTATATAATTTGTAGTGTCAGCTGCCGCTACATATTCAAAGATGGAATCGATCCATAGTATGTGCCATTTAACAAGGCAAAAGAGGTCATTGACCCATCTACATTTATTACCTTGTCTCATTTAAAAAAATAAAAAAGAAAGTTTGTTAACCTCCTGAATGGATTTCTAATGTGATCCTTAACATTTTAGCCTAGAAAATATGATACATTAGTCTTTGTTTTGGTTCGCGTGAAGAGTTAACCTCTTGTGTGCTTTTGAACAAACGGGTGTTCGAATTTCGCGAACTGGCCTAAACATTATGAACACGGCCGCTAGCCGGTCTAGTAAAGATTCCAAAACAATGTTCTTCTAAACAACAAACCATGTCACCGGTGGACATATGAACGTAGTTAATAAACAACAGCGGGTGAGTCAGCGCGTGGGCTAAGGTCAACCGGCGCTAATGTACCATCTCTGTATTCAGTGTGCCACGGACCGGTGACGTAACGCGACTGTGTGTAGTGCCTTTGGCTTTGTTTTGTTGTGTTTTGATATTCTAGTATAACTTATAAAGTTATACTTATGTATAGAAAGAAGTCTCTTGGTTCAAGTCCCAGGTCGGGCAAAGTGTTATTGGGTTTTTCCGTTAGGAAATTCTCAATAGCAGCACAGAGTCTGGTAATGTGCCCGGTACGGCAATAGGCTCGCCCCCTATTACGTGGGACCTAAAAATTCATGGCGAAATGTGGGTGTAATATCACACCTCTGCCTACCCCTTCGGGGATACAGGCGTGCGTCTATAAATAAAAAAAATAAATAAAAAAGTAATCTATACTACATTATATTACTAATAGTTAGGTTGAGTCCACAGAAAAATACTTTGTTTTCCCAAAAAATTTTGTTGCTCTTCTTGCGTTTGTAACTTTTTTGGCTTTTTGTTGTTTTTAAAATCTCCTACGGTGCGAGATTGATTCCTGCGTAATTTCATTCTTTACAAAAAAATTGCTATGTACCAGTAAGCAATTTAAAATTACTTTGGATCTTTGTCTTACTTACACTAAAATTCATCACTCCATTCGTTAGTGTTCCTACCAAGTATAGTTAAGGCGCTGTGTACAGTACACTGAGTTCAGCTGTTGCTGTCACTGTCGGATTGTATACATAAGAAAGAGAAGCGCGATGACGACGGGACGTTCAGAACGAGTTATTTATCATTAAATACATTAATCCTTACAAATATCTTATTCCAATCGATAAATAAAAACAACAGTTCCCTTTATTATTATATATTACATCACTGTTATTAATATTATCAAGATTTGTTTATAAATAATACAGTTACAATTGCTACAATTTCAATTTTAATGGTTATTTTATGTTTTTTTTTATCGAGAAAATTTTCCGAAAACGTGTTTTGAACACAATGGTCCCCCCAGAAATATGATCAAGATTAACATATATTTCTTTAGCTGCTCTAAAATGTATACATTTGGCTAAAAAACTGTTTTGTGAAGCCTATTTTGACTAAGTACAGCGCCTTAAGTAGTCGTCCCTGGCGGTAGAAAGTGGCGTCTGTTTAGAAAGCGGCCCATCCAGCCGGCGCCACGTCTCACAGAACTGCTTCGTGTCCTGGATGTACCAGAATAGCTACATATAGCTTAGCTTAGTACTTTACTGTTACTTTGCTGTTTCAAGCATAAGCTAGTACTTATGCTTGAAACTTTACTTGTGAGGCACTTAAGTTTGCTAACTCTGATTTTATTAATGGGCCAAAACACTCCTTAAAAATAAAAGTCCGTGTGGTGACGGATTAAGAATACGGAATGTCACTACCCTGTATCATCCCATTGGTGTCGTAAGAGCTGACAGAGGGAGCATATTATGCAGAGAACAGCACTGTAAGAGAAGGAAAACTTGATACTAACCCTTCTGGCCAGCGTGGTATAATAGACCAATTCCTCCTTTCAAAGGAGAGACCTAGTCCAGCAGTGGACTGTTACAGGCTGATGATGATGACTCCTTAAAATGATTTTAATTCAGTTATTTAAATTCCAAATCGAAGATTATTCAACCAAAGGATATAAACTTAGCTTTGAACATAATTATAGTTATAAGTTTTTTATGTTAACACAAATCGATATGTAACAATATATAATCAATCGGTCATTGATGTTCAGGCATTATTTATGTCGGCAATAAATCACCTGTTTGAAAAATACTGCATTTGAATTACCCTAAAATATATGACACTCACTTATCCCTGTTTTCCAAACTAGATCAAATTTACAAACCGTACTACATTATAAGTCCGGCAGTTAATATCCAAACTAGCGCTTCCAAACGACTCTTACTAAAACTACCTGCCAAAGATAACTAGGCGATTAACTTAAACTACAGTATAACCCGAAGTTTCAAACACTTAGCGGTGATAATAGCACTCTATTAAACCGATCATTATTTAAACCTCTGCGATCAGCTGAACTCTCACGCCGACTATATACCATCAAGCTTGGTGCAGATAGGCACTTGCACAGACCATTTTCAGCCGTGAAACGCTTATTAAATGACGCAGTTTAGTCGTTTAATATTCTGTTACCTTGTTTAGTTTACTGATCAGCCAATAAGGGTTAACTATTGGTCTAGTGGTTAGTGACCCTACCTGCAAAGTCAGAGGTAGTAACTTCGTAAGTTCTCATCCATAAAAAATCTCTGTGTTGTGAGTATGATTATTTGTTTAGTGTCTGGGTGTTATACCTAGAAAAATGTTATATAACTTTATTAAGCCTAAGTATCTGTTCAACCTGTACTTAAGTATGTTTCTCAGTTATTCATATGCCAATGTGCAGAGTTCATCGTGTTTGGGATCTACTTTTGATCACACATCTACATCTTGTAATTGAAGCCATTTCCATAAATATCAGTGTATATATCACAAAAGTTTAAAGGTGCAAAGATTTTCGCAAAGTTATCGCACTTATAACTTAAAACCGAAGTAGCATACCTCACTTATAACTTAAAACAAATGCCCTCCCCAACTGACCTTGAACTTAACACTATGAATATTCCGATATCTCTGCGACTGATAAAAAAAACCAAAGGTCGTGAAAACAGGGGTGTTAACCCCATGTCAGCCCCATAACCCGTCACTCGCAATAAAAAGAACATAAACCATTTTAGTGCAAGGATAAAAATGGTGCGCTATAATAACTCCATATTTTGCATTTATGAAGCCTCAGTAATAAAGTGACACTTTACGACGAAATTCTGAGTGTTTGATGGCCCCCGGAGGTATTTATGCCACTTTTCATACTTGACACTTTTTCTTAAGTGATTTTTATGTAACTTTATTCAGAGTTTCGTTTGTCCGGCGGGATGTGTTTGCGCGTCAATCTAGCGGCCTCAGACTTTGTACATACATACATATCGTCACGCCTTTTATCCCCGAAGAGGTAGACAGAGGTGTATTTCTACACCCACTTTTCGCCAGATATACTTTAGTCCTACGTAATAAGAGGCGAGCCTATTGCCGTACCGGGCACATTTCCAGACTCCGTGCTGCTACTGAGAATTTCGTGACTGAAAAACCCAATAACACTGCCCGACCCAGGAATCGAACCCGGGACCTCCCGATCCCACGCGCACATTTATGCCGCGAGACCAACGAGGCAGTCGTATAGGGTTTGATGTCGAGTTTTCCGTCTCTACGCAAAGATGGTATTTGCATCGTGTTATCCCTTAGTCGCCTTTTACGACACCCACGAGAAGATAGGGGGTGGTGACACTTGTATTCTATGCCGTCAACCACACGGCAAGACTTTGTATTATATTATTTATTTATTTTTAAGCTTGTAGGTACCTATTGTTTAATGGTATCAATTTGTTTGTCCAAAAGTAAGAGACGTATGGTCATCTCGAGATCACAGTTGGTATAACCCAGGCTGAAACGGCGAGGCAAATATAACCTTTATATTTCCCTGCCAAAATTACTAAGCTGAAATTTGGCATCATATTTCTTGATGGCCATAGGGGCGCAGTAAAAAGGCATTGCCCGAAATTCTCAAGAGATGGCAAAGAAATGTAGTAAGAAATATACTGCGTTGGAAGTACGTTTTGTTAAAGAAATATAATCATGGCGCTTTTATTGTACTAGGCGTCATATAGTCCACTGCTGGACATAGGCCTCTCCCAAAATGCGCCACAATGACCGATCCTCTGCCTTCCGCATCCAGGCCGCCCCAGCCACCTTTTTTAAGTCGTCGAACCACCTAGTTGGCGTCCTACTCTTCGTTCGCCGAAACGTGGTCACCACTCTAAGACTCGTCTGCTCCATCGGTCGTCGGTCCTTCGGCAGACGTGGCCAGCCCATTTCCACTTCAGCCTGCTTATACGGCGAGTTATGTCAGTAACACCAGTTCTCTTCCGGATGACCTCGTTGAGAATTCTATCCTTTAGAGGGACTCCAAGCATCTCATCAAGCGTCATATACCTAATCCTAATAAATGTTTTCACACGCGGAATATCTTCATTATGAACTGTAATATTAGCACAGGCTACCTCTCATACTACGGTAATAGGAGTCATATTATTTCTAGCTCCTAACCAAACAGCAAGCCTTTTCCTCAGGCAAAAAAAAACATCCAAGTAAAGTGAATACGGACAAGTCTATTACTATTCCTTAGCCGTAGTAAAACTTCTACAAGTTATATATGAAACTTTAGCACACAATGTAGTTCAGACTTCTGCTTAGCTAATATAGAATTACTTCTGCCTTTCTCTGGAATATATTGGGTATTCTAGGATAAAGTTTTATATAGAACGAACAATGAAGTACGAACTAATATTATCCTATGTGATGCTTTCTTTTCGTTGGATTCTTCGTGAAGCTCATAATAAAAGGGACGTCTTGTTTTGCATAAAGATATGCAGTGCAACAATTGAGGAGGCAAGACAATTTTATTGTGGTACGACTCATCATCAGCCTTTAATAGTCCACTGCTGGACTAGGCTTCTCCTTTGAAAGGAGGAATTGGCCTACTATACCACGCTGGCCAAACGGGTTGGTATAGGGTTTGTATCAAGTTTTCCTTCTCTTACAGTGCTGTTCTCTGCATAATATTCTCCCTCTGTCGGCTCTTACGACACCTATGGGATGATATGGGGTGGTGACATCGATGCTTAAAATAATATGTAGTTATAAAATAACCAATTCGGTTGTCATTCTACAAGCTTCTGTCTTAAAAGTTTCAAGTCTATCGCTAAACATCGGACGCAATATCTGTTTAGATCGTTCCATTAGAAACGCATTAAACCATCTGACAATTGATCCTGGAACTTCAAGACCCAACATAAACGCTAACCAACGAAACCATCTAAACAACCTTCCAGAATCTATTCCCCCCAAATAAAAACTACAAATCTGCCACAGGTAGAAATAAAAACCGCATAATATACGATAAAAAGGGCTCGGTTGAATGTGCCGAGACATTGAGCGCGCGGTATTCGCAATATACGGACATATCCACGTGTGCTCGGGTTTTATTGTCCCCCAGTGACACAGGTGATGTCACACGGCACTTTAATGTGCCGCCTGAATGCCTGCTAGCACCACCGATCGGTTTCTCAAGCTGTTTTATTGTGTACTGGTTTCGGGTTGTGAGCGAGAAATTGCAAAGGGTGGGTGGGAAGTTCTGTAGTTGTGAAAATAAATGTATCATATATTTTATATATCATCATCATCCTCCTAGCGTTATCCCAGTTTCAACCCGGGGTCCGCTTTCTAGTCTAACCGGATTTGGCTGAATTGCTTTTCCACAGAGCGACTGCCTGTCTGACCTCCGCAACCCGAAATGATAGCGATATTTCATGGATTAGACTAGTGTCGTTTATTTAGAAGGTAGTGACGCCCTGTAACGACTGTCAAAGATCTTCATGACAACCGGGACCGACGGCTTAACGTGCTCTCCGAGGCACGGGGCCAGCGATGATTAACAATTCAGTACGCTCCGAAAAGCCAGTGGTGCGCGCCGTGGATTCGAACTCGATACCCTCTGCATGGCAGTTCAATTATGTGTGTTCAAAAAACTCTTGAATGAAACTGAACAGAGAACAGATTCTGGAGGCCAGCAATGCCTAGCGATGTAAATTTTATAGATAGATAAAGTTATACGACACTAATTAGTACTTAAAAAAACAATAAGTTTTTATTACCTACCTATATAAAATTACATTAACTTTATACAAAATTCATTAAATATATTTTGAAAATACGATCCCTACTTAATATCGGCCATGTTTGCCCGTATATTGTACATTAATTGTTGTTCAAACACAAATGTATACATTGGAGTCACCTTGTAACTTTGAGGGTCACTTAGAACGGCTTCATACAATTAATCTTTTGGGTGACTTCATCATTTATTTTTAGATTAACCAAACTAAGACAGTGGGTCGTGATGTAATAAAACCAGTCCTTGGCAGATAATATTTAACATTATTATAGATATACAAACTATGCTTATATTTGTGTAACGGGTCTATTTTTTATTTATTTTTACACTCACGTCTGTAGATATCCCCGACGGGGTAGGCAGAGGTGTAATTATACACCCACATTTCACCATGAATTTTTAGGTCCCACGTAATAGGGGGCGAGCCTATTGCCGTACACCGGGCACATTACCAGACTCCGTGCTGCTACTGAGAATTTCCTAACGGGTCTATATCCGTAACTATTTAAAAATAAAGACAATTTAATTTAAAATAAGGCAGCGCGGCTTCGATTCACCAGACATTTCATCATACAGCATTTTGCAGGCCACTACTCAACTTCAGCCTCTCCCAATAGAAAGAAAAGAAAGAAAACATTTATTTGGATATGGCACAAACAGAACAACATAAAATAGTTTAAAAGAACAAAACTGATTATAAAGGCACATTCACATTCAATAAAAATAGAGAAAAAATTCGCAGATCAAAAAAAAATGTCGAGTAATGTCGACTATGTGTCCCAGTGCTGACCAAAAGGGTAGCCAAGTCAGCATTAGGCCCAGTACAGCTGATGCATACTGGGCGCTGATATTCTCTTGGCTCCCATTCACTCACCACAGATGCCCAACCAGGTGTCGCGCTCACTCACAATGCAAAATACACACAAATAGCTTATGTGTTATATTAAAATATACATACGAGTATATTATAATATGCAATCACAACTACTACTAATCTGCATCATAGTAGCATTGCGTGTCAATAGAAGCGATTTGGCCTACTATCCGCTCGCTTGCTTCTGGCAACGATCGTTTCCAATACTAACACCGCGAACTTTGCTCTTGGAAACAATCGTTGCCAAAAGTTAATTTCCATTAAACGACTTTAAACTCTATTTTAAAGCATCTAAAGTCCTTCCAAATCGTTTTTAAACCAATGGCAGATTATTTATCTAGCATCCGAATGCAAGTTTGCAACATAATAAACGAAAATTTTATTAAAAAAATTAGAGTGAAGTTTCAAGTAGCCATTTTGTGATTTTCTGCGTGCAACTGCATGTAGATTCTTTTATTTTTTTTTATGAAGATATTCTTCCCCAATCATTATTGTTTCATATTAAATACAACAAATAACTATTCTATTGTGTAAAAATGACTATAAACTATACACCAATCGCGCATTTTTTCATATTTTTTCACAATTTCACGCTATTCGTCTGAAACCGGCGAAATATGCTCGACATTAACTTTAGTCTCATAAAATACTAGAGGACGCCAGCAGCTACGCCTGCAATTTTTTTTAAATTTACCCGTTTTGGCGGATCCCGTGGGAATTTCGGGAAATCCCTTCTTAGTGCACCCCTACGGTCCCCAAGGAACATACATGCCAAATTTCAGCTTCCTGCGCCCAATAGTTTCGGCTGTAGCGTGTCTGTCAGTCAGTCAGTAACGCTAGGATTTTATATATTATAAAATATTATATACACAATTTTTGTTAAAATAACAAACGTTACTTTGTTCCTTATCTTATTGTCTATACAAAACAGAAAACAAAATTAAGCTAGGTTACTCGGATCGATGGTAAATCAAGTTAGAATGAGGGCGTCCGCGCCGAGCGTACAGTGCCAAATTATGTGAGCAAAGTTCGACGGTTTTGTTGAAATCGAAAGCAAGCGAGCGGCTATACCATATACACTACTTATACACGCTGGCCAGACGGTTGGATGAAGGGTTTGATGTCGACATTTTGCATCTCTTCCCAAAGCTAATAAGTGCTTCGTGTATTACCCTTAATCTCTTACAACACCAACAGAATGAAACTAGGTGGTGACAATAGTGTTCTTCATCCGTCACCATACAGATGGAAGATGTTAGTATGATAATATTTTTATTATCATAAATCCAGTTATAAATCACAAATAGGCATTTAAAAGAAATCCAGCTAAGCTGTAGCCGCTGACGTGGTACGGAGATGATCCTCTTTGCGTCTGACCTGAACACGGATCACTTGACGCGTTCGTAAGGCTTCACCACTTTGTGACGTTTAGTTGCGCTCATTTCATATCTGACTTGTGGGAAATGCATTGGCCGATTTATATTCATATGCAACGTTCAAAGGTTGAAAACGAGCTAAAGAATTTTGTCGCGTGGATTCTTTACAGTGGCAAAAACACTTTGTGTGCTGTTGCCCTAAGCATTTTCGACCTTTGATCATTAATAATTATTCTCTGCAATGTTAGGCTGATGATTTTATGGTTACGTTTCTTTATGGCCCAGCAATTGAGCAGCTTGATATCAGGGTTTTAAGCAAAGCCGAGTTTGGATTAGATGAGGATACAACAGAACTTTGGCTCTAATTGTTTATCAATCTGTATATAAAAAACGTTACGTTACACGGTTACAAACTGAGTAACAGACAAATTATAGCCAAAACTATTAGAGGCAGGAAATTGAAATTTGGCATGTAGCGTCATTGAGGCAACAGTGGGTCACACTTTTTTCTTAATCAAATTACTCCGTAACTGTACGAGATAAATACGTTAAATTCAATTACTTAGGTACATTTTAGTAAAATGGATTTTTAAAAATCTTTTAAGGTTATTACATAATATATTTATTTTTTAAATAGATTTTTGACAATAGATCTACCCTGCGGGAACAGTGAATATCGAGGATTTTGGAATACAAAAAGGTAGGTAATTTATAATATTTTTATTTTTTTCATCAAATCAGTGTTTAGGTTATATTTAGCATAATCAGACTTCAATACTTTAGCAAAAGATATATCGTCGACGAAGTACCAATACCTCCTATGTGTTGAGAACCTAATTTTACACCAGAACAAAAAAACTGTTTAAAAATAAGGTTTTATTTATTTTGATTAACTATTGATAGTAAAGTAGTTTCCAATGCATTACCTTTTTATTAGTTAGGAAGGGATGTGATTATGTTTACGTTTTATAGGGATTTAGGCAGTTAGGAGATATTGATTCTAGAACTTGAAAATTCACTATATTGTTAGGAGTTATTTCTTATAAATAAAACACATACTTAACTGAATTATTTTTATTTAACAAAAACAATTTACCATGTTTTATAATGACACAAACAAAACAATAAATGAACTTAAATTAAACATGAAAATTTCTTCAAAAATCTCTTTAAGAAAATAAAATAATCAAAAATATGTTCGTCAGGCGATCGAGCAGAATAAGGGATCCAAAGTGTTCCAGAGGGATCTGTCTGTTGGGCAGAGTCAGCTGACAAAGCTGAAGACGGAGAATGGCAGAATCGTATCGTCCAAGCCTGAGCTCTTGGAGGAGATCGAATGGTTCTATGGACAGCTATACACGACAACGCAACAACCCGCAAGTACTCCAGCGTCAGACCCTAGAGCTGGATTGACCCGACACTATACCGAAGATATTCCGGACTTCAGCATGCACGAGATTAGTGTGGCTCTCAAACAGCTCAAAAACAACAAGGCGCCGGGTGATGACGGAATTATGAGCGAGCTCCTGATGGCTGGCGGTGCACCCGCTAGAGAAGCCCTTCGGAAGCTATTTAATTCCGTCATTCTCGAGGGTAAAACGCCACAGGCGTGGCAAAGAGGTGTGGTGGTGCTTTTCTTTAAGAAAGGGGATAAAACCCTCTTAAAGAACTACAGACCCATCACACTTCTGAGCCACGTCTACAAGCTGTTTTCGAAGGTCATCACGAATCGTCTCGAGAGCAAGCTAGACGACTTCCAGCCTTCCGAACAAGCCGGTTTCCGTAAAGGCTATAGACCACATACATACGCTGCGGCAGGTTATACAGAAGTCCGAGGAGTATAACCAGCCCCGATGCTTGGCGTTTATGGACTATGAGAAAGCCTTCGATTCGATCGAAACCTGGGCGGTGCTACAGTCTCTCCAACGGTGCCGGATTGACTACCGATATATCGAAGTGCTGAAGTGTTTGTATGAAAATGCCACTATGTCAGTCCGCCTCCAGGACCAGAGTTCGAAACCCATTCAACTCCAGCGAGGAGTGAGACAGGGGGATGTCATATCCCCGAAACTGTTTACCACTGCGCTGGAGGATGTTTTCAAGCTTCTGGACTGGAATGGACTCGGCATCAACATCAACGGTGAGTACATCACTCACCTTCGATTCGCAGACGATATCGTAGTCATGGCTGAGACCATGGAAGACCTAGGCACAATGCTCGATGGCCTCTGTAGAGTCTCCCAACAAGTAGGTCTTAAGATGAACATGGACAAGACGAAAATCATGTCGAACGTCCATGTTGTACCTGCTCCTATTCAGGTTGGGAACTCAACGCTCGAAGTTGTCGACAAGTATATCTACCTGGGACAAGTAGTCCAATTAGGTAGGTCCAACTTCGAGAAGGAGGTCAATCGTCGAATCAAACTCGGTTGGGCAGCGTTCGGGAAGCTACGACATATCTTCTCGTCCGATATCCCGCAGTGTCTCAAGACGAAAGTCTTTGACCAGAGTGTGTTGCTAGTGATGACTTACGGATCAGAGACGTGGTCGCTCACTATGGGCCTTATCAGAAGGCTCAAGGTCACTCAGAGGGCGATGGAGAGAGCTATGCTTGGAGTTTCCCTGCGAGATCGAATCAGAAATGAGGAGATCCGCAGTAGAACCAAAGTCGCCGACATAGCTCTCCGGATAGCCAAGCTGAAGCGGCAGTGGGCAGGGCACATAGCTCGAAGAACCGATGGCCGTTGGGGCAGAAAGGTTCTGGAGTGGCGACCACGTACCGGACGTCGCAGCAGAGGTAGGCCCCCCGCAAGGTGGACCGACGATCTCGTCAAGATCGCGGGAGGCGGTTGGATGCGGGCGGCTCAAGACCGGTCTGTGTGGAGAACCTTAGGGGAGGCCTATGTCAGGCAGTGAACGTCGTTTGGCTGATATTATGATGAATAATTCATATTATCCCATGGGTGTCGTAAGAGCCGACAGAGAGAGCATATTATGCAGAGAACAGCACTGTAAGAGAAGGGAAACTTGGTACAAACCCTATACCAACCCGTTTGGCAATTAGTAATAGTAGGCCAATTCCTCCTTTTAAAGGAGAGGCCTAGTCCAGCAGTGGACTGTTAAGGGCTGATGGTGAAAATTCATGGCAAAATGTGGGTGCAATATTTACACCTCTGCCTATCCCTTCGGGGATGTAGTCGGTTTTCGGTGCAGTTAGGAGATATTTCCATAAAATACATACGAAAGAATGAATGCCGTCACTTAGTAGGTATTTTCACGTAGCTCTAGAAGCTATTTGGTAAAGAATTGTGGCATAGAAGTGAATTCAATCGATGCGAATATGAGTTTTATGTCTATTGTAATAAGAAAGTCATTTTGGACAAAAATGTCAGTTAGGAGGTATTGGTACTTCATCGACGATATACAAATTACAGCTCTTTTAACTGTAAATGTAAAATTACAGTATTTATTTTGGCATTTCACAAACTTTGAGACATTTGGTTGTTGTTAATTTTTCTAATAGTGCATCTTTCATCATATCACATACATATCGGGCGATTTTTTGGCATTCTGTAAAACAAGTAAACAAATTTAAAATTAGGAAGAAACATATAGGCAAGTTCTTTAAGCTGATTGAATAAGTCTATGCAAACAATAGCAAGTACCAATCATTGCTCATATTCGACCAAAATGTAATTGTAATATTCCATAGAAACGTTTTGGTTACCAGTCAGAAGTCGCATAGCTAGTCCGATTGTCTTTTTACACCTACGTGAGGCAACTGAGATATAAAAGACCTCTGTCTACCTTTCAATAGCATACAGACGTAAGCCTAAATAATTAATAAACTTGTGAAGTAAATAAAAACGTAATAAGCATTGTCTATAACTCAGGTGACCTCCAGACTCCAGACAGTCATATCGCTAGCCGACATGTTTACTCTGCTTGTTATTACTTTCAGACCTCTAGATTGTTTGTTTAGTGTTTGTTTCTCATATTAATTGGGTAATGGAAACAATGATATAGAAGTTACATATGTACAGACGATGTGAATGTAGAAATGATTTGCATGTTGTTGGGTGTAACAGATATGGACAGTAGGCTTGTGTCCTAAAATGTAAGTAATTAGCGATTGATTCGATTCTTTATTAGATATTAAACTGAAATACCTGATTTTTTCTTCAAAAATCGATCAGCAACATTACTAATTACGGCTTTTTAAAAACCTTTTTGAATTTGACACGAAAACGCTGTAAACCGTCATGGCGGTTGAGTGATATCACAAAGTGCAAAACGAAACAAACCGTGAATGAAGTCTGGTCTAATGTACCCACTTTTATTTTGTTATATTCGATTTGACAGTTATAAATGTTGACGTTTCAGTTGTATTTACTACTAAAACGTCAACAACATGAATGGCGGACGGACTGTTAGACGTAATGCTCTCTGATTGGTGCTCACTGTCACAAGAATAAATACATTATTTTTAGTTTTAAAATCCTAAAAATAACATCAATCTTACCTTTTTATAATAAATAATAAACTTTATTGACATCTTAAAATCATAATGAATCTATAGATACTACAATGAAACCGATTTATTCTTAATGGACACAAGCCTATTGAGCATGTGTGACAAACTTAGTAACTAATGAAATGTTTGGTTGTTTAATAAGATCATTACATCTTTGTCAGTTGTGATAGAAAGTCAGTACCTATAAATATACTGACAACGGTCTAAGCCAAGGAATATCGCCATCCCTTTGGGTTAAGGCGCGGCGGTCAGACGGCAGTCTCTCTGCGGTCTGTCAAATCTGGGATGACCCCTTATTCCAAGGCGGCAACCTTAGATGCAGCAATATCATCACCATCAGCCCTGTATATTAACTGTCCCACAGCTGGGCACGGGCCTCTTCTCACTATGAGAAGGGTAAGGCCATAGTCCACCACGCTGGCCTAGTGCGGGTTGGCAGACTTCACATGTCTTTCAAGAACATTATGGAGAACTCTCAGACATGCAGGTTTCCTCAAGATGTTTTCCTTCACCGTTTAGCAAGCGATAATTAACAATTTAATACGCACATAGATCCGAAAGGTCATTGGTGCGTGCCGTGGATTCGAACCCGGACCCTCTGCGTAGCAGTCTGTCGGTCTCTCCACTGGGCTATCGCTGCTGCAGCAGTATATAATACAGTTATTATTATACTATAAAAAAGGCAGAAATATTGAAGAAAAATACAGAAGTGCTCTTCCTATTTAATAGCATTTCCATCCGATTACAACCCGACCATCCCACATCATGTCACAGTTAGTTACAAGTTGCCAAGTAATTCCAGTAAGTACAATAACTTTTGACATTGAAGTACAAACTCTTTGTTGGCATGCCCGTGTCTACGTGAATGTTTCTAGATATTAAATTGTGCTACCTCCGGGATGTGTTATTACTTGACAACTTAACCGACAACCACGTAAGTTATGTTACAAGCATGTAATGAATTCTCGTGATTTGAGTTTCATAACTTTGGTTTCTGGTACGAGTTTTTTGTTAGGCGGATTATGAGTTTGTAAGGCCTCTACTAAAGGTCGAGCTAAAGTTCGAACGATGTTTTTTTTAATGTAAAGGTGGTTAAAGAGGTCGTTAAGTTTTGTGACTCCGATCTCTGTATTTTACATAATATATAAATAAATACCTAGTGCCTCCGTGGTCCAGTGGATAGCGTATGCGACTGCTGATCGGAGGTCCGGGGTTCTATTTCCTGGTCGGGCAAAAGTGTTACTGGGTTTTTCCGAATTCTCAATAGCAGCACGGAGTCTGGTGATGTGCCCGGTAACGGCAATAGGCTCGTCCCCGATTACGTGGGACCTGAAAATTCATGGCGAAATGTGGGTGTAATATTACACCTCCGCCTACCCTATCGGGGATACAGGCATGAGTCTATAAATAAAAAAATAAAAAGATAGGTACCTAGTTGTTTTAATTCAAGAAGCTCTCACTCTATTTCAAGAGTTACACAAAATAATAAAATGCTATTTTCGTATCACAGCTATAAAATATATCTGTGCTAATCTTTTCGCGGTATTTTCACGTAATAGGTTTCATTATAAGCGGTAGGTTGGTTGATAAATAGATAAGGCTTCGCCCATCTTTTAAATCCTTATGCAGAGATCTCAGCCGTGAAGGTTGACTTCATGGCTACATTCAGCAATAACTATCTTCTCAATACACTTCAAAACAATATACCTATACTACCTATATCATATCCATACACTGACATCTCTTAAATGTCAGTCGATAAATTCGGTATAGTTACGACCCTTGAACATATGATACATACATAATTATGATTTACTTAATCTGACTAAAAAAACAAACATAAATTAAACCCTTCTTTAACCACAGTACTCAACACCCACAGAAACAATTAAACAGTTTCTATTCTGAGCGGAAAACCAGCAGACCCGCCAAAAATATCCTGGCGCCGCCCTAAAAATCTCACCCACTTCCCATTGTTAAACATTGTAACATGGATACCATACCCACGCTTAATTAGATACGTTGTCAGAACACAAAGGGTTTGGACAACAATTACTGTATTAATAGCATTGTTTGGACTAACTTTTCGCAAGCAATAAGGGTGCAGGGTCCTCTCTGATTAAGCACAATTTTTGCACAAGTCAAACCTTTTCGTACGTGGGCGGATCGAAATTGGTTAATGACACTTATGGTAATTATAATAAGGGTTATAATGGTTATGGGAATTGTTGAGGTCCTTGGTAAGGGTTCCAGTTATGGAGGTTGCGGTGCTGTTGACAGTTATGGGGTGTTTCTGCTCTGAATGTGTTGGTGGTTGGACAATGCGTATTAGAGGCTCAAAGCTAATCTGATGATTCTGACGTACTAAGTATTTCATAGGCGATTGCATGATATTTGCCTTTTTAATCTCGATACTGGCAGATGTGCGTTCGTTTCCAACTTCGTGAGTATTTAAAATTATTAAGCAAATATAACACATTTCAGTTATTTTTAGCACACACTGTCATGATGTCATTAGCGTTGTATGCAACTTGAGTGTTAAATTCACACTAAATTAACATTTCGTAGGTACGAAATTTGGCACAGTTAAAGTTTATTACGTAGAAGTAAAGACTAGCTAACATTCATATACATATTATAATACGAGGGGAGTTCAATGTATTCTCAGTATAGGTATGAAGGAAAAGGCGGAAAATTCTGAATAAATTTTATTTTTCAATATACTCCCCTAACATCTCAATACATTTATTTGATCTTGAAAGTAACTTTTCAATTCCCTCTGAAAAATATTTTTCTTCATGGCCCGAAAAATGTTCGTTTATTGCTCCCTTCAACTCTTCTTAGTCCGAAAAATGCTTTCCACGAAGGTCTTTTTTAAGATTAGGGAATAGATAATAATCACTAAGGGCCAGGTCCGGACTGTAGGGGGATGATTGATTTCTTCAAATCCGTACTCCCGCACAGCAGCCTGGGCAAGGCGCGCCTTGTGAACCGGCGCGTTGTCGTGAAGCAGCAACACACCTGCGATTAATTTTCCACGTCTTTTTTCTTTATTTGCCTCCTTTAAATTACGCAGGGTGGTTGCGTATGATGCAGCAGTAATACTTTGACCATTTTTTGTGTACTCGATTAGCGAGATTCCCTTAGAATCCCAAAACATCGTGGCCATGAGCTTTCCTGCGGACGGAGTGACTTTGAACTTCTTCGGCGGGTCTGATCCTTTTTTGTGCCACTGCATAGACTCTTGCTTGCTCTCAGGGTCATAGTGATGAACCCACGTTTCATCACCAGTAACAATCCGATCGAAAATACTTTGCGGATTTTCACCACAAAGGTCCAAAAACTCCTTACAACAGTCAACTCGCACTTGTTTCTGTAGCGCGGTGAGCATTCGCGGCACCCATTTTGCACTGACCTTTGACAAATTCAGGCGCTCATGAAGGATTGTGTGAATGGTACCCACGGATAGCTTAGTCATTTCTGCTAATGTTTTCTGTCTTACACGGGCATCTTCAAGTACAAGTTTTTCGACTAATTTGACGTTTTATTCAGTAGCGGCACAAATTGGCCCACCAGCGCGGGGGTCGTCTTCAATGCTCTCTCTACCCCGTTTGAATTCACTTGACCACTTCTGAATTGTAGATAATGAAGGCGCAGAATCTTGGTAAACATCCACTATTTCTTCATGGATATTTTTTTGAGTTTTTCCTTGTTTTGTGAGGAATTTTATCACTGCACGATGCTAGATTTTTTTCATCATTGTCGAATCAGTCATCATAGTTGTCTTTTCGCAATGATATCTTGAATACTAATGGTGTCAATTAAATGAAATTTTGTATTTATACCCTCAAAGAGTGTCATTAACTAATGAGATAATTAAATTACCCTTATCATTAGTATATCACCTCGATACCGAGAATACATTGAACTCCCCTCGTACCTTATACATAAGAAATAATTGATACCTAGTGTATAATCTATGCTACCTACCATTAGCCTTTCGTACGTTACGTTCTAATACCTACTAAAAGTAGACAGGACCATGTCATATAGCGAGGATTAAACATAATTGTGGTTTAAGTCCATACCTAGATATGTAATTGAGATCATTTTTACATACTTCATGGGGAAGATAGTTATTGTATGATACGACTTATGTTGCAGCGGTATTTAGAAAAAATATGTCTATAGGTACTTACAATATTGTAAGACTGGAGCTAAACCGCAATTTATTTAATTTATGTTTAGTATAAGGCGGAATATGTAAAACATATAATCGTTATAAAATAGGTGTAAAATTAACATCTGTTCTATACAGACTCACGCCTGTATCCCTGAAGTGGTTGGCAGAGGTGTAATATTACACCCACATTTCGCCATGAATTTTTAGGTCCCACGTAATAGGGGGCGAGCCTATTGCCGTATCGGACACATAACCATACTCCGTGCTGCTACTGAGAATTTCCTAACGCAAAAACCTAATAACACTTTGCACGACCCGGGAATCGAACCCGAGACCTCCCAATCCCACGCGCACATTTATACCGCGAGACCATCGAGGCAGATCTATTCTATGAGTACAAAATATAAATAAACGTTTCTAAAGTAACAGCGGAGAGCACCGTTATATTACGTCAAGCTGTTTGCAAAAACGAAAAAGTCCTTTGAGAGATGACCACTTTAAGCCTTATTGTTCCTCCCTTAATCTACTGTATACTGTTTTAATATAATGGCTATTATATTCGAGTTAGTGTTTGGACAAGCTGTCCCTTATCAACGCACACACATGTGAACGCTAAGCAAACATTCAGCCCTATTATATTTGTAGGCGGACTTGAGTGTTGTGTTTAGAATTGGAGGAATGGTTAGAGGTTTCTCTGAGGCCACTTTGCTGAGTTGTGCTAAGATAAATTGGGTTACATTTGGGCTAAGATATACTTAGAGTCCAGGTTTTAGTTATCCTGCAATATAAGGGGTTTTTGAGGGTCCATCATCGGGTCGAAATAATTTTTAATCTTATGTTATTCTTATGCCGTGTGGTTGACGGCATAGAATACAAGTGTCACCACCCCCTATCTTCCCGTGGGTGTCGTAAGAGGCGACTAAGGGATAACACGATGCAAATATCATCTTTGCGTAGAGACGGAAAACTCGACATCAAACCCTATACGACTGCCTCGTTGGTCTCGCGGCATCAATGTGCGCGTGGGATCGGGAGGTCCCGGGTTCGATTCCTGGGTCGGGCAGTGTTATTGGGTTTTTCTGTCATGAAATTCTCAGTAGCAGCACGGAGTCTGGAAATGTGCCCGGTACGGCAATAGGCTCGCCCCTTATTACGTGGGACTAAAGTATATCTGGCGAAAAGTGGGTGTAGAAATACACCTCTGCCTACCCCTTCGGGGATAAAAGGCGTGACGATGCATGCATGCATGCATGTTATGGATTTGTTTGAAGTATAAAGGGATTTTTAGAGGTAGTCTACTATAAACCGTGACTCTTCAACCAGTATATTAATAGACTAATAGTTGAGCTCAGCAGGGCCGTGGTTGGATGTTCCATTAATGGGAAATGCATGAACAACATCAGTTATGCCGACGATATGGTGCTGCTGAGCCCTTTTGTTAGAGCCCTCAACATCCTCTTGGATATATGTGAGAGGTACGCAGAGAAACATGGTCTCAGGTAAAACTGCAAGCAGAGTGAACTACTTGTTTTCAAGGCGGGTAATAAAAGTCCCAAATCTGTTCCACCGGTCAGACTTGGAGGTACTTCGGTAAGTAGGGTCACCAAATACAAGTACCTACCTGGGGCACTGGGTCACTGAAGACATCTCAGATGACCTAGATATTGAGCGGGAACGTAGGGCATTGGCAGTAAGATGCAATATGCTGGCGCGCAGGTTTGCGCGGTGCACAAATTATGTTAAAATTACCCTTTTCAAGGCATACTGCCAGACATTTTACACCTGCAGCCTGTGGGTTCGTTATACGCAGAAAGCTTTCAATGTCCTACGGGTCCTATACAATAATGGGTTTAGAATGTTGTTGGGGTTGCCGCGCTTTTGTAGTGCATCAGGCATGTTTGTTGAGGCAAACACTGATTGCTTGAGAGTAATAATAGTGCGGAAGAGAGTAGCCTCCCTGATGCAGCGTGTGCGGGGCAGCTCCAATAGCCTTCTAAATGCCATTTTGGAAAGTATTGATTGTCCTATTGTGAGGCACTGGAACAATTTACATGGTTCTGCCCTCTTTAATACAAAATAATTGTTTTTAGGTATTAATTTTAGTTTACAAACATAGTTATAAGTATTACTAACAATTTTATATGGAATATATTCTGAAATAAGTGATATTAATAATAATAAAGCAGTGTACTAAATTTTGTGACATGTGGCTATAATTGAAGTGCTAATTAATCACGTTATATAAAAAAATTATTGTTGAAATTATTGAAAAATATTCTCCCACCACTATCTATAAAGGATCTCCGAACTTTTGAAAAGTCGACACCGTCGCTAGTATTAACACCTACATCTTGAAGAACTGTACAAACATTTCAGGACACAAAGAACACAGACCCGAAACAACAATTTGTTGTTCAATGTTCACACAGTGTTGTTCAATTCGATCGAACCCACAACACTCCGTACAATGTTCATCGGCAAAATGGTCTAAGCTATCCATCATACATATCAGACTTCTAAACAGTCAAAGGCATCTAACATGTCCGGCTTAAAGTAGAATGCACGCAATACCACCAGCCAGATTTGGTCAGTGTAGGATTGCTATATTAGTATAATAAGTGCAGGTATGTGCAGACCGGAGACAGCCGATGTACCCAGTGGCGGCGCTAGACCACATGTGGACGTCGGCGACATCAAGTTCGCGAGGCCCTTTAAATCGATGGCGAGGCCCCGTTTACTTCGTAGTAAAAAAAACGTTACAATTAAGTGAGCCATATTATAAAATAATGTACCTATGAATAAATAAATGACAATTCAAAAATTTTCACCCAACACAGATCTAGTCACGCACGTGTTCGAAAATAATTACAGTAATTATCATCTGCTTAGCTTTTTCCCGATTTGTTCGGTGTCGGCTACCTAGGCCAGGATGATTGGCGAAACGAAATTAAGTATGTAACTTGTAAAACTTTTTGCGAGGCCCCATCAAGCGCGAGGCCGTCGGCGGTCGCCGACGTCGCCGACGCCTAGCGCCGCCACTGGATGTACCCATTGGCGAAGGTCTTGTTGAGACTGTGCGAAAATATCTATAACGGTTTAGATGTACCGTAATATTATTTACAAATCTCAGTAGAGTGCACAAATAATTTATAATATTTCTTTTATGACAATTCCAGTCCTAGGAATGTATCCTGTGCCGCGGGGGACTTTACAAACATACAACTAACGGACACAATGTACACCCAGACTCGAAATAACAATTTATATTTCACACAAAGTGTTGTCTCCCATGAGGATCGAACCCTGACATCGAACGCAGCGCAGTGTCAAGCGGTCAGACGACCGTTAAAACCACGTGGAAGGTGGTAATTTACATCTATACTAATATAATAAAGAGAAAAATTAGTATTTTTGTTTGTTTGTAATGGTTAACTCAAAAACTACTGAACCGATTTTAAAAATTCTTTCACCATTAGAAAGCTACATTACCTGCAAGTAACATAGGCTATATTTTATTTTAGAATAAATAGGGGTCCGTAAGATATTTGGGATTTTCGGGTCCGCGAAGTAGTTCCCTCAGGACGCGGGTGAAACCGAGGTAAATGGCTAGTATATATATAAAGAAAAACACTAGTTTTTCTTTATATTTTTCTAGTTATTTTGTAAAACCTCAGAAGAAGATAAAAACATCATTATATACATATGTAGGTAGATATGTATGTAGCTTACGTCGTTGCCTCGATATCACCCGATGGGTACACTTATGTAGATAGACGGCCAAAGCAACCTTGAAATATGGCGATACAAAAAGGTTGTCAAGCTCATTGAAGCTACATGGATTTTCAAATGTTTACTGTCTTGCAAGACTCCAGCACAAATAATGTTTCCACATGTTCTATGACACTATACACCAGACATTACATTTTGAGGGGTTTATCATCCAAATTCATTTACTGCCGGTTTTAATATTGGATATCTCTATGGATTTGGAGATTGGAGGTAGGTACAAGTCAGCGCTAGACCAGTTAAAATAAAAACCCTGCGCTCGCTCATAGAGTTAAGGCACACTAGAAACTGGTTTTGTACACAAGTGTCAATGTGCGTGTAAAGTAGCACTGGAAACGACGATGTTTTGCTGAGCGATTCTCGCCCTTATGGTGGTCTAGCCGGAAGTTGTTCGACTGTACATATTTGCATCAACTCCATGTCCATAAAATATGTAAAATGTATCTTTAGTAGCAAAATTCATAGACACATCCTCCTAGACAAGACCATGAAGAAAACAGCGTGGAAGAAACTGAGCCACCCTTTTAAAACCCTTTTAAAAATAATCTTCCAAGCAGTTAGGCAATAACTGAACTTCGCTCAGAGTTCACTTGTTACCAATTATTCAATTGACAGCTATTAAGCAATTAACTTAGATGGAGTGCTTAATAATCTCGTTGATAATTTGTAACCTGAATTGCCAGTCATCGCTCTAACGAGAAGAATTAATATTAGGTGTGAAATGACAGACTATGTATTAGTAGACTAGTAAGCAAGCTTACGTAAATGGACTTAGGTGTATTAAAATTAAACTATTTGAACAGCCTATCTTTCCCTTCTAATATAATAAATGCTAAGGTGTGTAAGTATGTATTTTTAGGTTCCAAGTTAAAACGGCTGGAAAGAATTTGATAAATTTCTAACCGACCTGAATTTTTCGTTGTTAAAGATATTATTTATTTATTCCTTTTCAATAAGCAGGTAGGTAAGTATTTGAAGACAGTTATTTTTTTAAATTAGATTTTTTTCATACCCACAAATAGATTAACCTTTGGACATAGGCTACACTTCGTGGTGAAAATAACACTTACAGGGTTTAAGTATTTTTTATTTGTATATCCGGTTAGAACAAATAGATCGTCCGTTTTAACGTCTTTGGAAAACTATACCTGAAGATGTAAAAAAGGTTTTTTTTTAATATAATAATAGGCGGCAAACGAGCAGACGGATCGCCTGATGGTAAGCAATTACCGCCGCCCATGAACACAAGCAACACCACAGGAGTCACAAGTGCGTTGCCGCCCCTTGGGGTTGGGAAACGGGATAGGATGAGGAGTGGGATGAGGGAGAAGGAATAGGGGATAGGTCCTCCGGCACTCTCACTCACCGAACGTAACGCAACAGTTTAAGTACTGTTACTTTACGTCGATTTTCTGTGAGAGGGTAGTAGTTCCCCGGTTGAGTCGGCCCATTCATGCTGAAATCAGCAATGCTCTACTACCGCGAAATTCAGTAGGTACATACGCAACACAACAACAGTAATTGCAAGTTCAGGTAACTAAAATTTAATGTACGGTGGGTGGTTCCACTGTCACCATAATCTTGATTCCAATCTTTACTGACGTCCACATATACTCGCAGTATTTAGTAATATGACCAACTAGTTGAGCACTAGCATATGTCAGATCATCTGTCAGTCTGCGCGTATGTGAGTGGGTAATGAAATTCCGCCTGTCAGCAGCCAGATAGCGGGACATGTTACGTAGCTTATTTGAATAACATGTTACACTGTGTACGACGTTTTATACAATACTACAATATGCGGGCACTTGTAACTTGAATATTTTGTTTCCATAATAATAATTAGGCTGAAATACTTTGTTTGGTAGAACGCGCTAATCGCAGGATCTATCGGACACCAGAGTTGGCCACACACTCACACGAAAAACAAAACAAACAAATCGGTCCGATTTCAATAATTAAATTTTTGTTTGATAGGATAGCTCAATTACCGAGGAAGAATACCTATAGGGCTATAGGTTATATAACATCACAAAAACACACACGACTGTCTCGTTGGTCTCGCGGCATAAATGTGCGCGTGGGATTGGGAGGTCTCGGGTTCGATTCCCGGGTCGGGCAGTGTTATTGGGTTTTTCAGTTTGGAAATTCTCAGGAGCAGCACGGAGTTTGGTAATGTGCCCGGTACGGCAATAGGCCCGCCCCCTATTACGTGGGACTTAAAAATTCATGGCGAAATGTGGGTTTAATATTACACCTCTGCCTACTCCTTCGGGGATTACAGGCGCGAGTCTATAAAAAAATAGAAAAAAATGCTACTCATTCAAGCACCCATCGAACCCAACACTCCACAGTGCGTACAAACATAATCGCACGGAACCAACGATCTATTAATTACACTCCTACATGTTAATTACAATAACAACGATAACAACAGTTTTAATACTCGTTCGTGTGTGTTTTTACGATTCTATTCATACAGATAATAGTTTAGTTATCATTGTTTCGCGAGTGGTGTAATACATTGTTGTACACCTTTGTGTATTATACCTATGTGTATTGCGTATTATGACGCAATGAATAAGGTGGTCAAATCGTCATGGTCTGCTACGCATTCATGGTTAAAACATAAAACTAATATTAATTACTAGACTAAATGTCAGTTATCGCGCCAAAATAAAATGAGTCTAATTTCACAGAACTCTAAGCCCTTAAGGTGTGACTTGGTTTGCCATTCGTAATTTATTTTATAGACTCACGCCTGTATCCCCTAAGGGATAGACAGAGGTGTAATATTACACCCACATTTCGCCATGAATTTGTAGGTCCCACGTAATAGGGGCGAGCCTATTGCCGTTACCGGGCACATCACCAGACTCCGTGCTGCTACTGAGAATTCGGAAAAATCCGTTCGTAATAGGTCGTTAAATTAAGCAACGATTGCACAGGTCACGGATTGGTGACCAAGTGTGACATTTACATCATAGCGCTACAGTGCGGAGAGCACGTAAAGCTGATGGTCCCAGTTATTGTCACCCCACAAGAATCGTTTTGCCATGTCGGAGACTTTCAGGCTGTCTAAAGTAGTGTTTTCGGAACCGGTATTCTTTTTGAGAACCGGGAATTTCGGTACTTTTATATAACGGAACCGGGATTTCCCGGTTCTTTCGGTATTTTCGGTTCTTGCTAGTTTTTGTATAGAAAACGGAAATGACCGAAAGGGTCAGAATTGGGTACATGTCAGGTGCCCAATTGTCCTTTTCTTGAGCAATACTCCCTGGTCACTTGCATTCAGTGCGCTTACTAATGAAACTTTGGTACCCCTTACCAAGGTTTGAGCAATCTTCCACGAGGCCTCTTTCTCTAGGCCTTCGATAAGTAACTCATCGGTTCCCCTGACCCGAATTCCCTGGTAGACAAACTGGTACAACCGTTTCCGACCGCGAGTGAAGAATGACATTCTTCACTTTTCCTGAAGTTGCACCTTCCATGAAGACGTCTTCTGAGCCACATTTCAACACTCCCTGGTTAACATCGATCTCGCAGCGATGCTTCCGCACGAAGTCTAGGCCCAAGATGCAGTCGTCCACTCACTATATCGGCCACGATGACTTTGTGACGGTAAACTTTCTTGCCTAGCTTCAGATCCACCTCCATTTCACCTCGGACGGTTATGTGCTGACCGGTAGCTGTTCTCAGTTTTACACATTTATTGTTCCTGAAGCAGCTCCGAAGAAGCCGTCTTGCCAGATGGAAACCGACGACTGTCCGCGAAGTACCCGTGTCCAATGTCAGCTTGCATGGCGTTTTATTAATTTCGCCTTCAATGATCAGCCTGTTCCCGTCACATGATTGCGAGATCGAGATACTTGGGGCTCTTCCATTAGCAGCCAGCACTCGCACCGCAGTCCTGGCTTTTACTTGTTTTCCTGCTCTCGCCGACTGGCAGGCACAGGAGGCGACCCCTTTGGCGGAGACAGGGGTGCCAACACTCAGGCCTGCGCAGGATGCGTCCAATGGTGCGGGTGCGAGGGACAGTTCTTCTGTCCCTCGCAGTCGGGCGCGGTCGCGGGAAGAGAGGCGTGTCGGTGTTGCGTTGCCGCGCGCCCTATCTCCCGCGACCAAATGGAGGCGCACCATCGTTGCGTCGCGGTGGGGCCGCAGAGGAAGAGGAGATGCGGTGTTGCGTTGCCGTCCTCCCTCCCCAGGGCGGAGAGACTCCATGAGGATTTTCCAACCCGACACCAAAACACACGTGTCACCACTCCAGGTCGCGGATTCCATCCGTAAATGTTACGAGGTTCCCATCTATCGGCGCAGGCGACGACTGGTATGACTTCCTGACCAGCTTTTCCACCTCCAGAGCCCACTGCTGCGGAATTTCTCCGGTGCGTTGTGTCCTGTCCTTCAGCTGAGCACGATACATATGTTCGAGGTGCGCGTCACCGTATCTCGCCTCCAGCACCTCCAGAAGGTTCTCGTAGGAGACGTCTTGCCCGAGTGCCCCCAACACCGTCAACGCCCGATCACGAACGCCCAAGATTAGGGCGGTTAAGGCCTGTTCTTTATTCCACCCATTTGATCGCATCACAGCCTCAAACTGGATCTTGTATGCTGACCATAATGACGAGCCATCAAATGGTGGAACCTTATACCCATGAGGCTGCCTACGCTTTGGGCAGCTCAAGCGGATATGCCCTCTTTCCCCGCAGTTGTAGCACCGAGGTGACGATACAACTTCCCTGATGTGGTGGCATCAAGCAAGGCATCCTTCAGGTTCTTGAAGTAAGCGCGCTCTAACCTCCAGCCTGGAGGTTAGAGCAGCGGTAAGTAATGTGTGTAATCTGAAGGAGCGGCTTGGATGCGTTTCGGCGAAAACTGAGTGAGTCATGAGTGAAGGAGAGATAGCGGCGCGCGAACAGGGCATGCGCGGCAGGCGCGGGGAAGCTCGACACCGCATCGCAGTCGCGTTCCTACTTACTACTTGCCTTCCTATCCTAGCAACAGCGAACGAGTGTAAGTAGTTATTGGTTATAGCGAGCGCACCATTAATTTCGCGCGTTATTTCTTTTAACGCTGAATTATTCACGTTAGTTTTGAGTGTTTGAATAGTAGAAAGTGTGGAAAAGTAAAGTAAGAGTAAATAAGTAAATAGTAGTGTGAATCGCGTAATGAAAATAAAATTCCCGAAAGTACCGAAAGAACCGGGAATCAAATTTTATTTCCCGGTTCCATTTTACTGACAAAAGCACCGGGAATTCCCGGTATTTTCGAGACCGGGATTTCCCGGTTCTGAACCCTAGTCTAAAGACTCCGACACTAAGATTAGCCACACACTCAACCGAGAAAAATACTCGAATGTACTGTGCTTATGTATTTTCTGACGGTTAAGCTATATTATCCCAAAGTTTCATCAAAATGCGTTCAGTACTTTTGCGGTAAAGAGTAACAAACATCCGCACATCCATCGATTCTCACAACCTTCACATTTATAACAAAATCAATTCCTAAAAACCGCGTAATGGAACTAAAATTAAATCAATGTTTCCATGAAAACAAACAAGAAAGTCGGTAACAATTTCGCGAGAGATAATCCCCGCGAATCTCTCAACTTTGTCCAAATATAATCTATCAGTGAACCTGTCAATGGGGATGGGGATAAAGAGATTAAGGGATGACGGGATTAACTCGACCCCGCCGGGATCGCTACAATATTGAAATGAGGAAATTGCGCGTTCCGTCTTAGTTAATAAGTTTTAAAATGTGTTTTGGATTATCTGTATCACTACATAGTATAAAACAAAGTCTGTCTTTTGTCTGTCTTCTGTCTGTCTGTCCCTATATATGCTTAAATCTTAAAAACTACGCTACGGATTTTAATGCGGTTTTTTTAAATATTATTATAGACTCACGCCTGCATCCCCGAAGGGGTAGGCAGAGGTGTAATATTACACCCACTTTTCGCCATGATTTTTTAGGTCCCACGTAATAGGGGGCGAGCCTTTTTTTGAATAGATAGAATGAATCAAGAGGAAGTTTTATATGTATTATTGACGCGGGCGAAGCCGCTGGCGACGTCTTAGTATTTTATAAATGATATATTTTGTTACTGACTGATGCACGGCCGAAACTACTGAGTAGGAAGCTGAAATTGGTATGTATGTTCCTTGGTGAGAGTAGGGGAATAGGTACTAAGAGAGAATTATTGGATTTGTCCACGGGATCGGGCAGAAACCGTTAAGGCGCTACCTCGAAAATGTATGCTGCCGTTTTTGCTTTCCAATTTTAAAGCAGTGAGACACACTAGCAAAGTGAACATTTTGTATAATTCATCAGGTCTTTATCTAGTAACTCCTTAGACAGATACACGATTGAAAGATTTTCGCTCGATAGGATTTTAATTTGAAAAACATGCTTACTCTAAATATTTTTACGGATATTTAAAAAAATACTTAACTTTTCATGGTGCATAGGGTTCCCACCTATTACGTGGGATCAAAACACTGGCGAAAAGTGGGCGTTTAATATGCCTCTGCCTACCCCTTCGGGGAAACAGGCGTGAGTCTATGTATGTATGTACATATGTACTTAACTTTTCGCCTTGAAATTGCTACTCACCGAAAGAAGAGCTAGTTTAATAGGGATGGCTTAGTCGAATTGTCTCTAAAACGATAATTACTTGAGTTAGGAACGAAATAAGATTTCGGACAGTTTCGTGGTGGCATGCCATGTCAAAAACCGTGCCACATTTAACTTTATAGCACGATTTTTTGACCTTCGAGGAAGCCTCATAAATTAATATAAAATTTGCGGGCTTAGTTGCGGGCATCCTGTATAATCTTTAAATTATCATCATCAACATGTCATCGCAGAGCCTAAACTGCAGAAGCAAGGAGCACGAAATTTGAACAATAGGTTCCTTTAATGGTACCAACTTTTAAGATTATAGCTTATATCTTATATCTTCTGTGCTGATAGATGTATAGATATTTCTTACTTTTGCACCCAAATCTACAATACGGATTTTAATAAAACAATTTTTAATGAAAATTTATATTACTAATAAAATATATATTCGTTACTACATAAACTATCCTACGAATGCATTTTTTTTCACTTACAAAGATCTGAGTAATAATATAAATAGTCGTCAATATTACAACTTGTTGGAAGGTCAACGGTTCTTAGAAATGTTACCTTCTGGATCCCACTCGGTTTTAGGTACAGAATCTTTCTTGAAAATTTCCTTCATTCTTCTTCCTCTTAGCGTTATCCAAGTTTTCAATCTGGGGTCCGCTTACTAGTCTAACCGGATTTAGCTGAATATGAGCTTTTCCACAGAGCGACTGCCTGTCTGACCTCCGCAACCCGAAGAGGTAGCGATATTCCATGGTTTAGACTAGTGTCAGTTTATTTAGAAGGTACTGACGCCCTGTTACAAAGATTGTCAAAGATCTACATGACAACCGGGACCGACGGCTTAACGTGCTCTCCGAGGCACGGGACAAGCGATAATTAACGAAAATAAAATTTCCTTCATTCCTCAGTTTATTTTTCATAGATTATGTTTTAGTTGGAAATATTAGTTTTAACACTAGGTATTCATTTGTCTGCTGAACACTAAGATTTAGTGGCGGATACGTGATTTTGGCTAGAGAGTTCCAAATTGTCTTTCGGGATAAACTTACAACGTATCTACTGATGAATACGCACCTTAACCACTTACCTCAACAACAATCATTGTACCAAACTTACACTGTAGGTATAATATTACTTACGACATTATAATATACATTAATACATTTGCCCGAGGGTGCATACGCATAGGGTTCCCACCAAGAACTTAAGGTCCCAAGCCAACCTCACCTGCAAGTAGGGTTGCCAGTTCTCCGGGATTTCCGGGATTGTCCCGGAATCAGGCGTGTTGTCCCGTGTCCATTAATTTTACGTTGCCGTCCCGGAATTCGAAAATATTAGTTTTTCACAAAGTTACGATACTCCGGTTGCAAAAGTCAAACCAATCATTTCCAAGTATTAAAAAAATCACGAAAGTCCCGACCCGTATTATTATCTATGTGTAAAAGATCTATTTCTAAGTTACTTTTTAAAACGCAAGCCAATGCAGGGTGTAATTGTCCCGGCAATGATACGGCCGTATCTGGCAAGTTGGCAACCCTACCTGCAAGTGGTGCACCTGCCGATCAACGGACGAGGCTCTGGCAAACAAAATGTCCCAATAAGCGGCAATAGGCTCGCCACCTATTACGTGGGATCAAAACGCTGGCGAAAAGTGGGCGTTTAATATGCCTCTGCCTACCCCTTCGGGGAAACAGGCGTGAGTCTATGTATGTATGTATGTACATTTGCCCGACAGTAAAATGTACCTATATTTTCACCAAGTTACCTTTGTAAATAGCTTTTCAGATTCATAAATAAGCTTCGCTCAGACAGTACCTGTAACAAAAAAAATATTTTATTAATTAGTCGTATACCTATTACCCTTATTTTACACTTACTTTTAAACAAAAAATTGTGTCCTGTGGGTTAACCCAAAGGTGGCAACAGTAAAAAGCACATCGATGAGACACGACAGATTTCTAAGTCTATAATACTTTTGTCATTCATCACTGTCATCCTATCGTTGCTGTCTAGGGGTCGGTACATATCTGACGGAAGATGCGTCGCGTATTATCGGTCGCGTAACGCCAAAACAGACAAATATAATATAATAAAAAATTCAACCGTTCACACCTAACCGATGATGCGTAAAGCGCTGGCCACACATAAAGGGCGTCGGGCGCGGACACGGCGCGGGCGGCTTCCTATTCCATGCAAATTTTATACCAAGTGCATAGAAATAAAGCGCATTTTAGGATACACGGATCATGTCATGGCGCGTCATATCTACGTCCGAGCCACGGCATTCCGTGTATCCTAAAATGCGCTTCCGCGCCCGACGCCCTTTATGTGTGGCCAGCGCCTTAGTGTACAGCATCTGTTCCGTTTCCGTCAACGCATAGTCGGTCGACGTCGCGCGCGCCACGCAATACGTTTTAAAATACAATATCACACAACGCAACCGCACTGTAGATCGTGAACGCAGAAATTGACTATACGCGTAATGTAGCAGGTCTAATTTGACGGTATAGACGCGACCGATGTAGATATGCTCGATGCATTTTCCGTCAGATATGTACCGACCCATTTGACGGAATAGATGCGACCGATGAACCGCTCGACGCATTTTCAGTCAGATAGGTACGGACCCCAATGAACGCCTTAGATAACAGACCTCATGCCTGTATTCAATCAAGCCATTATAGAATATCGTAATTCTTACTTTCCTTATTGCTTTCTACTATTTATAAACCTGGAAATTTGTGTATGGATGTTAGCTGCTATGCAATGAAAAGCTACCTACTAAGATTATTTTAATTAAAGGTGTTAGACATCTTACTGCCAAGGCTGTCTAGGTACTCTGCGTACCACCGCCATACCAGTTATTCTGCCGTAGAAACGTACAAATTTGTAGTACTATGTTCCGGTTTGAATGGTACTGTAGCTAGTGAAATTATTGAGCATTTCTTAACACCTTACGTCTCAAAGTAGGCAGCGGATTTTCTGTCTCTGAGCTCATCACGCTTTGAGAAACGGGTGCTGAGCAGTAGCTATAAGTAACACTGTTGAAACCGCAGACACTACTAGCAATGTATTATAAGCCACCTACGTACTATAATATCTTATCACCTTAAATAGAACAATATTTATACAAATTCGCTCACGATACGTATTTAAAATAGAGCAGGCGTTGTCTTTTAAAAATCAGATTAAACTATAAGTGTATTCTCACATTTCTCACTATAAAACGCTTTCCTTAAACCGTTAGGATTAAAGAATGTTTTCTTTTAAATTGTTCAGCCAGACTTGGAAGAATAAATCCCTTAGATAAACAGTCCGGCACGCCATTTAGTCTCACGGAATAAATAGTTCATTCTCTTTAATTATTTACACTCTTTAAGGAAACTTAGGAACGCAATAGGCATCTATTTAAGAACCAGAAATAATAGGGATTCTTACGGTTTCGGTTTTTGAATTACCTACTGAGAAAATTTCTCAACGGCTAGAAAAAGAAGCCTTCTTGAATTAAGTCGTATTTGGAGATGAAAAACTCGATTCTGTAAAACATCTTAAAATCTAATATTCCTTACAAATGCTTTTAAAGCTTTCGCTGTTACATTTTCTAATATTATTGTGACGGGTCTTATTCAATTGCTGTCCCAGAATGACTCAACACTCCGTATGTTCAACGTTGATTTATTGTCACCTTTTCTTTTCATATAACAACTTGATCAAATCAAAACACGAAAGTATTACCTACCTAGTGCCCGATCGAATTTTTTTTGAAAACACCCTGAATACCAAACTGAAATACCTAAGTAGGTACCTAAGTTGTGAACTGCTAGTTAATAAACACTAGGCGGTCATAAACAATACTGAGAATCAGGAGAATTTTTCATCTAACAATGTGAAAATATCTTTACGGTAAAATAGCCATTTCATCAAATACAACATCTAACCTAAAGATTAAACGTTAGTCAGTACTAACATTTAATTTAAATGTTTCAAACAATAAATACCATTATTATTTCAAATTACAGTTCATTTGAATACAAAAGCAATAGATAAAAGTCATTTACTTTTCATACATAAAACGGAACCATTTTAAATACAAACATCAAGCTTGGACTATTAAAAAGATATTACGGGGGTAGTAATGGAGGAACGATTTGTATTCGGATACACCAATAAATGTGCTATGAACCATGATAATTGTAGTTTATAAAATCAGCTTAATAGTTTCATTGTGAGAGAATATTCTATGTTAAAGGAAATCATCGTTAAAATAATATTTCGTGGAACTTTTTATCTTTTGGGGTGAAAGAATTACTGAGTTTGAATCTAAAAAGAGCTTTTATGTTAATTTCTATAGGAGTTTACCACAAAGCAGTAGCTACGATACCAAAGAAGTGCATAAGTAGGTAAATGTTCCGGACACGTATAAATAATGAACGGGGTAAAACTTGCATCAACAATTAAACTAGCTTATTCCTTACTAGATAAGCCCGTGGTTACACCCGCGTTATTTAAGGCTACTGCTCCGCTCCCGTGGCTCATAGCGTGATGTTATATAGCCTAAGCCTTCCTCGGCAAATGGGCTATCTAACACTGAAAGAATTTTTCAAATCGGACCAGTACTTTCTGAGATTAGCGCGTTCAACCAAACAAACAAACTCTTCAGCTTTATATATTAGTATAAGATAAGATTTAGATTCTTAAGTCTACCAACAAGCCTCGTTAGTCTTTATTTGCCAAGTAAATATTTGCCATAAATTATTAAGGTTTAAAATCCAGGGGCCTAAGACACCCTCATCTAGGAAAACTAACTTTCATTACATTTGACAAGACACACAGCCAAGTGTAAAGTTTCGCCGCGGTAACATGGTAACACTATACCACAGACAATACAGTGTTGCAAACCTGCGGTCCGGCTTTATTCTGAAACTTGAGGATGATATGCGAAATCCCGGGGCATGGAATACGACGCTGGTTGGGGTTTTAATCCTTTGTTGACTAGCTGGCTGGATGTAAAAACTTTTGACGTTGAGGCCTATTTAATGAGGTCCAACTCTTTCCTCGCGGTTTGGCGTATAGCAGTGATAAAAAGCTATAAGCAGTTAAACAAATAGCATGTCATAAAAATAACATTGTTAAAATTCGATGGCATTATATAATATGTGCTAAAAAATTAAATCATCAGGCAACATTTAAAAATGAAGTTCAACTTAAAAATTTTAAAATTCGGACCATTACTTTTAATCTACTGTCGTAGAAGTCTGAATTTTATAAAATAAAAAGGAATCCCCAGACGATTTTATAACTTTCCTATCTCGGCTCGTTACAAACAAGAGTGATAAAAATTAAATGACATTATAACAAAGGAATCAGTACCAACATAACAGTTTTAAACGTCATAAAATTGTGCCAACATTGCAAACTTGTAAAAGTCAAGGGAGACAAAGGAGACAGTTTAACAGCCTCTCACTATCTGAACACTATTGAAATTCTTGTGCCAAAGTTATTACTTAATATGCCATCTTGTAGGATAGAGGCTTGTAAAATTTGCTGAAAGTAATATTAGGTTTGAAGTGGTGCTGGGACATTATGAACGTGTAAGCTTTTGGAATAAGATGTGATTATCACACAGCTTTTATGTTTAACGATTTAATTCATGTTCACAGTGGTAATTTCGGTTACAGATTTCAGATTTAAACTACTAAGAAAGACATTATACACATATTGTCATATTGTCTTTCTTTTTATAATATATACCACTATCATTCAGTTAGTAAAGTTTAATAAAATATATCCGTGGAAGTTGTACCTAAGTAGTTGTAGAAGTACCTATGTTAAATTATTTCTATGTACCAGAACTAAGTATAGACCCATTTTACAATGGCATCAAAAATAACCAGCAAAATAAGTACACACAATTAGAGATATTAGCAATTAAAGAAATAATTAAGTTGCTTTAGGCAGCTGCAGATTGCTTACTAGGCCATCTTAATCTTATTAAGTTTATCAAAATATGTATTTTCAACTAGTTCAAATCAAAAAAAGAAATCAGTGTTGTTTTACTGTAAGATATAGGTTTATTCTATTTTATATAGCTGCCGTGAAACAATCTACTACCTACCCTGTTGCTCGTATTTTACCCAATCAGCTGCTGAAAGCTGCGACACTGGCAAGTCATAACTGATTGACAGTTGACCTGGTTCAAAAAAGGAATAAAACGCTTCACTATAGTTTGACGGACGCACAGGCATGCACCTCATACAGCCAGCAAGTGTGTCACTGCACTTGTTCGACATTTAAATTCAGTGCGCGTTCGCTTCATTGACAATTAAGTTAAACAGTGAAAACAAATCTTTTGGAGACTATGACTAACTGTTTAATTATCGGCGATATGTTAATGTTATTGAAGAAAGTTTGCATTGTTTATGTGTGGAGATTTCACAATTAAGTCTTGGGTTTCGTTGTGCATGAGGAACAATTTTGACGGAAACCGCGGACGTGCATGACGGGTGTAATGAGGTCATAGACAAAAGAGGAACTTAGAAATTGTAGCGAATGGTATTTGATACCAACTCATCTGCCATCTTTTCAGACCAAGCGGTGTATTGTATGTATACCTATGTATTTGTTAAAATGAAGGTATAGCATAAAAACGGCTATTATAGGTACCTATGCTTTTCTAATAATTGTTATTAAAATACAACTCCTGTTCCTACTAGGAATGAGACTTGTAACGCCCAGCAGGCCTATTGCGTATTTTTGACAGTTACAGTTACCATCGCCACTTCGATGTACACCGAAGTTTGATGTCAACTGAGATTAAGGTTCATTTGGTATTGCCTATGACACATATTGTCAGTGCCTATCAAATTGTTGTTAACACTTCACTATTTTTTATCGACACCATACGACTGATTTAAGAATACCCATTGGACCATTAAAACTTTATGGATTGTAAGACTTCTTAATTTAGCAATAAAATTCGCTTCTGAGACATGAATTTGGCGCGAATTGTTGGAGTTGGAAAATATGTCAGCATCCATTGTCCAATATAAAGTTGAAAAATATTTGTTTTGATTTTGTGTATTCGCTTGTGAAAGCCCAACCTAATTTTGGTAAAACAAGATTCATCGTAAGTGTTATAAGTAGGTATAACTTATTTAACGTTGTTTGAGTATTCTTGTTTCATTTCTATTGTTTTGAAACTAATAATAAGTGGATATTGTGAAAAGTGAATGACTTTGTGATATCAAACAAGTCGGAAATGTTATACATTGTAGTTTTAAATATAGGTATAAGTAAACCATATATTTTCAAATTAAATTAGTGCTTATTCATTGCGCACAGCTGTTTTCCGTTGAGCTTGTGGCATGAGAGGATTAATTTTCTCCAACACTTGCTGGAAACCAACTTTGCTCAAGCGAAAATTGGCAATAAATTCGCCTTCTGGCAACTGCAGTGGGTCACTAGCATCCCGTGAACGGCGTCGTTGGATGCGAACTCGCTTCTTTTTCCGCTGTTTTTCAGCAAAATTGAGCAATGAAGGTCGTGAAATATCTACAAAGTTTACATAGGTCACTATATAAATCAAACAAAGTAAGTTTTAAATATTTCCGTCCAATATAGGCTTCAGTGATAATCACTACAACTCGAAAAACACTACCTTTGAGTGGTGTCTTTCACGAAGGCAACTTCAACCGAAGTGACTATCAATTTGATGCCCACTAAGCTTAGACAATCGCAATATTAAATTATCGATACACAATCATCTGTCAAAATAAGGTTCAGTGGCTATCAGCGACACCGGGTGCCTATGACGTCATCTCAGTTAGCCACTGATGTTAGCCGATACGAATTTAGCTGTTTGACAGTTATTTGATGTACACTTTGCCAAGTGATCATCACTTTCAGTTGTCAACTGAGATACGCAATAGGCCTACAGATTCTAACGACAAATTATGTAATTGTGGCTGTCACTGCCTGTTGCATAATTCAGTTTCGTCAAAATCGGTCCAGCCGTTCCAGAGATTAGCGAGAACAAAAAACTGACAGACAGACAAAAATTGTAAAAAAATGTCTGTACCGTGTACCTATACATCCATATGCATTTAGTAAAAAGCGGTTTTTTTAATATTACAAACAAATACTCAAATTTTATTGTATATATAGATAATAAATAATAATTCATTATTTTCTCTTAGAATTCTAGCTGTGTTTTCAGCGGATTTTCTTTAAAACATCTTCTTAAACTTCTTTCAGTTAGGTACCTACCTACAATTTTATTTACATACATACATAGACTCACGCCTGTTTCCTGGAGGGATAGGCAGAGACTATGGAACGCCATTTGCAACGATCCTGAAATCCAATCTGGTCAGAGAACCTGATTTACAATTTTATTTAAAGACACAATTATCTCTAATTTTATAATTCCTTGTATTAATTGAAGCAACATTAAGTCAGTCAACTTTATCTCTTCATTCCTATTAAAATGTCAAGCGTCTTCAGAAACTATTTAAAATCATACTTGAAGCTGTTCCTGGTGTTCAGTTGAGCAGAAAAGACGAAAATTAGACAATTACTGGCGCTCGGCAAGTCTCAAGAACGGAGGGACTATTACGGTCCGGCCAGAGCCTACAGCGGCGGCGGCGGCACGCGTCAGCGGCGAGCGATTTAGATAAACATGGCGCGTTTACTCTTAGGTGACATCGGTCGCCGCGGCGTAGCAAAGCGCGCCATGTAAGTCAAACAACTTTCCGCTAGACCACCATAAGGGCGACAATCGCTCAGCAAGACATCGTCGCTTCCAGTGCTACTTTACACGCACATTGACACTCGTATACAAAAAGGTAGTAGAGCCTTGCTGATTTCAGCATGAATGGGCCGGTTCGACCGTGGACACCGTGGTACTACTACCCTCTCACAGAAAATCGACGTAAAGTAACAGTACCAAAACTGTTGCGTTTAGTTCGGTGAGTGAGAGTGCCGGAGGCCCTATCCCATAATCCTTCTCCCTCATCCCAGTCCTCATCCTATCCCTTTTCCCAACCCCAACTTGCTTACCTCCAGGCAATCCGTCTGCTCGTTTGCCGCCTATTACCATAAAAAAAACAGTTTCTAGTGTGCCTCGACTCTATGAGCGAGCCAAGTGATTTTTTTCGAACTGGTCCAGCGCCGACTAGTTTGATTGTACATCGAAAACGTTCGCCGCTGCCGCCGCCGCCGCCGTAGTCTGTAGCCGAGCCGTTAGAGTCTGCGACATTCCGCCCCGTCCATAATCGTTCACAGCTCTTGTGTTACCGCGGGATGGAACCACTGGCGCGGAAAATGGCAGACCGGGTAAGATGGGTATTATATAAAAAATATTGTTAAATAGCGTCTGCCCGCAGCTACGTGTGTATCGGTTCGGGACAAAAGGTAGCTTATGTGCTACTATGATGTATGAGTTCTATTGCTAAGAAATTTAATGGAAATACATTCGGCAATTTTACGTTTTTAAGACGTGAGTGCGGAGGCTCAGTTAGAAAATGCTGTATCACGAGGGACTTCACCGGACACAGAGTACACCCAGACGCAACAATTGGTCCAATTCTTGTATTTTTATATGACATTGAAATTATATTTTGAATTGACTCAGAAGCGGTATTCTGATAACCTAATGTCATTATCGTATAATTTGAAATAAACAGTTCGTCGTTGATACATATTTTGACACTTGTTTCAATTTACGATCTCGTTACGATTTCATGCAATTATAGAAGAATACGATTTTTGTGACGTAAGTATGACACTGACATTATATCGGAACTGTATTTATATAGGAGAATTGGGCCCCTGTAGATCACTCAATAGCTGTCCAGCACGATGATCGAAACTACAACTTCACTCAAGGATATAAGCGGATGGCATACGTGCAATCTAACAGACGTCCATCCATCCCTATTTTTTTTGCGTTTCAATAGCAGGAAGAAAATTGGAAGCCTTCCTTTTCCCTTCTACCCACTATTAGCCGAAATTAAATCGACAGTTGTAGCCCGTTGCGTAAATCGCTAAGTGCCGTACAGAAAGTAAGGCGAATCGGATTAGGGCACAATAAAAATCTATTTTGGGCAGGCCCATATACGCTTTACAAAGCGCCTCGCACACGATAGAATGTCTTACCCTTAGGCCCCGCTCATACTGCTACTGAAGTCATGCTCGAATTTCGGAAATTCCAATATTTTCAATCAAGCAATTATAATTTTTTTTTTCTACTTTTGATAGGCTTACGTTTGATCGCCATCTCGGCGATGAACGGTCGAAGATGGAGCACGCTTGCCTAGAAGGTACCTATTCACCCGCGACTTGAAAACACCCAGATTGTACTCATCAGGAAACACAGACTCAGGCAAGGAGTTCCATACCTTTGCAGTACGCATAATAAATGAGGAAGCACGAACAAGAATAAGAACTTGCTGGTGCAGCATGAAGAAATTGATTAAAATCGTACTCCTCTTATAAGCCAAGTTGACGGAGTCCAATTACCGGTGCAACGTCACAAGAATAAACCTATTTTAATGTCGATGGTCAGAGTGTCGCATAAGGGAGCATTCGAACTATGGTGAGTAACCGAACTGTTTTTGACGCACGAGCGAAAATCCATATTCCATTTTTCGAACAAGCGAACTGCATACTCTTGGGCTAAAAACACTTAATCTTCGTTTTGAAATTTAACTACAGTTTACGGATTTTATCGCGATATATTGGTTTCACTTAGTTATTACATTTAAACCGAATGATCTAGAAACTACATTTTTAATTTATTACTAGCCGACCGTTTCGAATTCTTTACAGGATTCATGGTCACGACAGACTGGTGTGATATTTGTCTTTTTCTTGAATGTACCTATAAGTTATCTCAAAGTACCCGAACATTAGCGAAACCAATATATGTATGGCGATAAAATCTGAAAACTGTAGTTTAATTTCAATGAGTAACATTCGCGTAAACCCAAGAAAATATTAATCTTCGTTTTTAATTTTAATGTAATATTTCACTCACACGGCGCCATGTGATCATTGTTGATAATTTTACATAGTTGATGATTAAGCAGTGTGAGTCTATAATACGGCTAGCTTGTGAATAGGTACCTATAATAGCAAAGTCCGCATATTACTAGCACTTATACATAAATACCGTCAAACAAGTTCATATGTAAATTGTATGCATAAATACAATTGAGACTAACCTATCTACATAATAATTAAGTATTATTGTTATCTGTATTATGTCAGTTTACAATTATAATTGAATGCAATGAAACTAAATAAGCAAATACCAATGCAATTCTTAGTCTATTAATTATTGGATCAACTACCTATATAATTAATAGCTGTTTCCCGCGGTCTGAGGGAACTACTTCGCGTACCCGGTTAATTTATAGCATTAGTTACTCCTTGGTACATCAGCTATCCGCCAGTGAAAGTCCCGTCAAAATCGGTCCAGCCGTTTCAGAGAGCAGCGAGAACAAACAGACAGACAAAAATTATAAAAAAATGTCATTTCGGTATAATTATGTACCGTGTATACATCCACATGCATTTAGTAAAAAGCGGTTATTTAAATATTACAAACAGACATTCCAATTTTATTTATGTGTATAGATGTATAGATAAATGTATCATAGACCAGCATTTCCCAAACTATTGGTCGCAAGCCACTGGTCGGCCGCTAGCGAATCTTGGGTGGATACTGAAATATAACGCCACACCGACTGACCGAAAGTCTGCTCCTCTTTACGCTTTTATAATGCCATTTGTGCCACCTTTTATTTTCAAAACACAGTTCTGTCATAGACGAAGTTCCTCAGAGTTTTATCAACGCACAATGACATGTTTGTTCGATCAAAAAATATACGTATGTGCCCAGCCTTACGGTGACGGGTGAACCGAACGCGACAAGCGCGCGCATTTCGAAAAAGGAACGTGACCTGATTACTGACAGAAGCTGTCAGTTGTCTATGGAGCGCCTTAAACGTCACAGGTGCTATGTCACGCTCTACTTGACTTTGAACCCTATTCGAAAGTATACAAGTTCAAAAATGGCGTGTGTCATTTTTCCCTCGCAATTTGCTCCATGAACAGTTTATTGTTCGCGAGAACGCCATTCCTTCACACTGCTCAGTAATAGAACGACTTAAGCGGCCCGACTTTATTATTTCCAGTTCAATTGAATTGTTTCTTACTCAATTGTAGGCTTCGTTAGAATAAATCCCTTGAGATAGGAGGTCTCTTGAGTGCCACGAAGAGGGCCCCTCTTTAGCACGACGTCTGAAGGTAAAGAGTTTTTATTTAAAATCACGGGCTCCCTCGAAAATCCTTCACCGTTCCCTGTTTGTCTCTATCTAGATAAGGTAAATTCTCCTTATTCGTTTTGTTATTTGTTGGACACTTGGTACAGACAAAAAAATAAAAACAATTTAAATTATTCTCTATCTAACTGGACAAGTTATGTAAGCGAAGACCAACTGTTAGACGTGACTTAGAACTTAGATTGTCCGGCCATTTTTTCTACCAGGAAGTGATATTTTTTCTTGATCTTGATAATTATCATGATTATCATTGATATTTTACCTACCTAAGCGAAATGTAGGGGCTCCGAACCTATGGATGACATAAGTAAGTATAAGGCACAATATGAAACCGTGAAGTATGTATGTACGTACTTACATGGTTTTATTAGACAAAATGTATAATTTCATGTTGGCTTGACCTAACATACTTATTGTGAATGTGAAAGGATCCAGTTGTATAAATAACGTTCTCTTTTATAATTTATACCTACGTACCTATAAATTGAACTAAGTGTAATTTGAATACAAAAAATAAGTGTAACTCAGTTAAAATTGCAAAAATTTGACTAAGTCAATCGAATCAATTGGGAATCCAACTTTTTTCCGACGGTATAAGACTATTGCAAATTTCAAGTAACCCTTCTGCTCGAAATTTGCCCAATATTTCATCCTTCTAATGGCGATTCTATTTCTGGAATGCGTAGTAGAACAGTAATGATTTTAAAACTTTATTATTTTACAGTGATACAAATTAACTTACATTATATAAAAATCTATCAACTCTATCGTTCCATACAATCATCACATAACTCAAATACCAAACGTATTAAACAACTCAAAAATGGCGGCGATTCGCCGAACACGTTCCAATTTGAAACAATAATTGTTGTTGGAGCGCAAATAGTTTCGACGATAAAACGTCAAGAATTCGACGCAACAGTAAACCATAGAGTACCGTAGTGCACGTAGAGCATCGATCACTGCCGCCATTATTACAACAATATGAACGCGCGCGAAATAATAAATGTCCAGTTTGAGAACCGTTTTTAATTCGATTTGTTACGTTCGGGAATCTTTGGAATGTTACAGGAAGTAGTAACAGGTATTATAAAATGGGACTGGAGTAATCTATAACTTTTTCTCATTTCTGAAGCTTACTTCTAGATTTTCAAAATATTTTTTTAAAAATTGCAGTAGTGATGTGAAACTTGTTGCAAGGCATTCATTGCATGATTAAGAAAGCCAAAAGGATACTAGCTATTTTTTTTCTACGCCCGGGAACGGATGACTAAGTAAATTTAATAATAGCAGTAAAAAGACCTTAACGTTTTACTCTCTTCCTTATGTTGTTACGTGATTAGGCAATGTTGAGTCAACAAGTGTACTTTTATGTGTGTTTTTATTTACGGCGAGTCCCAATTTGAGATGCTTTGAAGTATGGTTTGTTTGTACTGAACAATTAGGGCGGGTTGCCTCCGGTTCCGATGACCCGTTTGTTACTATAATATATCTATTATTTGTGTTCTTTGTTCCTTATATATTTTTGGCATGTCGTCACGCATTTATAATTAGATAGGTACCAAAGAAAATAGGAGAAAATAAGATGAGATTTCCTAATAAGTAGACCCTATTACACAATCCAAGAATTTCTATTGGACTCTTTCGGAAATTGTGCCAATATTTTATTTTATTGTACCTAATTATTTCTCTTGTATAATTGAAGTGGATGATTAATTTAATACATCATTCTTAAAATTTGTTTGTAAATTTATTATAATGATATTGTACGCCTTGCACGGCCGAGCAATGTGATTCGATATCCATTATATACTATTTAGCTGTAACAACACACTGTAACCACTGTTTTCACAATAAAACATTTGAATGATTGAAAAATAAATAGTACCTACCTAAATTCGTCAAAAGTAATACTTTGCTAAGAAACTGCCAACTTTTATAGGGAATAGATGGTAACATTCAATTATGCCTTTTAATATATTTTAACACTCTCTCCGTGCTCCAGTGGATAGCGTATGCGTCAGCTGATCAGGAGTTCCCGGGTTCGTTCCCGGGTCGGACAAAAGAGTTACTCTGTTTTTTCGAATTCTCAGTAGCAGCATGAAGTCTAGCAAAGTGCTGGGTAACGGTAATAGTTTCGCCCCGTATTACGTGGGAGACACGCCTACAAATTCTTAATATAGCGAAATGTGGGTGTAATTACACCTCAGCCTACTGGCCCTTCGGGATTAAAAGGCGTGATTCTATAAAAACAAATATATTTTTGACTTGACTTTCAAAAGACGACATAGCGTTCATTAGCATGATCGATGACTTACTTTTAGCAATAAGTAATTTATAGTTAGGTATGACTTGAGATCATTTTCAATGGCAAACTAAGCGAGTATACTACGAAATTAGCCCAGTATTGCGTTACAAGTTGAATGACATGAACCTACGCAACTCTATGTTTGACGTCACACACATCAGGGACTCGTCTATTTATATATCAGCCTTGTAATTGAAACGGGATTATGCCGGGATTTTCTTCAAAACAAGAAAGACTCTAGTACCCTTTTTAGGGTCCCGTAGCCAAAAATGGCAAAAACGGCACCCTTATAGATTTGCCATGTCTGTCTGTCTGTCTATCCGTATGTCACAGCCATTTATTAGCTATTTGTATAACCATATGATTCAGATAATGACATAATCGTTTAGTTTTCATCATGATCGATAACGATTTGCTGACATGTGCTGCATAAAAAATAATGTAAGTATTTATTTATGTAAAGCTTCCTGCACATTAATAAAAGAATGTACAAGGAACAACCTGGCATTCTAGGTGTTGATGGGTCATAGACCGCGATTAGATTTTTTTATGGCAATAGGCGGCAAACGAGCAGACGGATTGCCTGATGGTAAGCAATTACCGCCGCCCATGGACACAAGCAACACCACAGGAGTCACAAGTGCGTTGCCGCCCTTTGGGGATGGGAAAAGGGATAGGATAAGGAGTGGGATGAGGGAGAAGGAATAGGGGATAGGGCCTCCGGCACTCTCAGTCACCGAACGAAACGCAACAGTTTAGGTACCGTTACTTTACGTCGATTTTCTATGAGAGGGTAGTACTTCCCCGCTCGAGCCGGCCCATTCATGCTGAAATCAGCAAAGCTCTACTACCTGCTGTATCAATCAAATTACGTACCTATTCGGTCTCAATTCTCTCAAATAGAATTACCCGTTCATGGACTTGACACAAAGTCCAACTAGGAACCGTTCCTAAACATAAATACATACTTCGTACTAAAAAGTTTTTTATAATATAAGCGTTGCCTAGCAGAAATCGCTCTCGACGATAAGGCCGCCTTTTGTTCGCTACTTATTTCTTTACATTTGTATACAATAAAGTGTAAATAAAAGAGTCAGACGACCTAAGCGTCAACACACCATGTAAATTTATCAAGAGTGATATTCCTAGACTAGCTTTGTTATGTGTTACAGTATCAACGAAGCACTCCCACACAACTTAGCGCCTGACGTCACCCGCCAAGTAGATGCGCTCTAAATTTAGCCCAACAACTAGGTTTATTCGTTCATCAGCTTTAACGGAAAAATAAGCAAAAAACATGCCACTCTCAATTTGTACTAATCTAACGTTTGCTACAAGTTATATTTATTTCATTCTTCTAATTCCCGGAACGTTTCATGGTGGTAATAAAACCGCAACGCCATATTTTTAAATAGTTCAACAAATATACGAGGTTGTAGTCTATTTTTGTATGCTTCTAGGAATAAAATATGCAGCGACCATTGACTGATACGCAAAGGGTTTTAGGTACAAATCCATGGCACGCACCACTGCCTTTACAAAAGTTACGTGCGTATTAAATTCGTGTAAAATCACTTGACTCGTGCCTCGGCGAGCACTTCAATCTGTCGTTCCCGGCTGTAATGGCGGTCTTGGATTGTTGATAGTAAATCAGTGCACTTGAATATATTGATAATGGTCTAAGCCACAAAAATCGCTATGATCTTTGAGTTGTGCAGATAAGACGGAAGTCGCAAATCTGGTTATATTAGAAAGTGGACCCGAAGCTTTCAGACGGAAGTCTTGGATCCAAGTCGGATAAGGCTTGGACCCATGATGTAACAAAAGTAAAAAGAAGTAGATATGTTATAGGCGTATCAAAAGCAGGACGCTAAACATAAGCCAGTTGGCAAGTCTGTCATAGGTGGGTGTGACGTCGCGAGCAAGCGTCAAAGTGAAACTGACACATCTTGTCAACCGAAAATAATATAAAATATGGAGTTATCGATGTGTGCGTTAGTGTACCGTTTCTACGAATTGATTACTACGTAGGTAACGTATCTACCTTTTTCTTGTAATATCATTGGCTTGGACTATACTATGATTATGACTATGAAGAAAATAAACGCCTACTTCTTTTTTTATGTTAATAGGCGGCAAACGAGCAGACGGATTACCTGATGGTAAGCAATTACCGCCGCCCATGGTCAAGCAACACCACAGGAGTCACAAGTGCGTTGCCGCCCCTTGGGATTGGGTAAAGGGATAGGATGAGGAGTGGGATGAGGGAGAAGAAATAGGGGACAGGGCCTCCGGCACTCTCACTTACCGAACGAAACGCAGCAGTTTAGGTACCTACTGTTACTTTACGTGGATTTTCTGTGAGAGGGTAGTACTTGCCCGGTCGAGCCGTCCCATTCATGCTGAAGTCAGCAAGGCTCTACTACCTTGGAAAACTTGTACTTGATTATTTTAAGTCGTCTCTCCGATATAATCTCATCAAAAGTATAGGTAACCCTTGCACTTTTTGGTTGATATGCATTTCTTGCAGATAAATAATAATAATAAGAGGCGTATTTTATTTCTTAGCTAAGATATGGGCTATTACATACACTTAGCGGATACGCAAGTTCCGTTGATTCTAAGATATAAATGTGTATCTTGATACATTCACCATTGGATAAACTTCGAAGAAACTAGCAAGCAAATCCGCTGAACATACGTGGAAATACTGTTTCAGATTAAAGGTTTGTCAGAATTGTTTTACACTTCAAAGGGACCGACGGTGACGCATTTTCTTGAAAGGCATTCGTATGCTCATAATACTGATATCGACTTCCTTGGAGGTCAGGCGCGCAGATTCACTTAGAGTCGGCGCAAACGGGCCACCGACCACAGCCTAGCGCCCTGGTGGCTAGCGAGTAGCGACAGACACTTAACACACTTTTTCATATACTTATTTTGTATAGACGCGCCGCACACTTGTGCCGGTGGGGGCCACACGATGCTAAAATATATGAAAAAAAGTGTGTTAAGTGGTTGTCGCTGGCCACCAATGCCTGTGGTCGGTGGCCCGTTTTGCGCCGACCCTTAAGGCGCCGCCGCCTGATGCACCGACAGGATTGTGCGGATTCTGTCGGTCTACAGTCTGTCGGTCTCTATCGTCCTTGTACCGTTAAAATAAATGGAAAACTAAGCTAAATATCTTAAATTACGACTGATAAGTACGGGATGATGGGAAAGCATCACAATATGCGGAACAGCCCGATAAATCTATTCATCATCAGCCCTTTATACTGTCCCACTCCTGGGCATGGGCCTCATCTCATTATGAGAAGGGTAAGGCCATAGACCACCACGTTGGCCAAGTGCGGGTTGGCAGACTTCACATGTCTTTCGAGAACATTATGAAGAACTCTCAGACATGCAGGTTTCCTCACGATGTTTTCCTTCACCGATAATCAAGCGATAATTACCAATTTAATACGCACTTAACTTCGAAAAGTCATTGGTGCGTGCCGTGGACTCGGACTCGAGACCCTCTGCGTAGCAGTCCGTCGGTCTCTCCACACTTTAAAAATCGCAACTTTGACAATCTCAGTTTCTGTTTTATTTCATCTCCTGCCCCATAAAAAAATATCCGACCTTCCACCTACTTACAATCTAAATCCAAGACCCAAGCTTGATCTATGTAGGTATGTGCATCACAGAGCACCTAGTTTGCAAACGAGGGTTCCAAATTTAGTTACGTTACACAAGGTAGTAGTAAAGTATTACCTACTCAAGATTGAAACAGAAATATCCACGCAGACTTTCTTCGTTTCAAATCGAAGGCGTGACCGCGAATCGTCTGCAAAAATAAGCGCAATCTTTAGAGAAAACGGTAATTCTCCAGCGTCATTTATCAGACACAGGCGAGCAATTTAGTCAAGATGCCGGCATATTTTTCCCCTCCGATATTTATAAACAATCTCATATAATGAGCTCTCATATTAACGCGAGAATTGCTTTTACGATTATACATATACGAGAAAATAGAAAATGAAACTCACTGCCATCAAAATGATGTTATAGAACAATATGTTGGCTTATACGTATTTTGAAAGAAAGAAAGATTTATACATACATAGGCTCAGCCTGGTTCCCGGAGGGGTAGGCAGAGACTACGGAACGCCATTTGCAACGATCGTGACATATATCTCTTGCTTCATTCACTCCCATCAGATTCCTCATGCATGCTCTTCTGTTCAGGGTACTTCTAATCTGTCCTGCTTTTTGGGTTGTCTCCAATCTGTTCAGAGAACGTCCGTCTAGGTCTTACCCTTCGTCCTGGTCCTCCTGTCCCATTCACATTTTCCTTATATATCTGCTTGGTCAGTCTTTCGTCATCATCCATCCTCTCCACGTGCCCAAACCACCTTAGTATACCTTTCTCGACGTGTGTCCCTGCATCTTTTAGCCCACAACACTCTCTTATCACACAATTCTTTACTCTGTCAGTCAAAGACACACCACACACACTTCTCAGTACTCTCATTTCTACAGCATTTATTCTACTTTCATGACTCTTCTGCCATACCCAACTTTCACTACCATACATAAGTACAGAAATATTTATTTGAGCGTAAAAAGATATTTTACCGTGTAGTGACGGATTATGAACTTGACATACAAAACGTTATTACCCATTGATATATATGTACTAATATATGTCTATGTTATTACCTCATTTCATTGCGTGGGTGTCGCAAAAGGCGATTAAGGAAAATTTAGAAAGCAAATAGTATATTTTTTTCTGTTTCTACGGGATATATACCACGTACCTTTGTTTTGAGTAACTGATATTTCGGCACTGTTGCAAGCGCCATGTTCACGGATGTACTGTAAATTCCTAGCAAATAGTATCTTTCAGAACTCAACGTCAAACCCTGCACCAACTCGTCCGTCCAACCTATAGTAGACCAAATCTTTCTACCAACCAACAGTGATATAGTGAAACAAATTGGAGCAACTTAATTCCAGCAGTGGACTGTGAAAAGCTGAAACAAAACGTCAATTGCCGAATTTGCATTACATGATCCTGATATTGGCGGCATATTTGGAAGTTGTCCGGGTACGACACTTTTGACAGCTTTGCTTTGAGGTTATAGTGGTAATTGCATTGAGATAACATAATTGTATTGAGCTGTTAGAATCTTAGCATCGCCAATAGCAATGTGATTCATACTTGTGTTTAGATTTAGAGCTCTTAGATCGATCTCGTGACCAGGCCCTTACGCTGTCTCAGAGAATACAGAGTAGTGCATTTGGTCGAGACCTGGTGCAAAAGGTTTTAGGGTCGTAGCACACATATCAACTCTGAAAGGGATCATCACCGTATCGCCTTTCGCCTCGCTGTCACACAGGCGTCAACCTGACGTAACCACGTAACCTAAGCGGATCAGAAGCTCCGGCACGTCGCGTCGACTCGGCTACAGCTAGGCGACGCCGTGCTTACGGCTCGCCGACCGCTGGTTGACGGCTAGGCGGCACTACTTCAATCATTTTGAATCCGAACGCAGACCGCGGGAGGGGCGTGGACGAAGAGACGTAAGCTAGGCTACGGAGAGCCGTAAGCTAGCGTACGGAGAGCCGTAAGCTAGCGTACGGAGAGCCGTAAGCGCGGCAACTGCAAGTCGACCACGCACCGCACCGTGGTCCGTGAGCTTGTCCCGAGGCGAGGCGATTACGTTACGATGCCGATTAGTGTGCGTTGCAATAGGGAGTTCCATACAAATAATACTGCACGGCTCCAGTTGATACGGTGCCGATCCCTTTCCGAATTGATACGTGTGCTACGACCCTTACACTCAGGAATATAGCGAGAGTTTTTTTTGTTACTAATCTGTAACCGTTAAAAGGCAGCGATAGCATTTGTATATTATGTGATCTGTGGATAGCCTAGTGGAGATACGAACAGACTACCACGCAGAGAGTATCGTCTTCGAAATCACAACTGACTTTTTAAAGTTATGTGCGTATTCATTGTTAATTATGGCTTGACCCGTTCCTCGCATGTTATACCGTCGGTCTCAGCTGTCACGAAGATCATTGACAAACGTAATGGGAGAGTCTGTATCAATAAAACTAACACAGTCAACGGTCTAAGCCACGATATATCGCTATCGATTTGGGAATGCGTAGATTAGACGGTAGTCGCTCTGTGGCAAAGCAGGTCTTCTGTTACATCTGGTAAGACTAGTAAGGCGACCCCGGGCAAGTCTTGGACACTACCGGGATAACACTATGATGATGACTAAACTATACCAGACGCCCAGAGGAGACAGAAAGGCAAGCAAAAAACACAGCCAAACGTTACCTAGTATTCATCATCAACATCATCATAAGCCGCATACTGTCCCAGTGCTTGGCACTGGCCTCTTCTCACTATGAGAAGGGTAAGGCCATAGTCCACCACGCTGGCCTAGTGCGGGTTGGCAGACTTCACATGTCTTTCGAGAACATTTTGGAGAATTCTCAGACATCCAGGTTTCCTCACGATGTTTTCCTTCACCGATAAGCAAACGATAATTAACAATTTAATACGCACTTAACTTCGAAGAGTCATTGGTGCATGCCGTGGATTCGAACCCGAGACCCTCTGCGTAGCAGTCTGTCGGTCTCTCCACTTTGCTATCGCTGCTTTACCTACTATTATAGAAAATTACTAATCCAGTAACAGTAGGTACAAATCCGAATCCAACACGTCCAAGAAATAATACCAGCTTAAATAACAAGAGGAATACTGATACAAAAGAGGTATTATATTACAATAAGCAGAAATAACAATAAGAAAAAGTATTATTTCGAATGCTTCTCCGTAATATTTCCGTCGTAAAATTCTTATTACTTAGGAACAGACCACCTTTCCCCAACGTTTCGAAAGTACCGAATTGAAGCAATTTTAATAAATAAATATTACGTTACGGCAGACTACAATTTACTTCATAATGGAAAAATGTATTGTACACGTCTGTTAAATGTAATAAGTAAGTATTTTCGTATATGTACTGGCTGTAAGGAACGACGTACCGAAAACTAATACCAGAAAATGTTACCCTGAAGGGCCTGAGTATCATGTACTGAATCACTGGTATCGGTTTTCGGTACGCCTTTCCTTACACCTAGTATAATAAGGATGGCAATGTTTCAAGTACCATCAGCCAATTGTTGGTACCTAATGGTTTTTTTTATATAGACTCACGCCTGTATCCCCGAACGGGTGTTGTTGTTTGTTGTCCTTATATATTCAAATATTGCGATTATTTACAAAAAAAAACATACGAAACTGCCAATCTCGCGAGATCTCGATTGAGCCCAAATCTCGCGAGATTTGCATTTCCTAGGTCTAGTGAAGTGGTTAATGACCCCGAGTGCTAAGCCAGAGGTCATGCTTTCGTTTCCCATCCAGAAAAATGTTTTGTGGATAAAACACGATTATTTGTTCTGTAGGTATCTGGATGGAATTTACTTATCATATTAAATTTTATGTATTATATTTAAGAATATATTACTTATATTTATCGGTTATCTGGTGGCAGTTAAATAGTACCTACAAGCTTGGCAACAACCAATCGGATTTCGAGAATCCTTCTTGCATTCGTTTAAAGATTCTTGAAAATAAAGCAAAAAGGAAAAGAGCTTTGAAATAAATCGCAGTTTGTTCTTGTATTTTAACCTTCAAATCTAGATTCACATTTCTCAGCGTTTCCTAACGTTGCTGTTACTTTAAATAAAGTAACTGTGTACGTTTCCGTCTTTATATCTCCTCTTACGGAAAACTACATACCTAACAGTTACCCAAAAACAACAACCAACTAATATTACCCAAAAATTCATTCCACAACATATAATTCAAACAGAGTGCTGTACTTAAAGAGCAGAATATCGTATTATTTTCCCGCCATTGTAGGAAGTTACGTAACACGATCGCAATGGCGGACGCCCGGTCAGTTTTCCGCGCGAAAAATGCGTGAAAATCAATTAAAACGAACCTTACGCAAACTTAATTACTAAGTGTCTAAACACACTATGCCGAACTTACGCGACCGAAGTTCGGCATTATTACGCATGTAATGCTATTTGAATTACTGACGACACACTGTACCGAAATTTCGTTGCGTAATAGCGTACAGCGTAACTTCGGTCGGGCGTAACCGCGTAAGTTCGGCGGCAACTTTTCTAGTAGTATAGCACACATTATACGCGACCGAAGTTCAGTTCGATTGCCGACGAAGATACTACAAAAAGTTGCGCAACGGAATTTCGGTCACGTAAGTTCGGCACATATGGTGTGTCATATCAGCCGAATCCGTTGGAACGTAAATTCGGCCGCGGAACTTCGGTCGCGTAAGTTCAGCATAGTGTGTTTAGACACTAAGTCTTCATTAATTCGCGTTATGATCGCGCTACGTTTGATTGATGGTTTAATTTAACAGTAGATTAGTGGCAAGTGTGGATGGGACAGGACGAAGGGGAAGACCTAGGCGGACCGCGTTCTCTGACCAGGGGGGCGACTCAGAATCGTTCGATATCTCATTTGACATTCGATTCCGTTAATTGTCAAACGGGCTAACTAATTTTTTGTCAAAACTATCGCATTTCCAATTAATTTTATGCATTCAGTATGAAGTAAATTAATAAATAAACCAATTTCAATGAATATTTGTTCAAAATATCTCTGATAGGCGGCTAAAAGACGAGGACAATAATTTGACATATCGCACGATCACTTGTCGTAACATTCTGAATCGGCCTGCTGATTGGAGACATCCTAAAAACTGGACAGGTTAGAAGTACCCTGAACAGAAGAGCATGCATGAGGAATCTGATGGGAGTGAATGAAGCAAGAGAGATATGTCAGGATCGTTGCAAATGGCGTTCCGTAGTCTCTGCCTACCCCTCCGGGAAACAGGCGTGAGTCTATGTACCTATGTGTGTATTAGTGGCTTAATTCTCAGCATGAACAGATTTATTGTGTAAGTTGTCTTTGGTGTGATAGTGCTGTGAATACTTGCAAAGTTTCGATTAGGTACTATTTTTGAAAGTTAATTGTCAGCCGCACATAAACACAATTTTATGATCGGCAATGTTTATTAATCATTTATGTTAGATAAAAGTCTGACATTTACTATACCTATCTAATTGGATGAGACCAAAAAGCGTCAGTCTAGAAATCTTAATTTTTTTTTTTTTTATAGACTCACGCCTGTATCCCCGAAGGGGTAAACAGAGTGTAATATAACACCCATATTTTGCCATGAATTTTTACGGTCCCACGTAATAGGGTGCGAGCCTATTGCCGTTACCGAGCACATCACCAGACTCCGTGCTGCTACTGAAAGTTCGGAAAAGCCCAGTAACAGTTTTGCCCGACCCGGGAATCGAACCTGGGACCACCGATCAGCAGTCACATACGCTATCCACTGGACTACGGAGGCAGTACTTAATAATGTTTTGCGCATTATCTCATTATAATATATTGTTGTTTTTTATACTGTCTGGGCATAGAACAAACAACACTAGGCGTATTTGCAAGGCAATCACTTTTACCACTAGCTCAACCAAATACATGTTAAGATACATAATAAATTCACAATTACTCTACTCGGTCCACGAAATCTCAAGCCTCGTTCACGTTCTATAGACAATAAATAACAGCTATATCAGCTTAAATTACAGTTTTCAACACATTCTAACATCGTTACATGCATATCACATAATAATTAACCAACAAATTGTAATATCACTGACTTTCACTATTACATTTCTGAACGTAATGTTCTATAAAATGTTTGTAATAAATATTTATGTAAGAAAGTATCTTAAATTATACAATACTTTGTAAACTGACGATTTCAGAATAACAATAAGCTTGAGACTTTCTTGTGATGAAAGTAAACTTGTGAACAAGATCGTAATCGTACTTATTTTCGCATGAATAGGTAACAGACTCAGGTGGTTTTAAGCTGATTATGAGGTGATGATGTGCTGGAAGGATTATGAGTACCCTTAGGGTCTAAAATTCTTAAGGATACAAGAAGGTATTTAATACCTACTTGTATCCATAAGAAATAAAGAAAGACAGAAAAGAAAGTTCATTTTTGCAGTATTAATATTTTTTTTATACATACCTACTTATCTGCCGCCATTTTCAGGCTGGGCATAATGATTGACGTGTTAATATTAGGCTAACGGCCAAGTCCAAAATTTAATAAAATCAAAAAAGTTATTGAAGCAGAAAACAATCCTAGCTAGAAACAAACTAATGGAGCGCAAGTAACACCTGGCGAAAAGAAATTATAATTTCACAAAAATTCAAAGTCACCCCTACGGCCCTACATCTGTTGCGAGCCCTAGGGCGGTTTCAGATTAGCGTATTTTTCTGCGCGTATACGGTCGTTTTAGCATACGCGCTTACGTACGCACTACATTACGCGCTTCAAAATACCGGACTCGGGTAAACGGGCATATTTCGGCATGTTCGCTCGAAATGGTAGTGACATCTTGTCAGTGTCAACATGCATTCTGACGGCTTGCGCTTACGAGCTTAGAAGCGCGTCAACGCTCGTACGAGTTGCGCGTGTGCCAAAAGGCGCGCCTATACGCGTCTACATGCGCTTCCAAAAACGAGCTTATACGCGCGTATAAAATGCTAATCTGAAATCGCTCTATGCTTTGGCTGTAGACGCAATAAATCAGAACATCACCGCCCGAAAAAAAAACTAAAGGCGGGAAAAAACTGTCATGGCGACTGAGTCGCTTAGACGATTTGTTATTTCCTCTTTGTGGGACAGGACTTGTCGAAATTGTTTTGGAGCGTTGAAATATTTATATGTGACTGTGTGGCAGTGCCAACAATGTCAGTGTCAGAATGATAAAGATTAATTAAAGTTGTGTAAACATTGACAAACTCGCTCCATTAAGTTGGCACTTATGTCATTTGTAAGCGTTTTGTGTGTTTCGTCAAAATTGTGAGTTGTAAACTGTAACACTTTGGAGCAAAAATATATTGAAATTTAAATTGTGGAGATGTAATTGTCTGTAAAACGCAGATTATTTGCAACATATCTGTTGAAGTACAGAACATGTGAATATTTTGCAAAGGCTATTAAAATTTTCTTAGGTTTGCAAAAAGCGTGTTCTTTATTTTCACAGTGGGATATGTATTTAGCACAGTATTTAGATAGAAGACAATCGGAGCAATAGCTAAAATCTTATATTCTTCAGATTAATAATACCTGTATGACCCGATTTATGGGAGAATGGAAGTAATTACTAAAATCTTAAAATTTTAAGGCAAAATATTACGTGTACCTATAAGTTTCTTAACCAAGAAACAAACCCTTTATTGAAGTTCTAAATACGATAAAAATGGCGACCTATTCTGTCGATTTCCTAAATTTCCTGCCAGCGGAATAAGTAAGTACCTAATTGATTTTTCGTTAAAATCTTGTGCCGGCGCCATAAGAACTCTGACAATCTAAGCGAAACAGTGAAATTCGCCTTTTGCCAACTGGCGCAAACATGCTGACAAAATGATTGATTTCTTCCTGTATACCCTTCTACATAATATCTATGCACTAGCCGTTTTCCTGCCTTTTTGTGTACGGTCTAAGACCAATCTGAACGAAACTTAAAAAAACACATGCAATTTCATCAAAATCGACTCAGCCTTTTGAGAAGATTTCAGTTACATAGAAGAATTATATCTAAAGTAAACTCACTACCACTTTATCTAGCCAGCGCCTCATAAAGCTACCTTCAGAACAAGGCCCAACACACTGGTCGTTCCGTTTAATTACGCACCATAATTACAACGCCGCCATTACTTTGTTTGATGAGCCTACGAGCAAACTCTTTAATGAAATCAATTAAGTACACGATAGAACACTTCCCTTGGGAGCGGGACTTGGGACTTACAGGAGTGGAACACGCAATGGCTGACGATTACTGGACAGATTGGCTGCTTCAGAAGCTTTTTTACATTATTACTATCAGCATAGTATTATACTGGTCTCGAGCAACTTGATTGTGTAGTCTGCCTACCCGCACTTGGTCAGTGATATGGACTATGGCCTTACCCTTCTCATAGTGAGAAGAGAAGGGGCCCGTGGCCAGCCTGTTGGACAGTTTCTATACCTACGGCGTTGATGATGGTGATTGTTTGTTCTTTGCAAATTTATTTGATGTCTAAAAGCAAATCCTGCACCACAATGTTCGTGTCGCGGAAAAGTTCGTTCTAAGGTGACAAGGATGTTTCTGTATGATCGATAACTACCAAACCAATATAGGCGCCGCGACCGATTGAAACAAGTCGCAAGAATTGTCATGGAACTACCTACTTATACAGATTCGGTCACATTTTTTGCGAGACTGTCTTGCACATTATTAGTTCAATGCCTTAAATATAACTTTTAGAAGCCTATTCAATAACACAACATTTACTCTTTCAACACTAACCACTTATAACTAAAATTGCTACAGAATTTTTATTTAATTAACTATTTATCTAAAACACCAATTACTTTCAGTATAAGAGTAAGAAGATAAAAGATACATACATATAAATACAGAGAAACTAATTCAACTGAGTGTTAGCCACCTAATCTTTCAACGGCGCGGTCAGATCTAAATGATGTTCTACGAAATGTAAACAAGTACGTCCGCTCGACAGATAATCGACTAAACTACTGGCTGTTAAGACAATTAAAACTTGTAATAAAAATAAACATGGTTTCGAAATTTGGAATACTTGAAGTTTGAAAATACAAGTTGTTATTTAAAAGTAACGATTTATTTAAATGAGATAATCAAGACTATTTCGAACTTTTGTTTATGGTTATATTTGTTATTTTTGAATGCTTGAAGATGCAGTAATTATCTGGAACTTTTTTTTAAGCTTTGCTGTCCCATTGTTGGGCAAAGGTCTCCCCTGCACTTCTCCGAAGGTCCCTGGCCCAGCCTGGTCCAGCTTTTACTTTATAATTTTGGAAAAATATTATAATCCAAAAAAAATATATGAATTAGCATGACAAAATGTGAACATTTTGAACCAGGACCACTTAAAGAAAACCTTTTTATTTCTATGAATTCTTCACCCACACGAAACAATTGCGGACAAAAATAAAACATTGAAACGAGAAGGATACAGTTAAAACAAACAGTGCTTAAATGAATGATAAACAAAGATACGGCCGAAATGCAACACGTTTAATGAAATAAAGTTATCTACAATAAAGTCTGTGAAAGCAGCGAACTCAGTGAAAATCCGAATTAAGCGATCCGTATTAAAACTGTGCCGGAATTATCTTCATTACGGAGATAAATCGCTACCTGTTACAGACATCAGCTGAAACAAGAGGGTAGTTGGAATATTTTTATGTGTCACAATTAATGAAGTAGGTAGATCAAAAATTATGCCTATCGAATAGTGAAATCATTTATTCCATTTTGTCAACAAAGTAGACTTGTTGGTGTCCTCATTTCACCTTGGAATGATTTCACCAAGTTAAATTATTCCAGATGAAATGATCCGACATAAGCTGAGGTCATTGTTCAAAGGATAAAACGTTGCAAGGTGAAATGAGGGTATCTAGAAGTCTACTTTGGTCACCCAGGTAAACAAAGTGGAATAACCTAGCAAAACCAACACAGAAATTGCTTTAAGGCAGCAAAATACCACCAACTATCTCCAGGTAGAGCTTTGCTGATTTCAGCATGAATGGGCCGGCTCGACCGGGGAAGTACTACCCTCTCACAGAAAATCGACGTAAAGTAACAGTACCTAAACTGTTGCGTTTCGTTCGGTGAGTGAGAGTGCCGGAGGCCCTATCCCCTACCTATTCCTTCTCCCTCATCCCACTCCTCATCCTATCCCTTTTCCCAACCCAAAGGGGCGGCAACGCACTTGTGACTCCTGTGGTGTTGCTTGTGTCCATATGCGGCGGTAATTGCTTACCATCAGGCAATCCGTCTGCTCGTTTGCCGCCTATTACCATAAAAAAAGCAAACTGCACTAGAGAGGCAGTCTCGGCTTCAAACTCTTCAAACGTACGACGCACCAGACTATGGTATGGTATGGGAGCACGGGCTGTTGCCGCAACCCCACGTCTTAGCGTGTATTTTGCGTATGGATGGAAATAAGTGTTGTCACCAGACTATACGATGTTATGTTTTTTCCCTATATGACTGACTAGATGAACCCGTGGTTACAGCCGCATCATTTAAGGCTACTGCTCCGCTTCCGTCGCTCATAGCGTGATGTTATATAGCCTATAGCCTTTCTCGATAAATGGGCTATCTAACACTGAAAGAATTCTTCAAATCGGTCCAGTAGTTCCTGAGATTAGCGCATTCAACCAAACAAATGAACTCTTCAGCTTTTTTTACATTAGTATAAGATAAGATATCCATATAGTCGTTACCGCTGAAGAATCTAATATTGCAATATTTTGATAGAAGTGGCCCACCCAATTTGTGTTATGAATTAGATTCATACCCAACAGTAAACAAATGTGTATTGATTACAGCAAATTCTCCTTTTCCTGACGATATTACGTCCGTTCATAACTCTTCGTAACATCCGCTTTGTAAGAAAATAACAGTTAATTGAAGACAGTTTTTGTCGGAGTTTTAGAAATAAATTTTAACATCGAATTCATGAAAAGTGGTATGGCGGAGCTCTGTGGATGCTCTCTGCCCCATCTAGGGGACATAGGCTTTTAAGTCAAGTACTCGTACGTCGGAGGCCTCTAACTCTGGACTTCAAAGTTACATACAGTCGAAACTGCAAAGTTCCTCCACACGATAAGGAAACTTACAAATTAAAAAGAAATAGCCTCGACCTTCACGGTAGCAATATATAATCTTTGTGCATGATATGCAGACTTCACCATCAATAAGCTATTTTTATATTAATGATACATTTTCCAGCCGCGAATACTGATTCATAATGTAAAATTATTCGCTCGTATCATCCCAATAATTTATACGTCAATTGAGACCAAACATGTGCGGCTGTGCGCACGATGGATCATCTATCAAAATAATATAATATTTGATTATCTTAATATATAAAATCCTTGCGTTGCTTACTGACTGACAGACACGCTACAGCCGAAACTATTGGGCGCAGGAAGCTGATATTTGGCATGTATGTTCCTTGGGGGCCGTAGTAGGGGCGGTAGTGCACTAAGAAGGGATTTCCCGAAATTCCCACGCGATCGGCCAAAACGGGTAAATAAAAAAAAATGCAGGCGTAGCTGCTGGCGTCCTCTAGTACAATATGTAATTGATTCGTTAATACCGTGACAAGATGGGATCTTAAATAGGCGTCATAGTGTCTGTGTAAACATTCGCAGCAGCAATGCCGTGAATAGGACTGCCAACGGTACTTAGGAATAAAGACGCGGACCCAGGACAAACACAGAAGTTACCAGTCCAGGAATACTACTCTTTTACACTGCCAAGTCAACAGTGAAAGATTAGAAAAACTCAAATGCGCAGTTATTAGTGCTCGCACCGGACGTATAAAGGTTTATCGCACTATTCGATCGATGGGCGCTCGATGCCATCATCGACAGTCGAATTTGATTGATTGATGTGGTAGCTATGGTTAATCAACTGATACCGAACGATAAGCAGTAGATCGATCTTCTATCGAAGCCAGCAATCGGTCGGTACATCCGACAGCTATTTGACTACACGCAGGGCGTGCTGCTTTAAGCACGTTAAGCACTACGTTGACTATTGTAGACCCGACAGGGGACAACACATTGTGTGATGCACAAATTGTTATTTCTGGGTGCTTTTTGAGTCCGTTTGTTATTTTTTTTATAAACTATCTCGCAATGCAGGATTTATTCCTGCACGAACGGTCTTAAGAAAAAAAGATGCACACCGAATGACCGAACATGTTTTGTAGATTTTTCTATTACCTACGGTCTAAACGCAGGGACATTGTTTTTCATTTCATTACATTTCATTTCATTCATAACAAGAATGTAAAAATCCCTGTGAGTGGCTATGACACTTCAAGCGATTCGATCAATTAATTTCCCAGTGCACATAATTAACTCGCTTATAGTGCAAATGAAAACAAACGGTAATCTTAGGTAATACACTTATTGTAATTATTATCTGTGGTATTATCCAATCACTAGACAATCAATCTATCATACCTAGGTAGGTATAGTCGTAGTATATGAAGTAGGTACTTCAGATACCTACATTATGTAGCGCGTCAATTTGTCATGTTTTGTATGATTGCAATATGATTGCAATTGACATGCTACGAAAATAAATGTTAAATTCTATGACAAACATTCAAATTAATTGACTATAAAATATTACGTAGCACTGAATATAATTAGATCACGATTAGATCCGTCAACGCATCTCACAAATAACTCTTACATAAAAAAATCCCAACTCCTTCGATTACGAAACGAAAACGGAAACATCGAATTCCGTTTAATTTAAATGAAAATCCAGCTAGTGTAGTGCTTAACTGGAATATAGAAGGGGATCTTCGGCCGTCGCTTCTAATTTTAGCATAGAATGATGGGCACAGATTAAATTTTTAACACCGCGCACCGCCCGCTTTAACGCGGGAAACTTCATAGGAATGCACGTATAAACTTTTTGGTACCAACACGAGTATTCCTTTTTTAAATGAAAAGTTTGCCATTGTTGAGCGAAATGAAAAGGGATTTTGTTCATTAACTTGTTGAATGGATATTAAAATACTTTTGATTTCAAACAGGTGAATTCTTTTGAGATGAAAATGATACGTATGTATGTAGTCGAGTTGTCGAGGAAAATAACGCTTGGATTTTTGTTGTTGTGAAACTGTATAAATAACAGAGACTGCAGTCAATTTGTTTTGATGAATACTTGGGTATAAAGGGTAGGTACTGTTTTCGTATTTTTAACTTTGAATACGGATTGATCGATTTCGCTAGAATATTTATTTACAGCTTCACCGGCCTCAGATCATGTTTCCCGATCAAAGAATGACAACACAGTCTTTATTAAAAAAACAAGAAAACATACTTCCTGAATTAAAATCGTCTCAATTACAAATAATAAAATTTAGTATACAATTTTACGACGGATCACGTATAATAATTTATACTTTTGTCCAGGTTCACTGCTGTCTGATAAGTTCCTGCTAAATACATTTTTCAGATACATTTCATACCAATTTTGGATTTATCTGGCACATAAGACCCAACCTGGGGTGGCAAAACTAGGCCTTAATATTAAAAACGTTACAAAAATCCTACGTCAAATCTATTGATGTCAACAATTTTAAAATGGCACTGCATTAAAAAAACTACATTCTAACAAAACTGCAGTGCACATGAAAAAAAATCTCTTCAATAATTTGTGACTAGTAAGTTGGACGTGAGTTGTGAACAGAAATTACCTGAAATTATAATTACAAGCTGGAGCGAGGCAGGCGGGTATAAAATGCCCGTCTCTCTACATATAAGGTCGTGTATACAACAAAGATGTGCGAGGCCGAGCTAAGCGGTGTCCGAGGAAAACATTCTGTATTCATTTACCAAATGTGAATTACAAAAATTCTGCTCATTTTATAAGACACATCTTGAAAACGTTACAATAAGTTAAAGTGTAATTTATAAACAACTTCTGGTGTAGGTATGATAATGATTATACCTATATGTATATTTTTCAGACCTAGCCAGACTAATTGCCGCGTGTTTGATTGTTTCTGCTATAATGGAAACAGGTACCTATAGGCAGCTCGCAAGTTAAGTGCTCTGAATTTTCTATGGTCTCTGCTGTTATACCTAGCTTCATAGGTGACACGATAGCGGATCTGAGGTTGGGTCTAGTCATAATAGTATGACTTGTGCCCTCACTATGCGAGACGAGGCTATGAGCCTAGCTAGCTAGATTAATAACTAACGCTATGGGCGAGTGCCTTCTTTGTACACCGCTTACTCGCACATCTCATCTGTGTGCTCAGTCTTATAAAGTGTAGGGCGGTCTTTAAGTTCGCTCAGTAATTGTGCCCGAGAGTTCAAACGTGGCTCTAACGTTCAATGATGGAATATGCTTCACAGAAATTGTTTTACATTGAAAAAGCTTCACTAAATTGATCAACTCCTACATTTCTTATGGAGCTACTTGCTTTGATTGGATATTTTCTGTAAGAGGTGATGCTGTCTTTTCGCTAGAGGAAGAAATAGTTTAAGTACTGCACTGGTATAGTTTAATAATTAGCAATAGATTCGAGTCAAGAATCAAAATAAAATATCGATTAAATATATCAGTAAATAGGTATATGTGTAATCTGTATATTTTCAGATTTAGATAAATGCCTTAGATTTAAAGCAGGGGTGGCCAACCGGTCGTAGCCATTGGTAGACTCGTTCGCGGCAAGACAATAACATTATCATCATCAGCCTCTATCAGTCCACTGCTGGACTAGCCCTCTCCTTTGAAAGGAGGAATTGGCTTACTATACCACGCTGGCCAAACGGTTTGGTATAGGGTTTGTATCAAGTTTTCCTTCTCTTACAGTGCTGTTCTCTGCATAATATGCGCCCTCTGTCGGCTCTTACGACACCCATGGGATGATATGGGGTGGTGACAATCTGTATTCTTAATCCGTAACCACACGGAATAACATTATATCAATTACTAAAATAAATCACCAGTTAATTAAAAGTTTAAGGAAGAATGGAATCAGCATATCCCACACGGTTTCGTCGGTCAAAATTGACTTTAGCTCTAATCCAGTTGGCCACCATATAGAGTATTAATACAACAATATTATGTTGGCGACACCTAACGAAGTAAATAGGATTATACCTACACCTCTGCTGACCTTTAAATTTCGGGTTAACCACCACGACACTATGTATAGAAACTTTGAACAAAGAGTATATTGAAAATCACTTCAAATTTTGCATGGGAAGGCGATAATAGAACAAGGTATTTTAAAACCCTTCGTCTCAAAAATTGACAAAGTGAGAGGTGTCTATACAAATTAATAAAGATGATAAGCCCTTTAACACCCACGGGTAGAAACGACCACGTCTTTTAATTTCAGCTGAATCCACACGCTAATCCTACTTCTATAAATAATTCGAAAGTTTGTGAAAATCGATGAATGGATTTGTAACTCTTTAATGCAAAAAGCTACTCAAAGAATTGCAATGCAACTGTGCAGTAAAACAACTTAAAACAGCTAGAACGTTTTTGCCAATAACTGCACGCCACACGAGTAAAACCGCTGACAGAACCTTGTCATAAATAAGATAAAAATCTATAACCCATTTTCATTACCGCAGCATCATAGTAAAAACAGAATAGTAAGCTAGCTAAGGCCGCTCGGCGAGTTAATTGCCTACTCTTGCGTTGACGCACGGGTTGTCACTTGTTTACACCGCGGCGCCGGCTTTGTCGGCGCTCGCGCTTTTTCGCCGCTTTTTTAAGTGATCGCGCTGAATACTTCACAACTTAAGCTTGAATTTATTTTTTCTCAAATACCTACTGACTACCTAAGCGTTATATAACTATCTAAATGCCTTTTTTAATGAGAAAAAGTAACAAGTTAAATTTACTGTCGTTTAACACATTGTATATTATTAATAACGTTTATTACAAAACTGAATGTATATAAACTATTCAAGCGGGCGAGCAGTGAAGTACCTACATGAATGCGCTCGATCAGACGCGCGGCGCATCCCGTACTGAATCCGCGCCGAGCTTGCTGCGCTCGTGAGATTGTGTGCGTGAAAAGTGCGTGCGTACACGTCGCCGGCGACTCACGCGTACATTCAAACCAGCGCGGCAGCGCGGCGGCCGATTTGTATGAAGCTATCTTACTATTCTGTTTTTACTATGGCAGCATAATCGGAAACCCTTGACGACCTTCCGCCACCTAGCGGCCTATATTTTAAACTCCAAAACCGCACGATTGACCGTCAGTCTAATCCCGGCGATCATGCGACGAGCACGTACGCAAACATACCTCGCTATCGATATTCAACATCGTAATACTCCTGGCGATAACTTTTACCAACTCTAAACCTCAAAGGGAATTAAATAAATTTATTTGCCGTTGATATTCGTGTATTCTACATTTTACTTTATTTTTATTGTATTTGATTCAAAGAAAAACACGGTATATTCAAATTGAGGTTTGCGGCTATGAATAACATTTGAATGACTCAATTAGTTTGTATAAAGCCATTGTTTGGGATTGGTTACTAGCAACTCGGTATTTTGGAGTATATTATTTATTTTTTATTTAAAGGCTTCACGCTTTTATCCTCGAACGAGTAGGGAGAGATGTTATAGTAAACCCACATTTCGCCATGAATTTTTAGGTCCCACGTATTAGGGGACGAGCCTATTGCCGTTACCAGGCACAAAGCCAGACTTCACGCTGCTACTAAGAATTCGAAAAAGCTCAGGAACACTTTGCCCTACCTCGGAATCCAATAAAAAAAAAATCTCCAAAATCCATCCTCGGGACCTCTGGGTCAACAGACGCATACGCTATCCAGTGGACCAACGGAGGCAGAGAGAGTATTTTGGAGTATACGTTTTGGATACGACGATTACGATTGTTGGCAAGAGACCAGACGGTATGTCTTTACTGCCATGGAAGCTGGGTAGGCCTTTGGTGTGTGACGCAACATGTGTCGACACCCTTGCGCCATCTGATCTTCCTAGCACAGCGGGTTGTGCGGGGGCTGCTGCTGCTTCAGCGGAGACTCTTAAACGGTGCAAATACATAAATCTAGTAGGGGATTATGTATTTGAGCCGTTTGAAGTCGAAACGTTGGGACCATGGGTCCAAGTGCGAGATCTATTTTTAGAGATCTTTCAAAGAGACTGGTTGATGCCTCGCGTGACCAGAAAGCTGGCCTGTATTTGGTACAAAAGATCATCATTGCCATACAACGTGGCAATGCTGCCAGCGTTCTGGGCACGCTTCCAATTGATGGCGATGTGAAGGATTTCCATGAAGCCCTTTAAATTTTGCTTTTACTTTTTTTATGCATTGCTTTTATTGGTTAGTTATTTAAGTATAGAAATTATTGTTTTAATTTATGTGTAAATAGCGACTTAGTTATAGTGAGTTTTAATTCAATTGTAATAAATAAGGATTAAATTATTATTTATTAATATGTAATATGCCTGGAGCCAGTCATACATCCTGGTTCGATATCAAGATTTCATATGGCTCCGTACAATAATCTCCTAAATAATGCCATTCAATTACTCAGTCGATTCGATACAGTATATGACTTGCGCTTTCTTAACCAACTTAGTGCCACAGTTGGAAACAACTGCTCGATATTATTTACACAGATGTACTCCGTGTGACGACAAGCACTGTTCTTACTTGGTGCTTGTAACTTATTATTCTCCGGAGTATTGAGACCGACTTCTAGACGACAGATGAAAAAAGTATATTTTCTTACAAGTATTCGATTTGAGAATACGGAATGTCACCACCCCATATCCCATGAGTGTCGTAAGAGCCGACAGAGGGAGCATATTATGCAGAGAACACCACTGTAAGAGAAGGAAAACTTGATACAAACCCTATACCAACCCGTTTGACCAGCGTGGTATAGAAGACCACTTCCACCTTTCAAAGGAGAGGCTTAGTCCAGCAGTGAACTATTAAAGGCTGATGATGATGATGATTCGATTTGTTCGCTGAATGGCTTATGGTCAACTTTAAGTGAAATATTAGCCGCTTATCATGGATGATTCAATATCATCCCAGTTTATAAACTGTCGCGGGCTTCTTGACACACTATGAGAAAGATAAGACCACGGATCATCCTAACCAAGTGCGGGTTGGCAGACTTCGTTTCGAGAACATTATGGAGAACTCTTAGACATCCAGGGTTTCTTATGATATTGTCCTTTACCGTAAAACAAGCAATATTTAGCTATAAAATACGTTCTCAACTTCGAAAGATCAGTGCTTCGCGCCGTAGATTTGAACTCGCGACCCTCTGCGTAGCATTCTATAGTGTCTCCGCTAAGTCACAGAATAGATAGTTCTGGCTAAGTTGCCTTTTCCCGACTTATTCCATCTTTTTTTAAAGCTTTGCATTACTTACCGACGACGTTTATAGCCCTATTTCAATTAAACACCAGTATCTCCAACCGTACTTATTGAACAATCTACTTAAAATTCTGCCCGTGCCCAAACAATAAAATGGACAATAACCATCAAAAACAACGCAGACGACATTTTACAACGTGAATTTAATAAAAATGTATCCCTAAGTTCAGTACATCAATCTTGAAGACAATTGCACGCGAGATGACATTCACTATAAAATTATATTAGCAACCCTGACTAGACACGGTCGTAAAATTTTGTGATGGCAACACAGAGCCAGTGTTGTGAAAAATTGATAGAGCGCGCGCTAGTCAATCGATTGTAATGCTATTTTAGTCGAGCGCGACGTACGATCAAATTATGTTGGCGATTGTGTATTACTAACGAGAATGTAAGTGAACGAGGTTTAGAATGGACGGGTTTTAGTGTGAATATGCAGTTGAAGATAGAATTGCTCTCTGTGCCAATCACTGTACTTTGTTATTAGCATTCTTATAATTTTTAGTATCTATATTTTTTCTAATCCATCGTTTTAATTATTGTCCAAACACTTGCACGATCTGATCTGAGACAGGCTTGACCTAGTGTGGAGTTCATAAGTAATATATATTTTTTCCTAAATGTATAAATTATTGTTTTGTTTATGTACATTCTCTTAAACTTATGTTAAGGAAAATATGTTTTATGGCAAATAAAGATTATTTATTTTTAGCATCATCATCCATTGTCTCGGTTGCATCTAAGACTGATTGATGCCTATTCTACTCTAACCAGATTTTACAGAATGTTTGCTTTGCTACATAATGACTGATGTTTTTTAACCTCCGTAATCGAAATGGACAGCTGTATTGCTTTATGACAATTTTATGAACACAACAGCTTCTAAGAGTGATTCTCTCTCTTTGTCGTTGACCATGCGCAGCGATCTAACAATTACTTTTACTTATTTGCATTTAGCGTTACAAGCAGAAAAAAAAATCCCACACCGTGTCATTGGTTATAGTAAAGGCAAGTAAAGGCAATAGAGTACCGCACCCTCACTTTGCCATAGAGCTTTTACCCTAAAAGATAGTAGACTTTAACATAACACACTTTAAAAGCATAGTAAATATCAAATAGAAACCACCAGAAAAGTGGCTTCTCCTCAAATAGCTATAAATTGGTACTCCGACAAGTGCCTGGTTCTATAATTTTGGTTCAATGGAGTAAAAGATTCATACGCTTCTGAAGGGTTCAGTAAAGGGTGCCTACAATACCCCATCAATATATAGTTACTACGTAAAATAATTTACGAAACAAAAAAAAAATCAATGAACCTATTAAATATTATAAATGCGAAAGTGCGTTTGTAGGTTTGTCCTTCTTTCACGTCGCAACAGAGCAATGTTTTTGTATAATTTAAGTTTAAGGAGATAGCTAGGAGGCAGTGAAAATATTTAGAAAAGATATCAGTAATAATAATTTTTCACCACAGCATGCAGCAGCTCAAACATGCCGCTTTTGCTGCGAGACAACAGTGAACAAAACGCGATTTTGATTCGAGCGTGAGGCAAAGTAGCTTTTTAATTTTTCAATCTTCAGTGCCACGAATTGACATTGTTCAGCCACAAATTTGAAACATTCGAATTTTACTGTGCTCTGTCTCTTTCACATGCATATAAAAAGTGAGTGAAAATACTAACCCCTTCGAATTCGAAATTCGCTTTTGGAATTCGACCTCAAAGAAACCTACGGCAACGCAAAAAAAAGATATTTGTAACAAAGAAATTACTTTTTTATATATGTTATTGTTTACATGTTTTATTTATTATTGGATTTTAATAAAAATAAGTCTAATTAACAGTAAAAAAATAGTATTTAACCAATACATTTTTATTTAGAATTACAACAATGATACATTTGAAAAATAAACATCAGGGACGCGGTATTAAAACGCTATTTAAAAAAGTAGCGGGCATAAAAATTTCGCTGATGTTGATACAGTAGGTATAGCGTAACGTGTTAAATTATATCAATATTTAAAGTAATCTAAAAAGATGAGTGAAACTAGCGATGATGACTGTACTTTAACACCAGAAGAGTTAAATCAACAAGTGATTATGCAGAATTCAATCTATTCCTGTTCATTTCTATGTCTCCTAAGTAATATGTGTTCTCACTGCTGTGGTGAAAAGTTATGTGTGCTACACGAGAGCAAAGTTTTTTGTATCTCGTGCTGTTGAGTCCCTCACCACGCTCAGGATTCTAACTTTGATTCACTCGCTACGCCCGTGAATCAATCATAGAATCCTTCGCTTGCTCGGGACTCAAAATCAGCACTCGAAACAAAAAACAACTTTGCTCTCTTGTTGCACAAATAACTATTGGAGATGTTTCATACTCTTATGATAGCTTTCTATATGCGTACATTCATATTTCACATTGAAATTAAACTAATATTATCGGATTTTTAGCCTTCTCGAGACTACGAGTAATAATCAAAAAAATAATTTTCTTGATTTTTCAGATTAAATATAATTATTTAGGTAAGTACTTGAATTTATTCCACTTTAGAAGCAAGACTTATCGCGGTAAAGTTTCTGAACTGTGTAGCATATTATCTACATTACGAGTACCTTCTAATTTTAAACGACTTCAAATGGTTTAATTTGACGATTTATTGCGATGGATGCGGGCGCCATAAGATCAGTCTAAGTGGAGACTTGGAGAGCCTTGGCTAAGGCCATATGTCCATGGCCTATGTCCAGTAGTGGACGTCTTTCGACTGAGGTGACGATTTCTTATCAAGGTACTAATGACAAGTGTATCAATATAGATTTAGTAGTTTATGAAGTGCTAACAAGGCAAAACGACAACTTTATAATATCAGAAGCCCGCTTCTCCTAAATAAATTTGTCCCAAATGCAGTTTCGATTTAATGTCAGTGTCATACTTATGTCACAAATGGTATTCTCCTAAATTAACTGATGTTTGAATGATATCGCGACTAGATCGTAAATTGAACAATGTGTCGAATATGTGTCATCATCATCAGCCTTCAACAGTCCATTGCTGGACTAGGCCTGTCCTTTGAAAGGAGGAATTTGCTTACTATACCACGCTGGCCAAACGGGTTTGTATAGGGTTTGTATCAAGTTACCTTCTCTTACAGTGCTGTTCTCTGTATGATATGCTCTCTCTGTCGGCTCTTACGACACCTATGGGATGATATGGGGTGGTTACATTCCGTATTCTTAATCCGTCACCACACGGAAATATGTGTCAACCACGAACTATTTAAGTCAAATTAGACGATAATGTCATTATGTTAGCAGAATAACTGCGAGACAATTCAAAATATAATCTCATTTCGTTCAAAATATAGTTTCGATGTCTGACAAAATACGAGAATTGGGCTTTAATAATAGAGGAATGAAGCAAGAGAGGTATGTCAGGATCGTTGCAAATGGCGTTCCGTAGTCTCTGCCTACCCCTCCGGGAAACAAGCGTGAGTCTAAGTATGTATGTATGTAATAGAGGACTCGTTAGCTTGATCCGGTTTCTGAGATGGCAGTGTTCTGCACTCCAGGGTTTTATTAAAAAATGTAGTGCAACTGCACAATGTGTTGTTCCACATAGGACTTGTATCGTGCGGGTTTTCAACCCACAGTGCTTCGAATGTAGGACAAGGGCGCTTCGTGAAACTCTAGACATGAACTAATTTGTTTTATTTTCAAACTCATCTTTTATTCATTGTGGTGCATTGCATTTACTCCAGTATTGAATAATAGCCGTGCAGCTTAGTATAACGGCATTTGTGTGTTTATAGGTCGCGGTGCGAAGCTTGAGCGCTGAACGAAATAGTGATAAAGTCTACTAAGCTCGCAATGATGTTTCTATGTATAATATATGTATGTGTTTACAAAAAAAGTATAATATAGGTATGTATGTTTATTCATTAATTCATTATCTAGTACAGTACAAGTGCTTGTAGTAAGCAGAGCTGCTTAGTTTGGAACTAGATGGTGATGTGTGTATGTGGTACAATATAAAAAAAAAGACTAATTATAGTAATGACGTCATACCTATTTACTAAATATAAGTACCATCAATGAAATATACTGTTATACAGTCATGCGTAGATCACAGCTATCAATAAGTATAACATATCTATTTTTATTGCATAGGAAAACAAACGAGCAAGCGAGTCACCTGATGGTAAGTAGGTACTAAGTAATCACCGCCGCCCATAACCATCTGCATCGCCCGAAGGACCACAAGTGCGTTGATGACCTTTTGAAAAAGAATATGCACGCTTTTTAAAGCTTCAAATATCAATTTGGTTTGGAAATACCGCTGCGGAAAATTCATTTATTGCACAGAATTTTAAACCTATGGGTTTAAAAAATCAACGCTCACAAATATTGCCGCGATCTTTGATGAGTGCATATAACACTCACGTCAAATTCAATGGATAGGAGCAGCCCTCTTATTTTGCTCTTTGACAAGCCTTATCTATAGCAAGAATCAAAATACGCCCAATAAAATATGACATGTAGGCAGGTTCATCACAAAATCACACACAGGTACACGCGTCCATAACGGAACGATCCCTGTTCACACGAACTTTAAAAATAAACACTCGGTATTCAAATAATGAAACATGCATAAAAACTCCTTATTACCGTCGCCACTTCCTGCCGTGCGGGTAACCCCTCTATTTCTATACCTCGACACAGGAACTTCAACCTTCAATCTTTAGCTATAAGTTTTACATTCCCATGGGAGTTTTAATGACGGGATTCGCTGCCAAGCTAGAGAACTCGTTTCTTTAAATTTATGCTGACTTAGAAAAATCTAGTTCCACATCTCGCAGTCTGGTCGAGGAGGTTTTTATGGACTGTGGAGAGGTGTGCAGTTTTTATTAATGCACCTGTAAATTTAATTCCTGCTTCGCATTAAATATTATTACGGTTTTCTAGATAAATTACGAGTAAGTTGAGAAATACTGCAAGCGGTTTGGTTTAAATGAATATTTACAAATGAGAGTAAGGAACGGAGAATTATGTTGGTCCAGCATTTTCGTAAGCTGGACACACTTGGTGTCTGTATGGTAGATTATATTAGACTAGATGAGCCCGCGGTTACACCTGCGTTATTTAAGGCTACTGTTCCGCTCCCGTGGCTCCAAGAGTGATGTTATATAGCCTATAGCTTTCCTCGATAAATGGGCTATCTAGCACTGAAATATTTTTTCAAATTGGATCAGTAGTTTCCGATTCTAGTGCGTTCAAAGAAATAAAAAAAAAAACAAACTCTTCAGCTTTATATGTTACACTTGGTATAGGCCAAATCGTCTTTTTGACTTTCAATGCTATGATATTCTGACGCATTTTTTTTATAAAAACAGACAACTCCCTCACTAGGAATAAATCCTTTGTCGCGGGGGACTTTACAAACATACAACCAACGGACACAATGAACACCCAGACTCGAAACAACAATTTATGGATCACACAAAGTTTTGTCTCGTGTGGGAATCGAACCCACGACACTGCGCAGTTTCCAGGTGCGAGGCGGCCACTTTAACCACTACGCCAACCGTGCGTTAGAAGAGCCCTATGTCTAGCAGTGCACTGAAAAAGTCTGCTTAAGTAAGTATATCAGAATCAAAACTGATATAAGATTGAAAGTAAATATCTATACACATAAATAAAATTGGAGTGTCTCTTTGTAATATTAAAATAACCGCTTTTTCTAAATGCATATGGATGTATACACAGTACATATACCGAAATGACATTTTTACAATTTTTGTCTGTCTGTTTGTTCTCGTTAATCTCTGGAACGGCTGGACCGATTTTGACGGGACTTTCACTGGCGCATAGCTGATGTACCAAGGAGTAACTTAGGCTTAAATTAACCGGGTACGCGAAGTAGTTCCCTCAGGACGCGGGTGAAACCGCGGGAAACATTAGATATAGATATAGAGCGTCTCTCAAAAGTTTCTGTGTCCAAACTTCATACTATCTCGCATTACACATAATGTACATACATTTTCTACATTACATATTTGTTTACGTGCTGGTCATTACTTCCTCAACTCACCATTATGCACATATTTTTAACATTATCCTTGATTATAAAACTTTCTCTTGATTAAGTACATTAAGCCTACGTTCGGAAAACTAATTACAGTTTTAAAGGTAGCATTCGACTAGAAATTGTATACTTACAGACAGTAATAAACGCTTAAAGTTCTTTACATTTTTATAAGAGCCAGGCGAAACGCGGGCCGAAAACAAACAATGGAGAAAGCGACTAGATTTACTTGCTCAAATTCTGAGGTTAATAAAATTTTCTTGAAAGAGGACATAGGTAGCGTTCGTAGGTTGATAGCCACATATTCTAGGCTATTTAGTATTTTTTTATAGACCCACGCCTGTATCCCCGAAGGGGTAGGCAGAGGTGTAAATATTACAACCACATTTCGCCATGAATTTTTAGGTCCCATGTAATAGGGGGCGAGCCTTCTGCCGTTACTGGACACATCACCAGACTCCGTGCTGCTACTGAGAATTCGGAAAAACCAAGTAGCACTTTTGCCCGACCCGGGAATCGAACCCGGGGCCTCCGATCTGCAGTCGCATACGCTATCCACCACGGAGGCAGTCTATTTAGTTATGATCTCATAAAGCATCGATTCTGATAACATAGCGAAAAGGCCAAAGAACGACTATGCAGTATCACGGTAACACCCACCACGCTGGCTACATAGAAAGAAAGAAAAAAAACGTTTATTTTTATAACAGACGAAAGGAAAAAAATCATGGCGAAATGGGGGTGTAACCCCTACGGGGATATAGCCGTGAGTCTATAAAAAAATATATTATATTGGCTGCTTAAACGTTTGGTACGTTTAACCAAAAAATAATTCAAATTGTTCAACGCAAGCTTCAAACGCCAGTTTTCCAGTTATTTGAAGCTTATAATGCCAATGTCAACCACAAAATATTGACACGTGCCGTCAAATCCAGCTGTCAATGTTCAACGTCATTACATCTGGGGGCTCAGCGATCGTGACCTATAAACCGAGCCAGATTTATACGGATCATTTTCATGAGCCGATATTCTGCGTAATCTAATTAAATCATTACAGTCGCACGACGTACGTAATCGAGTTAAACTGATATTGGAGTCGTGGACTGTGCGTTTTTTACTTGACTGTCAATCTGATATGGATATGGATGACTGATTCATTGGTCTCGTGGCATAAATGTGCGCGTGGGATTGGGAGGTCTCGGGTTCGATTCCCGGGTCGGCCAAAGTGTCATTGGGTTTTTCCGTTTTTCCGTTAGGAAATTCTCAGTAGCAGCACGGAGTCTGGTAATGTGCCCGGTACGGCAATAGGCTCGCCCCCTATTACGTGGGACCTAAAAATTCCTGGCGAAATGTGGGTGTAATATTACACCTCTGCCTACCCCTTCGGGGATACAGGCGTGAGTCTATAAATGAAAAAAATATCTATGGATTTCGTGATCGGATATTAGTGGCGTAGTGTCGTGGTCATATCCTTCTATTCTACTACTTACTTATAAACGCAAATTTAGAATGGATGGATGCTAGTTTCCAGGCAAAAGTTCCTGTACGTATTTTAGATGAAAGAAATAATTTATAAAGTTTTGTAGTCAGTGATATAGCTTACGGATTTAAATAACACAGGCTACCTCGTGACATGTGATAGCTGGCATCCATGCAAGCCGAGCTAGAACACAAGAATCACTGGAATTAAAATGTTTATCGGGTATATGACCTTACCACACAAATCTTTACACAAATCTCAATAAGGGACTGGGATCATTGAACAGGGTATATACCTAAAAGGTAGGTATCTACCTAGAAGCCTCAATTAGGACATAAGGTTCTCAATTTGTACCTATGTATATGTCACCGGAAAATAACGAGAACTGCAAAATAAATTTCCTAAAAAAATTATAAACTAACCTTACCTAACCTAGCCTATCCGTAAGTTAATAAATTTCCTACGAAATTCATAAATTTGCGGATAGGTTAGGTTACTTTAAACTTGCGGATCTTGTTATCTCGCGGTGATATAAAATTCTTGCGTGTCTGACTGACAAGGCATAGTTAAAACTATTGGGCGCAGAGAGCTAAAATTCGTCATGTATGTTCCTTGGGGACCATAGTTGTGCACTAGGAAAGAATTGTCTAAAATTCCTACGGGTTGGGTTAGGTTAGAAACGGTTAAACTAAAATAAAATGTGCGGCGTAGATAGAAACATCTTCTAGTGTATTTTTATAAAACAGGTAAAACGACAAGTATTTTCTCACCTTCGCAACCCTAATGGTGTAAACATTTCTTAAAGGTTTACCCCTACGGTGTAGAGATGTACCCACCTCTTTAAAGGATAAAGATTGACTGATCTCTTAAACACTATCTCGGTTTAGCTGTTAAATACAGTTAAAGCTTCAATTAGAAACGCTCCCAGTAAATGTCATTAGTAGAGATGGCATAGATTTCGGCTGCTAATCGGCATTCGGTGTGTACGGTTGATTTTTCGGCCTATTCAGACTAATTAGACTACTCAGATGGCGTAGTGGTTTAAGTAGCCATCTGGTAGTTTTGTGTGGTGGCGGATTAAGAATACGGATGTCACCACCCCATATCATCCCATGGGTGTCGTAAGAGCCGACAGAGGGAGCATATTATGCAGAGAACAGCACTGTAAGAGAGGGAAAACTTGATATAAGCCCTATACCAACCCGTTTGGCTAGCGTGGTATAGTAGGCCAATTCCTCCTTTCAAAGGAGAGGCAGCAGCAGTGGACTGTTAAAGGCTGATGATGATGATGATGGTAGTTTTGCATTAGGCCGACTTTTGTGGATTCGATTCTCACATGAGACCAAATTGTTGTTTTCAAATCAGGGTGCCCTTAGTGTCCTTTGATTGAATGTTTGCAAAGTCCTTGTGTCCTGTGTTTTCCATACATTATTTCATTAAGTTTGCTAAAAATAACTTGGCAAGTAAAATCATACACATGTTTTACTTTTTTCATTTATCTGAATAAAAATGCTTATCCAATGGTCGTAATACTGGCTCAAATCTTTTGGTAGTAGATAGGTAAGGCTTTACAGCTTTTCATTAATCTATACACATAAATAAAATTGGGGTGTCTGTTTGTAATATTAAAATAACTGCTTTTTACTTAATGCATATGGATGTATATACTGTACATATACCGAAATTACATTTTTTACAATTTTTGTCTGTCTGTTTGTTCCCGCTAATCTCTGGTACGGCTGGACCGATTTTGACGGGACTTTCACGGGCGGATAGCCGATGTACCAAGGAGTAACTTAGGCTATAAATTAACCGGGTACGCGAAGTAGCTCCCTCAGGACGTGGGTGAAACCGCGGGCAACAACTAGTTTAAAATATTTAAGTAGCTGTTTAGCTACACACTGTAGCCAGCCACTCGTAATACACACACTGATGCCAATTATTGCCTGACTGACGAAATCTACGGTACGCCGAAAGCCTCGAAATATTCGGCGTTTGCTATTCGGCAAACGGTAGCACCACTAGTCGTTACCGCCAATTCGCAGCACGTACGTTAAACATACAAGTTAAGTGAAAACATTCGGTGAACAGCTTTGCTCTGTGGATTGGCCGTTAATTTAATATTACCAAAGTGTTTCTCGCTTATTTCTTAGTTTGTTCTGAGTTTACTTTGAGAAGGCACAAAGTTTTGTTGCTGATAGAGCTAATATTCTTATTTCATTAGCTTTTAGTGATTTTATAAGCACTATGTAGTTTGCACATAAAATATGAATTAATGAGAATACCAAAAAGTACACAAATCATTTAAATTAGCTACTTATCGAAATCATTTAAAATAATTAAGGTAAATATGAATTTTAGGTCCCACGCGTAATAGGTAGTGACCCTTTTTTCGATTACCGTTACTGAGAATTTGGAAATCTCAGTACCTAGCACTTTTATCCGTCTCGGGAATCAAAGCTGGAATCCTGAACGCCTACGCTACTCACTGATCCACGGTTGTAATCACTCCTCTCTTTTTAATATGGTGAAATATGTTTATTATGCCTCATCACAAGCCTACCCATTTACATGGTGAAACTTATTGTAAACTAGCTGACCCGGCAAACGTTGATTTGCAAAATTTTTTTTTTTTGAAAAATAGATGTTGGCCTATTCTCATAGATACCGGATAAGCACAAAACATTTCATCAAAATCGGTCAAGCCGTTTTGGAGGAGTATGGGAACGAAAACTGTGACACGAGAATTTTATATATTAGATATTATTATTAACATTATAAAACCTCAAGTATAGCTAAGATGCTTACGTTTAAAATGGGTTCACCACTAATATAGGATTTGGACGACCGGTTGGCGCAGCGGGAGTGTAAGCGACTGCTACGCCGAAGGTCGCGGGTTCGATTCCCGCTCAAGTCAAACATTTGTGTGCATGAACATGGAATGTTTGTCTTGGTCTGGGTGTTTCTATGTATAGTATGTATGTATTTACAAAAAAAAAGTATATACGAGGGTCAAACTGAAAGTTCTTAGAACTGGCCACTTATAAACAATATAATAAAAAAAATATTCTAAAATTTGAAAATAGAACTCTTTGCCAATATTACTGAGTATATATTTCATTCATTTGTCATTTGTTTTACGATTTGGCGGCAAATTGAAAATTGTCTGTGTCACGTCAACATGAATTTAACACGAGAAAATTTTCGTGCAATGATTTTTTATGACTTTCGATGTCATTTAAGTCAACAAGAAAGTTATGATAGACTACGATTGGCCTTTCACGATGAAGCCCCATCTCGTGCGACTGTTTACAACTGGTTTAATGAGTTTAAACGTGGTCGCACTAATCTCACTGATGATGTACGTGAGGGACGGCCTTCTACGGCGACGACTGAAAATAACATCTGTGTTGTGCGGCGTATGATAGAGACTGACAAAAGAGTGACCTATCAGCAGATTCGGACAAGCTTAGGCATCGGTATGTGTCAAGTGCACAAAATCCTCCACGAACATTTAGCGGTCAGGAAGCTTTGCGCCCGGTGGATACCTCATAATTTGACTAAGGCTCAAAAACTCCATCGTGTGGATTGGTGCCGTAAAATGATTGAAAGATTTAACGGAGGTGACTCAAATGCTGTGTTCGACATACTAACAGGTGACGAAAGCTGGATTTACTGTTATGATCCTGAAACCAAAAGACAATCTGCTCAGTGGGTGTTTCCTTTCGAGGAGTTGCCAACTAAAGTGAAGAGAGATCGAAGTGCGGGAAAAAAAATGGTGGCCTCGTTCTTTGGAAGGATAGGTCATTTCGCAACAATTGTGTTAGAGGATCAAAAAACAGTTTCTGCAGAATGGTACACTACCAATTGTTTGCCACTTGTCTTGGAAAAAGTTCGAGAGAAACGACCTCGCAGTAGGATCCTCCTTCACCACGACAACGCCTCGTCGCACACCGCCAAGCGAACGATCGACTATTTGGCGACATCAAACGTTGAATTACTGGGTCACCCGCCGTATAGCCCCGACCTCGCGCCTTGTGATTTTTATTTATTTCCAAAAATTAAAGAAAACTTAAAGGAAAGCGGTTTATGAATGCTGAAGAAGCGGTGGCTGCGTATCGCGATGCCATTGAAGAGACCCATTGAAGAGACCCCTAAGGACGAGTGGGCAAAGTGCTTTTCCCAGTGGTTCCATCGCATGCAGCGGTGTATTGACGTCAATGGACAATATTTTGAAAAGATATAATAAAACTAATAACTGGCTAATGTAATCAGTTTTTTATTTTCTAAGAACTTTCAGTTTGACCCTCGTATGTATGTTTATCCATTATCTAGTACCCATAACACAATCTCTGCTTAGCTTGGGACTAGATGGTGATGTGTGTATGTGGTAGAATATTATTATTTGATATTAAGTACGTACTGTGTGAGGATTAGCGAACAAAATTCTACTTAATAGGTATCACCGCTTAATTCGACTTTGTTACACATTATGTTATGCTCGATATTCCCATAATTAAAGGTTAATCTTTAAAGACATTGTTGAGGAGATGGAGATTTACTTTAACTGGGAATTTTAAATAGTGATTAATCTGTAGCCTATCTGTATAAATATTATTTTTGGGTTACTGACCGACTGACACAACACACAGCCGAAGTTACTGGGCGTAGGAAGCTGAAATTAGGCATGTACAATCCAACAAGTCGGCGCTGGACCAGTTTGAAAAAAACCCTTGACTCGCTCATAGAGTTGAGGCACACAAGAAACTGGTTTTGTATACGAGTGTCAATGTGCGCGTAAAGTAGCACTGGAAGCGACGATCTTGCTGAGCGATTCTCGCCCTTATGCTAGTCCAGCGGGAAGTTGTTCGACTGTACCTACCCATGTTCCTTGGGGAACGTAGGGGTGAAATAAGAAGCGATTTCCCAAAATGCGGCCCAAGCTGTGGGCATCATCTAGTAGGTACATAATATAAATTAAGTCTCCGCCGCATTCTGTCTGTTTGTATGAACCCGATAAACTCAAAAACTACTGAGAAGGGCGAAGCCGCAGGCAAAGTCTACTACAATACAAAGAGGTAGCTATTTTATGCATTGTTACATAATATTTAATTAATTTGAAAATAAACTTCCCACAACTCCAAAACTGAGCTCTTTCGAAGTAAATTCACATCAATAATATAAAATCATGTATGAGAATCCGTTGAACCATGTCATTTTGAACACGATATGAACGGGAGCTTCAAATCAAATGGTATTTATTAATAGAGTAGGTATTCTATATTTCATAAAACATCCGTAATACATTTATATTTTTTATCTAGAACGTCAGCTTTTGTCACCTAGCTGAAAATGTAGCTTTGCATTTAAACTTAAAGTATAACTGGTACCTATAGCTGGCAGTTATTAATGATTTTGTTAAAAAATTTCAATTGTACAATGTAATCAAAACTACATTGAGTAGGTACAGGGCCGTTCCGACCCAATCCAGCGCCTGTGTGCGAAATCCATGAAGCGCCTGTGTGCGAAATCCATGAAGCGCCTGTTGGCTGGCACCCGGAAGTTGGTGGATGACCTTTTTTTTTTTAGTTGATTAACCATTTTTTTCTTCGGGACGGCCCCCTGCCTACGCCACTCGCCACTGCGCCTGTGTGCGAAATCTCTGGCGCCTGTGTGCGCCGCGCACATTGCACATAAGGACGGTTCGGCCCTGATTGAGTACGACGTTTGACGAGTTTGAATTTAACCTTGTACCTATGGAAAAATATAAAAGTGAAACAAATGATTTTTCGATCACCACGCCGCGGCGCCGCGTGTCGGAACACGGATCATCCCTAGAGCGGGTCAAAAAAATCTCAACAAGAAATACTTTCACAAGCACGCATCGGTACGTGTTATGCCAAATAGCAAAGGGACAGATATGAAATTTAGCTTACGCGCCAAAAATACATGCACAGATAAATAAATATATCGTGGTAAAAAAAGAAAACGTAAGGGACACGAGGCGACGTGAAAATATTGATATTCTCGACACAAACCAACCGTAAATTTTTTTGAATACATTATGACACTCCTTTCCTACTTTGAATAGGTAATTTTCAGGTATTTTTTTCCTTTTATGATATATCACCTTTAGTGATAACTGAATGAATTTTAATGTGACCTAGAGATTAGTGTGAAACTTGTTGCAGCAGAGCTAAAGTTATTTTGTGGCCTAACCCGTCTCACGAGGAAAAGAGACCTGGGGCCCAATCAATGAATACAGATTTACATAGAGGCGCAGTTCTTAAGAATTTCGTGTGCCGATTCCAAGTGGGGGCTGTCTCCAGTTTAGTTCGTAGTTGGCGCCGTTGGCGTCGTTCTCCGTCTCTCTTGCTCTCGTAGTTAAGATACACAGGAGGAACGTTCGTCTCTCTTGCCCTCGTAGACCCAGCTGTCACAGCGCGACTGCCACGCCGTCAAGCGTCAATTTGGGTCACAGAAAGTTTGTCTTCAGAGCGCCCATAAGATATGCGCTGTATGTAAATATCTGAGCTCTTTGGCCCAATTCTCCTAAATAAATACAGTTTCGATATAATGTCAGTGTCATAATTACATCACAATAAGCGTATTATTCTGTATTATCTGATATTTGAATGAAATTGTAACGAGATCGTAAATTGAAACAAGTGTCAAAATGTATGTCAACGACGAACTGTTTATTTCAAATTATACGATAATGACATTAGGTTAGCCGAATACGGCTTCTGAGTCAATTCAAAATATAATTTCAATGTCATATAAAAATACTCTGGCTCTGGCAAACAAAATATCCCGATAAGCGGCAATAGGCTCGCCACCTATTACGTGGGATCAAAACACTGGCGAAAAGTGGGCGTTCAATATGCCTCTGCCTACCCCTTCGGGGAAACAGGCGTGAGTCTATGTATGTATGTATGTATAAAAATAAGAGAATTGGCCTGCTGTGCAAAAGCGTACCTATCTATGATTATTTTTCAGGGTGGGTTTTTATAATACAAAGATGTGTTTAAGTGTCAAGCCTAGAATTTCGAATCGGTAACCCAAATTCGGGGGTGGGGCCTAGACTGTACTGGGGTGGGCTCCGCCACCCAGTCTCTCTGCTATCTTCGCCTCTGGACCAGCGCCCAGCAGTGGGACAAGCTATAAGCAAGGCTGGTTATGATGTAACGAAAAAAGGCTATAAAGGCAGACTTAATTTTTCTCGCTCATTCGTGGTTGAAGCTTTAAACTTGGCAAAATTTTGATAGATAAATAGATCGCTTTTGTAACCAAAATCGACCACAACCAAAATTGGCTGGAATCGGCGTCTACTACGTGAGACACCTTATAATAAAACTAGAGGATACCCGCAGCTACGCCTTTTATTTTATAGGTATTTATTTAACTGGGGTGATAAAAGAGTGTTGTGGGGTAAAAGAAGATGTAGTGACAAGCATCGAGAAAGGAGCATCGAGGATGGATGACGAAAGACTGACCAAGCAGATATATAAAGCAAGTGTGAATCGGACAGGACGAAGGGGAAGACCTAGGCGGACGTTCTCTGACCAGATCGGAGACATCCTAAAAACAGGACAGGTTAGAAGTACCCTGAACATAAGAGCATGCATGAGGAATCTGATGGGAGTGAATGAAGCAAGAGAGATATGTCAGGATCGTTGCAAATGGCGTTCCGTAGTATCTGCCTACCCATCCGGGAAATAGTGGCGGTGGACCAGTTTGAAAAAAAATCCCTTGGCTCGCTCATAAAGTCGAGGCACATTAGAAACTGGTTTTGTATACGAGCGTCAATGTGCGTGTAAAGTAGCACTGGAAGCGACGATGTCTTGCTGAGCGATTCTCGTCCTTATGGTGGTCTAGCGGGAAGTTGTTGGACTGTACTTACATGCCAAATTTCTTTCATTAGTTTTGTTTTGACTATGCGTTGTCGGTCAGTCAGTAATGTAAAAGTTTTATATACATATACAGATAACAATTGTAGATAATATATGATTTTAGACACAGTAAAGAACAACTAAGTCGTCATTCTATAGAAAATCAAAGTGAATTGTTATATAACGATTCAACTTACGAAATATGTTGCAAAGTGCTCACAGCTTTACAACAATCGTACATTTTGATTGCTTTTAAAATTCAAATGTAAATACAAAATTGTTCTACATAAAAACAAGTAAGTATTACGTAAAGCTTCAATCGTTTTGAATCACACATGCGAAATTTTGAACAATGTGTTGCACATTAATGTAAACTTCCATGAGAATAAGTCTCGTTGGCTGGTTTAAGTCGAGTGGATTGCGTTGTTCAGAAAAGTACCTACTACTGCCTACCTACCTCTATAAGAGACAGAACAACAACACCATCTTCCTAGCCTATATTATACACTTAAAACTAGCTTCTGCCCGCCGTTTCACCCGTGTGCAGGTCGGTCACCGAGACAAAAAATAGGAATTATGTTCCATGTTATTTTATAGTATTTATTATACCTAATAAGAGGAGGTCTCGGGTTCGATTCCCGGGTCGGGCAAAGTGTTATTGGGTTTTTCCGTTAGGAAATTCTCAGTCGCAGCACGGAGTCTGGTAATGTGCCCAGTACGGAAATAGGCTCGTTCCCTGTTACGTGGGACCTAAAATTCATGGCGAAATGTGAATGTAATATTACACCTCTGCCTACCCCTTCGGGGATACAGGCGTGAGTCTATTATGTTCTATGTAAGCCATAATATAAGTTGTATATAACTGCAAAGTTTCATCAAAATCGGTTGAGTAGTTTTTGCGTTAACGAGGACCAAACACCATCCATCCTCACAAACTTTCGCGTTTATAACAGTAATAAAACTTGTAAGCACCTGGCGAAACATCGAATCCTACGGTTTTACATAGAATTACATGTAACTGATGTAACAACATGATTTGTTAAAAAACAAACACAATTGAAATGTACCAAATCTTATTCAAAAGTACGAGTATATTAAATAAAGAGATTATTATTCTCTCATTTAAACTAACTGACCCGTGACGGTTACGTTTTATATATTTTCCCGCCATTGTCTATGGTTTCGTAACAACGTCATAATATTACGCTAACACTTTCTTTTAAATCCACTTATATTTCTGCTCACATTATGGTCAGCTTAAAGAGCTACTTGAATGAAAATCACGATAAATGTACATTTAGTATGTTTTATTTTAAAGAGTTCTCCTGTTCTTGGTTTCTTTCCTGTGTCGCGAGGGACTTTACAAAAATATAACAACGGAAACAGAAATGTCAGTTGTATAAAAACAATATGTGAGTACAAAGACACTTTATGGCAATACTATTTATTTTACGTAAATATACAATTGAACCGTACCAGCATATAGGATTTTGTAAGTGCAAAAATAGGTCGTAAATGGTAAGAAGAAAGAAAACAAGTTTATACGAAAATTCTTATTTTTTTTTTCAGTCAGCCATCTTGTATCATCAATACAGATTTTGCCCCGCCCCTGGATCAACGAAGCAACAAACAACCTGTTTCATGTAATTAGTATAAACCCTTGAAACTTATCCCAAACCTGTCTTAAACAAAATAAAAACCCTCGTAAGAAAAGCACAATCGAAAATTTTATTATAATAAAAAACATTATTTATGAACCAAGTCAAGTGGAACAATAAGGGCACGCGCCAAAAGGTAAAAAGAGAAAAAAAATAAAACGCCCATTAAAATCCCTCTTAATTTTTTCTTCAAACGGATAGCTAACAAAGGAACCAACATTTATTCCCGTCTAACCTCATTTGACACATTAAATCTTTGAGAGTTTTTATTCTGTGGTCACGTAATACGAAGTTCGCAAATGGAACGGAAAGCGCGGGAGACATGGAAAGAAGAAAAGCGTTGTGGTATACAAAAAAAAAATTCCATACGAGGAAAATTAGATTCTTTATGGTGTCTCAAACTAAATAGGCACTGAAATCTGACTGGCTCAATATTGTGAGAGAAAAGACTTGCTCTCTGATTGAACCGACCGCATGCTCTAATTGGCATTGCGGGGGCAGGTAAGGTTTTCAAGCTTTTTAATGAGAAGTTGTGTTATCAGCAGCAGTTCAGTTTTTAGTCGCAGCAACTCCTCAGTTTCAGAAGAAAAGAATACACACAGTTTGGCAAATATATGGACTAATGGACTACAGTCTGATATTGTCAGGGTACCGTTTTACCTTTTGGGGTAGGTACGAAACCCTAAAAATTTAGTGATAGCCGGCTATATCGGGAATTGAGATGGCTCTTAGCTACGACAGCATATAGCCAGAATGATGCAAGATTCTGCTGGCATACGCTGTCATATTACATACATTCATAGACTCACGCCTGTTTTCTGGAGGGGTTGGCAGAGACTACGGAACGCCATTTGCAACGATCCTGACATATCTCTCTTGCTTCATTCACTCCCATCAGATTCCTCATGCATGCTCTTCTGTTCAGGGTACTTCTAATCTGCCATCTTTTGAGGATGTCTCCAATCTGGTCAGAGAACGTCCGCTAGGTCTTCCCCTTCGTCCTGTCCCATCCACACTTGCCTTATATATCTGCTTGGTCAGTCTTTTGTCATCCATCCTCTCCACGTGCCCAAACCACCTTAGCATACCTTTGTCGATGCTTGTCACTACATCTTCTTTTACCCCATGTCATATTTTTATAGAAATAAGGGCACACTTAACTGTGCCAGGAGTCAAATAAGTCCAAAATAATACCAGCCACCAGAATAGAAGAAAATGGTGATGGTATTATATACCCATTTTTGCTTTCACCTCGTAAAAAACGACAATCTCCCCATATTGACTAAGTCTAACACTATTTTCCTCACATTTCTCATTATTCTGTGGCCGTCCCGATGTCGTCCCCGTGTCGTTTCGCGTGGCAGCCCAGATACCGACTGATTGATTGTGCTCCCCTTCGACACGACTCGATTGATTGGCGTATGTTACAAAAAATATTCGCCGCTGCTGAATTGAAAAGGGTTTTTTTTGGTGAAAAATCACCTATGTACGAACTGTTGCTCTGTGTTTTGTAAAAAAGAAATGCTTATTTTATTTGCGAGTCGCAAATTGCGACGCACATTTTATGCTATCAGGAATATGGAAAATTGTATATAATAAATTTGTATTGTGTTCAAAATCTCATTTGAAATTGCTACGGAATACTATGATAACTTATAAGACTTAGTAACACCCTTATAGTTACTTACCAGACCACACGATCAAATACGACTCAACCTCAGCTTAAACACTAAGGCGAACATGAACCATTAAAAAAAAAAATAATAAACTTATTTAAAATACGTAAGAACCTACACATCCACACATAACCAGACCTTTCTAATAACATCACCTTTGCCAAACTTTTTCTGAGAGCTCCTAACCATAAACAATATCTTGTTATTTTCTTTTACGCCCAAAAAAAGTTTACAAAGCAAATTACCAAGTTTAGTTTCGTTCAAAAACACAACGTACTTCGCCTGGGTGCTTAAACGGTTAAAGTTAGGTACGCTAATACTATTATAGACCAAAATAAGCCGAGACCGACCCAACAACAATTTTAATAAGTTCAGAATGGCTCTGCAAATAACTAGCTATTTTAAATAGCAAAGTTGAGTAGAGTAAAATTTAAGCGAAATGCGTTTGAAGCCTGGCTTTGATGTTTCTTTATAATTTTGGAGCGAAACTTGAATAACGTTGAATGTTGTATATTGTTGCTTTACTGCGTCGGACTGTAAATGAGGTTGTACGCGCGGTTTGAAGATCTTTGAAGCCAGGTTAGAGGGAGATAGAAAATTATTTAAGTTTAAAAGACAGAACCTAGAACATATTGACAAATCTTAAGACACTTTACTGTCTGGTTTGGACTTAGATTACTTTTTAGATTCATTAGTCGGTAGTGTGGCGGGGAAAACATCAGGTAGGTACATACTGTAAAATCTTCGATTTTTCATCCAAGTAAATGTCAAAATGTAAACTAGCCTACAATTTATCACAAGTATCGAAACTGAAAGCTTTGGAAGCTAAGCTTCGTACTACACAAAATCAACTAGACACTAAGTATTTACTGATAAACTTATACGAAGCAATTATTATCATAAAAAATTAAAAGTAGGCAAAATAAGATTTCTTTCTGAAAGTGTCTCCGCAACAATAGTGGCATTGTTCTAAAGATTCAAAGCCCCGTAGGTACTGCTTTAGCACTTTTTCTTTAATTAACAAAAAACTTACTGGGTTAGAAAGTTGTATTAATTAGGACTCTGTCTTCTTAGCCGTTCTTAATTACGGGGGAAAATTATCTCTCTCGCTCCTACTTAGAAGGAAAATATATACTGTTTTCACTTTCTTTGTAAAAAGATACCTTTTAATCTAAATGCCAAGTGGGACTAAAGGTATAAAAGAGCTATTTACTGATTACTTCATTATCTATTTTGTTTAGTCTTTATTCCAAGTTGTGTAATAGAATTTAAATAAGTCTCCACAAGCGATAATATTAGCTTGAATATAGTGTTATTTTTCTCAAAGTATTAATAACTGCTATATTTATATCGTGATGTAAACTTACGCTTTATCTTTACACTCTCTGCTAGTAAATAGACATTAATAGCACGTATGCACGACGGTAGACTACTTACCTATATAGTAGCCTTGGAAATGTTATTAATTTATTATAGTTAGTGAAGTGTGGGTGTATGAACTTTGTCTTAGTGCTTGTTCATGTTGACTCTGGAGCGCGGAGCCGGGCGCTATGACAAAATATCAATTAATTTGTAATAAGGTATAACACACAATATGTATTAAAAACATATATGTGAGGTGGAAGAATCAGAAATGTAAATAACGTATAAATATTGGCGCCAGTTTATCCCGAAGAAGCACTTAGGTATAGTATAAATACCCCATCTAGTGTGCTGGGTAAAAAAAAATATTACGTACTGTACGTTAGACTGCGGCGCCCTTTAACTATAAACATGCAAGCGCCTCGGTTGTATGTTGCGAGTCCGATTTCACACAGAACAAAGTAATATGTGTTCGAAATAGAGTTTATTTATCTAGTAAAAAGTGTCTGATTGGACTAATTAAAAACATTAAAAACATCCATATTGTGCTAGGTCTAGTGTATGCTTATGCGTCCATCGTGACAATGATTGTTTAATTTTTTGATATCAAACGCGTGACCTATTATATAAATAAAGAAATGCATGTATGGAAATTATGTTTGTATCTATCCGCAGGGATAAAAACAAACGCTAAATAATACCTACTGCAAGAAAAATGACTAACCTACTGATAGGTATAATCTTGCAATATACAACATGCGTGCACGCAACATATTCATGCAGTACCTACCACGTATTAAACCGTGCTTTATATCATGAATCGGCAGGCACATTATCCATGAATACACCATAAATACTGACAAATCACCAGCAAACACTATTACTTTATTACCCTTAAATATTCATGAGACTGGCAACCACGCCTACGACATATTGCGCTATGAAACCAAAGACACACGTATGATTACTGCACGCAACTTTAAATGTCAATCTGACGGAGACAAGCGCGCGAAAAGTATACAAAATGGCGGTTGGACTTTTCTTTTTTGTTCAAGTTTGTACACAGTTTTATAAAGTTACTAAACGTCCCGATGAGCCAGCGCTTTAGAGTTTATTCAGCCTAGTATAATAAGGTTGGGATCAGTCTTACGGTTTTATTTTTTCAATATAACTTCTTATTTATCGAAAGAAAAAAGTTCGGCGTGTGTGATTCTGATAGACACGATAGACATAAAAAAAGGAAAAGTTCGACGTTCGAAAACTGTTGCGTTGTTGCTTGAATACACAACAAAGACTTCAAAGAGGAGCGAAATGTTTTTCTTAAAATCAGATCTTATCATGCTTAAACAGTTCATAAAACGAACCAAATATTTTTTATTAGTAAGTAATATTAAATAGTTAAACAAATAATATTTAGGCACTTTCCTACAATAAATTCAATACGAGATTCAAAGGCCTATGTTTAGTTCGATTATAAATAAGTTTTAGTAAGTAATCCACTAATTAGTCGAACTCTTCAGAATAAGAGAGCGTAGCTCATACTGAGTCTAGCATACTAGTCTAAGTGAGAAACATAGCTACTTATAATTAGCTTTTTAATTACTTCTGTAAGACTGAGCTCAGTGCTTTGTATTCAAACAAGACTTTAGAGAAAGTGCGCGACTATCTACTCAACATATCTTTAGTGCACTGTAGTGTAAGTGCAAAGCTATTCTATTATATAATCGTTCAACTACCTATCCGTGTGTTTATCTATATATTTCACATCATCAATAAAAACTCCATTGGCATCTACTTATCAATACATGTCAGAGATAGTGTATCACGGTATCGAATGCAAATTAGGTAGTGATACAAGTTGAGCCTCGGGCGAAATGTATGCAATAACGGTCCCTGTCATACTACGGATATATAAGTAGGTACATACGGAGACTCTTTGAAGGAATATATACACAAATATTTCCCTTTTTCAATCTGATCGTGGAATGAAATAAAATCTGAATGCTTGGGTGCTTATGATTCAAGGCAATTTGAGGGAACGGGTTGCTATGATATGCCGAACATTTCGCAGTGCCGTTTGGATTCGCTTTCTCTGTGTCGGTTTCGGTTTATTGTAATTTTCTTATTAATATTTATTTTTATGTTTGGCATGAAATTTTATTTTGTGAAGAAATGCTTCGTGGCGAGCTATTTGGATAAATATTGAAAGCAAAGGCGACGGTTTTAAAGAAATACACGAGATCAAATTCAAAGTGATTGACAACAATAACTGGCATTGAAGGCACGTGCCATTTATATTAATAAATAATCTGCTGCGAATTCTGAAAATAACTGCTGCGAAGCTTTTGTGACTAGTTTTACCTGTGACAATATATAATATGATTTAAAAAAAATACATGAAAGGCACGTGTGATAGCCGCGGTGATAGCATGTCACGTCAGGCTCGGATCACGTCGTATTGTTCAAACGATAGGGGGATTAATCATGGCACCCTAGTTATAGTATTTGTTATTCCAGTGCTTTTAGTTGTCACCGTCAGGAACGAATATAAGCTCTTAGGGCTTTAGAGACTTAAAATTAAGCTCGTCTAGGACGAGGTAGGTGGTGTTTAAATAACACTATTCTCTATTTCGTTCTACTATAGATAGAAATAACTTTTATTAAATGGGAACAGTAACAGACAACAGATTATGCATCAGAATACCCAAAATTTAAGAGAAAATGTGTCTTACAACAGCATTCACATAATCATCATCTTGTGAAATGCCTAACCTGTCGAAGATATTCTGTGCGATGGTACCTATGTTATTTGTCATCTTGTTACACCATAAACAAAACAACAAACAAGGTGAACAACCTTGAAATATACTAATTATTCACTGGCGATGTAACACTGAATTAATATATATTATTATATTTACAGAACAATTGATAATTAAACCTTGAATGGGACTCGTTAGATCCAATTTATAGGTCTGCATTTGTAACTACTTATAGTTCAAATCCTAAGTTCATTTCATACAAAGAGTTATTATGATGTTATGCTAGGCAGAGTCTGTAGGTCAGTGAGGTTGTGTAAGCAAGGTAGCTAATAAAGTTACTTATTTTCTAAACACATACATAGGTACCTATTAAAAATATGATAAAGACACTGAACAAATAGCCGTGTGGTTGACGGCAAAGAATACAAGTGTCACCACCCCCTATCTTCCCGTGGGTGTCGTAAGAGGCGACTAAGGGATAACACGCTGCAAATACCATCCTTGCGTAGAGACGGAAAACTCGACATCAAACCCTATACCACTGCCTCGTTCGTCTCGCGGCATAAATGTGCGCGTGGGATCGGGAGGTCCCGGGTTCGATTCCTGGGTTGGGCAGTGTTATTGGGTTTTTCTATCACGAAATTCTCAGTAGCAGCACGGAGTCTCGAAATGCGCCCGGTGCGGCAATAGGCTCGCCCCTTATTACGTGGGACTAAAGTACATCTGGCGAAAAGTGGGTATAGAAATACACCTCTGCCTACCCCTTCGGGGATAAAAGGCGTGACGATATGTATGTATGTATGTACAAATAGTCGTGCAGATTCGTTTAGTGTAGAAACCCAACCCGAACCCAAGACCTCCGGCTAAGCAGTTGGGGACACTAAGCACTAGACCAACGAGCCAGTCAAAGCTTATATATCTTACTATTAAATTTATAGATGTAAAAGTTGGAAGCGCTAAGATGGACGGGTGAATGAATGTTTGTAGCTCTTTTACACAATATCTACTGAAGGGATATTGATGATACTTTGCAATCTGTATAATCTTATTTTATACTAGCTTTTTCCCGCGGCTTCGCCCGCATGAAATTTAATAAAGAGTAGCCTTTGTACTTCCCCAGGTTTCAGACTATCCATATCAAATTTCATCACAATTTAGCCGTGTAGCATACATATATTATAAACAGATAATACTTAAAATTACTTTTGTTTTCATAGTCGTCAAACTTCAGGTAAAGATTAGTATGTAGTGTATATTATTAAAGTTATTGAAGAGCTATTATACCTACTGAATAGAAGAGCAGCAAAAATAAAAACTGAAAGCATTACCACAAAGTACAAAATCAGACCGCCTCTCCGCCCCGCTGCACTTAAGCGCGCCAACTCATAGTACGTAAGCGGTTTTAATAACGCTACGCTTAGGTCAATTATATCGTGATAACTATTAAACTACCTATTCGTCCAAACTACTTACTGTAAAAGACAAATTTCATCTACATTAAATAATGATCTATCAATTTTGAAAACAATTTGATAACTACTCTAGAATGAGCATTGTAAAAAACATAAATATTTTTTTTTGTTATACTGTTTTTTACAATACAAATGATGTAGTTAGGTTATGTACTAAAAGCTAAAAAGTTATTTGGCTACCAGATCGCATCAATCTTCTCATCAATCTTGGGTATTGATCATACAAATATAAAATCGTTGGGCAAGTGATTTTTTTTCATAATGTTTACTCTGGATACGCTACGCCCAAAACAATCTTTTTAGTTATTTTTTTTAAGTTTTTAGTTTTGTTGTTAGTTGATACTTCTCATTCTTTTTTAATAGTGAGCCCTTTTCTACCAATCAAGTCCTGTCATTCGATACCCATATTGAGGTATTTGTGGAAAATAGGTAATCTGCCATTTTGTGGCGGCGGCCATCTTGGCTTTTTGATATTAAGCTCTATTCTACCAATCAAGCCCTTTCATTTGATACCCATATTGAGGTATTTGCGGAAAATATGTTATCCGCCATTTTGTGGTGGCAGCCATCTTGGATTTTTCATAGTGAGCCTTATTCTACCAATCAAACCCTTTCATTCGATACCCATATTGAGTTATCTGTGGAAAAAATGTATTCCGCCATTTTGCGGCGACAGCCATCTTGGATTTTTCATAGTGAGCTCTATTCTACGAATCAAGCCCTTTCATTTGATACCCATATTTAAGTATTTGTGAAAAATAAATAATCCGCCATTTTGTGGCAGCGGCCATTTTGGATTTTTCATAGTGAGCTCCATTCTACCAATCAAACCCTTTTATTCGATACCCATATTGAGTTATTTTTGGAAAATATGTAATCCGCCATTTTGCGGCGACAGCCATCTTGGATTTGTCATAGTGAGCTCTATTCTACGAATCAAGCCCTTTCATGTGATACCCATATTGAGGTATTTGTGGAAAATAAATAATAAGACATTTTGTGGCAGCGGCCATCATGGATTTTTCATAGTGAGCTCCATTCTACCAATAAAACCCTTTCATTTGATACCCATATTGAGGTTGTTGTGAAGTAATATGTGATCCGCCATTTTGTATCGGCGGCCATCTTGTATTTTTCATAGCGAGCTCTATTCTACGAATCAAGCCCTTTCATTTGATACCCATATTGAGGTATTTGTGGAAAATAAATAATAAGCCATTTTGTGGCAGCGGCTATCTTGGATTTTTCATAGTGAGCTCCATTTTACCAATCAAACCCTTTCATTTGATACCCATATTGAGGTTGTTGTGAAGTAATATGTGATCCGCCATTTTGTATCGGCGGCCATCTTGTATTTTTCATAGCGAGCTCTATTCTAAGAATCAAGGCCTTTCATTTGATACCCATATTGAGGTATTTGTGGAAAATAAATAATAAGCCATTTTGTAGCAGCGGCCATCTTGGATTTTTCATAGTGAGCTCCATTCTACCAATCAAACCCTTTCATTTGATACCCTTATTGAGGTTGTTGTGAAGTAATATGTGATCCGCCATTTTGTATCGGCGGCCATCTTGAACTTTTCATAGGGAGCTCTATTCTACGAATCAAGCCCTTTCATTTGATACCCATATTGAGGTATTTGTGGAAAATAAATAATAAGCCATTTTGTGGCAGCGGCCATCTTGGATTTTTCATAGTGAGCTCCATTCTACCAATCAAACCCTTTCATTTGATACCCACATTGAGGTTGTTGTGAAGTAATATGTGATCCGCCATTTTGTATCGGTGGCCATCTTGAATTTACAATCATTTAATCTTTTAATCTCGATGACATTATGAGTGTATACCAAATATCAGATCAATCATCAGGAAGGGGTAAAATTCGAATTAATACTAAATTTGACCCAAGCAAACAAAAAAAGATAATACAGGATTTTTGCCGACTTAGTTGATACTTTTCCTTGTAGTATGGCAACATTATACAATATTTTTATAAATTGTAGCCTATGTGTTATTCTGATGTATAAACTATATTACTGTAAAGTTTCATCCAAATCCGTTCAGTAGTTTTTGCGTGAAAGAGTAACAAACATCCATACATACATCTTCACAAACTTTCACATTTATAATATTAGTAGGATAGGATAATATCCTTGCGTTACTGACTGACTGACAGACACGCTACAGCCGAAACTATTGGGCGCAGGAAGCTGAAATTTGGCATGTATGTGCCTTGGGGACCGTAGGGGTGCATTAAGAAGGGATTTCCCGAAATTCCCACAGGATCGGCCAAAACGGGTAAATAAAAAAAAATGCAGGCGTAGCTGCTGGCGTCCTCTAGTACTACATAAAGCTTATACTCCAGAATCAAGGGCAACCTTATGTCGCTATAACCGTCCTCCACGTGAGCAAAGCCGCCGGAATCTAGTCATACATCACTCTCACTTTTAAATTATTTTCTATACCAAATATAATCGTACAACGTACTCCGCTACCCCATAAACATATAGGTGAAGAACCTCACAATCACGTATCTAATCAGCCGTTGCATTGTTTCTTTAATTAATACAAGGAACGCTCGGTACACCATACAGAGTGCCGCCGCCGCCGTGACCCCAGTGTGAACGCACTGCGACCGACTTTATCTGCCCCTATGAGCTAGTGATGCGCCATTGTACAAAAAAAAGCATCATAACATAACATTACTTCACGCCTTTTTTCCCCGAAGGGGTAGGCAGAGGTGTATTACACACCCACACATCGCCAGTTATGTTTCGGTCCCAATGTAATCGGGGGCGAGCCTATTGCCATCTACAGGGCACATTATTAAGCGAGCGATAAGAACATTTTTAATACACACATAACTTTGAAAAGTCAGAGGTGTGTGCCCGGGGTACTCGTAGATCGAACTCAAGACCATCGTCAGTCCGTCCACCAAAAAAAAACTTTTGTGAATTAATAAAATATGTTTTATGATAAAAATTTCATTAAAAACCATAGATTCGGCTATGGTGATCAACCTTTTCCAAAATTGTAGAACTAAATTTAAATAAACGCCAATAGCAGCATCAATCACAAGTTGATCAATTTCATAATACTTACCTAAGTAATTAAGTTTTTTTTAAGTTGTCCCGAAGCACAAAATAATAACAATCATCGTAGAGGCACAGATGGCATTCATTAATGTCATGATGATTCGTCTTTTGACGTAAAAGTCAGTACCTAGTTAAAATCGATTAAGCATATACCTACTTACTAATCGATTCTTTCAAAAATTAAAAAACGCATAACAAATCATAATTTTGGATGTATAATTGATTTTTACTATAACCGATTCTTTCCCCATCCCTACTACGAGCCCACCAGATATAAAACACACTTGAAAGTAGATAACTTCGAAGTGCGTCATATATCTTCACGTTAAGGGCTTTTATGGTGCGAACCAATAGATGAAACTTATATAACCAAAACCATAATGTCTCTTGCAAACACCACTTCTGAAGGGTATGATTCTGTATGTACCAAGATATTAAAAGCGTGTAGTCATGAACTCAGCCCAATACTAACTTTTCTAGTTAATTTGTCACTAGAAACAGGCTGCTTTCCGGAAAAGCTTAAACTATCGATGGTCAGACCTTTGTATAAAAAAGGTAACAGGAGTAACATGTGCAATTATAGACCAATCACATTACTGCCAGTCATCTCCAAAATATTTGAAAAGGTTATGCATGATAAATTAACATCTTTTTTTAATAAACATAATATAATAAAAAATAATCAATACGGTTTTCAAAAAAGTAAATCTACAACAGGCGCGGCCTTTGCTTTAGTAAACAATATATTACAAAACCTTAATGATAAAAAATACACAACAGTTGCTTTTCTAGACATGTCTAAAGCGTTTGACTTTGTTTCGCATAGTCTACTTTTAAAAAAATTAGAAAACATCGGTATTAGAGGACAAGCCCAAAATTGGCTGAAAACTTATTTAGAAAATAGACTCCAATGTGTAGAAATCGCCCAACTGAACGAAAAAGGATCCGTTCAATCATACAGGTCTGATTACGATAATAATAAATTTGGAGTCCCACAGGGGAGCGTGCTTGGTCCTCTTTTGTTTTTGATATATATCAATGATTTACCTGACATTACGCATCATAAAACAATACTATTTGCAGATGACATTTCAATTATAATAACTACTAATAAAGACATGACAATTGCACAGCATGAAACTAACATTAATGATACACTGACATTAGTTATAAATTGGTTGAACAATAATAATTTACAAATTAACATCTCAAAAACAAATTTAATTAATTTCAATAATTTTAAACACAATACTCTGAATCTTAATTACAATGGACATATACTATTAAATAATGATAAAGTGACATTTCTTGGTATAATTATTAATAATAAACTAAACTGGAAAGAACATATCGAAAAAATTTGCAGTAAATTGAATGGATTCTCATTTGCGCTGTACAAACTTGCAAAGGTTGCAAGTAAACATGCAGCATGTATGGCCTATTTTGCATATATTGAATCTGTGATACGGTATGGCTTGTTGATATGGGGAAACGGCACAGATATAAATAAGGTCTTTATTGCCCAAAAGAGGTGTATAAGGGCTATCTGTGACATTGCGCCGGACGTTTCCTGTCGTCCTTATTTTGACAATCTAGGAATACTGCCTTTGCCTTGTTTATATATTTTAGAAGTCGGAAAATTCGTCAAACAAAATCAGAATTTATTTAGCCTTGCCAAAAATGTAACAAAAAGAAGTAATATACGTAACCCAGACAGATTAGTTCTTAAAATGATACCAAAAAGTTCACGCTTTAAAAATAATTGTTATGCTATGTGTGTAACAATATATAACAAAATTCCAATGCACATAAAAGAACAAAATTTATCAAAATTCACAAGGGATTTGAGAAATTGGCTACAACAACAAATGTTTTATTCACTTAAAGAGTTTCTGGATTGGAAATAGTACTGGTATACGCGCAAAATTATAACTTTTACCTATTGCTTAAACGTATTTCATTTATTAATATGACCACAGTATAATTAGAATAAAAATGTATATTTGCATGCTATGATCTATGGCTAAATGGGCTTGTTCTTAATATTATATTATTATTTGAATGCAAACATCTTATGTGACCCTATTTACAGTGAATAAATGATTTGAATTTGAATTTGATTTGAATTTGAACAGACCTTCAAGTGATGGTAAATTGAACAGCTGAAAGCGAAATAAGCCTTGCGATGGCGCTGTTATGAATGAATATGGTTTCAAAATTGTTTTAAATGGTTACTGTCTTTTTATTATGGTGTGAATGTTTGTATGTCCTTAAATTATCGTTTTGTATGTAAATTTTGTCACTTATGCTCACGGCTACATTAACTTACATTTTTGAGGCAGATAAACACACGCTAAGTATATTAATTATAACAAAAAAGAAGTAAGACACATTTACGGCAGCTTACTATCATGGATTATTTATCAAAAAAGGTGAACATCTATCTATCACGAAAAAGAAAGTCATCCCGTGACCACGGCTGGTGTAACCCATGCCGAAACATCGGGAAAAATAGAAAGGTATTTCATCTTTCTTTTCGTTTTGTTAACACGATTCAGACCCGTTACATAATCATTAATAAAAGTAAGACACATTTTATGGCAGCTTACTATTACTTAAAATTTGACATAGCTAGCAGGCTAGCAGCCTTAGAGTAGGTATATTAATATCCACCAACGAAATTAATGTACACAGTAGGCTGAAGCAAGCAAGGAAATGATTACTAAATTAGTTTAACAATAAATATAACAGACAAGAATTACGACTTAAATTATCCAAACTTACTTGCCTTTCCAAATTATTTAATTCACCTAATATATCAAAAAGGCCATCTAAAATTTAAATCCACAATGTCTAACGTTCTGAAACATACATTGGGACTAAAAAATATGAAGTGCTAACGGTATGTCAGTCACGTATTAGGGCTCATCCATACACGCCGTCACGTGTCACGGGGAGGGACAGAACAATTGTGTCAGTGTGACATGAATGTTAACGAATGTCACAAATAATGTTACATTCGCGGGTACCTGCAGATTGTACTAATCATTTTGAATCAAAGGTCAAAGATGGATCCGGCCCTTGGGGAATGTACCTACGCCCGTAGTAATGGGCTTTTGAAAAAACTGACTAAACTGAAATTAGCTGACATAATAAGTTTATCTAGATCTTAACTTAATTTGTCCGTGTGGTGACGGATTAAGAATACGGATTGTCTCCACCCCATATCATCCCATGGGTGTCGTAAGAGTCGACAGAGGGAGCATATTATGCAGAGAACACCACTGTAAGAGAAGGAAAACTTGATACAAACCCTATACCAACCCGTTTGGCCAGCGTGGTATAGTAGGCCAATTCCTCCATTCAAAGGAGAGGCCTAGTCCAGCAGTGGACTGCTAAAGGCTGATTATGATGATGACGATGATGAACGTAATTAGGTGAGTATACATACATACATAGACTCACGCCTGTTTCCCGGAGGGGTTGGCAGAGACTACGGAACGCCATTTGCAAAGATCCTGACATACCTCTCTTGCTTCATTCACTCCCATCAAGTTTCTCAAGCATGCTCTTCTGTTTAGGTACTTCTGACCTGTCCTTTTTTTAGGATGTCTCCAATCTGGTCAGAGAACGTCCGCCTAGGTCTTCCCCTTCGTCCTGTCCCATTCACACTTGCCTTATACATATATCTTCTTTGTCTGTCTGGTGAGTATATTATGATTATTAACTTCATCCGCTGGCGAATGCACTGTACATCGTACAATGTAATAAACTCATATTACCCAATCAAGGTCGAATAATAAGTAAGTACCAATAAGTACATCTTGTGTAACTAAGGTGGCATGAGTAAATGTGAACAAGTTCTTCATTATCAACCCTGTATATAAACTGTCTCAAAGCGGGCCACGGGCATCTTCTCACTATGATAAAGGTAAGGCCATAGTCCACAACGGTGGCCAAGTGCGGGTTGGCAGACTTCACAAGAGCATTATGGAGAACTCTCAGACATGCAGGTTTCCTCACTATGTTTTCCTTCACCGTTTAGCAAGCGATGATCAAATATTATACAAGTTACCCGACTAGAAAATCGAATCCTGAACCCCAGTCAGACAGTATGGTCCGGTGGCTTAGATTTACTAAGTCACTACGCCATACTCAGTAATAACAAACAGAGTAACAACTAAGTTATTACCCTCAACGAGGGGTAATTAAAACCACATTGCGCATAATATCGGCTTGTTTATGGTAGACAAGTTTCGCTCAGCATAGACAGATTGTCTATGTCTGTCGTTAATTTATTATTACAAGCTTTTCCGGCTTTTCCGGTGTCTGGTTTGTTAATTTATGACGAGGTGCATGGCCTATTCATGTTGGTCACACTGTCTCATTAATTTGCACGGTCATCGAATCCAAATAATTCAGGCAAAATATGATTGAATATTTATGTATTTAGTTATACCTAATGGTCGATATGGATTCAGGTAACTCGTTGATCAAACTAGCCATTTTCCGCTAAGATGTTGCTAGGTCTCACTTTATTGTATAATATCTTGTTTAATCCTAGTACCCCCTTATATCTCAAAGAACGTTTTTAATTCCTTAATGACACACATATAAGGTCCTTGAGGTCGTCCGAAGATTTGACGCTGGAAATGCCAATGCATTCTACAAACTTTTTTGATAAGTCTTTTACTGTCCAAGCTGTACGCCTGTGGAATGGACTTCCTTTAGAAATTCGAAGAGCAAAATCCCTTAAAATATTTAAAGCTATGTTAAAAACGCATTACCTTTCATCCATTTCATAACATAGAATATGGTTAGACCTGGTATGTATTTTATATATAGTATATGTGTAAGTAATATTGAATATAGTTGTAGGTATGTATGAATTTATATGCATGTTTTGGACCCTTATTAATAAGTTTATTATATTGTTTATTCTCGATGTTTTTAATTGCACCACACAGAACTTTAATGCTTACATCATTCCTGTCACCCAAAGAGGTTGCCTGAAAGAGATTGCTCTTAGCGATACGGCCGCCTTTTGTACAATTTGTAAATTTAGTAATAAGAATGTCATAAAATGTTTTATGGTGTACAATAAAGAATATTCTATCTATTCTATCTATCTATCTAGGCGCAGAAGACAGTCCAGTATTAAACCAAATATGGATTTATTGCCTCTTTAAAGTAGGCTCAAAATACACAAACAACAGTAAAGCAGTATTTATTTATTTTTATTTATAGACTCACGCCTGTAGGGGACGAAGGGGTAGGCAGAGGTGTGATATAACACCCACATTTCGCCATGAATAAATAAAGCAGTAATCGGAAATATAGTTTTCTTTTTATGTCGTAGCAGCAAGTGGCCAGACCGAACGCCACCGTGTTGGACACCCGCAACACCAGTGGAAAAACAAGAGCGTTGCTAGCCTAGATGGGAAAAGATATAAAAGGAATTAGGGCTTCCGGCATTCTCACTCACCAAACGCAAACAGTATTATAGGTACACTATTACTTTACGTCTAAGTATATTTTGTGAGAACCCTTCATACTGAACAGCAAGGCTCTACTACGTACCTATTTTTAAAAATGTACAATCCTCTTTATAGCGATATTATAGTCATTTTATTTATTTACTGCCTCCGTGGTCCAGTGGATAGCGTATGCGACTGCTGATCGGAGGTCACGGGTTCGATTCCCGGGTTTGGCAAGTGTTACTGGGTTTTCCGAATTCTCAGTAGCAGCACGGAGCCTGGGATGTAACCGGTAACAGCAATAGGCTCGCCCTCTATTACGTGGGACCTAAAAATCATGGCGAAATGTGGGTGTAATACCTATTACGCCTCTGCCTACCCCGTCGGGGATACAGGCGTGAGTTTATAATAAAGAAAAATATTATTTATTTACATTAAGCACATCAACAGCATAATTAAATTATTTCTTATATACAACTAATAACATTTTCAGTGTTCGAGTATTCTATGACATTTTATACATACTTACCTACATTTTCAACACAAAAAATAGATACGGTATAAAATACTTTTTCCACATATCCCAATGTAAACGTCCACATAACATAAAACTAACCCCACAATATACATAAACGAGTATGTCCATCCTTACGGCTAACTGGACACATAGATTGCGATCAAACGTTGTGCCCTCACGGACAGACAAACAGATTGATTGCTGTTCCGCCTATTTTACTGGCTATCGACAACTGACCATCAGCTATCGTGGCTTTTCACATATGACGTCATGGAGGGAAATATATTATTGGTATAAGTGTTTACAATGAAACTAATCGACGCCAGCGGCTTCGCACGCACATATTTTCGAATTTCCCGTTTTGCCTGATCCCGTGGGAATTTCGGGAAATCCCGTCTTAATGCATCCCTATGCTCCCCAAGGAACATACATGCTAAATTTCAGCTTCTTGCGCCGAGTAGTTTCGACTGTAGCTTGTCTGTCAGTCAGTCAGTAACGCAAGGATTTTATATATACAGATAAGGAGACAATTGTGACATTTGTGGTTTTAATAAGTTTTAGTGTGATATTATTGAACAGTAGCTGTCGCAGGTCCACCCGTGTTGTTTAAGGTATCTCGAGAACTACCGGATGGCCCACCAAAGTCCCCTAGTCCTACCATTCCAGGGAAAATCCCATTCAAATCGGTTCAGCCATTCCAGAGATTACCCTGAACAAACAAAAAAGAGAGGTTGACTAAATTAGAATTGAAAAAAGGTTGTTTATGACTTGGTATGGTGTAGGAAATGATATAATATGCAATTAAAAATATGTACATAGTTATTTTGAAATCATAGACAGATGCTTCAATTTTATTTAGGTAGGTATGGGTATAGATGTACCTACCTATAGATAAAATATGCAGGTTTTTTTTATGTTAATAGGCGGCAAACGAGCAGACGGATTGCCTGATGGTAAGCAATTACCGCCGCCCATGGACACAAGCAACACCACAGGAGTCACAAGTGTGTTGCCGCCCCTTGGGGTTGGGAATGGGGAAATGATGAGGAGTGGGATGAGGGAGAAGGAATAGGGGATAGGGCCGCCGGCACTCTCACTCACCGAACGAAACGCAACAGTTTAGGTACCGTTACTTTACGTCGATTTTCTGTGAGAGGGTAGTACTTCCCCGGTCGAGCCGGCCCATTCATGCTGAAATCAGCAAGGCTCTACTACCTATGAAAACGTATACGGACTCCTGCTTTCAGGTCTTAAGAACACGAGCAGCGTTTTACAGCCGGCACTCCTGTTTTATAAATTTTAGCAAAATGTCTATTCCACATTATGGTGCCTACATTTGTAGTAATCGGGTCCCTAGTAATTTGACCTAAGTCACATAAGCCACATGTGAACATTTTTAATTTAAGTCTCAGCTCTTTGGATCTATTGTTACTTGTAATCACGCCCTCAAATTAAGCTATAATTTGAAGCATTATAATAAAACAAATCTAAAGCCAAATAGTGGGTTTAATTTTTGTCCAAACCTATGTTGTGGACCACGGGTTGTATACGAATATGGAAAATATGCATAGCATGCACATACCTATAGTGAAAAGTGTCTACAGCTTACCCTCCAAGATATGTATATCTTTTGCTCCCGAGGGAAGGGGAAGTGGTTAATGCTATGATTTAAAACGCGATTTAGCGCCACTTTGCATAACTACCAGATACAACTGCTAAGGGCGCCCGCAGCGCAAGGAGTAAACTAACCGCCATTTTAATATGGAACTGTTTTGAAAAGTTTGTTGTTTACTTGTGAAGGGAAACTGTATAACGCTTTGCCGACAACTTCAACATCTTAATATATAAAATCCTTGCGTAACTGACTGACTGACAGACACGCTACAGCCGAAACTATTGGGCGCAGGAAGCTGAAATTTGGCATGTATGTTCCTTGGGGACCGTAGGGGTGCACTAAGAAGGGATTTCCCGAAATTCCCACGGGATCGGCCAAAACGGGTAAATTTAAAAAAAATGCAGGCGTAGCTGCTGGCGTCCTCTAGTAGATACATAAAAAGAAGCAGATGTTTGCAGAATTTAAAACAATGACAAGTAGGGTTACAGCGGTCTCATCACATCCGACACACTCAACTTTGATCACATAATACGCAAGAACAAACAAACAAGCAACATATTCCAGCTCATTCATCTGACTTTGGTCTAATCATCGATTTTAAACTTTCGAGATTTGTATACATCATACAATATTATTTAGCGGGTCTTAGTCGCGATCATTGACTTATTTAAATAAGGCTCAGGCTGTCAGCTCACAGACATCAGTCCCTCCGCGACCACGACCGTTGCAAGGCGGTAGAAACGTAGGAGAAAAACAGAGTTATTTATGCCTTTAAATAAGTCAATTATCGCGCCTAAGACCCGTTTAATAATATTTGGTCTAGTCCTCATAGTTCTAACAAAAGCTAGCCTGATTAGTTCAACAGCAAACTATTTGCTTTTTCAAGTTTACTCCGTTTTCACTGTCATCGGGTTTGCACACAAGCGTATGTAGGCTTAACGTATGTTGTAGACTCGAATGTATCGGACCGCGAAGGCATCAATCATAAGTCAGCGCCAGTGTTGCGGAGAACGGCGTATGTGCGGGACCTGTCAACTGGACGGTGGACGGGATCTTTAGTGCAGTTAATAAGATTATGGAGACTCATCATCCTCTTAGCGTTATCCCAGTTTCAATCTTGGGTCTGCTTACTAGTCTAACCGAATTTGGCTGAATATTAGCTTTTCCACGGAGCAACTGCCTGTCTGAGCTCCGCAACCTGAAGGGATAGCGATATTCCATGGTTTAGACTAGTGTCAGTTTATTTTAGAAGGTAGGTACTGATGCCCTGTAACGATTGTCAAAGATCTTCATGACAACCGGGACCGACGGCTTAACCTGCTCGCCGAGACACGGGACAAGCGCTAATTAACAATTCAATTGAGACTACCTACTATTATAAACGAAAAATTTGTCAGGATGGGTATGTGGATCTGTTTCTTTCCGCTCAAAAACTACTAACCGGACTTTGCCGAAACTTAACAACTTACAAGCTTTACAATAATACATAATATAGTATATACACCTAAATAACACATAGGCGTCCTTTTGTCGCGCAATCTAGTGACATCGGATCGGTACTTATGAAATTGCTATGTTTTTTGGTCTGTTTGGTTCTCATTCTCTCTTGCACGCGGGCAAAATCAAATGTTTGGGTAAACCGAAGATGAAAGACGAAGAACGGGAAAATGTCGCAGCTACTTATGAGATATGTGGCCAGAATAACAAATGAAGCAGTTAATAAATAAAACTTGTTGGCAAAACATGTCGGGTAGATTATCAGTTAGTTGTGTCCCGAGACTAGTGGCCACTTTCACCGCTGATATTTGCCTGTTAAAAATTGATTTGTCAAATAACTCATATGCACATTTCAGTGCATTTTTTAATTCATCTGAAAAGTAAGGTCTATTCAGATGTGGTGAAACTGGGCCTACATGTAGTTTGGGCTAATAGCTAAATTGCTTGCTGCAAACAGAATTACAAAGATGCAGAGATTGGAAATCAGGACGTACATTGCAGTCTAGATACACTGGCTGCACGTTTCATACGTAGTATTTATGTAGTGTAACTATTCGTACAGGATTGGCACTTATTCCCCCTCAGGCCAACAACATAATGACTGACAGAACTGCTCTTGCGCCATTTTCCAATTCGCACAGTGTTGCCACCGCACAAAATGGTCGGCCGACGCCCCGCCAATTACCGAATGAAACAAGTCTCTTGCTCACAGACTGTCCAGTTGTTAAACTTTAAACAAAACTTTCATGAATGATAAAACATGAAATAAATGGGGAAATTATTAATTGTGGACGTAACAGACTGCGCTGCTGGCAAAGTGGTTTATGTAGTCGTCTTGCCGTTTAGCATTACGTTGAGGGATCGATCCCCACACGAGACTTGGCAGGACGGTGCTCCCAGCGAATCTAGGCTTGCCGTTTAATGTCATTAGGTCGCCAAAGTTAAGCAATGCTTCCGCAGATCACGACTTGGATGGATAACCTCGTGTGGCATTAACTGCAGACAGTGCAGAGCACGTAAAGCTGCCGCTCCTGGACCTTGTCTCAAGAAGATCCGTTACGCCTTGTCGGTAGCCGGCGGTTTGAAAAGTTGTGACACTCACACGAAAAATAATATGTAACGAAACTATAAGAAACGAAGTACCTACATGGTAATTGGTATTCCAGTCACAAAGTAAATCTTGTTGATTCATCCTCACACGATCTAACTAGTTCCTATCAAGTAAGTATATTAACCCTTAGATTTATCGATCCATACAAGTTATTTTTGCTTTGCAAAATATTATGTCTATCCCCTACAGCGGTACGCTTCGTCGATCTGGAGGAATTGTTTCGGCAATTGGAAAACAACTAAGAGGCGTCAATTTAAAGGCTGCAAAAAGAATTACTGTAAAATTTGATCCATTCAGTGACAATGTTACGCACACCAGGTAAGAAAGGTATTAAATCAACGATAAAACTATACACATATAGGTACATTCTTATTTACTATATATTAAGCAACCAAAGTTAAGCTACTATAAATTATATATTTACTTATACTTTAATAATATTATACGCCGTAGCCCGAAGGTCGAAACATGACATAATTAATAGTAGCTACACAATTAATTAAGTAATGTCAATACTGTACACTGCGTGACAAAATAATAGGCTCCCTGTAAACATTGATAATATACGCATTGGTTTCACACCAAAATACACAAAAGGCATTTTTTGTAAACGCTTATTATGACATTAGTAGTTGATAATTACTTAGACAGAAAGTAATTTTAGTATAACCATCAGCCCTATTTATGAGCTGTTCCAGTATTGGCCATGGGCTTATTTTCGCCATGAGAAGAGGCCCGATATTTATTAACGTGTTAAAACTTTACAAACGTAATTCTTCTTGGAATAAGGTAATATTTCCCTTTTCAAAATATGCATGATTACTGACTTCTACAAACCTGTGAGAACGTAAGGAGTGAAGTCACACTGTGCTATAATTCTCTATCTCTCTTTTTGTCTAAGTAATAATACTTATTAAATTACTTGTAACTTGTACAATATGACAGCAATTTCAGCAATTACTTTGTTTTCTATTTGGTACAACTTTGAATTTTTAAACAAACGTTTATTTAACTACCCTTTTACAGCCTAAAGGCTCTTATTATCTAGCATAATATACGATATAATTCCAGCCAACGCAAGCTGCCTGTCTATTTACGTCGTCGTGAATGATTAGTAGTCTCCACAGAGTTGCGACATCGGTGGTATTAATCAGCTAATCAATAAATCAATATGTCTGTCTCCGTTCACGACTAAATATAGCACTCCCTCCTATTCACAATATATACCAATTGTTTTACTTTCCCAAGTAGTACACAGTATAACTTTTAGTTGAGCATTTGGTCTAGTCGAGTGACGCTGACCGCTAGGACGGCCGGAGGTTGTAGGTTCGATTCTCAACCAAGACAAAGCCGTGAGTATGGAAGTATGGATGGATATTTGTTACTCTTTCACACATTAACTACTGAATGGATTTGAAATCTGGATGCAATAACCTACACAAGCGGAACCGCGGGAGAAAACTTATTTTATTTTATATTATACTAACTTCTACATGTATATGAAGTGTAGCACATTATATTTAAAATTTAATGAGTATAATAGTTGTATGAGACTCATCATTGTTTTAATTTAAATAATAATTATGTATGAACTTCTTCTTAGCCATTGTCATCGCTGACTCGCTCACGGCAATTATTTTGAGTAAAAGAAAGATTTCTGTTGATAGCGAGCCCCGTTTACCAACTTTGAGAGATAAAGTGTCATTCACATAAGCAACAATGTGGTCATTAGTTAATATTAATGTTTTGTATACAGCAATAAGTTTGCTTTCCTCTGCTACTCCATGAAATCAGCAGATAGTATATTTTTTATCTATCTGAATTTTATAAGGAATGTCTGCGCTAATAAACTGACTGTATTGCGATTTTTGACAAAAATTCAACCAACAAATAACCCTAAGACTAAAAATAAAAATTATTGATGACTTGATCACATAAATTGTTGTTGAACCCACAACACTCGGGTATCATATGTATGATGTAGTTATTGTGCATGTCAATACTATGTATTCGCTTTGCTATTCCAAGGTCCAACCGATATTCAGATTGTTACCTTATATGTAGGTAACAATCTGAATATCGGTTTTTATGATTTTATTCATTCAGCCATTCACACACCCGTCCGAACATAACAGTTTGCATCACCATACAAAAAAACTTGAGCAATATAACTGAAAATCGATCCGCCGAATAATACCTTTCCTATTCTATTATTAGCAGGAAACCGAAGGACAAAAACAATTTACCATGACATCTGTAATCCCAGAAAGGGGTAGAAGTGTTGCCGGTACCCCGACAATCGTCGATAACGATATTACGTAAAAACGTGTTAGAGAGGGAACTTATAGCCATTTATCCGATACATTTCCGGGTCATAACTGGAGATCAAACCCGGGACATCGGAGGGGGTTATTTCCACTAGAGTGGTGATGTGGCAGTATTGTGTTTCTGGGGAAAGTATTTTATAAAGGACGACGATCAACAGTTGCCATGCAATATCTATGAAGAAAGTATAAAGATCTTCAGTCTGTTAGTGAGCCTGTAAAATGGAGAGACACAGTATTTTTAAAATCACCAAATTATTCATCATAATAAAAATAGCTATCTAAGATACCCGAAATAAACATAAGGGGTTCTCGTATAACAATTTAAATCGCATGTTAATGAATAGTAAAGAAACACTGTAACTATGCACGTGCATAGGTATACCTAATATAGGCCAAGATAAATAGTTTTTGTTAAGTACAGTAATTTAAAAAACTCAAAGATAGCTGAAGTGCCTCAGTGCGTAGTTTGCTCCAAAGAGTATACAAATACTACGTAAGAGTTTGCTCACCTGAAACATTACGGACAACTGCCAAAACAAAATATTAAATAAAAAACCCTCCTAATCCCACTACACCACCGCATTATAATATTCTCCGAAGACAGTATTCGTGAAAAATAAACGCTCAGGGAAATCCCGAGACAAAATAACAAGATTATAAGTAGAGTACACGTTTAATATTAATAACGCAAAGACAACGGTGTCTAAATGCGTTAACCTTTTATTGGCCCCCAGTGTAACTAAGTCAGCTATTAATTCAATGGCCTGGGTGGGTGAATTTATTGGCTCGAAGTGTAACGTCTTGTGCGTTGTAATTTGCAAGGAACATCGTGTGATCGTGTCCCATAGTGCTTTGTGGCCGAATGGGAATTTACTCAATTGGTTCCTTATTTTGTTAAGAGATTAGATTGCAGTTGATGGAGTTGGGTTTCTATTTAGAATTGTGTAAACATGAAGACTTTCTTCATAAGAAGAAAGTAGGTAGGTAATAGGTACGGCGTTGTTTTAACAGCGCCTTGTAAAAACTAGAAGAAAATTTGTAGGTACCACACGTACTTATACATTTTATATTAAGTACCTATTATTAATACAAGGCCTACTCCATTAGCACTCCGTATAGTGCCTAGCACTAACTTAGGTACCTATATTGTAATACCCTCATCCAAATTGAACTGCTATTTACGGATTACATCGCGTTTCGGGTGCTTTTCAGAAAGCCTTGTGGCCGTTTACTACTATGTATACACAGTTTTCACTAAGGTTTATTTCAAATGCCAAAAAAATATTGGAAACTGGTAATACCATCATTAATAGGTATTTCTTTATTAGAGGTAAACTTCAACTTAACCTTTCGGTTACATACAAAAATGATACTTTAACAAGAGTATACCTACCAAATATTATATACTTTGCTTACATTTATGTACTAGTTTGAAATTATACGTTCTCTTATTTTCCCGCCAACTTTCTGAAATGTCATAACCAATCGGTAGAAATTCTTTTCAGCTTTTAAAGGCAAAGGCAACTAGCTATTCTTCCTAGTTAGGTATCGTTATTTCCCGACGCAGCCCCGTCCAATTTGCACAGTGTTCAGCAGACAACAGACACAATGTTGGTCTTTATATTGACTTTCACAATTTTACCAGCGCTGTTTAGGTTTCACAGAGAACACGGGTTGTAGTATTTTTATTTCCATAGCTGAAGAAAAGGCGCATTTGTAGTATTAGATACAAATTTTAAAGCAGATATGATGGGTTTTCTTTCTTTGTGTCGGGGAAATGCATCATTTTGCTGGTTAGGTCAACATATTCGTAATTATGGCATTGAAGATACCTATGATCTTAATTAATTTCATGTGAATTATGTACCTACGCGGTACACGCCTATAAACGCCGTGTTTACCTAGGTGATTGGTCAGGTAGGCTGTATTCATTTCTTACGACATTCTAAATTATTTACAGAATAGCTAGGATAGGGGAATACAAAATATTACACAAAGAACCTTGCGATTGGTGCACGACGTAACTGCATTAAGTAAAACCTACTTAAAAGTGCCTGAAAATCGGAGATTAGAGCCCAAAGGATGTTGCCAGTGCAACAGTTAGGTACCTATAGGTATTTTAGAAACTTAAGCACAAATAAAGCCTTGCCTATAGGCAGGATAAAGGAGATCAGATGCCTATCAGCTTTTTAATAATGATACTATGATTATAGTTCATTACATGCGCTATTTGCCTTCTAGGAAAAACTCCAGTGTTTTTATCGAAATAAAAATCTTGCCTAGTGCTATAAATAAGTAGAAAACCAAGGTCTTACACACTCAGACTTTCAGATCGTTATATTTGTACTAACCTATTTTGTATTTAACTAGACATTTAACCGATGATATTGAACGCGTCCATGGCAGCTACAAGTACATAATATGTAAGTGACCACCGCGCACCGGTACCTACGCCGTTCGAACAAGAGCTCATGTCAGTGTTTTCCCGAAAAGTATGTACTCAGCCCATCATATAGAAACTACCTATAATATTTATTTCATTGGGCTAAAATGTGTTCTGAATTATGGGGATACTTTTCGGGAAAACACTGACTTAAAATACATGGTGGTATAATTATGCCCCATTTAAATGGTGGCATTAAATAAATTATTTTAACTCGACTTTATCACTAGACAGCTTAGCTCGTTTTTCCAAATAAATTACATTAATACTACAAAAAAGTACCTACTAATCTAATTTGTCTAAAATATTTCTTCTGTAACAATGATGAGAACCCAAACAAGTTTTAAAATAGGAATGACTGTTGCGAAATTAAAAGAGCGGCAAAACAAAATTCAAAATGGCGATGTTCATAGATAAATACTTTGTTTGTCAAGTAGTGTTTGTACCTATTGCCTGTACTCGAAGCCACTATAGAATTGTGTAAGCTTAAACACGACTCGAAAGAAGGAAAACTCTTGGGAAAATATTGTGCGTCGGATGTAAGTAGATATAAACTGCTATGGTGGCCCCATGGCATAAATTTTGCGCTTATCTTCACAGGCGACAGTAAGGTTCCTGTTTCAATTTCTGTGTCAGTATGTTGTAGAAGGGTTAAATAAATGTGTAGTAGGTCGTTGGTAGTAGGTATTTAACATATCCACATGAAAAGTAATTTTCGCTAACGTTTTAACTAGCCTGTTGGTCATTTCTTTTTTATTTTAAGTATCTACTTACTGTGTGGAAACATCAACGACGTATTATAATATAGACGCGACATACTCCCACAAAGCGGCTCTGAAAAACGGCTACAAATACCTCTCTCCAATAATCTTGTATGAATAAATAAAGAGAAAGTAAATAATTGCTACTATAGGGACACCTGTTGTTAGAGAGAGATAATTTTATTTGTTTTTTTTTTTAATTCTTAGACACAAATTATTGTTACGGAGCGTACTATCACAACACAGGGTCGCGCGTAACTAAACGGAATGGGCATGGCGGCAATTGCCTTCATTTCAGTTTGCGGGCAACGCATCTATAGTTTTTATATAGGTATCTTTGGGAAACATGTGGTTTGCTATTGCTATCTGGAATTCGGTGGACTGTGAGTTTTGGTGTTATATTACTGGATGGGACACTTTGTGGACCATATTATTTATTCTGTTTTGCTGTAAGTAATAGGTTTATATCGTGTAGGAGTTAAAAAAAAATAGGTAGGGTAAACTATAGTAATGTTGGCACACCCCCAATGGGTGGCACTCTGCTGAATTATCCTGAATATTAGGAAAATCTTATATTATTATGTCACAGAAATACATTCATAAGCAGAATTAACCTATTTTTTATACACAGAACAAATATTTAAATCTTAACTATTAACCAGTTTTCTTTAACAACTATTTTAAAAAAATGTTAGGAAAATTGCCTAAAAAATTAATGAAATGTTTAGGTTAGGTAGTTACTTTCCGAAGCGAAAAAATATATTTTTAATTAATTTTACACAAAAGTACCTATTAATTTGTATCTGGTATCTTCATTAAAGCTTAATAAACGTTAGTTTTGAGCTATTAAATAGATGGATCGTCTTTTTCGATAGTGCCAATGACTATACTTAAAAATTGTTCAACAACATAGTCATTGGCACATTTTGGAATCATATTTTTTTCAGATTTTTGTTTGTTTTCGGTCAAATTCGCATACAAACAACTTTAGATTGTATATTTCTTCGCATTTACACCCAACTTACTATGGTACGGTCGTACAGAGATAGCAAGCTTTCTCTACAAAGTACCCAGAAATCAGGACAGATATCGCTTAACACAAAGAACTTAGTATAGACAAAAATATTACGAACAAAATGCTTGTGGGAAACTGAAACAGAGCTTATTTGCTACAATGTATCTAAGATACAAAATGAGCTACATTAGAAAAATATGCCGAAAGAAAGATATAAAACGTGGTAAATGGACTAAACTTCTTTCAAATATAGACCTATGTTAGAAATATTAGGTTATATAAACATTCATAAATATACGTAGAATACATGTATAAAGATCCGGATATCAAGTCTTAAGACTATCTGGGTATCACGGCCTTAGGCCAACAGTGCCAATGATTGTACCTTTTGGGTACTGCCAATAACTATACCAGGGTGCCAATGATTGTACTTTTCTTAAGAAATAAGTTTGAGCACATTTTTATGCTAATAAAACGGCTTTATTAAATACGATGTTTTATTTTTATTAATGCCCATTTAAACACAATTCCGACAAAACCATAGAAAATATTAATAAATTTGTATTTTCCTGATAATTTGTTACTTAGTAGTAGAAACCGCTTAGGGTGCCAATCATTATACTGTTTACCTACTTATGCTAATTGGTTGTCTGCGGTCAGTTGACCGTGTTTATTGTCGTGAGATAAGTATAATATCTATTATTTTCCAGGTGTTAGGTAACTGGTTATGTTTATATTTACGTTTCATTTTATGCTATAAATAAATAACATTCGCTTTAACCCTGGAGTAGTCGCGTGGATTACATATGTAATCCACCTATATAGAATCGATAATTTCTCAAAATCGGTTAGCGCCAGCTAAATAAGCCGCTAGGTACTTTCAAATGAATATTTGGGCAAATCGCTCAGTGCAATGCCAGCGCAGTTTGCGCCCTGTGGTCCTTCATAGGAGCTCAGAAAAGGGCGTGGACTACAATTGTAATCCGCGCGACTGATTACGTAAGTATTTTTTCCTTCTTTACTGTTATAATATTTTGTATATTTTTATCTATAATTGAGTAAATTGGTATAATTAGACTGTATTTATTCACATTTGTTGTTATAACATAAGTTTACTTATATTTTAGTATCAATTTTGAGTGTAATCGCCGAGCTGTACAGATAGAAGCCTGGATTGATGATTTTTATAGCGTAAACGAAAAATGAATCGATTTAACTCGGATGAAGCCACTGGCTCATAGGAGAATCGAAGAAAATCATTACCAAACATCCTAACAATCAAGATAAAATACTTTTTTGGCATTGTGTAACATGAAACTCAAGCAACTACCTCGATATCGAGCAAGGTAGTGCGTCATTTCGATGACTGTGAAGAACCCGCTGTATAAGGACCAGAAAAATGTGTACCGCGTGCAACAAGTTTACATGTGGGCATCATTTCAAGAAAATGTGTGCAGAAAATCGAATTTAGTAGTTAGTTTTTCACACAAAAATTGTGAGTGATCTCAATTTGAGTAAACAATGTCATATTTATGCTTATTTAGAGACGATTTTTGTTTTGGTTACTTATTTTGTAATTTAGGGGTTGTGATTAGGTTTTGCTAATAACATGTTTAAAAATAACCACTACTGATAGTATTTTTATAAAAATAATAAAGAGTTTGCTGCAAATATTATTTTAAGATCAATTTTAAAATGGACTACGTATGTAATCCGCGCGACCACTTACGTTAGTTTTAGATGCGCGACTACTGCAGGGTTAATAGGTATATGCGGTAAATTTACATCTGCACCTTGATCGAAACGTCATCATGCATTACATCATAAAAAGACATCGTGCAAAAACTGGTTAAATTACTCTTCCCACGCAGAATTAACATATAACTTTATCAATATTCATTACCTACTCTGCTATTATTTTTGTTCAAAAGTTCTACAGCATGTAGGTAAAACTAAAGAGCACAAGTTGAACATTGTTTTAGTGTTTGTAGTCCTCTGCGTTTTTAGGAGTATTTGTACATACTTATGTGCGCCTTTGACTGTAATTTTCTGCAGTTTATAATATTTATGAAGTCATTCAGAAATATTTGAGTATACATTATTTACCGTCTCGCTAAAATTGAAGTAGACATGTATAGGAAAAAGTAAGTAAAATTGAAGTATACTTAACATAATATACTCAACGAATCCTGGCATCTTGGCCCGTCTACGTCTATCGAATAAATAAAGTCGAGGTAAATAAGTATGGAATTAAAAAGAAAGAAAGAAAATATTTTATTTGTATTGTATCTCCAAAACAATACAGTTAAGAATATGACAATATCATACAGACAGTCGATTCGTGGAGACCAAATAAGGAACCTGTGTCAGCTCTTGTTGCAGTTAAACTGCAACACTGATATTCTCACAGGACCTATTATTAATATTATTATAAACTATAAATATATATATAAAACGATACACTTTATGACTTGGGATACATTAAGCAAACTATTACAGCAGACACAAATGGTTTTCCAGTAAACTAAGAGAACAAATCAACAGTGAGTGTACACAATATTAACAACAAAACAATACCAAATTTAAAGCATGACAACCATATTTCGACAAATTTATTTAAGTACTTACTAAAAATATGCCCTATGTAGCTACATAGATTCAGGAATAACATACAATATGTACTTACCCTATGTTATTCCTGTATAATGTAGCTTACCTGGTAGGTAATGGTAAGTAGTATAGTAAATCAAATATGTCTATAAAAAGTATTCCCTCTTTATACCTAGCACTTATCAATATTGATATTTTCGTCCTAAACTAACTCTAGAGCCTCCAATTTAAAGGGACGCCACCGATATCTTAATTACTAGTTGGCCGTCCAATCTAGTTTGATTATTGAGCTTCGGACATAGATTGCCTAAGTAATTACCGGTGCCACGATGCCGGTCGAACCAACATGTATGCTCCTTCACAACGGTTGCGTGGAGCGAATAATTATGCCGTAAAATATTTGAAAGGTCTGTGGTACATAGATTGGAATATGATACCGTTTTAGTACTTAGCAATAATTAGCCTCATGGTTGTTAGGCTAGGCAGAAGTGTGTGTCGTCCGTAACAATATTTTTTTTATTTTACTTAAGTGACATAACTCTTGTCCGTGTGGTAACGGATTAAGAATACGGAATGTCACCACCCTATATCATCCCATGTGTGTCGTAAGAGCCGACAGAGGGAGCATATTATGCAGAGAACAGCACTGTAAGAGAAGGAAAACTTGATATAAACCCTATACCAACCCGTTTGGCCAGCGTTGTATAGTAGGCCAATTCCTCCTTTCAAAGGAGAGGCCTAGTCCATCAGTGGACTGTTAAAGGCTGATGATGATGACATAACTCTTGTAAAAATCTTGGTTGTATCGTTAACTTGTAACCCGTGTTTCATTTGGGTTTATAACTGACGATCAGCGCTGTGGAGAGAAGCTCAAGGTAACGCAGATTATGAAAACTTCGCGTCTTCTTAGTATTACGGATTATTAAACTGTGATATTACCACAGTCTAATAATGTGGTATTACTTAGCTGTAAAAGCTTAAATTGTTAATTATCGCTTGCTTAACGGTGAAGGAAAACATTGTGAGGAAACCTGCATGTCTGAGAGTTCTCCATAATAGTCTCGAAAGACATGTGAAGTCTGCCAACCCGCACTTGGCCAGCGTGGTGGACTATGGCTTTACCCTTCTCCTAATGGGTAGAGGCCCGTGCCCAGCAGTGGAGCAGTATAAAGGGCTGATGATGACTTAGCTGTAATGCATTAGGTACAATTTCTAAACAATCACAATGTAATAAAATGGTTCTGCTGCAAGCTAATATTCTGTCGTATACGACAACTATAGAAAGCTGTCTCTGGGCGCCAAGGTGATCTGGGATACAACCAGAATAACGCCAGAGCGATAATATATAAATAAGATGCTCTCATATTGCTTGATTTTTCAATCCCCCAATTAAAGTTACCTTCTGTAGGTAATTCCCTAATACACCAGGTGCATACGAGTTATTATCATCATCATCCTCTTAGCGTTATCCCAGTTTCAATCTGGGATCCGCTTACTAGTCTAACCGGATTTGGCTGAATATTAGCTTTTCCACGGAGCGACTGCCTGTCTGACCTCCGCAACCCGAAGGGATAGCGATATGCCATGGTATAGACTAGTGTCAGTTTATTTTAGAAGGTAGGTACTGACGCCCTGTAACGATTGTCAAAGATCTACATGACAACCGGTACCGATAGTTTAACGTGCTCTTCGAGGCACGGGACAAACGATAATTAACATTTCAATACGCACAACTCCGAAAAGTCATTGGTGCGCGCCGTGGATTCGAACCCGATACCTTCTGCATGGCAGTCTGTTGGTTTCTCCACTAGGCTATCGCTGCCTTTAATTACATAATTATGCAAAACTGAATATCTATAACTAGCTATAAATAAGTAAAACACTAATCATCAAAGAACCAAACCTCTCCCCACACCGCAAGACCGCATATAAACAGCGCACATCATCTAAGCGCGTTCATGATTGATCTTCTTCGCACGCAGGCCGTGTGGAACAAAAAGCAATAATAAAATATGGTCGGTAATCCTCCAGAGCATAGCGTACATTAACACGGACTATCTGCGCCGTTTCCTTCCGCCATGTGGAAATTCATCGTCCGAAATCATTTAAGCACATTTCTTTTTATATGAAGCGTTTCTCGTCGAGTTGTGGCAATTTTGTGGATTTCGTTTCGTTTGTGATTAGGTAAATTGATATGAATACAGATAGGTTATGTTTTTGGTGCAGGTACAATAAAGTATAAAATAAATAGGTCTAAAAACAAGTATTAAAGTCTGCAGAATTTTAGCGTTGGCGTGGTGGTTTTAGTGTCTCCTTTTCACCTAGTAGAATACAAACTATAAAGATTTTAGACAGAATGTCTGTCGTTTGATCAGCCACAAGTAACATTGGAATGAGAAGGTAAAAGAAACATTTGACGCTTTCAATCAATCAACTGGGAATCAGTTTTCATAGCAGTCAACAAGTTACAATATTTACAGTCTTCAAAATAAGGTCCTAGCGAAAGACTAGCGGTAGCAGCTCATAACAGGCATCTTAATTTGCAGTAAGAATTTTATTGTTACACATACATACATACATATACTCACGCCTTTTTCCCGTCGGGGTAGGCAGAGATAACGGAACGCCACTTGCATCTATCCTTACAAACCTCACGCGCTTCCTCTACATTCGTTACTCTGTTCATACATGCTCGCCGGTTCCGGGTGCTTCGGACCTTTCCGTTTTTCAGAACGTCACCAATTTGGTCGACGAATGTCCTACGAGGTCGGCCGCGACCGGCTTGCCCATACACGCACATAGCCTCATATATTTGGTGCGTCATTCTTTCTTCACTCATTCGCTCTGTGTCCAAACCATTTCAGCATTCCTTTTTCAATTCTTGTCACGACATCTTTTTCTAGGCCACATAGCTCTCGTATTACTGCATTCGGAATTCTATCAATCAGTCTTACCCCACACATACTACGCAGTGAACGCATCTCAACTGCGTTTATTGTTATTGTTTTAAATTAGGTCAGTACGAATATCATGTAGTCTTCTTCAAAAACATGTATTCTCTCTCTCAAATGCAGTGTATCCAATCCTTGACACATTACAATCGTAGTTTGTCTACCTGTACGGAAGCCTATCGACCCTGGAGAGACTAACCGGCAAGGTTGTACGAATGTATCAAAAAGCCACTTGTTGTCGAACCTGTGGCTCTGTGCCAGCGGATTACCATAAACAAGGCTTAATGCTTCATCGCCTCCTTGCAGGACGTTTGAATGCTGGTTACCTGAAGGTTGGTTGTGCGGCACCAAGTATTTTTAAGTATACTGCCAATTTATAGAGGCAGTAAATAATATGTAGACGATTTCTAAGTTGAATAACGCTAAGTTGAAATTTTGTTTCGTTGCCTACGATAAGTTAAGCAAATTTTAGTAAAAATAGCCCTTCTAAGTAATAGAGATAGAAATAACGGGGTTTTTATTCTTGTATATCGTTACGTCAGAATCTCAAATATCTAAAACGACCATAAACGCAGTAAGTGGTACTTAATGTGTTTATAAATTGTGCGATGGTACAGCACCTAAACTGCTGGGTTTCGTTCAGTGAATGAGAGTGCCGGAGGCCCTAGCCCCTATTCCTTCTCTATCATCCCACTCCTTATCCTATCCCTTTTCCCAACCCTAAGGAGCGGCAACGCACTTTTGTCTCCTGTGGTGTTGCTAGTGTCCATGGGCGGCGGTAATTGCTTACCATCAGGCGATCCGTCTACTCGTTTGCCGCCTATTACTATAACAAAATGGTATAGTGTAGGTACAGACAGATAATAATAATATAATCGCACTTCAAAGTTCTGAAATAAAATATTTCAATGTTTGTTGTGAAAAGCATAAGTTTTCAACATAATGAACGAATGGTTTTGTTTTTTATATCAATTTTATTAATGTTACAAAGTGATGCATTTGATTAACAAAATGTTGTTGCGAGAAAAATGGATTCGCTTTAACAAAATATTAACGGCAATCTGCAAGAATTTAAAACATGCCTTCCAAACAAAATATGAATAATTCAAAGGTAATTAGCAATCAATTCAGGGGTAAGCAGCATTTTAAAAGCTCCTTCACAAATGTAACGTAAGTGAGCTTCATCTTCTAGAACTGAATTTGTACTTTTTGCAGCCTTGATTTCTCACGAGACCATCATATCTAAAATCCTTGCGTTACTTACTGACTGACAGACACGCTACAGCCGAAACTATTGGGCGCAGGAAACTGAAATTTGGCATGTATGTTCCTTGGGGACCGTAGGGGTGCACTAAGAAGGGATTTCCCGAAATTCCTACGGGATCGGCCAAAACGGGTAAATTTAAAATTGCGGGCGTAGCTGCGGGCGTCCTCTAGTGTAGCATAATTCGACACAAGGTTACCGATAGTGTTAGTTATTTTATTTTAAACAAACATTTTCAAACCTTATAGTTGCACAGTAAATGCAGCATGTAACCATTCGATATCCATATAGGTTACCAATTATTATACTCTGTATTATTTAAAACAAACATTTTCACCATTCCGTATAACTAATAAGCAGGGACGTTTGCTGACCTTTCGGACTCCTACAAGTTTTTAAGAGTAGAACCACAACGGATCATTGAGTTGGGATTGAACTTTAGACTTTTGCCGTCGAAAGGTCGGTAGAGACTTTAGCTAAATACCATAATTCTGTAGGTAGGTAACAATGCTATAATATATAGGTGATAGGTACAATGAAATCAATCGGAAGGCCTCTAATGAGATACGCTTTTCTGAAATAAACTCCAGCTCTGTCTTGTGTACCTACAACCATACAGCCTTTAGACATTAAGAAGTTTTTTTTTAAATGTACTATATTACAGAACTGTACTATAAACTATTTTTACTTTATTTTTTATTTTATACTAGAGGACGCCAGCAGCTACGCCTGCATTTTTTTTAATTTACCCTTTTTGACCGATCCCGTGGGAATTTCGGGATATCCCTTCTTAGTGCACCCCTACGGTCCCCAAGGAACATACATGCCAAATTTCAGCTTCCTGCGCCCAATAGTTTCGGCTGTAGCGTGTCTGTCAGTCAGTCAGTAACGCAAGGATTTTATATATTAAGATTATTTTTTTCGGCAAACATACAGTGCTTTTTAACAAATGTTACTGAAAACTATTCACCATTTACATGTTTTCACAATTGGATATCTAATTTACTTGTCTGTTAGTCTAAGAGTAAATAAACAATATAAGAGAAACAATTTGCATTAAACAGAAAATAAGAGAAAATTTTAGTAAGTATGTACCTATACATACACCTTTCTTCGAAACCTAGACTGTTTGAGAACCAAACCACGAACGAGTTAATGTTTTGTTAAAATTGGCTTTGAGTTAAACAAATCAAGTTTCTGAAAATAAACCAGTGCATTTTATATAATATTATTGTAGTATTACCATTAGTTATAAATTGCCTTGTGGGATATGTACGGCGTACCTTTGTTTTGGTAAATAACTTTACGCTTGAAACATTGACGATAATACTCGAATCATACCCAAGTACGTAGTATCTTAAGAGACAATTTAAAGTACTCTAAGTAAAGTAAAAATCTGCTGAATTTATTTAAAATGTTTTATTTGTCCAAATTATGGTCACAAAATTTGCGATGATAGTCTCAAGTCAAAGCTATTTATAGGTCTTTTGAAATCAGTTATAAATTGGTATGCCCGTCCTTTGTCTTCGCTTCAATACCTTGTGTTGGCGATCTTGGGAAAGCTGAAAATTTTAGTTATTTTGGGATATGATGTCATGCCTCCAAAGCTGTACAGATGGCTCGCAATATCAACAATTTGTATTGACGAGGCATCGATGAATACATGGTATGGTGCGTATGGCTTTAGCTTCAAAGAAAGACAACTCAATGGCAAACCTGCTAAAACCGGTTAAATAATAGAATAATAAACACTACAATACAGTTAGGTACCTACGTAAGATTTCAAAACGTTTTAATCCAATCTAACCAAATTACCCGGTGAAACGTAAAATAATTGAATCTCAACATAAACGAACTAAAAAAGGCAATTTGAGCACAAACAAAATAATTTTAACCCAAATTGAATTTGTACTTTTCAAGTAATAGGTACCGGCGAAATATCAACAGCACGCGGTTTCCTGCCGAAAAAAACTCTGCATTTAAAACGAAAGTAAATTCAAGCTGTATATATTTTTAAAATGTATTTTCCGTCGCCCCAAACCAACGGGTTGGATTCATTCGACCATCGTTCACTCCGCGAAAATCAATCCCCCTGAGAGCGGAAAAATCTTAATTTCACGTGGGCAAAGCGAGTAAAAACCCTCAGGAACTTTATTCAGCTTGCAAAGACCCTCTAACCAATATATCCAGTTACTTACTTAGTTTTAACGTAGTGCCGAGTGAGGGTTACAGAAACTGGATTTGAAAGCATCTTACCACACAAAGTGATGTGCCTGGAATCAACTCTGTATGTGTAAATATATATACATATACTATTCTGATCAGATAGTTTTCAATGAAATAGTTAAGTATAGATAAGAATGCCGTGTGGTTGACGGCATAGAATACAAGTGTCACCACCCCCTATCTTCCCGTGGGTGTCGTAAGAGGCGACTAAGGGATAACACGATGCAAATACCATCATTGCGTAGAGACGGAAAACTCAACATCAAACCCTATACGACTGCCTCGTTGGTCTCGCGGCATAAATGTGCGCGTGGGATCGGGAGGTCTCGGGTTCGATTCCTGGGTCGGGCAGTGTTATTGGGTTTTTCTGTCACGAAATTCTCAGTAGCAGCACGGAGTCTGGAAATGTGCCCGGTACGGCAATAGGCTCGCCCCTTATTACGTGGGACTAAAGTATATCTGGCGAAAAGTGGGTGTAGAAACACACCTCTGCCTACCCCTTCGGGGATAAAAGGCGTGACGATATGTATGTATGTGTATGTAGATAAGAATGGATATATTGTAAACTGAGGAGATGATGATCCAATGCACTACGAAATATATTAACTCTTGCAAAGCCGAACACGTGTAGAAACAGATTATTTATACGAAGACTGTGACGTTTCAATAATACAGGTATCTATAGTAACAAGATGGTTGGTAAATTGATTTTCATCTATACACATAAATAAAATTGGAGTGTCTGTTTGTAATATTAAAATAACTGCTTTTTACTTAATGCATATGGATGTATACATGGTACATTTATACCGGAATGACATTTATTAAAAATTTTGTCTGTCTGTCGGTCTGTCTGTCTGTCTGTCTGTTTGTTCTCGCTAATCTCTGGAACGGCTGGACCGATTTTGACGGGACTTTCACTGGCGGATAGCTGCTGTACCAAGGAGTAACATAAGCTATATATTAACCGGGTACGCGAAGTAGTTTCCTCAGGACGCGGGTGAAACCGCGGGACACAGCTAGTGATGAATATATTTTAGGTCTACTGATAAATTTCTAGTCTCCTCGGCACAGTATCACCAAAGTAAAACTGCTGATAACAAACCATCGACTACGTAGTAACTAATAACTTACGAAGCTAGGGAAAGGAATGCTATAGCTTTAGTAAGCTCTATCAGTTACTGAGAAAAATAAGTACGAATATAGCCTCTGCCCGAGGCAAAAACTAGGTACACCTTTCAAATAAAGGTGTGTTACTCTACTATTGTATATTCGCTGGTATTTTAGCAGCCTTTCTCACATAATCCAGTTTGATACGGGCCATGACAATTCTATTTTAACCCTTACACCGTAATGTATTTTACGCTGCTTTGCGAAACGAAAGATGACATTTATCTTTATTACATTTTAAGTGCCTTTTTTCCACGAACGGAGTACATTTTGGACTAACTTAAAAAAGGAAGAGGATGCCGGTTTTATTTTATTATGTTTGTTACCTCAGATCCCTGTAATTTTTATACAGATTTCGAAAGGCGTCTTTTTGTATTTGAAATGACATACTGAGTACCTACCTATCTACTTTCAGATTGGAGCTAAAGAAATATCACCAACTAGATGAGCCCGCGGTTATACCCGCGTTGTTTAAGGCCACTGCTCCGCTCCCGTGGCTCATACTTAGCGTGATGTTATATAGCCTATAGCCTTCCTCAATAAATGGGCTATCCAACACTGAAAGAATTTTCAAATCGGTCCAGTAGTTCCTGAAATTAGCACGTTCAAGCAAACAAACAAACAAACAAACTCTTCAGCTTTATATATTAGTATTAGACTAGAGGACGCCAGCAGCTACACCTGCATTTTTTAAAATTTATCCGTTTTGGCCGATCCCGTGGGAATTTCGGGAAATCCCTTCTTAGTGCACCCCTAAGGTCCCCAAGAAACATACATGCCAAATTTCAGCTTCCTGCGCCCAATAGTTTCGGCTGTAGTGTGTCTGTCAGCCAGTCAGTAACGCAAGGATTTTATATATTAAGATTAGATATAAAAAGTTAAAAATATTGCTTTCGTATAGATCTGTCGCTGCTCAGTGTTATTTTATAGTATTTGTCACAAAGCTGTGAAAGAGTCGGCTGGTGCGTTAAACTCGGTGCACAGGTAGGTGGGTATGGATTGCATATTATTTTATTTTTCCTTTGCATATAAAAGTAAATTCAGCAATCAGAGCTGTGTTCACTATGCGATTTTACTTGCGCACGGTTACGTGGGTCTATCAAAAGTTTCGCCAAAACAAATTGTCTGCCACCTTCCTCTTGGTCTATCCCAAAATAGTGAAAATAGTAGGTATCATATCTAAAAGGGTCCCCGACTGGTTACCAAGCATTCGTAAAACGACCATAAACCGACCACGAAGCAGCAACCTCACTAAAGAAACCCTTAAAAAAAAATTGGTTGCCTGTAAAGTCGGTATACGGGCGAAAGTTTTACGTGACAACGACTTTGAGTGGTAAAATAATTTTAATGTGAATATTCATTCGTATAGTAGGAAGAAGGATGAAAGACGCGTGCCTTTCACTTTTTATGTCTGTCTCTCTCGCTCTTATACGGGACGCGTGCCTCTCACTCGCTCTCATTGTGAGCGCATAACGTGAGCGGAGCGTAACGCAGTTTCTTGAAGTGTCACCCGGCAAACCAATTTATAAGACGTTGTCACGTCAAAAACTTTTACCTCTAGTCATTATTCTGAAATCCTTGTGAATCTTCTTTTACTTTTCGATCGATTTTTAACCCAATATTAGCCGTCCCAGTTCTCACCGGCCAGTGCCAATCGAACACAGATTAAATAACTCGCTACTTACAAAAATATTGACAGTGTGAATGGTGTGAATAGTAATTTAGTGATTATACCTTAAGATTATACCATATCCTAAAGTGATTAAGCGTAAATGTGCGTGTGTTGAGTGTGACTACATTGAATATCTAAGTACTTTAGGTTAGTTCTCTAGAAACGTTTTCTGTGTCTCCAGACATATACCAGTAAAGACATGCCCTACAATACCTGTATACGTAGCACTTGGTTGAAATTATTACTAGAATGTTAATATAAGCGTAATAATATTTAGCTTATATGAAAAATTTTCAGTACTGTCTATTTACCACTATAATGTTTTATTTTCTTTATATTTTCTTCTTACAGTTATCTTATCCTTATACAGTAACCCAATCTTTAATATATAAAATCCTTGCGTTACTTACTGACTGACAGACACGCTACAGCCGAAACTATTGGGCGCAGGAGGCTGAAATTTGGCATGTATGTTCCTTGGGGACTGTAGGGGTGCACTAAGAAGGGATTGCCCGAAATTCCCACGGGATCGGCCAAAACGGGTCAATTTAAAAAAATGCAAGCGTAGCTGCTGTCGTTCTCTTGTAAATATTAAGTATGTACATCTCTTTTATTTAATTACCAAATACGAAAACAGAGAAGAACAGACTAGGCATAGTCTATAAAATATAATAGCCAATGTACCTAACTAGAATAAAGAGTGACCTGCTTAAAATCGTGCATTACAAGCCGCTAGTGATGTGAACGTACTCAATTTGAATGTTGTAACGGTTTTATATAAACGATTATTACCGTCAAATATGAAATTTTACGGTCACCGTAATACTGTTAAGTTTAACTAGTGAACAATAACTGCGAAACTCACGCATATTAACTTTGTTTTTGTATCTCTTCCGTTTATATTGACACCTTGCGAATTTAATGAACATAGAAAGGTTGCTTGTAATATATACTTAGTGATAAGGCCGCCAATTTTACTATCTGTTATTTTATATTTAAGTTAATTAATGTTCATCCTATCCAAACAATTGCGATTCAGGGATTATTGCGTGCCATCCATTGACATTTGCATGTGACAGAGGCAGTATACATAAACAACAAAAGAACTATGCCCCCAGACGGCAATAGAGCAGTTTACAATTTAGTCAAAGTAGGCACTTTATTCTGTTTTCAACAAGTCAGTAAAGGCTATACTTATTTAAAGTATGTACTTACCTACCTAACTGTATTAAAAGATAAATTGTCAACATTTAGGGCCAGTTTCATCACCTCTGGTTGATCATTATCATCTTAGAACATATTATACTAAAATTCAATCGTTTTTCAAGGAATTTAACCGACAACCATCGGTCGTAGAAAGTGCGCATAACAACAAGATTATAAAACGCATTATTGACAGGTGATGAAAAGCGCGCAGACAGCGTTACATCACAATATGTGGGCGTGTAGCAAGGGTCAGTTAGACCGGTTGGGCTGACTGCTTGGAAGTTGCGCAAAAGCGGCGATTTCTTACATTTACTGGCCGGAGATGTGAATCCGGTGCGCTTGCCTTTGAGTTTTTTAAAAGCATATTGCTATTTTTAACCATTAGAAAGATCATAAGTGTGTAACAATGGTCTTTACTAGACAAAATTACATCGAACTTATCTTGGAACATTACTACACCGTTACAAAATTAGCCATTCTGAGGGAATTGGATACTCAGAGTCTCAGACTGGTAAGTACCTAAGTGAGTAGTCATTTACACCAGTTTATGAAAGGCTTTCACGCATTTTTATTCATAATTATTATAACTAATTATTCTACAGCCTTTTAAGGGAATGCTCAGTCCATATCTATATGTCTATGGCCAGGACATACATTGTGATTCGACTAAAAATAGTAAGTAATACCGAAAAATTACATTCGAATTACAAAATCGTGCAACGTCGAACCCTACCGGAAACTTATCCGTAACTTCGACATAAAGCTACTTAAAACATTAATCAAAAGTATCGACATTATATTGGATCGCCAAAGGATGTGTTTTATATACGTATGTATAACTTTAATAATATATCACCGTCTACATAATGAATAGTTTTTGATAGACGCAAACGGAGTGATCGCACGCGACCATATATCTTCGTATGCTCTATAAAACATGGCATTATATTTTAGCAGAGGTTATTGACCGATAGCTAAGTAAATCAATTTAATAAAGCTAGAAAGTTACTAGATTAAATGCAGACATCACTATACAAAAGGTAGGTACTCAGTTTATAAGTTATGAACTCATGATCTTTGACGTTCCTATTTCTCATAACAGTAGGGGCAGTAGGCAGTAAAGTTAAGTCGAAAGCTACTCTAGCTGTGTGATTTATATTTGATTTGCACAAGGCAATAATATTTGGCGCGAAAAATATATATTATCTATCTTAATAATAAATCATACATGTTTATAATTGGTAAAATACTTATTATGATCACTGTCAATAATACACTAATGATCATCTATCGAAGACGTTTCTAGCTATCTGAGAAGTTTTAAGAGGGTTGGAATTGTTAGAATTTTTTTGCCACTATATTATGCACACAAACGACATATACGCAGAGCTGAGCGAATATTCCTGATACAACAACTAGATAATTATGAAAACAAATATCTTAGTCAGATCAGAAATTCTAGATACTTATGGGTAGCAAAGAGCTCAAATACAATTTATGTTAGGTATATTAATTAATAATCTTTAAATAATCGAATTTGTATGAGATACTTTACAAATGTTTCAAACACATGCAACTATGCAACATTTAAAATGTCAGGAACTGCACGAAAACCAGCACTTTTTATGAAACGGACATGCATAATAACGACTATTGCATGTGTGTTTCATAACCAGTTTGCAAGAATAGTAGAGCTCGGTCTACACCTAAACCGGAACAATAGATAGCTTGGCCAGAATAAATGTTAAGAAAATTGGAGAGTCTGCTGGCCTTCCTCGAAGAGCTGGGGTGGCTCGAATGACGTGGAGTTGCGGAAACAGCCCGTGCCATTAACTATGAAGTAAGAAAAATGCGGTAAAATAAGATTATTTCATAACTAGCTGAGGCCGTGGTTACACCCGTGCTATTTAGGAATAAGTACTTACTGCTCCGCTTTATGGCTGTAGCCTAGGCTACAGTCTTCCTCGATAAATAGGCTGTCCAAAACCAAAATAATTATTCAAATCGGACCAGTCGTTCCTGAGATTAGTACGTTCAACAAAACAATCGAACTCTTCAGCTTTATTAAATAAATATAGATATCGATTCCGCGATCTCTATTAAAGAAGCATTTAGCTGCGAAGAATTTTTCTTGTAAACTCTCACATTTTTGATAGCGTAATAGAGTTGAGACACTTATCCCTCTCACGCTGCCAACCTCAGAGAAAGTAAATAGTACTTACTCTACGTTGTCAACGTAACAAAATTGAAGTCACCATCCTCTCCAGTATCAGAACAATCGCTAAAGCACTCTGCTGAGCTTAGCGTTTTCTTATCCCCAGTGGAGTTAATCAACTAAGTACTCTGTAAATCGAAGACATTTCCGCACAAACATTTTCCAGGTTGAAAAGAAGATGACGCTCTTCCATGTTAGGTATATTTATACACCGATTACCTACTCAGAAATACCTAGTAATATTTGAATATGAAAATCATAATACAATAGAAATAAAAGAAACGAAAGAAAGATCGGAAATTACATTTTCACTCACGTACTTAATACATTGACCATAGCTTGGCGTCATCTACGTGGCTACTGTATGCAAATACCTGTTTACTACATACAAAAGTTAAGCCGACAAGTGATACAACTTGTTCCTTACATATTGAGCTACATTACAAAGACGCACAGAATGAACCCGTAGAGAATCAGCTACTTATAATTCCTATTAAGTTTGTATGAGTCAACGGAGGATAACGGATTACCCGTGTAAAACTCGTAGGCGATGAGTTATTAATCTTTTACTTTGTGCGATGCATTATTGCGCAGTGCGTACTGTAATATTGCTGTGGGCATAGGTACCTACTCCTTCCTACCTCTCGCAATAATTTAGTTAGTTTTGAAATAATTCATGACAAATTACAGCCGAGTACTAATTTCAGATGACATTAATTGACTCTATGGTCTGAGCTGGCTGTATGATTGCGTGCCTTTGCGTAATTCGTTTTAATCTACAAAATAATGTTCTGAGTCCTCGAAATAGACGTTACATTTAATTTGTAAAATTTTATTTTTACAGCCCATTAGACTATTAGTACTATTACATTAATGTGACAAATGCGACGTTACGGATATACCCAGTAGGATACGTTTTCAACAGTGCCAGTGAGACAATATTTAAGAAATAGGTACAAATAGTTAACTGTATTTAGCAAGTAAAAGCAACAGTTTGCCATTTTAACACTTTACCAATAATATACGTAGGTATCATACCTACCTAACGCCAGCGAACTCGCCGTAACTAATCGTACCTATATAATATATGAAATGAAAACGAAATATTGAACATAACTGTGTTGATTTGTTAACTTCTTTTTATGGGGCAAAGGATGCGAGAATCGTGCATAGATTACAATATTTACAGACGTTGACGTTGTTCCTGTACCTAAACCCGGAAATGACGTCGTAAAAGATTCCCGCTACCTACCCACAGACACTGTTTAAGTAAATAGAGCGAGACATACAATTTGCATTTGTACAAGAAAAACAAAACTACAAACCGACAATACAATAATAATTAGACGAACACAAAAGAAATCGGAAACGGACTTTCAATTGCTCCGTAACGAGTAGAAAATCATTTTCAATCCATAAAAAGGAAAGAGAAATTATAAAATACATGATTTGAATATAACATTATCGTTTATTATATTTATAGTACTTAATGGCACACATTAAAAATATTACACGTATTTCAGACGCGTACGAGAACGCCGCTTATGGCAGCCTCGCATTTAAGGCATGTAAACACGCATAAGGAATAAATATTGCGAAAGTCCAGTTACTGGCGACTCGAGCGACAAACACTCGGACTGTAGCCTATTTAGACGTCTAATACTACTTGTTAAACTCAAAACATACATAAATACATCACATCAATACAAAAGATCGAAAATAGAACATGATTTTTAAGAAAACGTACCTTATGAGGCGTCCTTCCTCATAATCGGGTTTATAAATCCATTCACAATACGAAACAAAAACCACTTGAGCACTTTGCGAACACAAAATAATAACGAAACTTAGGGCCTGCTAGACATATGCCGGGGCGTAAAACACACACATCCTTTTACGTATGTTTTTGGGGAAACAATAAAAAACTTGCACAATATCTGAACAGATGGGCTATTTATTTTGGTTCACGCGCGACACAAGATTGTGAGCGGGTGTGACGTACACCAGGCTCGCGGAGAATCACAGCACTGACGGCCGGAACACGGGCACACATCGGCACGGTGGCTGGCGGCGAGCGGCGTTTGTTTGGAATTGCGCCTTCCCTTTCTAATAGGAATTTGAAGGCAACGCCATCTTGTAAGAACCGCTCGAATCGCTTTGTGTGACGGCATACAAGTAATGTTAGCTTGTTCTTGTTGAAAAACTCCATAAACTAGCCAATGTTGAACTTTACCGTGGGATTGTGGCGCTGCAAAGAACATTATCAAACCGTTTGTGGACTTGCATGATAGATAGCTCAGTAGTTCCCCACTACACTCACTTCATATTTGACTCACTTGTAAAATAAAACACGCTGTATATAGATTTTACCAATACTTCATGTTTTATAATCTATGGGATTCTATTTTAAGATATAATATGGGAATTATGCGTAACGTACCTATACATTCTAAGTTTGAACTATAGGATCATTTATAGGACAGATAAACTTTGTAATGCCCAGCTAGCATCGTTTACTACATTTATTAATAGTATGTACTTTTAAAGTTTGTAAACCATTTAAACATAACTATAGAAAGACCGATCAAGCCATTAGCATTGGGCTCTAATACCTCCCGGCGTGCCTCAAGGTTAGATACTAGGTCCTACATTATAATATTATTAGATACACCGTCAATGAGCCACTCACTATTCATCATGGTGGCTCACCATGGAACTTTAGTCAAACAATAGACACTAAAAGCACTATAGCAACTACTGTGCATAAGTGCCAAGTCACGGAAACGATAAGTCATAAGTCTAAAGTTAATAGATTTAGTATGACTTATATTCATATTTCAGGCTATGGTAAATAATGTGATTATACTATTCGACATTTGGAGGCTTAAAATAACTTTTGAAGCTTCGTTTTTGCCACTATGTTCGCCATAGTTTAAAATCGTGTTGAATAGCCCGTAATAAAGCAACGCAAAGCTATAAAATAGCTCTAGGTTATCTCTTTGCCGACAGCATAATATTATTATGGTAATAGATATACAATGCTTATAGCAGTTATAGTTTAACAGACTGTTTCTAGTATAAAATAAATTTATAGTTTAAAAAACACTAGAAAACACGCTTTTATAAATGTACTTAAAAACAAAAAATAAATTATGGATCGTTCAAGTTGTCTCTATTTCTGGGCTGAAGTGTAAACAATGTGAAACGGATGCAACAGGAAAGACGTTCTTGTTTAACTTGTTCAAAAATCAAGTGAACAGATATTATGGGAAGGAAGCAGATTACTCAGATTGGCGCTCTAACTGGAGTTGCAGCACGAGTAGTAAGTGGCTCTACATTAAACAGTCTGTTCAAAGTACCAGTTTGTCGAACTCAAAACATGCGCCATCAGAGAGGAAGACGACATTTACCGACATTTTTAACGCCTCTATGTTTCAGGAAATTAAGTACATAAAGGTAATGCATCAACAGTGGCAAAATGTAGAGTTCTTGTTCGTGGACGAAATATCTTTGGTTCCCTTTGGTAACTCTTTGGTGGCATAAATGCTATGCTCTTGTGCGACGTCATGCAGGTTCTGCCAGGAAGGTACCTAGTATTAGTATTTGTTAACAATAAAGTCTTTCCTGTTCCAGCGCCCCACGCTTTTACAATCAAATAATATATTATAATTAAAATTACATAGTTTACACTTCAGCCCAGAAATAGAGACAACTTGAACGATCCATAATTTATTTTTTGTTTTTATGTACATTTAAAAAAGCGTGCTTTTCTAGTGTTTTTTAAACTATTAATTTATTTTATACTTTTTGGTCTTTGATAACGAAATATTTTTAACATTTATACATTTATTTTAAGTAGGCGAAAGAGCCTACATCTTCTCCATCGCCGCCTGAGCGTCTGTATTACATGGTTTATATAGTATATAGTTTTATCTGTCAGCTTATAACAATCTAGCTGTTCAATCAGGAGACCACTAAGATCTGCGATTGCAGATGCCAACGCATTCCACAAAATTCTTTGATAAATCCTTTTCAATTCAGGCTGTACGTTTGTGGAATGCGCTGCCAGTTGAGATTAGACGAGCAATATCACTGAACATCTTTAAAAACATGTTAAAACAGCACTATTTGTCAAGGTGATTGCATTATTGTCCATAACTTTTTATTAGACTATAATATTATGTATCTTATTATATTTATCTAATACCCATAGTACAAGCTTCTGCTTATATAGTTTGGGACTAGATGGTGTTGTGTGAATGTGGTAGAATATTATTTATTTATATATATATTTGTATATATATGTATTGCCCATATGTAGTGTTTATATAATATATTATATATGTATGTCAACGTACCTATTTAATAGGTATTTATTGTATACTATGCAAAATATATATATATATATATCAAAATTTTCAAAACTACACCATCAAGTAGTTTTGGCTCCTTCTACAGACATGAGTCCATTCCTAATGGTTGCCTGGAAGAAATTGCTGTATGCGATAAGGCCGCCAATTGTACATTTCTTGTTTGTGCTCCTTCGATGTATGTTTTTCTTATGTGGTGTACAATAAAGATTTATCTAATCTAATCTAAGTGATTTAACTCTACTTAGAGCCACATACGCCTGTCCAGCCGCAAAAGTACGGGACCCTAACTAGGTACACCACTGCGTGGTTTACAATATTTAATTGGTTTGTTATAACCTTACAACCTGATCCTTTCCTGGCCTTTCTCACAAATGCAAACACGACTACGATCGGTATTCCATCATGGAATGCCAATGCCTATCTTCTGGCTTCATCATCAGACCTTGAAACCTAATCGTGGCCAAAGTTCATTACGAGACTTTTCTAAGAAATCCAAAACAGCTATGATACGATTTACCATCATCAAGTTCCAGTTCATGTCTTCTTGCTCCATCATCAGATCAGTTTGAGAGTATCATATTATTGTATTGTCATCAGAACTACATACAACTGCCAATTTTCATTACGCTACGACCCTTGGAAGATGTTACATTAGTTAGCTTAGATTCCATTACATAGTTACCTACATACACGACGGCGACGACCTAATAAAAGCGTGTTAAAAAGACATGTATCGTCGGCATATAGTGGTATTTGACTTTTCAAATTTATGTAGGTGATATCGTTAATAAAAAAACGGCAGCGATAGCCGAGTGGTTATACCAACAGACTGCCACGCAGAGGGTATCGGGTTCGTATCCACGGCGCGCACCAATGACTTTTCGGAGTTATGTGCGTATTGAATTGTTAATTACCGCTTGTCCCGTGCCTCGGAGAGCACGTTAAGCCGTCGGTCCCGGTTGCCATGGAGATCTTTGACAGTCGTTACAGGGCGTCAGTACCTTCTAAATAAACTGACACTAGTCTAAACCATGGAATATCGCTATCCCTTCGGGTTGCGGAGGTCAGACAGGCAGTCGCTCCGTGGAAAAGCTAATATTCAGCCAAATCCGGTTAGACTAGAAAGCGGACCCCAGATTGAAACTGGGATAACGCTAAGAGGATGATGATGATTGTTAATATAAATAAGGAACAAAAGTGGCCCAAGTATTGAGCCTTGTGGGATACCATATTCTATTTTTTGAACTTCACTAACATAATTTCCTATCTTTACCACTTGTGATCTGTTGTTAAGGTACGATTCAAACATTTGGTGCGCTATTCCAGTGATACCTAATGTGTAGAGTTTCTGCAGTAAGATTTTATGACTGACGGTGTCAAATGCTTTTTTTTAATCTATAAATATACCTAAGGCTATATGTTTTTATCTATAGGTACCTAAGTATTGTTTTTTATTTCAGTAACGAGATTAATTGTAGCCGACAAGGTATTCGACTTAGGTCTAAAACCGTACTGATGCTTGCTTATAAAATCTATATCTAAATAATAATTTTTCAATCTTTTATGTAAAACTTTTTCAAAAATTTTGGACATTACTGGTAGTACGGACATTGGCCGGTAGTTGCTTGGATTCGTTTTTGTTCCAGATTTATATATTGGAGTGACCTTGGCAGTCATATGATCTACAATTAGGTCCTTAATACACTTTATGCTTTTAATATTAATTCCATCTATGCCAGCACTCGTATTGGGGTCAAGCAAGGATCAAAATTAATGAGGAATTTGTTATGATTATTTTTATAATTTAAAGATAGAGTATTAGATGTGCAATAGCCATGCTTTGTTATTATTTCATTAGCTAAATGTGTGCCAATAGTTGAGAAAAAAGTATAAAAACTATTACAGATTCCAGTGGGACTATAAACGTCCCGTGAATACTACTACAATAAGTTTAGGCAGGGCACAGCTTTGTGTATTTTTGTTAGTCGCTAAGTTATTTATATGTTGCCACATTTTTTTTAGGTTTCTTACAGCTATCATGAAATATTTTTGTATAATATAGTTTTTTAGAATTTTGAATTTATGTTAATGTAAGGGTGCCTAGGGTTCCCACCAAGAATTTAGGGTCCCAAGCCAACCTCACCTGCAAGTGGTGCACCTGCCGATCAACGGACGAGGCTCTGGCAAACAAAATGTCCCAATAAGCGGCAATAGGCTCGCCACCTATTACGTAGGATCAAAACACTGGCGAAAAGTGGGCGTTTAATATGCCTATGCCTACCCCTTCGGGGAAACAGGCGTGAGTCTATGTATGTATGTATGTTAATGTTTATTATTTCGTTGTTTTTTAACTGTATTTCGTTACTATCAGGGTTAGTTTTAAGAAGCCTACACACTCAGATTACTGAACTATCAGATGTAGCGCATTCGTCCATCTAAGCGTGGCACGTTGATAGCTATGTGTGCGTGACCTTTGGCGACTGGCACTGTACGGACACGCGCGGCTATGTGTGTGTAAAGTTGCCAGATTATGAATAATCTCCCAGTATTTTGCATATAGTTATGTAATATTCTTATATTCATTTGCGGTTTTGAAGAATTTACCATGGATTTAATTAATGCTTCTATAAGTACATTTCTTAAATGTAGGTACCGAGTTAAGTTTTAACTACTTCGTAAATCTGTATATATAAAATCCTTGCGTTACTGACTGACTGACAGACAAGCTACAGCCGAAACTACTCGGCGCATGAAGCTGAAATTTAGCATGTATGTTTCTTGGGAACCGTAGCGGTGCACTAAGACGGGATTTCTCGAAATTCCCACGGGATCGGGCAAAACGAGAAATACGAAAAAATGTGCTTGCGAAGTCGCTGGCGTCGACTAGTTGAGAAATAAATAGAATATGTTTTGTGATTCATAGCCTCGATCCAGGAGAAATATTATAACACCAACTACATATATTTACGAATACCGATCATGAGGTTCAGATCTTAGATCGGCGAATATGTTGTTTATTTTTTGTTTAGAAATTCTCAGTATGGTATCTGGAAATGTTTGGTTAATTGCAATAGGCTTGCTTGCTATAATTCCTATAATATTAATTAGCTAAAAATGTACACATGTGTAATAAATAATATACCTCTGCTTTTTGGAAATCAGGTGCAAGGATTAGAGAAGATGTTATACATAAATACAATATATATTATACTATAAACGGCGAAAAGGCAAACAGAAGCTATTTATATTATATACGGTAAAAAGGCAAACAGAAACAAAACTTTAAACATATATTTTAATACTCAAAAGAGTTTTTGCACAGCATTACAAAAATCTCAATAACCTTTATTTTGCACTAATTTCTTATAATATTGTCTTTTAGCGTCAGAGCATCGAACAAGAGTTTCTAATTTTGCAATATAGTTTAGTCTTATCATTAGATACGATACGATTTTGATACTTATTCCCTACCCCATAAGTATGTATGTACACACGGCGCCAAGTCAAGCTAAACAGTTGCTGTACGATTTTGATACTTATTCCTTACGCCATAAGTATGTATTTACACACGGCGCCAAGTCAAGCTAAACAGTTGCTATACGATTTTGATACTTATTCCCTACGCCATAAGAACGGTGCAAAGGTCAAAGTGTAAGCTTGACGAGTAGCAGGGTGTACACGAATATTTGGATCGTTTGGGATCGAACTCAAAACAATATACATATATTATATTATGTAAGGTATATACTAATGGAAATTCTATTACTATATTTATAAGAAAGAAGATAATTACAATATACTTTTATAATACGGTAATGTATTTTTCATTAACATGACAATCATTATCACATAATCAATTGACAAGTGCATTTTCCCTAATTCAGGCAGAACGGCGTCGACAAAAACTGGCAACACTCACATATTTCTTGCACAAATACGAATTTTATCGAAATTAAATTAGGAAACAGTCAAATTATCAATAGTTACCTGTGAAAAGATATTCCATTTTCCTGTTTTTGTTTTTGGGAACAACTTTTACAGTGTTTAATAACACAAGACGGCATTTTGAGAATTTAAAAGGTGACGTGATCGTGACGCGTGAACTGTACGATGCTTCGTAGCGCACTGAGACGAGTTTGTATTCGCTTTTCAATTTGTATTTGCTTTAGTGGCCGCACGCAACTGTGCCGCGCGTTCCATCTGATACTTAGTTCATCTATGCCTACACAAGTGATTTCGGTAATTTATTTCTTTAATAATATTTTTATTAATCCATTCTTTTTGAGGTAAGTTTAGAATTTTGATTTTATTTATGGTGCTTTTAGAAACCTGATGTGTTAAAAAATCGTTAAACAGATTGTATTCATTTTGTTTATTACAATAGCTAGCCTCATTGACACTTTTATATAATGCCGAGTATTTGACTGCGCTATACAAGGAGCAATTATTATAGCGCTATACATATATTTGTGTTTTACAGGTGACTTATGCTTCATTAGTTCTATATAAAGTTAATTAAGATCGGACATGGCCGATTCTAATAAGTAAAATTTGAGTTCCCGATTGTATAGGTATGTCTGTACAAATATGATCTATAATAGTATTAGTAGTAGCAGTTCTTCGAGTACAATATTTTGTGTCAAGACAGTTTAGTAACGTGTAACCGGTGCTAAGTAATGTATATTCTGTATACTTTTTCAAAGAACTATCCTTTTTTAGGGTTCCGTCCCTACAAGGTAAAAAACGGAACCCTATTACTAAGCCTCCGCTGTCTGTCTGTCTGTCCGTCTGTCTGTCACCAGGCTGTATCTCATAAACCATGATAGCTAGAAAGCTGAAATTTTCACAAATTATGTATTTCGGTTGCCGAATGCCGCTATAACAACAAATACTAAAAATGAAAATATTAAGGGGGGGTCCCATACAAAAAACGTGTTTTTTTTCGTATTTTTTGCTCAAAATTACTAACTGTAACAAGTAGACGCTTTAAATTTTCACAGAATATGTAGTTGTATATTACCTTTCAAAATAAATAATTAAATTTAAAAAAGTAAATAATAAAGGGGGACTCCCATACAACAAACGTAATTTTTAAGCAATTTGTTATTCGATCTTAATAAACAGGTAGAAACTTATAAAGTATTTAAGTATACATACAACCAACGTGATTTTCTTTTATAGATGATGGTACGGAACCCTTTGTGCGCGAGTCCGACTCGCACTTGCCCAATTTTATTAATAAATCAATATTGAAGTCGCCAATCACAATCGACCTTTTATTTGACAATAATTGCAAAGAGTAATCATCAAAAAAGTTTTGTAAATTAGTATCTCCGGGTTTGTAAAACAAACCTATATTTAATGAAAAGTTATATATGTGTATCCATAAGTAGTTATTACCATTATAGTAAACAGTCCATATTAGTATTTAAGTTTATAAACAAAATTGTTATACAAACGGCGAATAATGCTGGCAAACTATGACATCCGTACATTTGCGGCTGTTGCATGCAGGAATTATTATGATTGACATTACATATGATTTTTTTTTTATTATTGTCTGTTTTTGTAAACTATTCATTTGCAAAATAACAAGCAACTTATCGAATTTTAATGCAATTGGAACAAACAGACTGTGAAATGAGGCAACATCTGTGTAAATAAATTAACTCAGAAGTAGGTGGTCTTATACTAAACTACGTACCTTTATAAAAGAATTGTGGAATGCATATTGGAATCGGAAGTAAAGGCTTTAGTTTTAATCTGTCTACCGGGATATCGGCACTACTGTAACCGCCATGTTCACGGATATTATGGATATGTACATCCGTTACCTACCCTTGTGCCGAAATATCAGATTCCGACCCGGAACAACCCAGCACCAACTGCATTTTGTTCCCTCCATCCACCTCCAGATTATATCCAGCTACACACCTTTGTCAGCAGCTGGATTGCGTAATAATAAAATATTGTGTAATTTAGGACCTAACCTTGAGGCACGCCAGCAAGTATTAGAGCCCAACCTTACTGGCTTAGTCTGTTGGCGTAGTCTGCCAGTTGTAACGGGTTCTGGTAGTAAAACGCAGTAGAGGATCTAGATGCGTTTATTTGCCGAGTATTGCCTCACTTCCCTTGCCACGAGTATGACCGACCAACAACACGACACTGGCCTGAACACTAAGGGCTGCAGTCTCCCACGCTGTTCCCTCCGGTAGTGTGTAGGCAGGCTGCTCGGAGGCTGCGCGTAGCGGTACAGGTCCTCGCTGACGTTGGCTCAGCTAGCAGGCGCCGGCGGTGTGTGTACGATGAGCAGGGCAGGCCAGACTCTTCGCCAGAGGTGACGCCGAAGGCGATGCAGGAAAGTGTAGCGGTCTAGGAGCGTAGCCCGGAGCTTCCAAGGTGGACCTGGAACCCGTAGCTGGGACCAGGATACACGTAGATACGACGTAGGGTCAGTAGGTACGCTTAGTTATAGTAGGTAGGTAGTAGAAGCGACGTTAGAGTAGCGGTGCCGGCCTCTCTGTCGGCCCCTTTATATACCGGGCCCCCATCAGAGTTCGTGTTGGCGAAGCTTGACCAAATATGGGCAAAACTTACGAGCGCGGACGATGGCCTTCCCTGATTGGCCGAGCGTATGGACGGTATTATGACGTACACTCGGTAGGTACCGGTCATACGCTACAATACCGCCCGCCTTAGGAGAGGATTTTACGTGGCTAACAAGGAAAATCCGACTAGCTGCGTTAGGTCTATGAGTCTGCTACTGTCCAAGCTAAGACGGCATATAGAGAGAAGGAAGGGAAAGTCTTCTACGGTTTGTAACAAATAGTTAGGCACCATAGTGTATAAGTTTTAGGTCTTTAATGTGCCAAAACCCAATAGAATTTCCAGACGCGTCCGACAACTCGTAAACGAGAGGCGACTTTTTATTAATCACTGTGCACTGCACGAATTTAGGGGCTAGTTTCATACAGAAGGACTTATCCTTGTCGCTCTGATAAAAAGTCCTTTTCCACACAGTGTCTCCCACATTAAACTCAGCTGGTTTACGGCGTAAATTATACGTTTGGGAATTCCTAGCATGAGCTTGAATGAGGAGTGCCTGAACTTTGTCAAATATGCCCGATAAGTGACCTATGTTTTCTGCGTAATCGTCCCTAGGTATGTATACTATATCATCAGCGTCCGTGTCGGCATAGTGTGAGCCGCATGGAACTAATTCACGTCCATAGACTAAAAAACTAGGTGTATAGCCCGTGACTTCATTAACTGCAGTATTTAATGCAAACTGCACCTTAGGTAGGAGAGTGTCCCATAATCTCTGGTCATTTCCTACAAACGCCGCTAAGGTAGAACCAATGGTTTTATTATAGCGTTCGACCGTATTCACATGTGGGGAATATTTAGGAGTATAATGAAGATTAGGGATTTTGTACTTGCGCAACATAGCTTTTAAAGTAGCACTGACAAACTGTTTACCATTGTCCAATATAATTGTAGATGGTATACCATGAACTTAAAATATTTTTTCTTCCAAAATATTAGTTATTATTTCAGCAGTTGCGCGCCTGATAGGAAAAAGTTGACAGTATTTACTATAACAACAAGTTACTACAAAGATGTAGGCGTTTTGTTTTCTTGTGACGGGTAGTGGCCCCACCAAATCTACACTAATGGTTTGGAAGGGTCGTGAACACACTTTGGGTCGTCCCATGGTTCCCAATGGTGCATGGTTCTGATGTTTGTGCGCGATACAAGTGTCGCAAGAATTTATGAACTTAACTACGTCATCGCGCATTTTGGGCCAATAGTAACGCAGTGCTAAGCGTTTGTAAGTTTTAAATATACCGAAATGCCCCGAAGTGGGTTCGGCATGGTTCTCTAATATGGCATTATTTCGATCAGAAGAAGGTAGTACTTCTTTCCATTCGAATGCCTTACGTAGCATACACCTAGATTTAATCAAACGATACAATTTATTATTTTTAATAGAATAGTCTGGATAGTCATTAGGCGAAGATAAACAACCATTGTAGGTGGCTGAATACCATTGATCAGTGTCAACATTAGGATCATTCACGTTATTATTATTCGCGTTAATTATATTTACAGGTAGGGATCGTGATAACGCATCGGCTATAATATTATCTACGCCGCGCCGATGCTTTATTTCGAAGTTAAAGGCTGACAGACGAACCGACCACCGAGCTAATCTACCAGTCGGGTTGCTCAAGTTTAGGAATCATTTCAGTGCGGAATGGTCAGTATACACAAAAAACTTTAACCCGTTATCTAAATAACAGCGCCAATATTCGAGGGCTGTTAGAACTGCTAATGTCTCCCGTTCTGTTATGCCTCCTCTACACTACTCGCGAAGTTGAACGAAGTTAGACGAATACGATAGTGTAGACAGGCACTTCGGCTTACCTCGTCAAACTTTACCTCGCCTCGGCCAACTTCCATTTGTTGTCGGTTTTTGCGCCCGAGTCAAAGGGCCCGAAGTTGCACGAAGTGCGTTTACGAAGTGTCTCTCTACACTACTCGGCCGACTTCGTTAGAACAGTGCGTGTAACACGATTATGAGCAATATAAAGTGCTCACAGGAGCAAATTATTTTGTTCCTCGAAATTCTGCAAACAGAGACAGTTATTTGGGACCCCAATGACAAATGTCATAAAGATAATCATAGAGATAATGTCATAAGAAAATAATTTATCATCCATCACAAACGTGCGCAGGCTATCAGCACCACAGAGCGAATGAGCTCCTCGCGAAGTTGAACGAGTGTGTAGTGACGCACTTCGTACTTCGGCCAAAGTTTCTCGAGTACTTCGCCGAGGAACTTCGCGAGTAGTGTAGAGGAAGCATTATACTGTAGTTTTGTTCCTGTGCATTTAGTGACCTACTCATGTAAGCGATAGGTAGTTCCACGCCATCTATTTCTTGTGTAAGTAACCCACCGATGCCGCTCGCACTCACATCTGTGTGAACTTGAAAAGGTTTCTCGTAATCGGGACACGATAATATTGGTGCGGAGCTTAACAATTGTTTACAAAACGAGTCATCAGCTTCCACCGACCACTGGAATGGTGCAGCTTTCTTACCGGTAGAAGTAAGTTTGTTCAAAGGACCGGCAATAGTACTAAAATTAGGTATAAATCGCCGATACCATGATGCAATGCCTAAGAACCTTTTGACTTCTTTTTTATTCTTAGGCGTAGCATATTAAAGAATGGCTTCCACCTTACATGGGTCTACTTGTAATCCTTTAGAGTTTACTACGTAGCCCAAGTACTTCAATTCATCACGGAAGAATTTAGATTTTTCTAAGTTTATTGTAAGGTTCGCCGATTTTAATTTTTCTTATACTTTATTTAATAGTGACACATGAGCATTAAAATATGGCGATATAAGCACGATATCATCTAAGAAAACGAATACAGAGTTTTCGAATTTCAGGGCTGTTCGTAAACTAGTGATCCACCAAACGCTGTTGTGTCGCAGGCGCATTCGTTAAACCAAACGGCATAGTCACAAATCTAAATGTTCCTCTAGTAGGCACATAGAACGCAGTCTTATCACGATCACATTCGCGAAGAGGCGTCTGCCAAAAGGACTTAGATAAGTCTATACTACTTAGATATCTAGCGTTCCTAAGGTTGTCTAAAATTTACGCGTCTTTTTTAGTAATAGAATTAAGTTTCCGACTATCTAAACAAAACCTTAGTTTACCGTCCTTCTTAGGCGTTAGTAAAATCGGTGACGACCACGGACTTTCGCATTTTCTACCACTCCCAAAGCAAGCATTTCGTCTAATTCGTCAATAATTATTTTTAATTTCGCCGGCGGTAACCTATAATATCTTTGGCGTATCGGCGCAGAATCGCCAGTGTCTATTGCATGTTCTATTAAGTGAGTTCGTCCTAAACCGGGTTTTTCAGTAGAAATCGACTCGTATTGCTTTATAATTAACTTAGCCGTTCTTTGTTGTGACTCACTCAACTCACTAAAAGATTGCAATACGTTCGTGTTACTCGGCTTATTTTCACTTAACACACTACACGGCAATGTTTTAGACATGCATACGGATGCGATATGGTTAGGCAGTAATTTAAATAGTTTCCAGAAATCGATGCCTAAAATTAAATTACTTGTAACTTCTGGAATAATATAAGCTTTCAATAAGTGGGTTTGATTATTAAAAGTAGTGGGTAAGTTGATAAGACCGCGCGGCAACAAGATATTTCCATTCGCGGTCCGAATGGAATTAGTGTTGTGACACTGCTGTATTTCTAACCCGGTTTTAGTAATTACCTCCAGATGGGGGTTGTTACCTAAAATTGTAATGGCTGAACCGGAATCGAGCAATCCACAAATAGGTAAACTGTTAATCGTTACGTTAACATAGGGCCGTAGGTCATTTTTAGGTTTATTATCCAGGATCGAGGCGACGGAATAACTAGAGAAATACACTTTTAGAGTGTTTAGCCAATTTCTCCAATCATCTTTGTCGAAATTGGTTGAATAGGTTGTAGAACCTAATTTAGATTTAGACACGCCCCGACCCTGACCAACTAGTTTTTTGGTTTCGTCGATTTACAGTTCGGGCAGTTAGGGAATGTCACATCCCTACGGCCGCACTTGAAGCAAATTGCGAACCGATCGCGTTTGCATTCATTCAAACTGTGATCATTGATACGGCAGCGCGGGCAGTACTTGGACGTGACTAGAGCGACAGAGCTAGGTTTAGATTTAGGTTTGCTAGGTTCGTTGTTCTCAGTGTATTCGGGTTTACCTGGCGTACCATCTATAGTGCCAACGGGATAATTATTGAAGGAATTATTACGCGCTCGGTTATTAGGTTTGCGACTGTAAGGTAGGTCTGGTGCCAACGTGTCGTTACTGCAATACGGTTCGCGGAATTGAGATTTCAAACATTTCATCCGTTCGTAGTTTAAACATAACGTCTGCAGTGTTGCTATACTGTCTATTGAAGATATTGACGGAGCTAGCACTAGCGAGTAGCATGGACGTATGTTATGCAATAGGATGTCTAACTTTTCGCGTTCGGACAATCGCTTTGACGGTGACAGCCTAGCGAACAGCTGATTCATTATCGAGAGATAAATAATTATAGTTTCGGTAGCACCTTGATACTACCGAGTTGTCTTGAGTACGTCGGCGGATTTCATTTAATAACCGGTAGTCATAATCGTACGGTGTGAAATCGTCTATTAATTTAGTGGTGAGTTCTTCCCATGTATTGAAATATTCTTTTAGGCCGCGATACCAGTGAAGTGCGTTACCGGTGAATATTTCGGAGGCATATGATAAAATTTTAGTGGAAGGTAGATTACGCGCGGTTTGGAATTCGGTTACGCGTTGTAGGAACGCTCGGACGCATCCCGTACCGTCGTATTTTAGCTTAGACAGTTCGCTAACTCTCAAATGCTCGCAATGCAATACTGGGGCTAACCCTGCCTGCGTCGAGGTAGACGGCGCAGGTTGGGCCTCAGCCACAGTATCGGTTGAGCGAACACCTGATTGTTCAATGGCGGACAGCTCCGCCGAGAGCTTGTCGAACCAGCTGCACAATTCGGTTATTCGTTTTGAATACGCCGTAGGACGTTCCATCCTACGGAGTCTATGGAAAATGTGGTTGTGCAGTGCGGTAGACCTCCTAGCTAGGTTCGCGTCGTAAGAAATGGTTAATAAATTCACTCGCTTGGCCAGCTCAGAGACGGCCTCGCTAGCGCCCTCGAAGTCCACCGCTATGGCTAGACCCGACTCCAAAATGTCATCCTTTGGAATGGCTTCCAGTAATTTAGGGAGCTGCTTCCGCAGACCTAGGACAGAGGTAGCCGGCTCCTCACCTCTAATCGCGACCTCGTAAGCTAACTCGTTCTTATTTAAAAGAAAGTATTTTATGGGGTGTGAGCCCATTGTGTATGAATAAATAAACTGCGTAAGTATATACTACACACTACACTTAGTGCGCAAGCGTTCCGCCCTTACAAATGGCCTACTTTACGATTAGGCGTAAAAGTTCGACCGTTAGGACTAATTAGAAAAACGTTAGAATTCAAAATTGCGAACTAGTACGTAGTAGGTAGTTACACTAAAAGGTAGACAATTAGTACAACAATACGTACCGGTTCAATGTAGCCGCACCTCCTCACTTACAATAATGGAGACCTGCTAGAAGAGAACTCGAGAACGGAAAGCGAGACAATAACCCACGTAGGCGCCGCTGTAACGGGTTCTGGTAGTAAAACGCAGTAGAGGATCTAGATGCGTTTATTTGCCGAGTATTGCCTCACTTCCCTTGCCACGAGTATGACCGACCAACAACACGACACTGGCCTGAACACTAAGGGCTGCAGTCTCCCACGCTGTTCCCTCCGGTAGTGTGTAGGCAGGCTGCTCGGAGGCTGCGCGTAGCGGTACAGGTCCTCGCTGACGTTGGCTCAGCTAGCAGGCGCCGGCGGTGTGTGTACGATGAGCAGGGCAGGCCAGACTCTTCGCCAGAGGTGACGCCGAAGGCGATGCAGGAAAGTGTAGCGGTCTAGGAGCGTAGCCCGGAGCTTCCAAGGTGGACCTGGAACCCGTAGCTGGGACCAGGATACACGTAGATACGACGTAGGGTCAGTAGGTACGCTTAGTTATAGTAGGTAGGTAGTAGAAGCGACGTTAGAGTAGCGGTGCCGGCCTCTCTGTCGGCCCCTTTATATACCGGGCCCCCATCAGAGTTCGTGTTGGCGAAGCTTGACCAAATATGGGCAAAACTTGTGTGCGTTCGCGCAGCGGAATGTTGTTGAATTTAAAGATTTTAATTATGCAGATATTTAGTGTATGACGTCGTATAATTGTGTATGGTAAAAAAAATTTGTGCACGCAGCCATTATGGAGAAATTCACCAAAAACTGATTCCGCTGGGCGAACGTTGTCCTGGCGGAACTTTTTTTAATCCATTGACTTTAGAAGAAAAGAGATGTGTCCAAAAATTAGTGTGTATTTGTGTGTAATTGTGTATGTATGAATAAAATTAGTGCATGCATAAACTTCGGAGAAATTCAAGTTTCCGCTACGCGAACGTTTGGCCATTAGCTAGTTTTCATATAAAGCGCTTACATAGAGAGCTGTAGATTTTTACATACGTTGTTTTGAATTTGTTTATATTTGTTTAAAAAACAGATTTAGAAAAAGTCATAGGGCTTAAAAGATAAAAATATAAACGTAAAATACGCTTATTAGGTCTTAGTTCTTAAAGTATGCACTTTGCGGTCTAGATTTTCACGTTTATACAAACCTTGTAAGTGTCTGCAACATGTTGCTAAGTATCAATGTATTCATTCAACTATTCACATGCAAAATTTCATGTCATTAAATTCAGTAATTAAAGAAAAACAATTATAATACTGACGAAGCATCGAAAACCTACATAACCCGACAAAGTTCGGATAGCTACAAAAAAGCGGCCGTGCAATATATTTAGGTAACATCCCAAAATTTGCAGTATAATACCGGTATTGAATTGGCATAGGTGATAACAAAATTGTTGTTTCGATATAATTTATAGGTCATTTACTTTTGTACACCTTCTTTTTTAAATGTATTTGACTATGACAGAAAGTAGGTAGGTACTATTTACGTAAATTAGGGATTATTTAAGACAAATAAAATTCATACAGCTAATTTCTATTGAAGATTTCACGGATCAGGATTCTAACTATAGACCCCTTAAGGAAATTAAATAATTACCACATGTAAGTACTACTGTTTAGGTAAATATTTATCATATTGTAGCTTATTATTACACTATTTAACCAATGGACTAGGCATGCACGAGCGTTCCCCTTTGCAACTTTAGTGGATCAAACAATCTAATAACTAAAAAAAAACTACTTCTTGAATCAATATCTTAATTGATGTATACCGTTGTACTGGTAGTGACTTATGTATGTGAGCGTGTTCCCCCGCACCCTACCAAAATATGCAGAATTATTTTGTTCGAAGCGGTACGCTAGTCCTTTGGTTAAATAGTCTAAGTATTGTAGATATGAATTGATCAAAAATATTCTAGTATGAAAAAATAGACAACGCGCAACGAGCGATAGGCGGCTTCCCGCTTGAAACGGTACTTCCATCCTTAAAGAAAAGAGAGGGCAATATGTTTATTAAACCTATTTTAGTTAAAACACATTTAAGTCCATTGCTGTCGTTACAAGCGTTTGTTAACGTTATTATAATTACTTACATAATTAAATATTATATGTAATTCAAAATATTTTTGTACACGGATATTTAAAATTTCGATTTTTTCTAAATCTGTTTTTTAAACAAATATAAACAAATTCAAAACAACGTATGTAAAAATCTACAGCTCTCTATGTAAGCGCTTTATATGAAAACTAGCTAATGGCCAAACGTTCGCGTAGCGGAAACTTGAATTTCTCCGAAGTTTATGCATGCACTAATTTTATTCATACATACACAATTACACACTAATTTTTGGACACATCTCTTTTCTTCTAAAGTCAATGGATTAAAAAAAGTTCCGCCAGGACAACGTTCGCCCAGCGGAATCAGTTTTTGGTGAATTTCTCCACAATGGCTGCGTGCACAATTTTTTTTTTACCATACACAATTATACGACGTCATACACTAAATACCTGCATAATTAAAATCTTTAAATTCAACAACATTCCGCTGCGCGAACGCACACGCAAAACTTACGAGCGCGGACGATGGCCTTCCCTGATTGGCCGAGCGTATGGACGGTATTATGACGTACACTCGGTAGGTACAGGTCATACGCTACACAGTCTCACAAATGTAGCAAATAAACCTATCGAACAAGACAACACCAGATACGGCTGAGAACTTTCCGAATGATTTAAATGAAATACTCAATAAAGTTTTACTCGACTAGGAATGCACCCAAAACCCCACTTGATCAATATTACTCAAAAATGACTCCTAAATAAATTCTTTTGTTCAATTGCATTCCTGCATCATAGTTAAATTGTCTGTTTCGACATATAACATATTTGAGATGGGGAGTCAAATGTGGGCGTATTTAACTATGCGTATTTGGGCAGTAGATTGAGCTTGTAAAATGTTTATCACTTTTCTTATAATCAAACTAAGTCTTGAATACCGTAATGTTTATAGACAAAAATATCATTCTCTCCTTTCGGGCATTGTAAAGTTCTAAATTAAATGGACTTTTGGCCAGTAACTTAACAACTAGTGTCGAATAAAAACAACATCAAGAGGCATAAAATCCGAATTTATTTAAAAAAGAAATATTCCGTGATTTAACACTTATGAAGTAAGTAATCAACCTATCGTAACTTTACACGAGAGTTGCGTTTCTGTTTGTTCAGCAACCACTTTGATCAAGTTACTATTGGATATAACATTTCTAGGCTGGTAACCCGCCGTGACCCACGAGTCTAGTATTTCCGTACTTGGCAACATCGTTCTTAGTGTGTTCCTTATATAAATGTACGCTTGGGGAGAGTATTTATAGATGCCTAGAGCAAAATTCTTTAAGTCATCTGTCTGCCGCATCGGCATAGCCAAGACCAATCCTGTAGTGTCTTCTTTAATTTTATCTTGTAAAGACAGCAGAATCCTACACTTTTTCTTTCTTTTCTGATTCAAAACCTTTTTCTTCATCTCTATGATCTCCTTTATTCTTTTTAAGAATCTGTTCTGTCTATTATGAACCTTCATGTTGTATTTTAGTTTTTCCTTCAAGGCGACCGCTTGCCGCTGTAATCTTTGGACTTCGGAGAATAGTTTGAGCAGTTCGAGGTTTTCCATTTCTTTCTGAGGTACGTTTAGTTCTAGCGGTGGTGATTCGTTCTTTTCGTCTTCTTCATCGGTGGTCATATTTTCTTCATATTCCTCGTTGTCCAGGGTTTCTTCGTCGATATATTCCACCTGGTGATAAGAAAATTCATAAGTAAGTAATGACCTAATGACATTGGGTATAAGGAGTGATACAGTAGCATTAGAGTAGATATTCGTAAACTTAGTCATACGTTGCAATGCGCAGCCATAGCCGAGTGGAGATACCAACAGACTGACTGACTGACTCTGAAACAGACTGCCATGCAGAGGGTATCGGGTTCAAATCCATGGCACTACTAATGTATCGAAGTTCTGTGCGGATCAAATTGTTAATTATTGCTAGCTCGGTGCCTCGGAGAGCACGTTAAGCCGTCGGTCCCGGCTGTCATGTGGGTCTTTGACTGTCGTCACGGAAAGTTAGTTATTTAAGTAGGTTAAGACCAGTGTCAGTCTAATATTCCGACAAATCTGATTAGAGTAGTAAGCAAATCCCGGGCTCAAAGAAGAAAAGTGTTGAATGCTAATGGGATAACGCTAAGAAAGGGGTGCTTGCCTAAGAGCCTCGGAATGGCCTTACGATTCTTGACACGAGACAAGAACCGGGAGCGACAACTTTACGTGCTCTCCGAAGCACGTTACCGCTCTGATGTACCTAAATACCGCGCGGTCACCCATCCAAGTGGTGACCTATGGAAGCGTTGCGTAACTTTGCCGACAAGTTAAGTCACGCTAGGAGCGCTCAAAATATTTGTTCAATCTATCTATCTATATCGTCACGCCTGTCTCCCATTGGGGTAGGCAGAGACTATAGAACGCCACATGCTTCGGTTCAAACATACTTCTTTCGCTTCCTCGACATTCATTAACCTCATCATGCATGCGCGTCGGTTATGGGTACTTTTAATTTGGCCCTTTTTCAGTACGTCACCTATTTGGTCGGCGTACGTCCGCCTAGGGCGTCCCCTACCGACATTTCCATTCATTCTCGCACGATACACTCCTTTCGTATTCCTTCTTTCATCCATCCGTTCCAAATGTCCAAACCAACGCAACATTCCTTTTTCAACCTTTGTCACTACATCTTCTTTTAGACCACACTTCTCTCGTATCACACTGTTTTTCACTTTATCAATCAGCCTTACTCCGCACATACTCCTTAAAGCTCTCATCTCCACAGCATTGATTCTACTTTCATGCTTCTTCTGCCATACCCATGATTCACTACCATACATCAGTGTTGGCGCCAAAACTCCCTGCAGTATAGCAAGGCGAGCTTGCTTTGGGATAATATCATTGCTGATGATGGACTGTAAGGCGCCATTCACACAATTTCCTGCTTTCACTCTCCTTTCAATATCTCCCTCACATTTTCCATCTCTCGTAAACAAAGACCCTAAATACACAAACTCGTTCACTTGCTCCACTTTTTCATCTCCTATCATTACTTCACATTCAGTTACACTATCATCCCTCTCTATGACCATGACTTTGGTTTTGTTAACATTCACTTTCATACCTTTCTTCTTATACGCTTCATTCATCGTGGTGACCATCTGCTGCAAATCCAACGCTGACGATGCAAATAGAACCTGATCGTCAGCGTATAGCAGGGTCTTAAACACTGACCCACCCATTCTTAATCCACATTCAGACTCTTTCAGATCGGTCAAACAACTGTCCATGAACAGATTAAACAGCCAAGGAAACGCTACACATCCCTGTCTAACACCACGATCAATGTTAAACCAGTCCGTGTAGGCCCCGTTTATTCTGACACAGGCACTTGAATCCCTGTATAAGGATTCAAGTGCCCGTATCAGACTGCTGCTCACTCCATACACAGAAAGTGTTGACCAAAGTTCATCCCTCACCACTCGATCGTAAGCCTTTTCCAGGTCAATAAAGGCGCAGAAAACCTTCTGGTGTTTACTTAAGACTTTCTCTGCAATGCACCTTAAGGAAAAGACTTGATCCGTACATCCCATTCCCTTTCTGAATCCCGCTTGCACATCCCAAATTTTACTGTCCGTTTCAGAAATCACTCTTTCAATCAGTATCTTTGCATACAATTTGCCAACAACACTCAGGAGGCTGATACCGCGATAATTTTTGCATTCCTGCTGTGACCCTTTGCCCTTGTAGTGGCACAATAACGGCTTTGTTCCAGTCACCTGGTACACGACCGGACCGCCAACATTTATTAAACAGTAGATACAGCAGGCTTGCAGTGACGCCTTCGCCTACCTTGAGCATTTCAGCAGATATCCTGTCATATCCCGCAGCTTTACCCACCTTCATACTTTTCAATGCATATCGTATCTCTTCCATACTTATCCCTGTTCAATATGCCACCTATTTATTACGACCTAGTGTAAACTATCTAGGTCATTCATTATTCTATAATTCTATATAAAAATATATGCACTCAAAGATTAAATGCACCTGTATGTTGTTGACAAACTGGTGAGCATAATAAAAACCGCTCCATTTATTTTGGTCTCCATTAAAAGTATACGTTTTTACTTATATGACGAAAGCAGCTGGACCAATATAAATTGTTTACATATTTAGATCTGTATGATTTATCACTAAGATAGGCATAAGTGTATTCTCTTCGCAACTTATCGATATATTTTTGGACGGGGTTCTGAAAACTCTTCCATCAAGTGATTTTTTATTTCATCATCATCAGGCTGTATTAGTCCACTGCTGGACGTAGGCCTCTCTTATGGCACTCCAATGACCTCAAATTGCCTATAAAGTTATTTACATGATAGCAAAGTGTAAACAACCTACTTTATTATTTGCCTATATTTCAGTCTTTTTACCATCTAAAGAAGGCAAAACCGATTTTGCATTGTTCACTGACAGACAAAGGGGTTTGTAAAGGTCTCAGCCCACATAAGCGACGCCTCACACCCAACCAAAAGAATATCATTCAAATATGTGCTTTAAGTATTGCTCATTAGGTATTTTTTACATTGGCAGATAAATTAGCAGACAGCGCGCTGTCCGCCGTCAGACGCCTCGGTAGTCGAATGTAAAAAATACTGAGCAATACTTAAAGCTCATTCTTGAATGATATTCGTTTGGTTGGGTGTGAGGCGAGGTGTTTAGACCTTAAGTCTACACAAACAATTTGTCACAGAAACATAATTATAAGACAATCATAAACCTAAAAAAATTGTTTTAGCTATACAGTTTAGTGCAAAAATCTTAAAAGTAGAAATGCTATGTGTGTATTTCAGTGGTTTTCGGAAAGTTTAATACACCACTTGAACCGGTAGGTGGCGCTGTTATCGAGATACAAAAAATTACGGACATGTCGGTAACCACATCCGTAATAATTTTATAAATTCGAAATGTGTTTGTCCTTCTTTCACGTCACAAGGAGCGATATTATGGTATATTTTTGCGGCTGGAGACTGACATAGGCTACTTTGTAGCCCGATAGCCGATACCTACTGGCGGTATATAATATAATAAATAAATAACATTTTTTTATCGAGAGTTTCTAGTGTAAGCCTTGTTCACTATTTAGTCAAATTAATGTATGTTTTGTATTTGATTAATTTATCTTATCACCTAATTAACTAACAATAGTATGTGCTATAAGTACTCCAATGTTCATAATATTTATTAAGTTTGATATTAAGTAAAATTACCTAAATTGACTTGTAAGGCTATTTACACAAACTCTTCATCATCAGCGTTATCTCGGTTGACAGAATATCAGCGTTTCCATGGATCAAATGCTTATTACCTTTGCAACCCGATAAGACATAAGAATAGCCACAGCCGCATGCTTTATATTAGTGAAGCAGTTTATTTGAGGGTACTGACTCCCCAAATTTATTGACAAAAATCTGTATGACAGGCAGGAGCAACTTCTTCAAATGCTCTCTTAAGTACAGCGCAAGCAAAAACTAACAATTAATATGCACATAACTTTGAAGGCACTCTATTAGCATACTTGGCTATTGCTGTGTTTAATTTAGTTTGCAATAGTATGAGATAATAATAACGACTAACCTCCAAAACATGTCTGGGTAACTTGAGTGAAGGGACCGCTTTATCAATGAGAACCATTTGGTCTTCCTCATCCACCTTGAAGCAGTCTACAGAGAAATGTTGCAGGCAGATGTATGAGTAGTCTGTTGGCGTCCAGTTGTTTCTGCCTGTGAGGTCCGTCCATATCTGCCTGAGGCTTTGATCTTCTGGAAACCTGAACAAAGTTTCTGTTTTAACTTCAAGAATGCATATCAAGGGCAACACAAAATGTAATTTGTCTTTAGTAAAAATTGGGCAAGTGCGAGTCGGACTCGTGCACAAAGGGTTCCGTACCATCATCTATAAAAGAAAATCACATTCGTTGTATGTATACTTAAATACTTTTTAAGTTTCTACCTGTTTATTAAGATTGAGTAACAAATTGCTTAAAAATTACGTTTGTTGTATGGGAGCCCCCCTTTATTATTTACTTTTTTTTAATTTAATTATTTATTTTGAAAGGTAATATACAACTACATATTCTGTGAAAATTTAAAGTGTCTAACTGTTACAATTAGTAATTTTGAGCAAAAAAATACGAAAAAAACCACGTTTTTTGTATGGGACCTCCCCTTAACCCAGATAGACCGACCGACCCATACATGGGTTACAAGAAATAAAAAAATCTACCCTCATTATTTAATTTATTTATAACAAATAACGCATTTTTTTTAAAACTTTAGTCAATAACATTTAGTTGTAGTGACAAGTAACACAATGGTTTTATATGTTTCTAGATTTTATTGGCAAATGAAAAAATCTTAATTGTAAATTGTAAAACACATCTTCAAAAAAGTAAGTTTATATCACATTATTGTATTTATTCTAAAAATATAATAATAGAAATAAAAAATACGAAGCATTATAATATTTATATTGCTAACTAAATCAGAACAATTTAACTTTTTTTTACTTATTTTTAGTCGTATATTTTATGAACCCATATATGGGCCTGTCGGCACAAGTACAATTGTAATTTTTGAGTAAATTAAGTTGCTTTTTTTGTTATTTCGGATCGAAACCAATATCATTACATGAAATATTGAACAAATTAGAAAATACTAATTATACTGTCCAAGAATGCATCACATTCGAACCACCAGAGAACGCAAATGCTGCTGTTATTGAGGAAAATTCTGGAGAAGAGGATAATTTCATCATACTTATCATGCCAGGTTCTATCTTACGTGCACCTGCAGAGGTCAACTATGGAAATTGGGCAAGTTCTGAATCAGATAGTGAAGATGATATTCTTTTGGCTAATTTATAAAAGAGATCTCGCACTGAGCAGCCAATTCAACAGCCAAAGCCTTCTACATTTACCGTACGAGAAGATATCCTTATTCATCCTACAACTACGCAGAACAAAACCTAGCAGTGGAGAAATCGACATAGACCAAATGAGTACCCTCATTTTTAATCTTTGGAAGGTCCAGAAAATGAGGTGCGTTCTCCAATAAAGCATTTTGAGAAATTATTCAACGAAACTATTGTAAACTTATTGTGGAATACACGAATCTTTACGCTTCTCAGAAGAATATGTCAGGCAATGTAACTACAAGGTCTACAAGAGAAATGAAATGCTTCATTGGAATATTACTTTATAGTGGATACGTATCCTTACCAAGACGTCGTATGTATTGGGAAAACTCATCTGATTGTGAATATTCTCTTGTAAATGGATCTCTTTCTCGTGACATATTTACATAATTGTATATTGAACCATTTACACTGTTGTGACAACTGCTTGATTCAGACCCAAAGTCATAAATTCGCTGAAATAAGACCTTTATTTACCTTTTTGAATACTGTTTTCCAAGAAAATGCATCCTGCTGAAGAAATGCACACTATTGATGAGGCTATGATTTCTTATTATGGCGGTCACAATTGTAAGCAGTTCATCAGGGGTAAGCCAATTAGATGGGGATGTGAAAAACGTGGGCCTTGTTCAATGTCAAAAAGTCATCTTGAAGATTCAAGAAACGATCAACTGGGTCATCTAATATTATGTCAATAAAATTCTAAAATGCAAAATCTGTAAAAAGAATTGTAACTATATTTGCATGAAGTGTAACATACATTTACATCCTAAATAATGTTCTTTTTAATTACTTAGCTGTTAAATAAATTCATAAATATAATTCATTATTATAAAAGAGTTGAAATAATAAATATTTTCCATAAAAAAATGTTTATTTATATTTCCTTGTGTTGTTCAAAGCATAGAAGTAAAACAGTATAGTTATGCCGACCGACCCATATATGGGATGTAATTTTCCAGCTTTTCCGGGGGAGACTGTTTTTTTTTATTATTTTTTCTGATAAACTGGGTACTATCGAAAGCATATGTTAAAAAATCACAACTTTCTACGATAAAAATAGTTTCAGGTTTATCTGGGTTAATATTTTCATTGTATATTTTTAGTATTTGTTGTTAGAGCTGCAACCGAAATACATAATTTTTGAAAATTTCAGCTTTCTTGCTATCATGGTTTATGAGATACAGTCTGGTGACAGACAGACAGACGGACAGACAGACAGACAGCGGAGGCTTAGTAATAGGGTTCTGTTTTTTACCTTTTAGGTACGGAACCCTAAAAAACCGTTTCATTTGAGGATGGCTTCTTTGGTAAGAAACAGTTTCTTTTGAGGAGCTAGCCGGAGTCTTAGCCCTATCCCTGGATCAGCCTTATTATCATTTTTTAATACTAACAAGCAATATGTTTTAAACGAGGTTGGTACCTAAAAAATGATTCAGGGTCTAAGTTTTTGGAGTCTTCACATCCGAGCACAGCACACGTCTTGGTAATCTCTGTGTCCACATCTGGGTTCTGCTTCAGTTCCGGAGCTACCATAGCTGTTGAGGATAGAATTTATATCTGATTACCTTTGTTATTTATGACAATAAGTACTTAAAAATAAGATGTAGTGTTTTGTTTTGCTATAGACTACAATATTTTCTTAATACAAACTATGAAGTCTTAATATTATGTCCCTTTAGAGGTGGAATTTAGATAATCCTATGTTTAGATAGTGTCTTTCATAAAACAAGCAGGTTTATGTGCAAAGTATAAAGTTTTAGGTAAAAGTACACCCAACTCTTATGAAACTTACATCAGTATGTAAGTCAAACTATCATTTTAAACACAGAAATAGTCTAATCATAACCCATAGGACTTTAACATGATGCCTTCCTTCACAACAACCAAATATACAAAAAGGGAGCTACAGAAATTTATATATTTTAATACATTTTACAAACAACTTTTCTGACAATAATATAATAGTATTTATTCAAAGACATATACATATACATACATACGTTTGTTTTTTGGCAATAGGTATACTTTGTAAACCACAATTATTATTTGTCAAAATAATTTTCCTTGCTAATCTTATATCAGTGTGATAATATACTTCTAGACATCTTCTAGAGCTTGCTTTATGTCATGGAATATCAGTAGCAGCTATATTTGATTTCTCCCAGGACAATGTAGTTCTTACCTGTACTATAGCTTAGAAATAATCATCATATTCACATATGTTATAAAAATATTAGCAGCTTATCATTGACTTATTTGGTTATAATACAAATTAAAACGTACCAATTGGTGTAGATTTAATTTTGCCATCACTGATCTCAATCGCATTTTCCTTTATTTTGTACCCTTGGGTAGTATTCATCTGAAAGAAAAGTTTAATCTTAATTTTTAAACAGCTGGTATTTTATACATGTTTATTATGTTATACATATTTTTCGTACAGTAAATGGATATTTAAATTAGCACTCATTTAAATGTTAATCACCTTACGTTATAATGTAATTCTTTATTACGAGTTGGATTGGAATGGCCGGCAGAGAAAGCCTATACGAATAGGTTAATTTTTCTTCATTTATAACACTAAGATAACATTATGATAACAATGATACTCCACGGTTGGAATTATTAAAACTATAACACGGTAACGTTTAACAAATGACACTTTTCGAATTAATGAATTTTACAAATTCTAATCGCCCATTGAAAATTTGTGTCAATGAATGATTGATTGAATGACATATAAACAATTCATTGAATCTGTTCAAATCATAGAGATATTCTCTATGGTTCAAATTCGTAAGTTCATTCATAAGAATGATTTGAATAACGGAAATCGGTACTATAGTTATGATAATTAGTAAGCATCTCTATGTTAGTAAGTTTTGCGCGTCAAACACATTAATGTAATTAGTTTACGGTTATTTGAACAGAACATTATACCATAAAATGATTACCAAGTATGTAATGGATTAAAATATGTAGTAAAATAATAAATGTAAGTAATCTTTTACACACCCTATTTCATTTTAGTGCTTTGATAAATTAAAAACCGGTAAATGATGAAATAAACATAGACAATCTAGAAAACGCAGTGTTATGACTTGATTGACTTGACTTGACTGACTGATGTTTCTTGTTTGTCTTGTCATTTTTTCTATTGTACGTAATTTTTGACGAGACCTTTGTTGCTATCAATTGATGTTATTGAAAGTGCAATTAAAAAAATGGTCGATCCAATATTTGATTACCAGTTTAGGCTTATCCTAATCGGCGATAGTACAGTAGGGAAAAGTTCTCTTTTGAAATATTTCACAGATGGGAAGTTCGCGGAGGTGAGTACATTCGCCTTTGTTTTGATGTTATTTATACGAATTGTGTTGAAAATTGCGCGTTAAATTTTAGCTGTCGGATCCTACAGTGGGTGTGGATTTCTTTGCGAGGATCATAGAAGTACAAGATGGTACGAGGATTAAACTGCAGTTGTGGGATACAGCAGGACAGGAGAGGTTCAGATCTATAACAAAATCGTACTACAGGAACTCAGTTGGTGCATTACTAGTATACGATGTCTGTAATAGATCAAGTTTTGAGCATATACCTCTTTGGATGATGGAAGCAAAAAGGCACATAGAACCTCACCGGCCAGTGTTTGCATTAGTTGGTTGCAAGGTGGATTTGGTGGGTACAGATAATAAAAATGGTGCCAGAAGAGAGGTCTCATGTGAAGAGGCGCGAATGTTTGCAGAGGAAAATGGTAAGTTGCATCAATATTGTTTTCAAAATCTTATTAGTATGTATTTGTTTGAAATAGGTAACAATATTTTGTTATCAATGCTATGTAGGTTAATGATATGCTAACACAGTTTGATAAATAAAATTAGTTCAATGGATTCTTTTAGGTCTAATATCCTTCAATTGTATGTTGCTAAATATGTGATGATTTTTATCAACACATTTTTTATGTGGTTAAAACTTGTTTACCTCTTGTGTCATTTGGTGACAATATTTAAATATGAAGTCCCTATACATTACAGTAGAGTAGACATACCCAAGACTGTGTGTTCTCTTGCACAATGTTTGATTATATTGCATATACGCAAAACTACTTACAAGAAAGCTAATATTCAGTCAAATCCAGTTAGATTAGTAGGCTGAGCCCTGGGTTGCAACTGAAGTATCGCTAGCAGGATGATGATACACTAAACTACTTAAGTAAGCCGCAAAAGGCTTATGACCAAGTGATAATCCGGAGACAAGTATAAGTGACTGCGGCAATTTGAAATACATACCAGCCTTTATAGAATGAGTATTGAAACATTGTAAACATATTGCAATTCCAAAAACATCAGGGTATATTCAATGTTATTTTTTATCTATAAATAAATGCATATACATATGCCGTGTGGTTGACGGCTTAGAATACAAGTGTCACCACCCCCTATCTTCTCGTGGGTGTCGTAAGAGGCGACTAAGAGATAACACGATGCAAATACCATCTATGCGTGGAGACGGAAAACTCGACATCAAACCCTATACGACTGCCTCGTTGGTCTCACGGCATAAATGTGCGCGTGGGATCGGGAGGTCCTGGGTTCGATTCCTGGGTCGGGCAGGGTTATTGGGTTTTTCTGTTACGAAATTCTCAGTAGCAGCACGGAGTCTAGAAATGTGCCCGGTACGGCAATAGGCTCGCCCCTTATTATGTGGGACTAAAGTATATCTGGCGAAAAGTGGGTGTAGAAATACACCTCTGCCTACCCCTTCGGGGATAAAAGGCGTGACGATATGTATGTATGTATGTAAATAAAAACATAATTATTATAAAATGAAATCTCCTTTACATCCTGTCTATATAAACATGTTAAACTCAAAAACTGCATAATAGATTTTTGTATTATTTTCACCAATAAGTAATGTGATTCATTAGGTAGGAATTTAGATGTGTAATTCATGGGGGCAGCACCCCAGCAGACTATTGTGTACTTGACTACTCGTATTATAAAGTGCAGCTGTTGCATAATATTCTTAAAATTGTTTCTCAAGCTATACCTATATTACCTTAATCTTTGTTAAATTATAATTATGACATGTGGAGATGCCACAATCCTCTTTACGCAAATCATATTAATTTCATGGTCACCAAAGTATACACAAGTGTTCTTCTATCCTTTATATTGTAGTTATGCAAATCAAGGACAAAGTAAAAACATGTTTCATACAATAACTTTCTAAAAATGACATTATTTCATTATTATACATACTTGCATTACACATTGGACATACCTAATTCAATTGTTAGACTTGAATTTGTTGATAATTATCTTCAAAATTTAAAAGACAGTGCTGTAAATAATTTTAGAACATAATATTTATTCAATGCATTAGAGGATAATATTTAAATTATATTTGAAACTGCTTGTTCCATTTGAGTTACAATGCAATTCCTCCTAAAATCAAAATCATTTATTCATCTAGGCCACAAAGTGACGCTTATGAACGTCAAAATTTAAGTTAATTACTTAATGATTCTACATTTACATTTACTGCCACGTTCGCAATGAAATAGGTAGAACCACGAGAAAGAACGGGACAAAAAAACTCATGGCCACTCTTTTCAAACAAATATAATGGTGGTACATTTTATTTTTGTAAGGAGCTGCAACTGTTTCACATTGTAGACATCTACTAGTAAAATTTTTAGTAGCTATTGATATCATACTCAAGCAGTAAATGATGTTCATATGGGTTCCTATGTATCACTAACAAATTATTAATAATAATAATTGAATGTCTATACAAATATTATAATGTGGGTGTAATATTACACCTCTGTCTACCCCTTCGGGGATACAGGCGTGAGTCTATAAATGAATAAATAATATAAAGCTGATTGTTGAAAATCCATGCTTATATTTTAAAGCTAAAGAGTTTGTTTATGTGAATGCACTAATCTCAAGACCACAGGACTGATTTGAAAATTATTTTGTGTTGAATAGCCCATTTATCAAGGAAATCTATGAAACATCATGGCTTGTTGATTATATTCAGAGAGAGTAACAAAAAATAATAATTAAACTTAAACATAGGTTACATAGATAACGACAACTTCTTATCTTGTGGTAAAATGACTGAGAATATAGCAAAAATAACTTAAGTACTTAATTATTATTTGTTCAATGGACAGACAAGTGGACTGATATGGTGAAACTATAAGAGGATAAACCCTCACTTTTACACATAGTGCACTATTGAAGGGATCTCGCTAAAATGTGTTACAGATCGTTAAAAGATCTCTTCATGTATTAATATTATTTTTAGGCTAATACTAGGTTAAATTTTTTTTTTTTTTTAGATTATGTTGCCGACGTTCTCGTTAGGAGTACCACCATTGCCAATTTAGCCTTTAACGGGACTTCTAGGTCAAATCTCCTTAAGACGGTATTTTATCTAGTCAAGATGTTATAAACCAATTCCATCGCCTACGCGTCTGATTTTCGATTGAACGCGACTCTTCGAAAATGGTTCAGGAAATGCTAATTTCCGCCACTGCTTCTAATTAAGTCGGTAAAACTGTAATGCGTAACTGGATACTGGTTATACCATAATGACTAAGTAGATACACGCCTTCCTTTGTGTTATTGTAGCCATGTCGTGTATTCGATTCTCACGTCCCGCATTACAAATCAATCAATCAGTCATCTTCTGTATATATAAAATTCTTAGTAACCGACTGACAGCAAATGTACAGCGAAAGCTATAGGGCGAGCGAAGCTGAAATTTTGTACTTATGTTCCGTAAGAAACTTAGGGGTGCACTAAGGCAGAATTTTCCGAAATGACCACGAGATCGGGCTGAAAATGTTGAATAAAAAATAGTGCGCGGCAACCTCTAGTGTGTTAATTAAAGCCAAATCTATTTTGTAAAAGTATTTATACAATTAAACTAAACAAATCAGCGATAGCCTAGTGAGAAGAATTATAGACTGCTACGCAGAGGGTCTCGGTTTGAACCCCACGGCGACATCTGACTTTGAAGTTATGTGCGTATTCAATTGTTAGTTAGGTAATTTTTGCTTCTTCAACGTAGAAAGAAAACATCGTGAGGAAATTTGCATTTCTGTTTGTTCTCCATATTGTTCTCTTAAGACATGTGACTTCTGCTTGAAATGCTGAGTCCGATCCGGGGTTCTGTTTTTTTTTTGTTTGTTTGCCAACTATATTGACACGGTGCATGTGTGGTGGCAAAACAGCCTGTAAACCAAATATGGTACACGAGAAGCGGTGCCGCCGATTCCGTGTATTTAGTGTGTTTTAGAGAGAATGATGACTGTCTTATGAGTTATGACTTATGAGCGAGTGGTGGAGTCCAGTCATCTCGCCATTCCACCGCGTTACCAAAAAAATCCGTCGCGTTTGCCTCTAGTTGATACGCAACTATATCTAACTTTATACTATAGTCGATGCCACGTCATATCCTTATTCACATGCGGGGAGTCCCCGAATTTAGGATAATGACCATTGAAATTCATTGGTTGGTTATCTATTATATGTAAAGTATATACCTAATCTCTCCCCGTAGTAATTGATTAATAGAGGTATTAAATAAAAGGACCTAAAAATGTTTTTAATTAAAAACCTGTGAACGTAGAAATATTCCGCATGGTTAAGAAACGACAAGTCAACAATTCAAACCATATTGCGACGTTAAATACATAGGTACAAACTACAATGGCTCTTAAGATCGACATAGATTCGGTCATAAAAATGACAAACAAACAAGTCCTTTATCATATTACCACGGATGTATCGCCAGAACTGCGTAAAAAACATCACAGACTATCTTCCTAGTACGTACAAGTTGTAGCAAGAATATAGGCGCCAGATATTTTTGTTTTTATCGTACGAGAGTCAAGGTTATGAGACGAGTATTATTGGCATGTCGTATTTATCTTCCGAGTTGTTTTAATGCCATATTGGTAATGTATGCGGCTCTGTTAATGGCGGTTGGAAGGTTACGGAGTCCTTGGCTAGGAGAGGCAGCTGATAATAAGGTCTTTTGTGTTTACTGGAGAAATTGGTACAGGGAATATTCAATACTTTTAAGGTTTCGCGACTTGTACACATAGTAAAGTTTATGTAATGTAAGTATGTCGCGTAATTATTAGAAAATATGTGTACAATACCTTTTATTTCCTTCGACGTTTCGGCATGGATCACACCGCCGTGGTCACGAGATGACAGATAATATTCTACAAAAAGCATGTAAGTCTTACCTAGGCATCTAAGGATATTTCTACAAGAAAATCGTATAGCTCCAACCTAGACAGTAGGCATTGGCACTTGGTACATGATAGGTGGGTGAAGTGGTTTAAGTGAAAGTATAGCCACGCCGAGTTCTTTTCTTGTCTTCGCATGAGACAAGGCTTAATGATCTAAAATCGTCATTATCGTCCTAGGGTTCCCGGTTGCATCCAAGAATTTTGCAGTCCGCTTTCTAGTTAAACTTTTAAACTTATTTAACAGAATATTTGCTTTTCCACGGAGCCGCCGTAGAACCTCTGAACCCCTTGACGATTTCAAATGACAACAATAATTCATAGTTGCCGTTATTACACTTAAGATTACAGTATTACGGTAGGTAAGGTTCCTCGCGACACAGAGCTTCGTAGGTTGGTATCTTTTGAAAAACAAAACAGATTAGCTTAGATATACAGAGAGACCAACAAGATCTATATCTCATTTGCCTAGCGGCCATTTTCAATATTCGATCCATACATGGATTTTGAGATTCGAGGTTCGTGTTTGACATATTTTGTATGGAGCTTATGTCAAAAACGAATCTAAAATCTACAGATCTATCTATAGATCGAATATTGAATTCCGTAGTAAATGGTCCCGAAACTAAGTAGGTATAATTATTTACACCCAAAATCAATTGCAGTACAATTCAACCCTACCAACCCACTTAGCCCGTTATTTGATAATAAACTCGGACATTCATTTTATCGGTCTCATCGTACGAAAATCAATACGTTAGGTTTGACATAACGATAGATATATTACATAAATCGGATGACGTGTCGAAACGATGTACACCGAGGTCAAGCAACCCGGCGCCATTACGTTTTGGCGTGGGTGACCGTGGTTTTGTTTACACTTAACAAGCACCTACTTAGGTAATTTGGTAATATTTGTTTACCTAGTTTGTGTGGTACCTACTTGCGCTTTGGAAGGTATTGATCGCTTTTTTGTTTTGTGTTTTGTCACAGAAAATTAACCATGTTCGGTCTTCGAAGTTTTCTTTGTTTGAGCCCTGCTATCGTGCCGAAAAAGGATACAAAATTTGTCTTGATGTTCAAAGGTGTTATGGTGCATCCAAACCGCAGTTACTACTGTTGGGGCTACATTTTGAAGCACGACAACATTCAATCACTTTCAGCAACAATTTATGAAGCTAATTCGAGTGTATTGTTAAAGAATTTTGTGCTCTAACATTCTGAAATTCTGCTCAACAAAAAGTATTAGCGGTGGATGCACCATTACTCTGTACACCTAAAAGAAATAATAGTCTTGACATTTATGTTCCTTTTTGTGCACCAAGCCTTACTTCTCTTTACATGTCTTCTTTGCTAAAAATATTTCCACATACGAGAAAGACAGAGACAACATATTTTACGGACATTACCCGTAGAGTCGTATTTCCGGTTGCATAGTCCGCCTCCACGATTCACCTCCTGTTTGATGTAATTTAATGACGCTTGACGAAACTTCCGCCATAGGACTGTCCTCGCCGTGGATTATTTTAAGATGTGTGAGGAGTGTTTATTTGTTTAGTGTTAGGAGATCTATTTGAGGCATGGAACTCGTGGAAATGGAATACGGAATCTTAGTCATTTTCGTATAGCATTTCATTTTCGTTTGCCTCGAATTTAAAAATAAAATTGCGGTTTAATAATTTCTTGATATTCTAACGGTACTGTAAACATGTTTACGTTTACGTACAAAATAGTGAAAGAGCAGAGATAGCTCAGTGGGCAGACCAATAGACTCTCCGGCGAAGGATATCTGGTTCAAACTCACGGCGAGAACAAGTATCTAATTTTCGGTGCTATTCTAACCTTATAAAATTTTCCTTATAACTGCAAGTTACAAAACAAATTTAAAAATTATTGTGGATGTCTATTAACTCTTTTTTTTATAGGTAGATACTTCTGTTAAAAATCAATCGACTAGTTTAAAGGAAAATAATCCTCTCATTCTGGAGTATCGTTCTTCTATTCGAGCGATCTAAGCTGTATAATGTATTTCTGAAAATATTCTCGTAATCATGAAGGTTATCAATCATTCAAGACAAATTACACATTGTGTTGGAAAACCTAGACGTATTACGTATGCATGTAGGTACACATATCATATTATTATCTATATGTAAACATACCAATGATAGTTTAATAATTCCTAATATTTGTCGTAATTAATCTATTCATTCTCCTTCAAAATCCAGCGAAATCGGTACAATTATTTTCTTGATAAACAATTATTTTCGATACAGGCGTTTAGTTGAAAGTACCAAACGGATAGACATCCTGTTCTAACGCAGTAGATAATAAGAAACCACTGAATACTAAATGTATTTTATTCATGCCATTATTATCATTAAGTTACTTAAGATTTGCAAAGGTATGAGTAATACTCAAAACTGGCAGTGCGGCGTGATTTAGATATGAAGTCAATTAATCGTGTCATCATGCGGCGTGCATTAAGATATGATAATGTAAAACAAATAAGCTTGGGGAGATAGATATAATAAGATACGGAGATTTTTATAATTTGCCTTTACTGGGGATTTCAAAACAATAGACCAGAATCACTTTCACAATCATCATCATATCAGCCGAAAGCTGGACATAGGCCTCCCCCAAGACTCTTCACATGGTCCGATCTTGAGCCACTCGCATCCATCCGCTGCCCACCATCCCACCAAAATCGTCAGTCCACCATGCGGGAGGCCTACCTCTGCTATGACGTCCAGTGCGTGGCTGCCACTACAGAAACACTTACTAAATACAAAATTATTTTTAAATTTTTACTCACAACTATTTCTTAAAATATTTTTTGTATAGGTAATATGTAGATCACAGTTTAAAATTGTTCTCGTTCTTTCTAGGATTACATCACGTAGAAACATCAGCAAAGACAGGTCTAAACGTCGAAGAGGCGTTCGTTCTAGTCGCTCAGGAAGTGTACAACCGCATTCAGACCGGTGAATATAAGGTAGAAGATGGCTGGGACGGAATCAAGACTGGCTTCAACCGGCCCAACGGCATGGACTTCAACCTACTCGAAGCAGAAACAGTGCAATCGACGTGCTGTTGAGTTACAGTGTATATATGACAACGCGTATAGTTATATGCAATGTGTAAGCATAATTTTATATATAACGTTCTTTGGAAATATCTGCTCAGTGGTCGCAAACAGGATATTTATTAAGGAGTCCCTCACATTGGACATGCGCGTTCCTTGAGCGTGCGTTCGGCGTTCACTTTGTACTACAGAGTGAACGCCGGGCGTCCGCTTTAAGAACGCGCACGCCAAATGTGAGGTCCGCCTTAAAGGTAAAGGGGTAAGGATTGACAATACCGTTCTCTTTAAGGATTGGGCAGCGATTGAGTTCATTAGAATTAAAAGACGGGCAGCATAGTATTTATTTTCGAAGCTTTTCAGAAAAGCTATTCCGTATGAATGTGTTAGTGTCAATTTTGCTGCGAAATTCGTAGAAGACAATACAATCAAGGTTACTAACTCCACCACTTGTTCTGATCTTAGGGGTTTAGTCCAAGTTCAGCCACCGTACGCCTCATCTCGGTAGGAAAAGCAATAGGTGGGCTGATTGACGGGCTTCAGCGTTCGAGCCGTTTGAATCGAGGTGACAAAGAGTGATGGCTAAACTTTCAGATTAAATATAATGGCTAAAATAATGCCCCGTCTATTTCCAGATTGTTTCCGATTGTTCTTATTCTGAGTATTTCTGAGTGCCAGTTTTCTGCAGCAAGTATTTCCATAGGACTCTATATACATTATAATTATATAAAGAAGTAGATAAGGTGTGGCGTCTACTGTACAGCTCGTATGCAGGTTCGTTATGAAACGGGTTAGAGACATGGTGGACTCTAGTCTTTAGACACGAAATGACCACCTTACCAAAAAGTCTAAGTCTAAGAGGAAAACTGATTGATTGTTGATTTCGTGATAACAGAGTTTTTGAACGTTTAGGATATTTTTTTCCAATCCACATACCCAGCTGGTGCAAATTGGTTCAAATCGTGCAATTCCGAGATGGCCCAAATTGCAATTTGCCTTTATTGCAGCATTTTTTCTTTAAAATCTTGTTCAAATGTGTCGAATTAATAATAGCACTTGGTTTCAATCCCATTTGCGAAATAATTTGGTCATTTTGCACCTAAACTCTTAACAAGACCTTTTTAAACTGTGCACTTAATGAAAAGGGAACAAATTCAATATTACTAAGATGAAGACTTTTTAAAGTGGACGTATTGAGACTGAAGGCGATTTAATACATTCGACGTTCCAATGCTATGGACAGTTTCATACGGTGGCCAAAGGGACTGCTAAGATATATTTTCAGACTTTGGGGCATAAGCAAATATTGCAAACTGAAGTAGAGTGATACTGTCATAAGACTGGTATTGTGAGTGAACAGCTCTGGAACTATTTCTATATAGCTCTGACTGGGCTGTTACGAAGAAAGCTCTCGCTTCTTTCCTGTAACCTGGATGGGAGCCTATTTCGTATGTAGTAATGTTAAACTTCTCGTATTACTGACGCACATAGACAATGATAATATTTTATCATGAAAATATCGAATAGGCAATAGACCATTCCTTTGTCACAGTAGTATTTAAAAGAAAATTGTCATGTCCAAGAGTATTTTTACCGCGAAACTATCATAAAATGCTAATTCAAGGTTCTTCTTCATTGCTATTTTGAGGAAATAATTTAATATTGATGGCATTGCGTTCTATTTCGGGAACTCATAGCGTAGGTCGCTACGCAAGGTGCTTGCACAGACATTTTGCAAAATTATCGGTAATTAGAACCCCTTTTTGGACCACCATCTGTCAAGTAGTTAGTGGACTGACGTAAATTAAGCGCAACTGTACTTGGGGCACTTCAAAAATAGTCGATTGAAGCAAATAAGCTATATAGGATGAAATCGTTTACGATAAGTCCATGAAATGTGTTCGAATATCAATACATGCAACATAACGCAGGCTTTATTATTTCTTCGACTTCCCGGGCTGGTCTAGCGAATCTGCCAAGGTGTTCTATTTTATAGAAGTTAAATCAGTAAAAGCGGACCACGCTTGGGAACCACTACCTCTATCCCCTCTCCTGTGAAAGAGCCTGAGCCTGTGTTAGCACAAAAGATAGTCTTTTAAATAGTTACTGGATAGTGTTTTTTTCTTTTGTTACTTTTTTAATCCACCATGTCTCTAGGACGTCCATGTTCTGTCTGTAGCATGTCATTCATAGTTTTACTTATAAACATTATTTTGGTTTTTATGGTCATCAGTTTAAGATTATTTTGGTATGGAGTGTGTCTCGATGGTATAATGATATTTCATTTAATATATTTTCTGACGTATGACCGTCAACTTACGAGCTAAAAATAACTACTTAATATATTAAAATAAGTAAGTACAATGGAACATAAAATGTAAAAGACATGATATAAAAGTACATACATACATATAACTATTCAATTAATTCACGGGGATATAATCATATGCAATAAAAAAGTATAATATATTCAATTAAAATCATTTAGAGAATTAGCGTTTATCTTAATATATAACATCCTTGCGTTACTGACTGACTGACAGACACGCTACAGCCGAAACTATTGGGCGCAGGAAGCTGAAATTTGGCATGTATGTTCCTTGGGGACCGTAGGGGTGCACTAAGAAGGGATTTCCCGAAATTCCCACGGGATCGGCCAAAACGGGTAAATTTAAAAAAAGTGCAGGCGTACCTGCTGGCGTCCTCTAGTATCAGATAAAATCATGTTAGTTGATTTATATCAGCGATGTTCGGTTATCATCACAAAAACGTGTGACTAAATACAAAAGTTGACGTTTTTGCTGTCAATTAATTATTCGGATCGTAATCGACTACTCAGAATATGTCATTTTTAATGTGGTAGCTGCGCGTAGGCTACATTTTTATGCGGCTAGTGACCATGTTTTTCGCATCCCTCGAACAAATATTTTTGATAATCGCATGTCGCTAATTCATACACCGGAATTACTATAAACTACATAATTTATTTCATAAAAAAATCACGCAAACTTACGTGCATGTTAATTACTAAATAGAAGTCTTTATAAGTGGATTTTTCCCTCTGTAAAATTATAATTTTACTTAAATCAACTCATTTCTAAGGTTTCGGTTTTAATATAAAAATAATGTTTATAAGCGAAATATCATCACAATTTATTCTTACCTAAACTTTACCATTTAATATTTTCGAAATAAATACCTGCTATTTATTAATTTGCTCAATTCATAACGAGCTCTAAAACGTAAAAACTTTACATTGTACTGGTAAATATGATTTGCAATTCAAATATACAATGTATAAACATGCAAAGATATACAGTTGTTCAATAATAATAATAATAATAATTTAAATATATGACATTTTATTGTTTAAATTTTTATTATTTTTACTTATTGTTTGCAACATGTATTTTACTGTGTATTAGCATGTAAAGTTGTGAGTACGATGTGGGCATTATTAAACATATAAACAAATAGTTGTGGCAACCTGTCTGATGGCTTAGGCTGACATGCTTATGCATACACCTTCTGATGGCGTGGAGGCATAGTGATACAGATCGTGCTGGCTCCCTCAATTAAGGTTGAGCCGTACGATTGCTGTTGAATGCGGGCCATCAGTGGGCCGAGTCAGTCAAAAGCGTCAGATAATATACATTTGTTCAAGTTTTATTTATGGAAATACGTCCATTATAATTTCCTGTGCCTAATCAACCAAGGAGTACGATCAATGACGTTTTTGATAACATTATGACTAACCGGAAGTTGAATGTATGGTTCTTTCATTCACTCAATCTGGCTGCGGTTTAATAACCCAATGCTGGGTAACATTGACCCTGCCTAAGATGTATAAATTGCAGACTGCAATGCAAATGTATACCTTTTCTATTCATAAAACTTAAAACTATTTTTGCGAGTAATCTTCTAATACAGGAAAAAAATATTATAGCACTTTGCTGTAAAGGACTCGATATCGAGCTGAGTGTAAATATTGTAAAAAAATATATAGCCCATATGTTATAAAGTATTTTGTATAAAAAATATGATCCAAATGCCACATGTTTGATGGGACAAAATATAATTTGTTATGACAACGATTTTCCTTATTCTCTTTCTGTACATCTATGATAGAAAACTAGAAACAAATTCGTTTCTTAGACGGCTTTATAGTCCGAATCATTGATGATACCCAAATGGAACTAAAAAAGTTGTTTCAAGAATAGCATTGTACGCATGACGGCTTTTGCTAGCTGTACTGTGTCCACATTCATTCTTACGTCACCGTGCAGACAGCATGCGAGACTGACAGTCTACCTATTGCAAAGTTGGTCTGAGGTCACGGACTTTTTAAACCACATATATAACGAAGAAACAACGTTAAAATTACTCGAGATACCTTTTAAATTGTGAGAGTGAATTGCAACAGTTTCAGTTTAGCTTAGACTGATCGTATGACTTTCAGTTTGATGTAGAAAACCGTTTGCATTTCAAATTGAATAAATGTATTGAAGACTAGGTGATGAAACCCGCACTTTTCATAGATTGCACTGGCAAACATCAATCATCCCGTGATCGATTGACCGCTGTTGATGTAATGAGAGTAACCCATACCGAATCTGCGGGAAAAATAGGACCTTTTATTTTTAAATAATTACATGTTTGAGGCATACATAAATATTGGTGAAAGTCCCATCAGAAGTGGCATTTGGACCGCTTTATACATTACGCATGTAATTGGAACCAAAGAAGTCGAAAATTATCCCTACGATGTTGTTTGTTTCATACTGTAGTTATACTTGTTTCACTAACATTTACTTAAACGTAAGTTAAATATAATATTGTACCTGCAACACCCTGTGTAATCATTTAAATTGTAATTATTTTATTAATGAAACCATTGTAAGCTATGGTTATAATTGTCTATGGAAATTGAGTTTTTAATTGTAATTATTTGTGCAGTGAAAACAACATGTAGGTTTGACTACAAATAAATATAAATTGTGAGTTTACTAACCATAATTAAATATAAACGTTAGGCATCAAAATATTTTGTCACACGCATTGTATAATTATGTATAATTATTTTTATACTAATATACCCATATGTACCTAAACGTAGCGTCAATCGCTTGCAGATGTGATCTTATAATTTTGTAAAAATAATATTTATTGCCGTCCATAGATTCTTGGACATTCATTATTATATGCGTGGACATTTTAACGGTTTTCGATTTTTTAATTCAGACGACAGATTTATCACACTACTTAGGGTTTTGTTGTACTGAATCTTCACAAACCAGAAATGTAATAATTAAGTTATTAATTTAGTTTAATTTATAATTATACTTATAATCTTCATCCACCTACATTGAGCAGTAAGACGGGTTAATGGAATAGAAAATTACATAGGTATATCTCGGTACTAAACCATGTTTTAGCGCTGCACAAAACACCTTTCCTAGTGCATATTTTCGCAATACAAACTCTCAATTATAATTCCTCACGAAATTGTCTTAAAATAGAATTTGTTGAAATTTTATCAAAAGTAAGGCACTGGTATGCGTAATTCAGTTTAAGAAATGTTTCACGTAACATTTGAAAGTTACATAATTTTGAATCTAAGATCATTGCGTAAGACTAAAAGATAACAAAAATAATGTAGTGTAAAGACAATACCTATTTAGGATTGTCGAGTAAATTTGGTAATTTTTGACAAAATGATTTAAATGTTATATTTTAATCTTATGTTCTCGGTTTGTTTTATTCGAGTAGCTTATAATATGCTGTTATAATAATGCTTTATATGAAGTAAAGTTTTTGTTAGTTACTTATGTTGTTTTATTTCAATAATACATGTGTGTATTTACTATTACCCTAAGACAGACACAATATCATCTGATTCCAATCTAAGCAGAGTCAGTAATGATGTAACCAGGTAACAAACCTACTTTACTCCCAAATAAGAAGTCATAGGTAACCGGTTTTAATCTGAAACTGTTAGTAGTGTTGACTGCCTCGTTGGTCTCGCGGTATAAATGTGCGCGTGGGATTGGGAGGTCTCTGGTTCGATTCCCGAGTCGGGCAAAGTGTTATTAGGTTTTTCCGTCAGGAAATTCTCAGTAGCAGCTCGGAGTCTGGTAATGTGCCCGGTACGGCAATAGGCTCGCCCCCTATTACGTGGGACCTAAAAATTCATGGTGAAATGTGGGTGTTATATCACACCTCTACCTACCCCTTCGGGGATACAGGCGTGAGTCTATAAATATATTAGTAGTGGTATTCAACTATCTTACATTCTTAACAATGTTAACAAGTGGGGAATAAAAATAGGCACAACATCTATACCTAAGTTGCTACTAGAGCTGTAGGCAACTGGCTAATCTCCTAATCCGCCACCGACTTATCCCATGCTTATCCTATGGCCACGCTGTAAAGAAGTAGCTGTTCTATTCTAGGCAATTTAATTTAACTTATAATTAAAGTGTTATGTACTTATTTGATTCCGTTGCCATACCAGTGAACGAAGGACATACCTTCCTTAAAGTATTAAGGAAGGTCAATGAAGGTATTAAGGAGGGCCAACGTTTAGGTAGCTGTTATTTAGTTGCAAGTAGAAATAGTAATTTCTACTTGCAACTAAATAACAGCTACCTAAACGTTGGCCCTTGGAAGTTAGAAACACGTAAAACCTTTAACCTTTGGTTTAGTCCCGGCCATAAATAAATGTCATTGATTGCTTCATGGCCGGCTGTGTGCCTTGGTGGCAGTCGGCTGACTATATCCTGATCAAAACCATAAACTACAACCCTTCGGGTTACAGAGGTCATTCTTCGCAAAAGCTGAAAACAGCCAAATCTGGCCAAACTAGAATGTGGAGTCGGGATTTCAAGGTGAAATTCTTGATAATCATAATGCAAACCGAGGTAACGTAAAGATGTTGATAGCATCTAGGAGAACGGTGAGATGATGATGACAATGTAAGCCTGTAAGGTGAAGACATATTGTCAATGCGGGATACTTACGAAAAATATTAAATAAGACTTCGTATGTTTACCAGCATCCTGTGATGGTAAACATAAGAACAAGTGATGAATATGAAGGGAGAGGGAGGCCAAGGAAAAGATGGATGGATTGTGTGAGGATGGATATGAAAGAGAAAGGGGTAAATGATCAGATGACGGGCGACAGAAAAGAATGGAAGGGAAGGACGTACTGCGCCGACCCCAAATAGATTGGGACCAGGGCAAGAAGATGATGATGTTTACCAACACCCTGCACCTAATGAACAATTATTTACTGTGAACATATTGTTGTTTCCAATTAATTAGCATTCAAATGTAGCGTCTGTTTCTACTTATCCGACTGTCTTCACACGACGTTCCACAAATCGTCATATCACTCAGACAACAGATAATTTAATGTTAATTACTTATGTTATTTACCTATTACATAAATTGCGCGTTTGTAATTAAGATCACAACACTAGACAGTAGGTCAAGTAAATGACCTAATTTGAAGTGAACGTTATTAGGGCATAAAGTACCTACCTAAGATATCATATGTTGTATGTCATTCATAGTGATACAGTGGTAACTTGATACGATACTGAGCGAGAAATATGTTGATAAATGTGTAGGAAATATTGTACACTGCTACGTCAAGCTAGGATTTTGGTACTTATTTCCTACGCCATAAGAACGTTACAAAGGCAGAGATAGCCTAGTGGAGATACCAACAGACTGCCATGCAGGGGGTATTAGGTTTGGATCCACGGCGCGCACCAATCACTTTTCGGAGTTATGTGCATATTGAATTGTTAATTATCGCTTCTCCCATGTCTCGGAGAGCACGTTAAGCCATCGGTCCCGGTTGTCATGAAGATCTTTGACAGTCGTTACAGGGCGTCAGTACCTTCTAAATAAACTGACACTAGTCTAAACCATGGAATATCGCTATCCCTTCGGGTTGCAGAGGTCAGGCAGGCAGTCGCCCCGTGGAAAAGCTAATATTCAGCCAAATCCGGTTAGGCTAGGAAGCGGACTCCAGATTGAAAACTGGGATAACGCTAAGAGGATGATGATGATGAAGAACGTTACAAAGGTCAAAGTGTCTAGCTTGACTTGTTGCCGTCTGTATGTCTGTGGTAAAATAGTAGAAATTGACAGAAGCAACAAAATCTGTCATTATGGAGAGAGTATAAGAGTGTGATGGGGCCTAGAATACTCCCCTGCGCGATTCCAGAAGACATTGTGGTTTGTCACATGATTCTCTCTATGACTTATTTTACTAAGACTAGTCACATTCGCATTCCCCCTTCTTTGTCACCTGTGTAGGGTAACATTCACAATCGCGGTAGTAGGTATATTTATTTTCAAGAATTGGTATAACTGTACCTACTGTAGTACTGGAGGTTAGGGATTTTGTGGTGAAAAGACGCGTCTTTATATAATTATAACGCCTGCATTTTCCGTGGCTCAAATAATATAATTATAATGCGAAGCAAGTAAGTAAGAACAAAATGCTCGGTAATCCAAAAATATAATTTAGGTTAATTATTATGCAGGTCAAGTAATTTTTACTGTTTATTTTTAAGAATATTACACTTATTTTTTTAGAATATAAATACTTTGGTAATATACCTACTGTGTGTATTCGTTGTTCAATAAAACTAGGTAGGTAAACAACCGGTACCGACATTTCTTCACGAGTTAATAAATTACGTTGCGTAATTGGTATTCAATTCGCACTCCAGTTTTATGCGTGCTTAGCCATTGTAACGGATAAGATAATATGTTACAACTGTTACCTAACAGTGAGAGCTTTCTAAGGTTACTTTTAAATATACCTATTAATTTTGTTGCGAAACGCACAGTTTTGATCGTGCAGTCGCGCCTTCGATTGTGAATATTGAAAATATGTAATATACCTAGGTAAGTATAATAGAGTACAATTGGTACTTATAGGTACCTGCGCACTTCTGTGGGTGAAACTACGTGGTACAGTGCTTATATACCTCGTCGAGGACCAGTCAGTCATACAGTCTATTGCTAAATATCTTGACAGCTAATTATTTCTACAAAAAAAGTAGCAAAAGAGAGAATGCCTGCTGTATAGGTACCTACTAACGTATAGAAAGATAAGATATGAAAATTCTAAAAATGTTTGACCGAGTGACAAAACTAGAAATGCTATGAGTAAATATTAGGTTTGGCCTACGTATAAAATAAAAAAAATACCAAACTCTGCTCGACGCCGCGGCCCTAAGTAGTATGGTTTGAGAGATGGCGGTGAAGGCCATTTACTACTTCGCCGTCTCCTTATTTACTGCTTTACAGACCCCTTGTGTGAGCGACGATTCAAGGCCTCTCGCAGAACGAAAGACAAAACAAAGGGTGGAAGTCTGTGTCATCGAGAAGGTTAGGATGCCACGACGTTACTCCAACCCCTTCTAAGACTGGACTTACCGTCAAAATTCATGCAAGTTTGTCACAGTAAAACTAGAAAGTTTGATTTAAACGTGTTGCAAGTTCGTAAACTTGATATTGTAAGTACAAAAGGTGTACTACCTAGCCAAGCCGATGGAAGTAGGCACTTGAGAACTTGTAAAATATATTTTTCGCATAACTAACACGACAAAACTAAAATGCTGAATTGATCGAACCCTTCACCTGCTTTTATCTCGCAAAATTCTGATGGTGGTTAATGATGGGTTAATTAATGCATTCATCCACATTCATCGTTTCATCCATCCATCAGCCAGTCAGTTCTTATATCTCTATGGTCAGTCCAGTACCATAGAGTGATACAGAGTATCTATGTTTGACCATAAACAATGTGTCATTTTACGTTTTGTCACCGTAAACAGCGTTGCCAGGTCTCCCGATTTTCCGGGATATCTCCCGATTTTATGTAATATCTCCCGATGTCCCGGATTCCCATTCAAAACTCCCGATTTTTTAAGAACTTAAACCGTAGCTTAAACTTTCTTTACGAAAAAGCTGCGTAAAACGAAACAAAATGTAAAATACATTACTTAGTAAAATGCGTAGACCTAACTATACTTTAACGTAATGAATTAGAGTTGATTATTCTAAAGCAAAGTTTTGACAGTTCTAGTTTCCTACTTTTGCAATATTGCAAAGCGAAACAAACCGGTTTTTGCTTTATTTATCCAATTAAGACGCATAGTTCAATAAGTAGCTGATAGGATAGATACAGTATTTTTAAATGGATCGTATTAAAAGAAGACTCAACCAACCAACCAGCAGAAGTGAAGTGAAAAACTGATAGAAAAGCACAATAAAACATTTATTGAGAGACCTTGTTTTACTTAATTTTAAGGAAAAATGTATCTCCCGATTATTTTCATAATGTCGCAATACATCTCCCGGATTTTTATTGATACTCCTCCCGTATTTCAAAAATTGGATCTGGCAACACTGACCGTAAATGACTTATGGTGAACGCACACTTATCCGAGCCGAACGCGTCGAACGCGTCGAAGGAAACGAATTTTAGAATTCTTTATATGAAATCTCATGAAACCTCGCACACTTGTCCGCGTCCAATCGTCCGAATCTGGAAGCACCTCAGAAATCCTCGAAGAATTCGAATGACGTCATCAGATTCGGCGCGGTTAGTGCGGTCGATTCGAGTAGGGTATGACAGAGCAACGCACGAGTACTATATCCGCATTGTTTCTTCATCTTCCATTAATAAAGCATTGATAAATAAAAACCTCGTCAAGATCCATCACAATTCACATGCAATAACAGTGCGACAGGCGTAAAGGAAATGGAAACCATTTGTTCGATGCGCTCGATTCTTTCGGCGCGGTCGATTCTTGCTAATGTGCGAGGCCTCCTTGACTTCCATTCGTTCGACGCGTTCGGCTCGGATAGGTGTGCGTCCACCTTTAATGACATATACTTGACAGCCAAAACATTCCGTGTCTGAACAATTATTGTCCTTTTTCGTTACTTACGAGTGAAATAGCTTTATACATTTTGCTTCGCAGACAACAGAGATAGCCACAAAATAATGCTAAATATGTAAAACTTCATTGCCCCAAATCCAATTTCCAATCAATCGATGAATCGAAAACAAATTATTACTCCGTTTTCGTACACTTCTCCTAGCGAAATTAATTAAAATTAAGATAGTTGTAAGCTTTTAATTAAATGATTAAAATATTAGTTAAACAAATTTCTTGATAAGGTATAGAAGCAATGTCGTCGAACCGTTCAAAATCATCAATTTTAGACAAACCTCTTAGTAAAGGCAAAGGGGAGGTTTCATTATCGTTTTATGCACTTCTATTCTCGGAAATAGTGCAATATTGTCAGAACCGTTCACATTCCATACACGAGCTACAGAACAAGTAAGTAATAGAGCATTATTCAATCAAATCGACCCGTAATTTCCACCTCTAATAGTTTAAAAATAAATTGAATTCTTGCTCACCCACTAAATTGGATTGAACCTCTTCAGGACGCTGGATCAGTCATTGGGAAGAGTAGATAACACGCATTACCCACTGACTGAACCAGTAATTCACCTCTCATATGCCCAAATACAAGACACAATTTTATTAACTGGAGTCTCTTGTGTCACTTGCATGGATCTGCACCTCAACATATCAGGGTCAAATATGTACAATATATAGGAGCTAAAACTGAAAACACTAATTAACAGACCTTACATTTAGTCAATTTAAAAGAATGCAATTGAAATTTGAAAATCAGCAAGTCGTATCGCAGCCAACGTCACGAACGACGCAACGCTGAATGCCTGCCTCTTTGTCACATTGGTGGCGTACAATTAGAAAACATTTCGAATGTGTGTAGTGTAGAAAATAAAATTGTTGTGGGTATTGTGAACCCGTACTATTAAGTTTACGTACGTACCTAAGTACCTACTCACATAAAGAGCTATATTTATATGTACCTATTTATTTATTATGTAATTGATAATTGGACGTAGTTATGCTACAACGTTCCAATCCACACGCAGGACGAACTGAGTAAATCGCGTTTTTGTAATTTTGTGGTACGCTTTTTTTTGGTAGCGAGTACAACTAAGTAGTATGTATTACATCAACTAAATAAATAAACATTATTTTATTATATACTTGTCATTAAAATGTATTAATATTTCTTATACAAATGATGAAGAAAATGCACTTGGAACGTTTTTGAAAAAAGGCTTTTTGTATGGAAGTAGCTTATAGCTTAATTTGCAAAAACGATCCAATATCTGAAAATTGGTATATTTTGGTAGTTAATATATATATTTTCTAAAACATAAGTATAACAATGAAACAACATTATTAAAAAAATATTTATTAAGAAATAGTTGTTTCAAAGCATGAAAAATCATCACAATTTATTCATCATCCAGATCGAGATCCAGCTCCTTACCAAATCCATCGACATCGTCAATGGCGTCATTAGACGCTTTCAATGTTTTATAAAAACTAAGGCAATCTGCTGGAATAAACTTGTATACAGATCGTAAATCAGCCGATTTAGCTGGAGCAATGGGTTTCCCGTTAGGCCATAACTGTTTCAGATCAGATCTATGTATAGTCGAAATCTCTCCTTTTGTCGTTTTTTTAATGTTTAGTTCATTATAATCCTCATCAAGGGACGTTTTCATAAAAATAGAATATAATTTAGCTTTTTCAATCTTTATCTCCTTTGCCAGCAGCCAGTTTAGTTTACTTTTATCTGTGAATTTCTTACGATTTACTATGTTTTTCTCAATATCTTCAGTGCTATAAAAGTCATTTTTGTCCATTCTATATAGGTACTTGAAATGGTTTTTTTTCTAGCATTTTTCATAATTTCTATATATTCATCAGCTGTATAAACACGTTGTTGCTTTTTAAGCGCTGTTTAAATTTTTGAAAAATCGGTATCGTTAGGTAAAAAGTAGTGTTTTCGGAACCGATATTCTTTTTGAGAACCGGGAATTTCGGTAGTTTTGTATAACGGAACCGGGATTTACCGGTTCTTTCGGTATTTTCGGTTCTTGCTAGTTTTTGTTATAGAAAACGGAAAGGACCATACCACGGGACGGAATTGGACACCTACCAGGTGCCCTATTTCCGTCCCTTTCTTGAGCAACACTCCCTTGTCACTTGCATTCAGTGCGCGTACTGATGAAACTTTGGTACCCCGTACCAAGGTTCGAGCAATCTTCCATGAGGCATCTTTCTCTAGGCCTTCGATAAGTACACATCTGTTCCCCTGATCCGAATGCCCTGGTAGAAAAACTGGTACAACCGTTTCCGACCGCGGGTGAAGAATGACATTCTTCAGGCAGTACACTTTTCCTGAAGTTGCACCTTCCATGAAGACGTCTTCTGAGCCACATTTCAACACTCCCTGGTTAACATCGATCTCGCAGCGTAGCTTCCGCATGAAGTCTAGGCCCAAGATGCAGTCGTCCACTCACTATATCGGCCACGATGACTTTGTGACGGTAAACTTTGTTGCCTAGCTTCAGATCCATCTCCATTTCACCTCGGAAGGTTATGTGCTGACCGGTAGGTATTCTTATTTCACACATTCAATGTTCCTGAAGCAGCCCCGAAGAACCCGTCTTGCCAGATGGAAACCGACGACTGTCCGCGAAGCACCCATGTCCAATGTCAGCTTGCATGGCGTTTTATTAATTTCGCCTTCAATGATCAGGCTGTTCTCGTCACATGATTGCCAGATCGAGATACTTGGGGCTCTTCCATTACCAGCCAGCACCCGCCCCGCAGTCCTGGCTTCTACTCGTTTTCCTGCTCTCGCTGCCTGGCAGGCACAGCAGGCGACCCCTTTGGTGGAGACAGGGTGCCACCACTCCAGGTCGCGGACGACTGGTATGACTTCCTGACCAGCTTTTCCACCTCCAGAGCCCACTGCTGCAGAGTTTCTCCGGTGCGTTGTGTCCTGTCCTTCAGCTGAGCACGATACACATGTTCGAGGTGCGCGTCACCGTATCTCGCCTCCAACACCTCCAGAAGGTTCTCGTAGGAGAGGTCTTGCCCGAGTGCCCCCAACACCGTCAACGCCCGATCACGAAGGCCCAAGGTTAGGGCGGTTAAGGCCTTTTCTTTATTCCACCCATTTGATCGCATCACAGCCTCAAACTGGATCTTGTATGCTGACCATAATGACGAGCCATCAAATGGTGGAACCTTAAACCCACGAGGCTGCCTACGCTTTGGGCAGCTCAAGCGGATATGGCCTCTTTCCCCGCAGTTGTAGCACCGAGGTGACGATACAACTTCCCTGATGCGGTGACTTCGCTCGTCGCGTCATATTGCTTCCACCTCCAGAGCGTGGGCTAAGGCGTCCTTCAGGTTCTTGAAGTGCCCAATTCTTACCGCAGCTGTAACCTCCAGCCTGGAGGTTAGAGCAGCGGTAAGTAATGTGTGTAATGTACGCATCCAAGCTGCTCCTTCATAGGTGCCACCTATGAAGGAGCGGCTTGGATGCGTTTCGGCGAAATCTGAGTGAGTCATGAGTGAATGAAAGATCGCGGCGCGCGGGCGGGGTATGCGCGGCAGGCGCGGGGAAGCTCGACACCGCGTCGCAGTCGCGTTCCTACTTACTACTTTCCTTCCTATCCTAGCAACAGCGAGCGAGTGTAGGTAGTTATTGGTGCGTTCGCTACCATTAATTTCGCGCGTTATTTCTTTTAACGCTGAATTATTCACGTTAGTTTTGAATGTTTGAATAGTAGACAGTGTGGAAAAGTAAAGTAAGAGGAAATAAGTAAATAGTAGTGTGAACTAGTTTGAATCGCGTAATGAAAATAAAATTCCCGAAAGTACCGAAAGAACCGGGATTCAAATTTGATTTCCCGGTTCCATTTTACTGACAAAAGAACCGGGAATTCCCGGTACTTTCGAGACCGGGATTTCCCGGTTCTGAACCCTAGTAAAAGGCTATGCCCTGACTGAAGATACCGAAAAGTTATCGTTTTTAATGTAGAATGGGAGTCTAAGATAACCTTTAACATTAAAACAATTTTTATGTTTCGGTTCTGTCCACCGCAACAATTACTCCATAGTATGAGATGTTCTATAGTAGGAGGTAGTTTGTTTTCAATATATTTGGCAAGGCATGATCCTACTTCCTGAGCGCCTCTTCCGGCTTCACCTTCCACTCAAACATAACAGTGCCCTACATCATCTGATGCTGAATGTATACCGCTATTATATAGCCAAAGCTGACGTTTATAAAAAATTACGTTTGTCGGTATACGAGGCAAGGGCAAAGTTTTTTCGAGATCAAATGATAAGCATTCTATGTTTGGGGTATTTTGTGCAGTTTCAAAGTCGCATTTCATCTGTTCCCTCATGTATTGTTTAGCTTTATTATTTTAGTGATAACGTTCCAGACTCACACACATAATTTTTTTCAAGTTGCCACAATATTTCGCTACCTAGTTGTATAATTATTATTTTAGACAAGGCCTTATTATAAAAAATACAAAAGTGATGGATTGTTTAATTATTAGATAACTGTATGTTCCTACCAGTATACACGTTTTATATCGTTTACTTTTATTATTGTCTTTTATTTACGCGAACACGATACATTTAAATGAAACTACTTTTACGGATTATTTCGCGATTTATTAACATTTTATTTAACCTAACGCTTCGAACACTTTACAGCGTTCGTGGTCACAGATAGACTGAGGTTTACTTTTACCATTATGAATTATCGTATACATTATAAAGTAGGTACATGGAATGTTTTGAAGAAATAGATAATAAAAAAAATAATATAACAAGATGAATGGATCATTATTTTTATGTTATTCAGTCCAAAACGAATTGAAACATTACGATCCAAATGAATTGTCTCTTTTTAAGATTTAAAATTGGTATTTTTAAAACGTTCCAAGTTGAATGGATCATTATTTTGATTTTATTCAGTCCAAATAGAAATAAAATAGTACGATCCAAATGGAAAGTCACTTTTTAAGATTTAAAATTAGTTATTTTTAAAACGTTTCAAGATGATTGGATCCTAATTTTAATTGCATTTAGTCCAAAATGAATTAAAACAGTACGATCCAAATGTAATGTCACTTTATAAGATTATAATTAGATCTTTTGGTTCGTTTTATCATTTAGACGGCCTAATTATTTCAATAGTTGTTGTCGTAAGAGAGTCAGTGTCTTCAGCACTAGATAGAACGATCCAAAATACCTAGCTTGGGCTCATAAACTCAATTTTGACCACCTTGTGGATTGGAACGTTGTAGCATAACTACGTCCAATTGTATGCTGTTATAATGTGTCAATAAATGCTTTTTACTTTAACTTTTACCCTGAGTTTCTTCCAGGCTTTCTCATAATCCTACTATTATTTTTTGGTCATAAGTGTTACTCTGGACCTATAGAAGAGTGTAGGGGAGAGCTTTACCCAGCAGTAGGACAGACAAATTGTTACTCTAGAAACTAAGTGCATAAATTAATTAACATAGATAATCTTTATTATAATATTTACAGATTATCAGACATAGGACAAGATGTAGGCACCAGAATACTTGACTTGTATTTTGTGAGAGAAAGAAATAGCAAAAGGGAGATAAAATTACTCAACATGTTGTTGTTTGTCAAGTCAACTTTATGGAAGGTGAGAATGATATCCATTTTTCTATTTAATCAAATAAACTATAGACATTTTAAAATATAAAGATCTTGCTAGTTTCAGAAAGAAATAACCTATTTGTTCTGGGTATAAGCAGGATTTTTTGAAGACTTTTTTACAGTTCATAAGTAAATTACATTGTACTGAACATTTCAGATAGATGACTTATTTTCATTCTTATTTTATATAACTGTTTCCCACGGTTACACCTGCGTTCTGAGGGAACTATTTCGCATACCAGGTTAATTTATAGCCCAAGTTACTCCTTGGTACATCAGATATCCGCCAGTGAATGTCCCGCCAAAATCGGTCCAGCCGTTCCAGAGATTAGGGAAAACAAACAGACAGTCAATGTATTTTTTTTATTGGGAAGCCAGTTTTTATGATACAAATTAAGAGAGCTAACTTCTATAGTGAAGACTGTGAAGAGTGACAAACATTTACTAATTATCTTCTTCTGTAATTTCAGGTCCTGTTTGGTAAGGAAGCTGATAAGCTAGAACATGCCAATGACGACGAGAGAACATATTACATCATTGAAAAAGATGCATTGGTGAGTCTAATAAACTTATATAGTATATAATATATACTGATAATATTTATTCAACCAGTATAAGTTTATTTGAGACTAGCTGTTTCCCGCGGTTCCACCCGCGTCCTGAGAGAACCACTTTGCATACCCAGTTAATTTTGCCTAAGTTACTCCTTGGTACATCACCTATCCGCCAGTGAAAGTCCCGTCAAAATCGGTCCAGCCGTTCCAGAGATTAGTGAGAACAAACAGACAGACAGACAAAAATTGTAAAAAATGTCATTTCGGTATATGTACCGTGTACACATCCATATCATTAAGTAAAAAACGGTTATTTTAATATTACAAACAGACACTCCAATTTTATTTATGTGTGTAGACTACTGACTCTGGGCAACAACTGTCAAAGATCTTCATGACAACCAGGAGTGATGGTTTGACACAAGCTCTGACTCATTGGGCAAGCGTTAATTGGCAATTTAATTCTCACTTAACCTGATTGATAAGTCAGTGATGCACATCATGGATTCGAACCTGATACCTACTGGCAGTGTGTTGGTAGATACCAACACACTGCCAGTAGGTATTTGATGCAGCAATAGCCTAGTGGCTGCACTAGGCTAATGCCTGCTATGTCAAAAAATATAAATCTTACTGTGGCCTTACACCTCAGAGTATCAAATTCTCGACGCCCCTTAAAACACCAAAAAATGGCTTCAGTAAACCTTGATCCACGGCTCCTGTAGTGTCTGCTCAGGGTGCCATACCGACGAGCCGGCATCGCTAGACCTCCTCAGTGTAGCGAGATCTGCGTATTCTGCGTCATCTAACCCGCCGAACGTGACATAGTTTCGTCGCCTACATATTACAACAAAGGGAAACACGGTTTACTATAATTTGCATAAGAACTGAAGACAAGAAGAGGTTCACTAGATAGATATTGTGATATAGACGAGACGAGCGACGTCCAGGTTCTTCAAGCGAGTGCCTGTGTATGTATGCGCGTGTAAATCATTCCGGAAACACACAATGCTAGAGCGCATCGTGCCAAACGATCGCTTGAACACGCTCGTAGTGTTTTTCAAACCTCCTATGACACATCAGCGGAAATTACGTCGCATGGCTCCGAACCTTGTCGAGCGTCGCATCACGCGGTGCGTTACCACTTACCAGATCAAATTTTAGCAGTCGCCGTCACATGTGATGTGCTACATGCAATGCTGACTGTTCAGTCGCAGAAAGTTCGGCGCCGAACTTCCAGCAGGTGTGTCACTTCACTACCCTTAGTTGCGTCATTCTATGCATTGACTTTACATAAGCAATGTAAATACATTTCAGATCAACAAGTTCATCAGCGTGCCCAAAGACAAGGGCTCCTTGAACTGCGCAACATTCAATGCTGGAATTATAGAGGCTGTCCTCACGAAGAGCGGATTTGTGAGTATTCAGACTATTCAGTGATTCCATAAATCCTCTGTCTGTTCCATAACCCCCCCCCCCCCATAAACTTATGTTTGTTGCTACTTTACACAGCGGCGCGTGTCGAGGGTTCGATTCCCAAACAAGGCACTTTGCACTTTGTGTAATCTACAACATTTTATTTTCGTGTCCTGGTGTTCTTTGTGCCCGTTGATTTAATGTTTGTAAAGTCCCCGGCGACACAATATTTATTCCTTGTGCGCGAGTTGCCATTTCTAAGAAAATTTTGAAAAGAAAGACTGCCGTCGTGGTCCAGTGGATAGCGTATGCGACTGCGGATCGGAGGTCCCGGGTCGGGCAAAATTGTTACTGGGTTTTTCCGAATTCTCAGTAGCAGCACGGAGTCTGGTGATGTGCCCGGTAACGGCAATAGGCTCGCCCCCTATTACGTGGAACCAAAAATTCTTCGCGAAATGTGGGTGTATCTACCTAATATTACACCCACATTTCGGGGATACAGGCGTGAGTCTATAAATAAAATTTATTATACCTCATATATTATTGTCTCTAAGGGTAAGCCATAGTCCACCAAGCTGACCAAATGCTGGTTGGCAGACATGTCTTGAGAACATTACGGTGAACTTTCACACATGCAGGTTTTCTCATATGTAGTGCTTCACCGTTTAGCACGCAATATTAACAATTTAATACGCACATAACTTCGAAATGATAGCGATATTGATTTCAACCAGGACAACAATTTATCAGATTCGAGAATTTAGTCGATGGGAACAATTTCAATAGGGACATTCATCATGGCTAGTAGTCGTCCGCTACCGGAAATCTCTTTCAAACATAGGTAAGATAAAGAAATCGACCGCCGGATCGAAAATGCCTGGAAGAGTTACGGGTCCATGAAGACGTATATGAAGGGCAACCTTCCAATGGTACTCAAACGCAGACTAATCGACATATGTCTTTGCCCGTCCTAACTTACGGAGCCCAGACGTGGTCACTGACCGATTCTCAGAAGTACAAACCCAAGGTTTGCCAACGAGGTATTGGGGATCAAGTTATCAGATCGAATCTGCAACATAACCATACGCGTTAAGACTGGCATCAGTGATGTTGGCAAAAAGGCCGTGAAATTAAAGTGGGATTGGGCAGGTCATATTTGCAGAATGCATCCCGAAAAATGGGCACATATCGCCACGTGGTGGACACCGGAGGGAAGTCGTGGTCGAGGTAGACCCAGGAAACGTTGGCGAGATGAGCTGGATGCCTTCTCAAATATTTGGAAAGTAACAGCTGGAAACAGGGACCTTTGGAGAAGTGTAGGGGAGACCTTTGCCCAACAATGGGACTGTATAGGTTAAAAAAAACATGGAAATTCACTAGCCTATCGCTAATTTATACCTATCTTTTATTTTCAGCCCGCTAAAGTAACAGCGCACTGGCACAAAGGCACGACCTACATGGTGAAGTTCGACGATTCTGTCATCACTAGGGACAAATCGCTGGACGACCGCTAAATAAATCCAACGCTTCTCACTGTTCTAATTAATTCTAATAAATTAAATACTCTATTAGAATGTGTTTATTTTTATTACTCTAATATCAAAGCTATTCTAGATACATATATGACGGTTAGTTATTCCTCTTTCCAATTCAAGATAGGTTGTCCAATTTCCAGTGTATTTCTTGTCTATCTTTTTACTCTTCTGCAGTTCTGCGTACCTACTTATTTGGCGCCAAATTCTTTGACGTATATTTGGCGGCTGTGTATTTTTCTTGCGTACCGATTGACATTCCCTAGCAGGATGCAATCTTAGCCCGGATTTTTGACCATTTGGTATACCTCCGACAGTTTAAAACTACCTACAATAGATTCGAGGAGGGTTTCAATTATAAGGTCATTATTTAATCCAATGGAAACCCAAATTACATTTCTGCCGCATGTGCCGCATAAAGAGGCATTACGTAGATCCGATAATAAAGAAAGAGGAAAACAAAATAGTAGGAAATTTTTGCCGCCATAACAGAAACGTTGAGATTGATAATGTCTGATAGGTATTAGTGGAATTTTCTCGTCCTTGTTGGAAATAAAGTTACCGCAATTTAAACGATCTATCCTTATAGCGAATCACACCACAGCGATACTTCCACTCTAGTTCGGTACGCGTCTTCCACATGGCGTAACCCATAGCGAACATGGGCAACAAAATGGTGCAGGTGCCAAACCTTATCGTAGAGAAGTTGAAGTGAAACCGCTCCAATTGAGTATCTTTCATAGATAAGAACTTTTGAATCGCCGGGTCGAACTGAAAAATAGGTAATTATTTGATTTATGAAGTCTAATAATTTTTTCAAGAAATGGAAGGAGCATGCTTTACGGCTCGGTCACGAGTCACGACCTACAGCGGAGGGCGGCAGGTGATTTGGATGTACCTACAGTCAAACAACTTCCCGCTAGACCACCATAAGGGCGAGAATGGCTCAGCATGACATCGCTCGCTTCCAACGCTACTTTACACACACATTGGCATCATCATCCCCCTAGCGTTATCCCAGTTTCAACTTGGGGTCCGCTTTCTAGTCTAACCGGATTTGGCTGAATATTAGCTTTTCCACGGAGCGACTGCCTGTTTGACCTCCGCAACCCGACGGGATAGCGATATTCCATGGTTTAGACTAGTTTCAGTTTATTTTAGAGGTACTGACGCCCTATAACGACTGTCAACGATCTTCATGACAGCCGGGACCGACGGCTTAACGTGCTCTCCTAGGCACGGGACAAGCGATAATTAACAATAATTTAATACGCACAACGCAATTATTATTAATTATCAGACAGGCAGTTGATACAACTGATAATTGCCTATATCCTGCTATTGCCCACTACCTCCTGTTGGCGACTCGGTCACGAACTCACGACATGTCGCCACAGGCGCGCCATGTACAATCAAACAAATCTGCGGTGGACCACTTTGAAAAAAATCCAGTCCGAAAAGTCATTGGTGCGCGCCGTGGATTCGAACCCGATACCCTCTGTATGGCAGTTTGATCCACTAGGCTATCACTGCCCTAAAACATGAACACCACAAACTGTTGGTATGTACCTAAAACACTTTTAGTAGATCTGCCATCATTTAATTACAAAATAATGAGTCATAAATTGCACTTGCTATTTTGTGACTACTGCAGTTCGTAAGTTTTAACCCATGAAGAAAATAAAACTAAATATATCCTAGATTCTTTAGAACATAAATTAAATTAGCAATCCAACTTACAACATAGCCAGCTTCCTTTGAGTGCAGACATGGATCTGTTCTAGCCTTCAAAAATACCTCTCGACATTCTTTGCGCCGGGCAATTTGATCACAAATAATTTTGTACTCCAATTCTGAGATACCATAGTCAGATGCTTTGCCACTGACCATAGTTATAAATTGATACAAATTATAATTATTATTTTTACTATGTATACAATTTGTCAATAACAATGTGACAATGTCAGTGTCAACTAATTTATTTTTTAAATATTCCAGGTGTTATTATGGCCAGATACAATTCTTTAGGAGCAAGAGCAGGTACAGTCAGACATAAAAATCATAATATAAAAGAAAATTTAGATCAATGTTATTAAATTATAAATAGTTTAATAAACAATCAATAAATATTCATTATTAACATAACATGACAAAAAATAATGAAACCAGTGAACAGGTTAAATTAATTATATTTCTACATGATTTTCAATAGGTTTGTTTGACTGTGTAATGTACAATAAGCTGTTAAATTTAACAGAGCTTGAATAGCCTATCCTTGTATTTGAGTTCTCCACTCCTGATTTGTGCCTCACGGTCGGTCCTGTGCTTCCAGAGGCAATAACCATATGCAAACATGGGTATAACGATAGCGCCTACTCCAAACAAACTGGTTCTCGCGTTAGCTTGAAAATAATCCAACTGAGATACTTTCATGGACAAAAACTTTTGGATTGCTGGGTCGAACTGAAACACAAAAGAATACGCTTCAATAAAATCCATATCGGGTACTAATCATCGTAGATGTTATTTGTTTATAGCCCATTTTTTTATAACAAAATTACGTAATTTCTACTCACAACATATCCAGCTTCATTGGCATGTTTAAAAGGGTTCGTTTTTTGCTTGATGAATTCTTTCCTTAAATTAGCACGCTTTGCAGCCTGCTGCTTGATGAGGTTGAATTCAGCATCAGATACACCGTAAGGATTGGTCATTTTGATCGAAATTCTCGTCCACTACGAGAATTACAAAGTTCGCAATCAACTTTGCGAGTTTGGTTATAGAAATGTCATTTGAATTTGACGTAGGTGACAAGTTGATGACAATGACATTATTGATTGATCATTTTGAAGTTTTACGATGACGATAGCCCAGAGACAATTTTTAGTTTCAACACCGGTTTTTCATATCTTCCAACCCTAGTGAATGACATTCGACCATAGATGAAGAAGAACGATAACTGAACGAATACGCGCCTTCCGGCAACCATCTTTTTCGTTTCTCTTGTTGTCGTTGTCAGATCGGCGATTTTATTTAAAAGCCGCAACCATGGGTCGTATGCACGCACCTGGGTAATTTTATTTGTTATTTATAGTGCAATATGTCATACATTCGTTAAAACATAAGTTTCACTTGGTTTGATGTTTTAGTATCTGGAACATAACCTTTTGATTAAGTGGTCACCACATGGCTTTACAACAAAACGTGAATTTTATGTTTTCAGTAAGGGTATTTCCCAGTCGGCGCTGCCATACCGCCGCAGTGTCCCAACATGGTTAAAACTGACCGCTGATGATGTAAAGGAACAGATTTTCAAACTCGGCAAGAAAGGCCTCACTCCATCCCAAATCGGTAAGTGCCAGTGCTTCGTTTATCCATGTAAACCTTATCAAATACGACTTATATTGTATTAGTGATTGAATATCTATGAATTATTTCTGTGGCAACTGAAATTATACTGCAAAAAGCAAACACTGGTTTACCACAATATACTTCGTAAATAAGTAAAATTACTTTGGGTTATTGTTGATGCGAATCCAAGTTCTTATCAGTGATAAGCAACCTGAGGAAGTGAAATTGATATAAGTTCACTTTTGTGTATGAAGCTGTCCAAGCATTGGACCTAGTATGATATGCATCAATGTATTTATTAATGAAATATTGTGGAAACTTATACATTACCAATACACATTGTGACATTAAATTAAGGTTATGTTTATACTTATGGCTAAGTCAATCTGTAGATTCCAATGCTTTGGCTTAGCCTTGCCATGAGCTCTGGGAAGTCTTACAACTTTGCCTTCAAAAGACATCTTGGAAGCTAAATACTAGAAACAAGTCCTATTTTGTGGGAGACTTCAAGCAATCAACAGTCAGTAAAAGTTGTTTGACTCTAAGCTATAATTTGTCAGTCATACTGTTTTGTCCGGTGTGGGGTTCCACTTGAATTCTTCACAAAATAGTCTTGGATGTATCTGTTGCCTGCCCTTTTCCCATAAGAATGTCGTCCTCTTCCATTCTTTCCTATCAGACACTTACGATTACCTTGCCTCACAATTATTCACTACCTTTTCATCCTTTACACAATCCATCCATCTTTTCTTTGGTCTTCCTCTTGCCATATATCCCTTAACTCTCATAGTCTTATAATTTATTTTACTCTTGAAGCCAATATTATAATTTAAAAATTGGTACTTTGATTACTAAAAAACATTTAAAAGGACAGTAGTCATAACCTGATGTGTATTAATGGCCAGTTTCAATATTCTATCTATCCATGGGTACTAGAGATAGGCTGTAAATAGTATGTACTTGTTAGAAAAGTTTCTTTTTGTTTAGTTTTGTGTGGTAAACTTGGGCAATACCAAAAAATGTAATTATACAGAATATAATGCTGCTTCTCCATCTTTTTTGTCATGGATTTGGAAGTTTGTACTTCTCAAATATGTACAGAAACTTGAGTTCAACCTAAACATTATTTGGTAATGCTCTCAACTTATTGATTTAGCAACCCAATTACATTTTCAGTAACTCATATTATAAGAGATTTTTATAAGACTAATATTCATTATTGTTTCTTTCCAGGTGTTATGCTAAGGGATTCCCATGGAGTTGCACAAGTCAGATTTGTTACTGGCAAAAAGATCCTCCGTATCATGAAGGCTATGGGTCTCGCTCCTGACCTACCTGAGGATCTCTACTACCTGATCAAGAAAGCAGTAGCCATGAGGAAGCACTTGGAACGCAACAGGAAAGACAAGGACAGCAAGTTCAGACTTATTCTTGTTGAATCCAGAATCCACAGGCTAGCTCGCTACTACAAGACAAAGAGTGTGCTCCCACCTAACTGGAAGTACGAATCCAGCACTGCTTCCGCCCTGGTGGCTTAAGTTAAAATAAACTAAATAAGTTTACACATTTTTGTTTTAATCAAGTTTCCTGTAGATTACAAATCACAGAACAGTAGCCATCAAATCAATTTTCACTTTCAAGTTTCACTAGAACTATCCGTTTTCACAAGCAATATTTATTAGAATATCTAACTGTACCAGTTATAGAGTATACAGCTCTGCTTCCACAAAGAATTAAACTGCTAGATTTGAAATTCATAAGCTCATTTTAATTGCAAAATAGGCATAATTACTGCTGTTACTTACAGTTGTAAAGCATGATTTCTACATTTACGCAGTGCTAAGTAAAGCTGCAACTGTTGCACTCCAATTTTGACACTTATTTCCTACAGTATTAGAACAGTACATAGATCAAAGTATTTAGCTTGATGAGTAGCTGTCTGTACCCACTATCTTGTTTAATGGATTGTATGAAAATATTTAGACTAGGTAGGTACCCTTGTATCTCTTGTTTTGATATTTACTGTTACAATAAAGTGTTTCTATTTTGCCTCACACACAGCAAAACTTGCCATAATTATTATCTATGCATTTGCTGCTGTATCTTGAAATGATTGGTGCTCTACTGGTGAAGACACACTACACAAGCCATAAATCACTTCACGGGTTAAGAGGTTAAGTGTACAGAATGGTGTAATTGATAACTATGCATGCCTATCCCATCAACAAACAGACAAGTTCTTTCAACTAAGCAAAGCTGAAAGAAAGAAGCTAATATTTTACTGAAATATTGTGGAAAATTATTAACATACATCGGTATTGACTTGTCTGATACTAGGTTTTACAGCTTCATTTAAATAATTTTACCTTTGTAATATAGAACTTTACACAAAAGAAATCCTAAATATTGGCATTTCAATGAAACAATGGTTGTGCCTCTTAAGTTCATATATTTACATGATTATTCACAAAAAATATTTAATGTATCACAAACCATATTCAACATACATACAAGGACTTCAACTTATAGCTAAAGTTTTTCATGCCTGAAAATGCATCCAGGGCCTCTATTTTTAACATTAGACCTTATTTTTATGGTGCAATGCAATTTTAATAAACATTCATACGTACATAAAAACAACAATAAATTAGGCTTAAACATAAGGATTCCAATTACTTCCGTCTTCAGGATGCAAGCTATTTGTAATAAGTAACACTACGTCGACAATCCACCATATGCCTAAACCACCTAATGTTAGCAACTTGCCCACAGCTGTTCCAGTCTGTCCTAGGCAAAATCTATCCATGCCTAGGAAGCCTAAAAGAATACTATATATTAGAGTTGTCGTAAAGTAGTGTCCAGAGTACCGCACGCATGGAAAACCATCCCTCAAGAAACTTCTGCTGCCGAAACATTCTATCCCATCGAGCGCCTTGCATTGCACTTTAGTTTTCTCCACTTGGTCGTATCTAACACCGCCGAATTTAACACAACCATGTCCTATGGCGTCTCTGGCTGTATGGTTTCCCTTATGGTCGATAGGCTCGTCGCAGTCTAAAAACTCCAGCGGTAAAAAATTGCACTTGACTAGTGGCCCAAGTGGTCGGTAAGGCTCTTTCGAATATGGGTCACTTTCCGACAATGTTGTAGGACTGTATACGAAAATAACTGTCAATACAATTATCAGCCTTCCTATCGACATCTTGATATATCTTTTTAGTTTACATTTGGCTGAATACGTTCATTTTATTTATTGACTCATTAAAAAACAAATCGTGCAATTATTTGACATTTGGCATACTGTCAGTTTATGAACACAGTTTTTGAAATAAAGTTACCGATAGCATCTCCTCATCGATATGCCTTTGAATTTTTTTATAGTATTACCAAAATAAATTCAACACAATTATATCAAAACTAAAAAAATGAATAGTTTTTAATCAACGAGTAACAGGAACATACATTATCTCAACAGTTCAACTCAGCAGTTTTACTACAATACAATATTATTTGTAAGTTGTAAGAACATCCGTAAACGCCTTCATTTTTTATCGGTTCTGAAATTTTAAACTATTGCATTAAGTATGTAGTTATGTCATTAATAATTCTATATTTATATACACACTTAAGTTTATACCAAGGAGCAATTATATATATTTGCTCCTTGGTTTATACACTTACGAGAAAAGGGTAAATATAGTACATGTGAATTTTTGTATTAGGGGCGGAACATATCTGACCGAAGATACTTCGAACGTATCTTCGGTCGCGTCTATTCCGTCAAATGAATCGGTACACATCTGACGGAAAATGCGTCGAGCGTATCTGCACACATCCGCTGAAAGCGTGGCTATTATGCACACATATAAGTTTGTTCGTGCAGGGCCGTACTCAGGGCAGCTCAATATTTTACTGTCATATTCTTTTACCTAATCATTTTTCGTGTTCCCTGATGTTATGTAGTCACTGAAGTCCTGTAGTTATTTATATTGCAATTCGAGTTTGACTATTAAAAATATGTCGGACTTCGAAGATTTTTTATAGTAGCCAACAAGCGTTATTTAAATATATATCCTATTTAGGTATGGAGGTTCAAACATAAAAGATGATAATACGATTTGGTTACGGTTTTTCACAAAACTTATACAAATGATATAGAAGCGGTTACAGACTACAGTTGCAGAGCAAGACACAAAATGTTTTCTATATAGGTATGTATGGAAATTGTTCCCGTGGACCTTTAGCACCTCATACCCAAAAATTGGCCCTCGATCCAAGCTAGCAAATATGCGTACACTCATAGCACATACTAACACTACATTATTCTACACATTTCGTTTCTGAAAAAATAAGTAAGGTCTGGCGGCCCTGGAATCTTACGATCTTAAAATCACCGATCTGGGAATGACATGGATATGGTATGTCCAATACCTACGAATTTAGCGTGCTCACCTACGAAATAAGCGTGCACACCTACGAAACGTTGGGCAAATAAAATGGCTGCCATTTGGGTTGTTCTCCAGAATGTAATCGATAACGATATGGAGCCGGTTAGAGGAGAATATTACATTTTTGTAGTAAGTTACCGTTGTTCGTTTAAATCGTTTAACAGATTAGTTTATTCCATAATGCAAATGTGGGCGAACATGGCAAAGCGAAAGACGACCCTTGTATGAAACATGTAACAAAATATTCTCTGAGAGCCAATATCGGTTTTTAGACATATTTATGCACAAAAACAAAATTATTATGTTCGATAGACAACGATTTCACAGCAGATGTACCACAAACCTTGGCGAAAAATATGGCGATAGTGGCACGAATGACATTTCTAATAAAATATCGTCATGATTAATTTATTCAGTAAACTATGGCTATCTCTTTTTTCTGACAGAAATATCCCTAAGACAAAACGAGACAACACTATGTTTGGTGGCTTTATGTCGATTTCGTATATATGTGTATAAAAAAATCATGGCGAAATGTGGGTGTAATATTACACCTCTGCCTACCCCTCCGGGGATACAGCCGTGAGTCTATAAAAATATAATAATTTATGTGAATAATGTAATTTTTCTATATGTACCTACTATTTGCCCTCTCCATTTATATTCCTTACTCAACGGTCAAAATTCACGTGGTGCGTTAGTGATGGGTCGTCGACGCTTTTTTCGTTCGCTTTTTGCGTCGTCTTCGCGTTGTCAGTACCTACTAAAGCACGTTTAGTTATTTTGAATTTAATCGTCTACGGATTCAACTAGTCCATCGCTCGATGGTGAACCGTCGATTCGTTCATCGTATGTAGACGGTCGAATCAACTAGTTCGTTCATTGAACGCCCATCGCTATGGTGCGTGGTGCGCGCGACGTCGACGGATAATCCGTTAGTACGCTCGACGTACTAACGGATTATCGGTCAGGTGTGAATGGTTGAACGTTTTTCTATACATTTGTATGTATTGGCGTTACGCGACCGATAAAACGCGACGGATCTTCCGTCAGGTATGTGCCGGCCCTTAATTTTCAATGACAGACTTTTATCACTTATTTATTATCTGTGACGTTATTTATTTTGAACGAATTATTAAATGTCAAATTGTCACTTCATGTCCGTACATTTTTGTCTGGCTCCGTAATGATTTTTATTTTTGCAATAAAATAAAAAGTTAAAGTGATTATCAAATATGGAAGTATTTAACAAGTTCTACTCGTCGGTTAGTAACACAGTTTCGCAGCTATCAGGTGTTCTGCCCGGTAATCCGGTGACAAGAGAGTTCGAAGCTACACAATTCATTGCGAGTGCTGGTCCAGGTAAGAAATCATTGATACAGGTACAATCTGCATTGAACCACAATAAAAAAGCTATTGTCTGCCATAAACATTCTAATATAGGGCCTTATGACAAAATATGGTTGATATTGTCATCGACCAAGTATAAAACGCATTGTATTAGAATATTTTGGACATTCTTTTTTATTTATTTACATTATATAGAATGGTTTATATTGTGGCTATAGAATAACGATAGATTTGTTTATTTAGGGAGTGGTTTCAATATATTTTGTTATTTTTTTTAAGGTTTGTCATATTTATAAATGAATAAACTGAATGGAAAAGAATGAATCAATATCATGAAATGAGCCATGAGTAAGGCCTTGATAAACCATGTTCTTCTTTATAGTATTGCCTTTGTTTAGTTAATTTATTTTATGTATGGATGTAATAAAAAGCAATTCTCACTAGATCAACATCTGAGGCTATAGAAAATATTCCATTTACCTAATTATGAACTTTCATAAATTACTCTCTATACCTTTTATTTATAAATAAATAAATCTTTGAAATTGGTCAATTGCTTATTGTATATATATCTTCTAGATAATAATTAAGCCTTTTATTTCTTGCGTGTTAGGCATTCTATCAAAGTTTGATAACATTATTGTTGAGTCGCAAGAACCGCTTCACGGGTGAAGATTCTAGATAACAGTCTCTAAATATAAGAAGGTTAAAGAAAATAATTTCTTTATAGTATGTCATTCCCAAGTGTATAATTAAAGCTGATATAGCTGTACTTGTCAACATATTCAGTTGTGCTCTTAGCACAACTGAATATGTTGATGAGTATTGCTACATAGGCCAGATCATTTCCCCTAAAGATCAAAAACCGAAGAAATGACCAAGAACACTGCTTATTGCCGGAAAATACATTGTTCTATCAAGACTATGTTATTGCAATTTTCTAAATATTTTCTATGACAAAACTTTCACACACACCTACACCTTTTGCCTGCCGGGGTAGGTACTACTTTCATTTGTTACTTCTATAAGCATTATTCTATATATTATAGCTTCTATAAAAATCAGATTTGTTTTGGTTGTTCACCATTAAAGCTTTACTAATGTTTTATTACTCTTAGGGCAGCAAAAAATACATATTTACTATTTGTGTACATAAATTATATTGGATCTGTCTGGAGTTGAATCCAGTGAACTGTTAGTATACACGGCTGCATATCAAACTAGACACTTTGACCTTTGTACTGTACTTATGGCATCAGTTAAAATTGTACTGCAACCTTATACCTTGGCTTGTCGCCATGTGTAAATTGAAATCTACCATGCCTGCAAAGTTAATATAATATATTTAGTTATTATCAGTGAATTATAATAGTTATCTGAGTTTATCATAATATTTTCCTGTGTCATAGGAAACATTATCGCTATAGGTGAGTCATGGAAAGAGTGAGATGTATAATGTGAAACATTTCCTGTTTCATAATTTAAGCATTTATTAGATTGTGCTTATTTTTCATACATTTATGTATCCTACCATTCTACCTGCAAAGATTTTTCATATCTTGACAACAGGACCACTCGGCTGTCCCAAATCAAAACACAGTAAGGGACTTCGAACTAATTTTACAGGAGGGCAGAAAAAGCTGATTTTATTATGCCTTACCAAACTATGAATCTACAGCTAAATATGATTCTTGGAGATGGTAGATAAGATTACTGTCTACATTTTTGCATACTAAAACTTTAAAACGAGGCACATTGTATAACACTTACTAAGTTTGGAATGGGATCCAACACTAACCATTGCCCATGGAAACTAAACCAAAACACAGTAAGTAATAAGACATTATTAGGTTTTATTTTTTTGAAAACTTTGTTATGATAAAAATTATAATAAAGAAAATGAGTAAATAAATATTGCAGTAAAACACATTAATGAGAATTAACCATGTTTATTATTCAAATTCTTAGAAGGTGAAGTAATTATAGTGAAACAAAAATAGATAAACTCAAAATACGAAATTTGATGTTTTCTCACTAATTTAACCCTAATTCTTGGAGATAGAAACTCCGACGGGTGTGTGCTATACTGTGTAATTTTTAGATTTTATGGTCTTTTAGACATATTAATTCCCAAATCAAAAACCTAGTAAGTGGAAATTCCCAATCCAAAACAAAGTAAGTACGTGTGCCTTGCTGTGTTTTGAACTGGTTATCAGCTGTTACTAGGTTTTTGATTTGGGGTTTGCGGTTTAGTCTGTGCACTTACTAGGTTTTATGGTATCGCTATATTGGGAATGGAGGCCTTTATTGAAAAAGGGTTTTTGCATATTGTGGGCATTTACTGTGTTAAAAGCATGGTGTAAAAATCTTGATTATGACAATAATGTCCCTTACTGTGTTTTGATTTGTGACAGCCGCACTTACAAGATGTAAAAGTTTTACCTTCAAACAAGTGTACATGATATTCATTTTACAATCCCTATTTAATTATTTACGGCTTAATAATAGGCAGACCTCAGAAGTGCTAGAAGCTGGTACAGTTTGTACCATAGCTGCAGTCTTTCAAAAAACTAAATATTCTGTCACATCTGATAAGACTTAGAAGCAGACCCTAGGCTCCAATCCAAAGCGAAATAATTGAATGCAATAGGGATAACGCTGAGACAATCACAATGATCAGCTCGAGTATTTTAATTTTAAGTTATTGTATAATGGCTTATCTGCTACCATCTGTGTTTCACAACAAGCAATAGATTATTATCTACATGATAGAGTTATCTACTTAGTGCAACTGGCAACAACCATGTTGAACAAGGAACAGTAGTTTAACAAACTTTACTTGCCTTTTCCGTTAGTATGGGTATGTTCAGTCATCCATGCTGAATTAGAATCACTTCTTCATACACTAAGGGCGCTTGTGCACTACACGGAATTTTACTGTCCGGGAGTCCGATTTTTTACGGTCCGATATGGCATGAAAAAAACGGATGGTTGGCTTGTGCACTTGTCCGTCTTTTCTCGGATCGGCAAGGCGCAGTTAAGGGTAGGCTCTCCTTGAAACTACACGCCACGCACTTGTAATTACGCTAGGAACGATGAGTTTCTTGGAACGTCGGCAGTTGCTTACTTTATTACTTTACGTACGAAGACGTAGGAGACAAAAATAATTTTGGGTTCATTTCCTTATAAGTGAAAGGTACATAAGTACGTAACACGTTAAGGGGGAGTACTTTAAAATAATTTTAAAATATGTTACGTCACTAGTGTTGTTATAGGAAACTCGAGTCTTTTAGTCTTCATTTCGAGACTTGAGTAGATTTTCAAGAGTCCGAGTCTTCTGAGTCCTTAGTCTTTTGAGTCCTTTCGAGTCTTTTAAGTTCTTTGAGCTAGACGGAGTCATGAACTTGAGTTGGTGTATTATAATAGGTAATTTTATATCGTCATCCATATTTATTTACTGCTTGAAAATAAATCATCATCTCGGCCCGGAATGGGGAAAAGTAAAATATCGGACGGTAAAATTACGTATAGTGCACAAACCATACCCCTAAATGTATGGCCCGCCATATCGGACCGTAAAAAATCGGATTGCCGGACAGTAAAATTCCGTGTAGTGCACAAGCGCCCTAAAGAACTGAAATTCTACATCCTAAGTGTCAAGACACATCTGTGGTCTATGGTGCCGAAAGTTCAGTTTAATATGCTCACAGTGATCCTTTTGCCGAACGATGGTTAGACGCCTTTGTGTGTTATGCAAACCGACTACTAGAACTGATAATTTAGACTCATATTATCATTGGCGCCGTATTTTTAGTAGGTGTGTCGCTATACTAATACTTATTGATCCATGATACTGACATCATTTGATAATAATGCATTATTATGTTAAGTGTCATTCTACACTCTAGATTTCCTCCAGTTGAAGGATCTCATCAGTGATGTAAATAGCTTGGATACAAAATTATGTATATGTGTGGCTTTTAACTGTAGCATTTTATATATGATGTTATGAGAATATGTCTAAAAATACTGCTAAAAATTTAAATAAAAAACACTTAACAACAAAAATACTACATGCATAATATTCGATTGACGAGGAACATCGTCTACGCAAAATTATTTGCATGGAGGATGTTTCCAATGATAATCTGACTTGACTATTAAATAGATGAGATATTTTATGATCCTAAAGATAAACTAGTAGTTACTACTGCTAAGGCCAGCTGCGAAATTTTACAGGAAAACGTTAAACTAATGCCAATACATATGATATATGATCATAATTTTTTTTTATTGCTTAATTCAGATTTGTAGATGGCACCATTAGCCCGGGGGTGTGTTTTTTAATCTCTGGTTACTGCTGATGACCCTTTAAACCTATTCGTCTTTGAATCAGAAACAATCTCTTACTGCTGACCAGGCTGGTTCTAGATAAAATCGTGAAAACACTAAATTTATAATTGTTTGTTGATATATGTTTTTCTTTCTAGGTCTACTATGGAAAATCTACAGAGGCTACAAAAAATCAACGAAGCAAGAGGCTTCTATATTCGTATTCGAGAAGAAACACATGGACAGATGGGCAAAGGGGGACAGAGACATAATGTTGGAGACACTTAGGCGAGGCATAGTCCAGTTAACGAAACTGCGACACCCACAGATCCTTACAGTACAACACGGACTCGAAGAAAGCAGGGAAAGTCTCGCATTTGCCACAGAACCGGTCTTCGCCAGTCTAGCGAACATCCTCGGCAACACAGAAAACATGATGCAACCAGTACCGCCTCATTTAGTCAACTATAAGCTATACGAGCTAGAAATCAAGTATGGTTTGATGCAAATTGCCGAAGGTCTATCCTTCCTCCATAACGATGTCAAACTCCTCCATCACAACATATGCCCAGAGTCTATCATAGTTAACCAGCAAGGTGCCTGGAAGATCTTTGGGTTCGATTTCTGCATCTCCAACCAAAGTGGGGCAGGCAGTGCTCCGTTTTGGCCATTTAATGAGTATTGTCCTGCAATGCATCCGTTGACTCAGCCTGCTCTTGATTACTTGGCCCCAGAGTACGTCCTTTCGGCATCCCATTCGCCTGCGAGCGATTTGTATTCTTTGGGCATGTTGATCTACGTGTTGCATAGTACGGGGCATCAGACGTTGGGTAATGTTGGGACGGATTATACAAAATTTAAGCGGTTTGCGAATGAACTGCGGAATCTGCCGGCGTCTAGACTGTCTTGCGTGGCGGATGGATTGAAGGAATATGTGAAGTTGATGCTGCATTCTACGCCAGAATTGAGGCCGGATCCTCATCAGTTTCTGAAAGTGAGTATTAAAATACTTTTGGTGATATTCCTTTTTAATCTTAAATTCTCTTTTTAATTCAAGTTTGAAATTATATTAGTTAATTCTTGTTCTATAAAGAAACATAAGTGAGCATGTGACTTGTCAATTCGGTTTGCAGTGACGGGTTTGTCAGTAAAATGATAAAACGTCTATTTTTAGTAAGTCAGTAGATTAAATTAATCCATACGACCGTGGGATAAAAACGGAAGTGTAAAATTGTGCTGTTTAATTCATTAGAGATTATAATATTATGTCATTCTATGTAGTAAATAGTTTCAGCATGCTTAGTTGAGATTATAACGTATCATATTAATTCTACTCGCAGATACCATATTTCGAAGACATCGGCGTGAAAACACTCAACTACTTAGACTCCTTATTCCAATGGGACAACCTTCAAAAATCTCAATTCTACAAAGGCCTACCACAGATCATACAGAAGATGCCACACCGTATATGCATATATAGAGTCTTACCTTGTCTCACGAAGGAGTTTATAAATCCTCCAATGGTACCTTTCGTTCTGCCAAACGTACTTCTTATAGCCGAAAATTCCACTAAAGAAGAATATATCAAATATATTCTGCCTGTGCTAAAACCGGTGATGTTGATTCAAGATCCGATCCAAATTCTGCTGATATTCATGCAGAAAATGGAATTGCTCCTAAAATTAACCCCTGGAGATGAGGTTAAGACAGATATTTTGCCGATGTTGTACCGAGCGTTGGAATCAGATGCTCAGCAAATTCAGGAATTATGCCTGTCAGTGTTACCAACGTTTGCGTCGCTAATAGACTATCCTGCGATGAAAAACGCGCTTCTGCCGAGGATAAAGAAGTTGTGTATGAGTACGAATTACATATCGGTGAGGGTGAATTGTTTACTGTGTTTGGGCAAGCTGTTGGAGCATTTGGACAAATGGTTGGTGTTGGACGAGATTATACCGTTTCTGCCGCAGATTCCGTCTAGAGAGCCGGCGGTGTTAATGGGCATATTGGGTATGTATATTGACTTATTTGTTAACATAGCACACGTAAAAATAAACTGCTTCTGTGTCCAGTTGATAGCGTATTCTTCTGCTGATCGGTTGGTCCCGAGTACGTTTTGAGTTTTTCCGAATTCTCAGTAGCAGCACGGAGTTTAGCAAAGTGCCCGGTACCGGCCAATAGGCTCGCTCCGTATTACATGGGACCTATAAATTCATGGCAAAATGTGGGTGGGGTATTACCTCTGCCTATCCCTTCGGGGATACAGCCTATAAAATATGTATATTTTGTAACTGTAATAGTAGGATTAAAAAAATGGTCTATTCTCGCACTTAGATAAATTCTCGCGTCGCCAGGGACAAACTTTAGGTTTACAAATGGGCACAAAGAGCACCTAAACTTATAACAAATACTTAGTTGTGGCTTTCGAGTGACAAGTTCGATTTTTTTGACATTGTCAAATCAATTTCACAAAAATTTCACAAAAAGTATATATATTTTTTATGTTGACACATTCCGAAAAAAGAAATGTTTTTCTAAAACTTACTTTACTAACTTAAACTACCGCCTTTCCATTCCAGGTATCTACAAGCTAGCAGCCAGCCACTCAAAGCTTGGCATAACGAAAGAAGTGATGGCCACAAAAGTCCTTCCGTTCCTCATCCCACTATGTGTGGAGAATGGACTTACCCTGAACCAGTTTAATGCGCTGATAACATTGGTCAAACAGATGATCTCCAAGGTGGAGACGGAACACAGAGCCAAATTAGAGCAGCTTAATTCTATACAGAATGAATCTAAGTAAGTCTTTTTACTTCAAATGCAAATTTTTTTGTCACTGCTGCGTCAACCTATTTTGTCGGTAGTTCAAGTTCTCCAGTTTATACGTCGCACTCATAGCATGACTTGGCTTGCGCTTCGTAATAGGTCGGCAAAGTTTAGCAACGGTTGCGCAGGCTACCACTTGGATGAATGACCGCGTGTGGACTTTACTAGTGCTGCGGAGGCAACTTTAAACTGTCGATCCAGGGTTGTGTCTGAGTACAAAAATTGTTAGGCCATATCGGAGGCCTTTAGGCGACTTTGTTCTTATGCTGGCGAATCTCAAAATATTCTTCTCAAAAAAGAAAGTTCTCTACTTTGAAAAAACACAGTCTATCTAGGAAAAAAAATTACAATGACTTCCGAAATCTCTTTCTACTCTCTTGCTTCTTTCGTCTTTCTTCTAGCGTTATCCCAGTTTCAACCTGGGGTCCACTTACTAGTCTAACCGGATTTGACTGAATATTAGCTTTTCCACGGAGTGACTGCCTGTCTGACCTGCACAACCAAAAAGGATAGCGATATTCCATGGTTTAGACTAGTGACAGTTTATTCAGAGATAGGTACTGACTCCCTATAAAGACTGTCAAAGATCTTCATGACAACCGGGACCGACGGCTTAACGTGCTCTCTGAGGCACGGGATAATTTATAATTCAACACGCACATAACTCCGAAAAGTCAGTGGTGCGCGCCGTGGATTTGAACCCGATACCCTTTGAATGGCAGTCTGTTGGTATCTCCACTAGGCTATCGCTGCCTCTTATCTCTCTCTTCCTTCTTTCTACCATTCTTAAATAATTCTGTTAATTTCCAGAGTAATGGAGCACGCGCTAACCGCCGCAGCGGACACGTTAGTGGCCGCGGCGCCGCCTCAGACAGAGCTCGACAAGATGTTCTCGGGGCTCGGCGTAGACCCGTTCTCGTACAGCCAGCCCAAAGACAAGCCAGACCCCGCGCCTGTCACAGAGAACAGGCCGCTCACTATGGAGGAGAAGCAGAGGTAGGTTATTATGTTTATACAGGGTGTCACAAGACCCATCACAAACCGAAGTCTACTCGTGGTGGACATAACGCCAAGTCATACTAACCAAAAATTATACCTGGGAAACGATCTTTTTTTAAGTTTTCACATTTTTTAAACCGCAACTAAAAGCGCGCAGATGCAATCCCCGAAATACTTACTTATCCATGGGGTCAAAGGGCATCTAAAGAACATATTGGCGGGGTAAATGCATCGATTTTGTACATAATTAGAAAAATTGCATATTAACTTTGAGCCACAATATCTCCCGAACCAGTAAATTCCCAGGTATGGTGACGAACGAAGTAAAAAATGTTCGTAGTGATTGGTACAACATAGGATTTCAGTTTTCGTTAAGGGTCTTTTTACACCCTGTATATATTCCAAAGGCAATACTAGAAATAAATCCTGTATAGCAGGGCTTTTCACAAACTCTCAACAAGAAACATCCAAACTCGAAACAGCATGTGGGGAACAAATCGATAACACTTTCAAAGTGATAGTTCATGTATTAAGATTCACCTCTTATTTCTAGAGATGCCACGAATAGTAATTTGGCCGAATACCGAATACAGAATATTCGGCTATGTACTTGGCCGAAGCGCCTAATATTCGGCGGCCGAATGTTCGGCAAAAGATGTGCATTTCGCGCGGCAGGTTACGACTTGTCTCAGTGCGGTTCGTGCGGGACCGACGCGATGCGAGCGGGCGTATTTGTTTCATTTCCATGTAAATTGTGTCACAACACGCATCATTTGTTTAATTTTGTGTTAAAATATAATTGCTTGGTTGTCAAAAACTACAGAATGGCATCTTCCAATAAGAAATCACGCATTTGGGATTATTATGAGATTTTTTTGTATAATATTATGAGATTTTTAATATACTTACTTGTAATTTTCAAAATACAGATAAAAGTTCTGTGGTAAACGAGATTGATATTTATTTGAAAACTGTTTCTGACGGCAGACCCTTAAAAGTGGTAGTCAGAAAACGCAAAAGTGTATCCAATCCTGACAAAATTTGCTAAGATTTATCTATCGTCTCCTGGCAGTAGTGTATATAGTGAGAGGCTATTCTCAGAAGCCGGTATTATTTATGAAGAAAAGCGTAATCGTTTGCTATCAACAAATGCTGAAAAACTTGTTTTCATTCATCATAACTTACCTTTGATAGATTTTAAGTACTAAAGAATTATTTGATGTATAAAAATTAACCGTTTGTGATTGAAATAATAAATCTTTTTGAATAATATGTGCTTTTTTTACCATAATTTAGTATTCGGTATTCGGCCGAATACTGCATGCTATTCGGCCGAATACCGAATATTTAAAAAAGGTGGCCGAAAAGGCAGAATACCGAATAGTAGCCGAATATTCGTGGCATCTTTATTTCAATATCTTCAAATTAAATTTTCGCAATTAGAGGTAATAGCCGTGTCTCCAAATTCAAATCTATTTGTAAGCTAAAATTCATCATATTCAGTTCATCAGCTTTGACGAGAATACTGATCATTCATAACTACACGAGTACATACGTAAACACATTTCAGTATGTTTTATATACACAAAGTTGCAGTAAAAAAGTAGGTGTAATATATGACATAAAGAAAATGTAAACTAACAAAATTATGTAGATTTTAGTTCGGGTATATTTAGGATCCAGGATTAAATAAACAATTTCTTCATTCCAGAATAGCGCAACAACAAGACTCCGCCAGAAAATTCGTGCATCAACCGCCGCCAACCGCGATACCGGCCCCTCCAAAAACTATCCATAAACCAGTAGACCTCACCAACTCACTCCTACAGTCTAATCTCAACCAACTATCAAAACCAATCACCACAAGTAACTCAAACCCATTAACGTCCAACCAAAGTAATGTCCTCCCAATAAATTCCAACCATTATAGCGCACCAGGCATTACCAACGCCCCAGGCATAACCAACATCCCAAATTATGGTTACCAAAACCAACATGGCTACCAAGGTTTCGACAACCAGCTAGCACTACCCTCAAATACCTGGCAATCACCAACCACACCGGCAAATTTCAACAACAAATGGGCAAATAACCAAACGCATCAAACGAATATGAAACAGGACTGGTCAGCTTTCGAATCTCTACTACCAACTGCAAATAGCAATGCGACGTCAAATAATAATAACGTCAAAAAACTCACAGATAACGAAATGATGGATTTATTAAGTTAAATTATGGTTAAGTGCTCGTAATTTTAATAGAATTAGCCAGATAAAAATGTTACAACATGAGCATTTACACAGGAACATTGATTTTTCAAGATTACTGTGTTTGTACTTATGACATTATTGGCAGAATACATAAAGCCGTTGTTAAACGCTTCCAAAAAAAAAATTGCAAAAGCGCGGCAACTAAAAATATTAATTTGTCAATTTTATTGCTTTTTAACAACAAAAATCTAATTGAGAGAATCACAAAATACATTCCATTTATTTCACATTTTATGTGTGTTTACGTATTTAATACAAATTAATTGCAATTATATAGACGTAACAAAAATGAGGGTACTCGTAATTATAATAAAAATATTTTATTTATTTTGAATCATAGACTACAATAAAAATAGAATAACCTTAAAAAATACATTTATTATTGTTTATTTAAATCTGTCGGTATTTTCAGTCGTTAGTAAGTGATATTATGAACTGTTGGTAGCTTGTTAAAGAGGCTTGGAAGGTGGAGGCGTGATGGTACTGTTGTATAATAATAATTCATTAGTATAATTCTGAAAATGGCATCTTTAAGTAATCACATATCGGCAAATGCACTACCTTTGCTCCGCCCCTAGAGCGTATTCCCAGTATGTCGTGGCTGACAGATGATCGGCTTTTAAATCGTCGTGTTAAATGGAGGTACTCACATACAGGTGACACTATTAACTTTAGTCTACGACTTTTGCTTGTAGTGACAACAGATTCAAAATAATGGTATCAGCTGCTGTTTCCATTATATTGCATCTGTGGTTATCTGTAATTATTCAACAATAAGTTACGGCTGGTTTCAATATTACTAATACATATTTGACATATTTTGTATTGAGCTGATGTCAAATATCTGTAATATCTTTAGTCAATTTACGGCCATTTTCAATATTCGAACTATAGATAAATCTGTATATTATTTTAGATTCGTGTTTGACATATTTTGTATGGAGCTTATGTCAAAAACTGTCAAAAACCAATCTTAAATCTACAGATCTATCTAAATTTCGAATATTGAATTCCGTAGTTAGTAGAGCTGTCGAATCCATGTATAGATCGGATTGAAACCGTCATTGATCGTCACGATAAAGTGGAGACACGCCTTTAGATAATTGTCCATTAGGGCCCGTAGTATGAGGTTAGCCCGTTCCGTCTCACTTCGATTCGCGTTCGGAGCCCTAATTGGATCGCTTCGCAGTTCGTTTCAGAACTCGAAGTAAACCAATCAGTGCGCAGAACACCGATGGAATCGAAGTGAATCGCTAAACTCATACTAAGGCTCAATAAACTTCCTTGGATCAATATTATGTACTTTCGGAATTTATCTTGTTTGTGTTGCAATAGTTTATTTCAATATTAAGCTTTTTAATTTACAGGAGTGTGTATATGAAAGGTTTTCCTTTATTTCTATCAAAAGATATCTTAGTTTATAGATGTGATATATATTTTATCTTACCGACTGCGACAGAAGTGATCTCTTAAAATAAACAAGTGTAAAAAATTATACCAATGTGTTTTATTTTAAATAAAAAAAATGGCAACATATTTTGTCTACGACGGATTTCTTTTTTTTTTTTTTGTTAAACCCACCAGAGTCTTACATACTTTGTGCCTGTACTTTAAAATAAACTTTATAAACTTAAAATATAAGTACATAATATAACTTAAAATATCGTCATATTTTTGTTGCTATTATTTTACTTTATTGTACTGATTAACAACATACGTGCTATTAGGTATATCTTACTATTCATAATTGTCTAAATATTACGCCTTATAAGATAAGTGCATAAAAAAATAATTATACTTAGGTAATTAGGTTTACAAAATATAAGGTGTACAAATTCGGTTCTCATCTACTTTCATAAGTATCTCAACACATTCAGTCCTTAAAACGCGTTCACTTTTCATTGTAACTCGGACACTGCAGTGGTTTAGTTTAGTAGCCCGACCACCTGTAGGTAGTCCAATACCAACTCTTTGTCTGCCACTATAAGCAGACGGTGAGACCGTAATTTAGATTTTCACTGCGAATCCAAAAAATAGAGTAGGTACTTATCCCAATTAGGTTTTCTGGTACTACTGACGTGTCATGTAAGTGTTCTTGTGGATAAAATCATAGATGAATACTGCGCAATACCTACACCAAAACACTATACTATGGCAAGAGACGTAGCTAAGTCATGTCTCTTTTCTTCACAGCATTCTTGCTAGAATAACTTATAGGGGTGTCACTTTTGCACTTCTTGGCATTAATCTCTGACAGCTTTAAAGGAAAGGGAAAACGTATTAATCCATTATATTATTACCGTCGTCTTCTAAACGACAAAGCAAAGAACATGCAAGCAGTCACAGTCTGCAAAAGACTGGCTGTCAAGAAACACGTTTTGTACTCATAATTGTAGACCAGAGACCATATCATGATGAATATGGCTACTATAGCGTTGGAGGCTGTCATGGTTGCTGTAGTGTCGAATTCATTTAGAGTTGTATTGTATAATGGCTGCTGCAGAATGCTGGAGGCGGCTGTCGAGAAACTGGCGAGCATGCACCACACGACGAGGAGGCCTTTGCTTACGGACAGGGTTATGCCTGGAAGAGACAAGTTTTAACAATTTAATCACTCATTGACTGATTGATGATGCAGACGCAGCACAGTTCATAGAATAATGATACCCGATACTGCACGTTATATTGGGAAGAAAGCCAAAATCATTTACGGTCTTCCAAGCAATCCTAGCGCTCATGGTGGTTTGTTGATGTCTTCTGGTGAAATGCTCTTGATATAAACTATAATACTTATGAAAGCGCTTACCGTAAAAGCCCACGGCCCCGGCAACACAGAATGCCGCACACAACCTGGCCTTCTCGTTGATGGACTTCGGCATCACGACGCATAGCATTATGAAGCACAATGCTGATCCGTGCGCTACTGCAATCAATGCTGACACCTGAAGAAGAAAACGAATAACAATTATTCGCTACCTAAATTGAGATAAAATAATGGTGACTGATATAAAGCGTCGATGTTTTAAATATTCTAATGTCGTCGATGTTTTGAACTAGGAGCCATGAAATTGTACAAAAAATACTCTTCGAAAAAAATAATAGTTAGGTACTTACAGACCAAATATTCATAGACGGATTCTGTTCCCAAATCAACGGTGGGAAAATGAGACCTAAGATCAAAATGGAGAACGTTGTGCAAAGATGCAACAATGCATACAAGTAAAAATTAATATCCAGCAGCATGTTGGTAATAGTTATAAAATTCTTCTTCATTGACGCCGTCCTTCTGACGGTTCCTGGAGAAACTTCTGCTGCGAAAATCACGCTGCCTTGAGGAGCGTTCAGTGTAGTTTCTCTGTACAAAGGTTGGGGATTCTGTCTATCAATATTCTCCAACTCTTGATAGCCAACTCTCGTGTAATTAGCAATATCAAGTGATCCAAAGTCGGAAGAAAACCGATTGCTTTGTGCTTCGAACATAGAGCCGAAATCTGATGAAAATCTAGCTGGGTTAGAAACGCTCCTATTTTCTCTGTATTGCACAGAAGGATCTAGAATCTCCTTGGCATTCTTTCTAGAATTAAATACGACCACATCAGCTTCTTCGTCTTGTGCTGCATTCTGAGCCTGTCCATTGTTTTGAGGCGGGACATTGCTTGGAGCAGGTTGCTGTGAATTTTCCTGTTGACGGGATTGATTCTGATTCGAGAATATAACTTCATCCTCGTCTTCCACAGCGTCTCTTAGCATATTGTAGGTAGTTCTTAATACTCTTTCTATATAAACTGGACGCGTGTAAGATGCTAAGAAGACACAGTTCTGCATGATGATAGCTCCATATATCATGACGACGACGTCCCCTCTATGGACTGAGCAGAGATAGCCGATAAGGATTGGCACGAGGCTGTTGCCGACTGATGGTGCCATTCTGACTATCCTTTGTGCCATGGTCAACTTTTCTCTGAAGTAGTGTGTTATTATAACTTCTGTTTGCTGCCCTGTTACAGCACATCCCGCACCTGGAAAGTGAATAAGGATTACATAAGTATTTATTATGCTGGTAAATATCGAGATTGAGTTGGACCTACTTGCGAGCCCTGGGACACACCCAGACTCGTCATTCTATTTTCATTCGTACATATTTGTTTAATACCGGATGAGTAAATAGTATTACTTTTATACGAATACAGATTAGCAACAGCTTGTGTAGTAGGCCATTGTGCAATAGAAAGGAGTCTAGTTTCAAAACCCGCCAAAACGTTATTCCAACAAAAACAATTTTTCTTTTGAATGTGAAATTTCTTTGATACTTCTTTCACTTGCCGTTGTCAGATTTTAGCAAAACCCACTAAAACCCCCTCAAATTAGCTGACAAATATACATGTTTGGTGCAAACACCACCAAAACAATGCCAGTTTCTTTCAAACTCCCCTAAAATGAAATCGACCAATCACGTCCCGGTCTTCCAATCACGTGACACTAAAAACAGTATGGCGATTTTGTCCACAGTGTGAAAAAAGTTTGACGGTTTTTTGAAGATTTTAATTAGATAACATGGATGATTTAACACAATTTATAACAAAATGTGATCCTAAACATGCCCGGAAGAAGTTATGTGATAAATCAAAGTGGAAACGTGTCATGGAGCAAAGAAAACGGTATGTAAAAAGTTGCATGCATTTACTTTTCAAAATGAGTGGGATGGTGTTATGCAAAATAGTCTATTAGATAATATTAATAAGTGATTGATATGTACTAATTAGTAAATCAGTAGTACGTTTTCAGCGAGTTCGAATGTTTTACGACGTAATTTAGACTTCCGTTTCACTAATTATCTACTAATATTAATCGAAGGGTAAACCGACCTATGAAGATAGTAAGTAGGTAATTAAGATGAACTGACAAATGAAAGGGCAATAATTTATAAGACAATAATTTGGGATGTTCCTGGACTATATCGGTGATGCAGCTGTAGTAAATACGACTGCTGTGCATGAGGTCACGGGTTCGATTTTCGGGTCAGGTCAAAAAGTGTTACTAGATTTTTTTTTATAGAAATTTCTCAGTAACAGCGCGGAGTCTAGAAGTTGGCGTTGTTACACTCCCTTGTCTTAGATGTGCACATTAAGCCATCGGTTTCGGTTGTCACGAAGATCTATAACAGTCGTACTGGAGAGTCAGTACCATTAAACGGCTCATCTAACCCAAATCGGAATGAAGTTTGTCCCGTAGGTTGCGGTCATCAGATGGCAGTTGCTCCGTGCCTGCTGAATGACTGCTGTATCTGGGTGCACCAGTATTGCTATTGCAGTACTGTTATGGTAGACCTTGGGTTTCAAAGTGCAATATTTGAAAGTAACTGGGATAATAATTTGGGAAAGTCTGACAAAAAGCAAGTAGGTATTATTACTGTCGGTTTACTGAAGTATTTAGTGTGATTTACCTGCTCTTTTAAATTGTTTCAGATATGAAAGCAAAGGTCTGCCGATATTTTCTCAATGCAATCATAACCAAAAGGCATTTAGATGCTCCAAATTAACCTGTCAGGATATTAGCAGATTCCATAGAAATTTTTACAAATGTACGACTAAGATTGCTCAAGACAATTTTATATTGAAATACTGTACTGTAAAAACAGCGGCTTCCAAACTAAATAACAGTAAAAGAAAGGTTGCGACAAAATATCATATTATTGGTAACTACGGAAAAATGATTCCAGTTTGCCAAAAAACATTTTTGGACGCACTTTTGGTAAAAAAAGACAGAGTAAAAGGTATTATGAACCGATTTCATAAGAGTGGAGGTAGTCATCCACAAGAAAATAGAGGAGGTGATCGCAAAACCGAAAAATATGAGGCAAGAAGACTGTCTGTGCAATGGTTCCTAGAAAAAATTAAATGTCAAGAAAGTCATTATTGCCGCTCACAAACAGAAAGAATGTACCTCCCAGCCGAGCTAAATATCCGAAAATTATGGCGGATGTATAACGCAGAACGTGACAATGATCTCAAGGTGAAACAAGGATTCTTTCGCAATATATTTAATACGTGTTACAATATTGGTTTCGATTCCCCCAGATCTGACGTCTGTTCTACATGCACTTCTTTGCAAGAACAAATTAAAGCTGCAACTGACTCCTCGAAAAAGCAAGAGCTTATAACATCGAAAGCAATTCACAGACTAAAATATAAAGCATTCTACAAAATACTGAGGGAAAAAGACGATACCATTAAAACAATTTCATTTGATTGTCAGAAAAATCAGCCGCTACCAAAGCTCCCTGACCAGTCGGCATATTATAGTCGTCAATTTAATTTTTATCATTTTGCAATAGTAGACGGCAATCCTAAGGCTAATTCTGCTCCATTAAACAAAAAAAATGTACATTCATATTATTGGACTGAAACGACCCACAATAAGGGAGGCAATGAAATAGTAAGTGCAGTATATCATTACCTACAACAAATGACACTTAACCCTTTCACTGGCAGAAGCATTTTTTTATGTCAGAAAAATAAAATGTCGTTTTATGGAATCATTGTGGGTAGTTTAATAATTAATGTTCAAGAAAAAAAATTATACATGTTTACGATAAGAAAAAAACATGGTGGCAATATCCTTGCCAGCACCAGTGAGGGACCAAGAAAATCAATGAACGACGAATCGTTCATTGATTTTCTTGGTGAAATAATTTGAAACATGGATGTATAAATGGTGCCACTTTACTCCGTTCACATTCTATTTTAGACCTCTTATTATTTACTTTAGTGCTGCAGTAGCGACACCTCTTATAAGTCTCTATTTCTATAGGCCAGTGTTCATCTAATCTTTCAAAGCTGATTTCTTCTGGTACACCGTAAATTATTTTTGTCTTTCATGAGTCTCTTCCACTCGATTCTTTTTTTTTAGTTACATATTTTGGCGTTGATTGGAATGATTTTTTTCTAAAGATTTTATTATCCACCAGCTCCCTTGAAAAAGCAATTCTGAATTGTTTTTGGCTCATAACATTGTGCTCTCGGGTGTATGTTTGATGTAACATATGGGCATTGGTTATTGCAACATCTATAAAAAAAATATATTCGGGTCCACCATTTGCGACTTCTTCTACCCACGGAATATGATGTTCTTTTTTGGTCGAAACGATCGACACTACCCATATGTTTTGTATATTCTGGTATTAGTAATGGGCATCTGATAGTTTTTTTTTGAACAGCGTAAATCGAAGTTTTCCAAGTTAGGACTTTGTTGCCAAGCTTGCTTTTTCCATTCGACCTCATCTGCATCCGATTCATCATCTGATGAAGAAGAAAAGTCTGAAAAGTTTGGGATTTCTCCGGCTTCAGACACAGATGACTGAAATCTTGCAGTTTCCAATGGAGAAAAATTTTAACATCTGCTCTAGATGTAGACGGTTGGGGTGAATTTGTTAGGCCGGGACTTTCTTGTACTTGTTCCGATGCTGAGCTAATCAGAGCATCTTCACCTACTAACACAGAAAGCAAGTCTGAATCTTCAACGCACTCGGTATCTGTCACTACTTCATCATCTTCAGATAAAGAGCCATCTGGTATACCGAATAGATTTTCAAGCTCTTCTTCTATTTGCTTGTCCGCCAATACTTGTCTTCGCTTACTCATTGTCAAAGAAAATATGAAAAGTAAAGATTACTTATATATTTCTATACAAATCTAAAACAAACCGGACAAGTGCAATGGTAATGGTAACTGGTAATGGCATATATGTTGCCACATGATCGGAGCCAATTCTGAGAACAATTAGAAGTTATTGTTAGAAAAATTATAGTATAGCATAATTAGAATACCATTTACTTTACAATAAATATAAAATCGTAACCTGGCTACGTCGCAATATGAAGATATTCTTGGATTTTTATACAGATCGTAAACTGATGTTTTTTTTTTTAAATACCTCCGTGCAAAAACTTGACAATTGTCAAATGTGTCAATGTTTTATTTTTTTTAATAATCTGTGATAGGTTCATTATCACACAGAATTGGTACTTTTTAAGTAGTAGTATTGTCGTACAAGAAAAAAAATAAAAAAGTTGGTGGCATAAATATTGCCACTACCAGTAAAAGGGTTAACGAACAAGTTAAAATTCTAGATCTACTGTGATTTGCGATGGCTGCTCCGGACAAAATAAAAACACTGGTATGATTGTAATGTTGGGTAAATGGCTGTACACGGAAGCACCTCGACATTTAAAAAAAATTGAAATAATATATCCCGTTGTAGGACATTCATTCATTCCTCCCGATCGCGTATTCGCAAAAATCGAAAAAATATTAAGAACTAAAGAAATTGTAGCTTCACCAGCAGAATATGTGTCTGTTCTTGAAGAAAACGGAACAGTTACAGATCTTTCAAAAATACCAGTTTACAACTGGAAGAATAGCTACGAAGCTATTATAAAACCTACAACTTCCTGGCACTTTCCATTTATGAAATCCAAGCGGTTTTTTTTGACCAGATCTAAAACGGATAACATATTGGTTCAAGGTGAGATAAATTACAAAAGCGAACTTAACCATAAAAAAATAATCACAAAAAAGAACAAAAAAATTACTATGATCTGTCCCGAAATAATACCACCAAATACTATTTTACCAAAGAAAGCTAAAATGGACGACGTTACGAGACTTCTTGAAAAGCATTTCGGAGCTGAGTTTCGAAATTTACCTACTTTAGATTATTATAAGCGCATTGAAGAAAGACAGAACTTTGAGGATTTACAAGGATTGATCAATGTCAATTCTGAGACTGAAGAAAATGTTTGTGAACCTGGTTTTGAGGATATTGGCTCTCACGTGTAAAGTTATTATTATAAATAAATAATTGATATTTCATATTATACAAATTGTATTTTAATTTTTACATTCATTATACTATCATTACAGCTGAATAATACCATCCATTTACAAAAAACTGTCAGCTGCAAATCCCGCTAAAACAAGTAATGTTTATTGCAATTCCCGCTATAATCAAATGTTCACGTCAAAACCCCCTAACATGAAAATATTTTTGCTAATAATTACGTTACATTTTGATAGTTTGTCACTGAAAAGCAGTTTTTTAGTATTGCTATACTCATAAAATGGATGTAACACAGAAAGTGTCTCACTTTGCCAAATATATTATAAAATATGGTTATTTTTTAATTTTGCCTTCATTTAGTAAAAAGTGTTTTAGAGGGCTTTGAAACTAGACTCCTCACTGATAATAGTCAGGGTCGAGCCGAGCCAGACAGCGCCTGTGTGCGAAATCTGTGAATCGCCTTTTTTACCGTCCTGTTTCAACATAATTATATATTTTTTTATAAGATACATATTATTAATATTTTGACTGAAATAATTATGTCCTTCAGTTTAATTAATCCCTGATTGCCTTATAAGCGAAAAAGGATTCGCTTCCGGTTGGCAATTACCGCATGAAATAAGCGCGAATATTCACAACTTGTTAGGCATGTTCACAACGGCTATAAACCAAAAACGCGTTTCAACGTTATGCTATAAATTAAGAGCAGACTATTTTTTATGCTATAATATATTAGTAACACACATTGTAGCAAAAATGCGACAGCGTTCGATTTCGTTATGTTTTTAGCGTTTTAACTGCATGCTTGTTTTCGTGAAACAGATGTCAGATATGTAACGGAGTGTTCTTTCGTTGGATCTAGCGCGGATTTTGACTTATATAGAAACTAGCTTTTGCCCACAACTTCGTACAACAAACATAAAATGGTTCCAAACTTGTCCAACTTTAGGCATATTTACAACTACTATTTTGTATTGACTAACTATATTACACTTAAACAAAATATTTACAAGTAACTAACAATTTTTGACCATGTATATGTATGTACACGCGACATAACGGACAAAGATAAACATTCAAAAGTTCAAAACGAAATGCGCGAGAGCTATAACACAAATTTGTTACACAGCTCGCTGACAGCAGAACCGAAAACGAACTGCGCTTTTGAAATGCTTTTTATCTGCGCCTGCGCTTTTTTAGTACTTGCGCTTTTTCGTTTTGCTACATTTGATAGAGATAGGAAATCTCAAACTGTGCGAAAGAAAGAGCGAGCAACATGACATTACAGTATGTAATCAGTATACAATTGATTTTCGCTCTTATTTTAATGGTGCAAAAGTTGATTAATATAAATATACACGACACGATGACATCTTGTGGCGACGCAATAGAACTAACAGGTAACATCGAACATCATTTTACCATATGCCATCAGATTGTATTAATATCGCATTTTTGCATAGATGGCGTTACTTGTCTATACTCAAGTCTATATTAAAAACGGATAGCATAGCAGATTGGAGTGGAAATAAATAGCATACTGCTTCTGCTATATTTTGTAAACGGCGTTTATTTTCTGCTATGTAATATAACGAGCACCTTTACAACTTGTGTCTTGACACTCTTGACTCTTGTGACTAAAGGTCAACGCTCATTAGAGCCACCCGGCACCCACTCCGCACCGCCTCGCCTCGTCGTAAGCCGTCCACGCGCGGACGGCGGGTGGACCACTCGCCGTCCGCGCGTGGACGGCTCGGTGACAACTCGCTGCTCGCATGCTTGCCGCGCGTTGACTGCTCGTCGCCGCGTTGACCGCGCGGCGTTCACTCGTTGACGGCGCGCGGTCCGCTGGTTGACCGCGCAACGTCCACCCGTGGACCACTCGTGGACACCGTGCGGAGTGGGATGTAGGATGTAGGTGCCGGGTGGCTCTAATGAGCTGTGAGTTGTGACCTTTATAGTCCATCGATTGTCGTTTCTTTCTATCAAAGAGTATACAAAATACAAAATTACAAATACTGTTTCTACGACAAATTTCCAATGACCATCACAACTTAAGTATGTTATGATAGTTTCAAAAATAGACAACTAAATGACACTGACCCGCACAAGGCACTCTTCGGGTATTTAGACTTGACGCGGTAACGAAACCATAGCGCGATTCAGCCTTGCGGTACAACGCCATCTATCGAACGTGCAGGTAGTTTTTTGTTTTATTTAATTCGAAACAAATAAATGTAGTATTTTTATTTATATTTCCACCTTCCCCGAGGGCCGAGGGCATTTTCATTTTTAAGCTGAGAATCTGAGAATTGGCGTTAAGGTACTTTTATCTGGGATCCTTAAGCAATTAACATACGGCACCGCGCACCGCCGGCCGCCGCGGAGGGCGGTGACGGTAAAGCGGATTTTGTAGCGGTGCACCGCGCGGTAGGACGGTTTACGCGCCTGTTCGCGAGGTTGAGCCCTCACCGCCACCCACCGTCCCTCTAGCCCCTCCAGGGCCCGGTCACGGCCTACAGCGGCGGGCGACAGCGGTGAGCGTTTTCGACTCAGTTTTCGATGTACATGGCGCGTTTACTGTGACACGGCGCGCGGCAGCCTCAGGATTAACGCGCCATGTACATTGCACGTGCCGCGCAGCTCGCCTCTTAGACCGATCTCGTGACCAGGCCGTTTACACCGCTCGATCGCGCGCACGACGGCGACGGGTCGAGGTCGAAGCGGTCGAGTGTGTACGTGTGTTAGGCATCAACGGATTTATTAGGCTGGTTTCAGAGTGACGCGCGCGGCACGCGCCGTCGGCCGGCGCGTCTCAACAGCGCGTTTGGCGCGCGGACCACTGTGAAACGAGTTTGCGTTTCTCATTGCAATGTATGAAGCTTCGGCAGCGCGGCCAGCGCGCGCGTCTCACACGCGGCGCGTTCGAACTGCGTGACTATGAAACGCTACTACTAATCTAGTGTAATTGTAAGCGCGCGCGTGTGGCCGGCGCCGGTCAAACGCGTGACTCTGAAACCAGCCTTAGAAGCCTAATACTAAGTAGGTACATGAGGTCCGCTTCACCGCCTACCGCCGCGGTGCGCGGTGCCGTGTGTTAATCGCCTTAGAGTCAAAATGAGAACGAGACGCTACCGAAGTGTAGAGATCACTGTAAAGTGTAAAAGCTCTGAACTTTCGCAACAAGAGGCGACCATGTTCCGAACAGATGTGGTCAACCTCGTCAGAAGCTTAATAGTCCAGTCATTTAAGCCTAAATTAGGTAAGAATCTCGGAATTCGAGATACCCAGCTGTAAGTCTTTAAATACTTGTATATTGACACCCTAAATGTTGTCTCAAAACCTACATATGGTAGGGTGTACTGTACGCAACTATTAAATTTCAAGGTCAAAGGTCACAAAAATCGGTTTCTTGCGCTTTTTTTTGTAAATATCTCATTTCCACAGTTAATAAAAATTGACAAATATTTATAATAATTGATTTATCGATAGTTCATCAACTATATATGGCGCGTTTTCGACCGGAGGCACCGGTTGACCTGAAGTGATCCTGTGACGGCGCGCTCTCCGCCCTCTGTCTCGTAAACGGTTTACCGTATAAAACATTTTTAAAGCAAAATTTGTAGAACATTTTGTATTGTACAATATTGATAAAAACATAGGAAATGAGATATTGACAAAGAAAGCTCAATATATAACGATTTTTGTGACCTTGAAATTTAATAGTTGCGTAGGTACACCCTACCATAGTAGGTTTTGAGACCACTTTTAGGGTGTCAATATACAAGTATTTACAGACTTTCAGCTGGGTATCTCGAATTCCGAGGTGAACTTACTATAATGACTGGACTATAAAGGTTTTTTTGTTTAGATCTAACGAAGTGGCTATTGGGCTCTCGTCTCTTCTGTATTGCTACAGGTCAGACCTTTTGTATGTCGGTCTGACGCGTCTGGAACGTGAGTGAGTTCCTGGTCGGTCAATTTCAACGTCGATTGTAGTTTCCAAGACAACAACACCGTTTTCCAGATTAAATTTGGGACGTTTCAGACTCAACCACGGGCTGAACTACTCGTGCCAACCTGCGTAACCGTAACCTGCTTCCCGTAACATCTGTTCACTTGATTTTTGAACAAATTAAACAAGAACGTCTTTCCTGTTTCAGCACCCCACGCTTTTACAATCAAATATTATAATGAAAAGCACATAGTTTACACTTTAGCCCAGAAATATAGACAACTTTATTAACGATCCATAATTTATTTTTTGTTTTTATGTGCATTTATAAAAGCGTGTTTTTCTAGTGTTTTTTAAACTATTAATTTATTTTGTACTTTTTGGTCTTTGATAACGAATTTTTTTAACATTTATACATTTATTTTAAGTAGGCGTATGAGCCGGCATCTCCGCCAGTGCGTCTGTATTACATGGTGTTTTATCTGTCAGCTTATACCTAACAATCTAGCTCTTCAATCAGGAGACCACTGAGTGATTTTACTCTACTCAGGGCCATATAACTACGCCTATCCAGCCGCAAAAGTAAGGGACCCTAACTACACCACTGCGTGGTCTACAATACCTACATAACTAATTGGTTTGTTATAAGTTATAACTTTGAAACTTCATCGTGTTCAAAGTCCATTACATGGCCTTTCTCACAAATGCAAACACGACTATGATACGATATTCCATCCTGGAATGTTAGTGCCTATCACAAGACTACAAGACTTTTCTAAAAAATCCAAAAAAGCTATGATACGATTTTCCATCATGAAGTTTCAGTTCATATCTTCCAGCTCCATCATCAGATCAGTTTGACAGTAGGTACAATATTATTGTATTGTCATCAGAACTACATACAAAGCCGTGTGGTTGACGGCATAGAATACAAGTGTCACCACCCCCTATCTTCCCGTGGGTGTCGTAAGAGGCGACTAAGGGATAACACGATGCAAATACCATCTTTGCGTAGAGACGGAAAACTCGACATCAAACCCTATACGACTGCCTCGTTGGTCTCGCGGCATAAATGTGCGCGTGGGATCGGGAGGTCCCGGGTTCGATTCCTGGGTCGGGCAGTGTTATTGGGTTTTTCTGTCACGAAATTCTCAGTAGCAGCACGGAGTCTGGAAATGTGCCCGGTACGGCAATAGGCTCGCCCCTTATTACGTGGGACTAAAGTATATCTGGCGAAAAGTGGGTGTAGAAATACACCTCTGCCTACCCCTTCGGGGATAAAAGGCGTGACGATATGTATGTATGTATGTATGTAACTACATACAACTCCAATTTTTATTACGCTACGACCCTTGGAAGATGGTTAAATTAGTTACCTTAGATTCCATTACATAGTTACATACATGTCGAGTGCCAGTTCATATCTTCCAGCTCCATCATCAGATCAGTTTGACAGTACCATATTATTGAATTGTCATCTGAACTACATAAAGCTGCCAATTTTCATTACGCTACGACTCTTTGAAGATGGTTAAATTATTTACCATTACATAGGTAGTTACATACCTTTACGACGACTTAATAAAAGCGTGTCAAAATACGAGAATTGGGCTCCTGAAATGAGGTCGATGTACCTCCTCCTATATAGGTGCAAAGGTACTCTGTGGATGTACCATGTAGCACTCAAGTTTGCACTATCTTCTATAGATACTTACACAGACTATAAGGATTACTTATAAATACTAGACAAGTATTAATACTAGACAAGTATTAATACTAGAAATATTATTTCATTGTTGTTTAAGTAGTTATACCTAATAGGTACGTTTAAGTGACGTCATGTGACGTGTTTTCTGCGAATTCACTTTCTATTGTTGATTTCTATCAATATGACGAATACGGATGTATCTACTATCCATATCGGAAAACTGATGTACTTGCTTATGTGTGTATCACACATATTAGTTTAGAAGTTGTAATCGAATAAAGAATACCGAAGGATTTATAGATAGACTAGAGGACGCCAGCAGCTACGCCTGCATTTTTTTTTAATTTACCCGTTTTGGCCGATCCCGTGGGAATTTCGGGAAATTCATTCTTAGCGCACCCCTACGGTCCTCAAGGAACATACATGCCAAATTTTAGTTTCCTGCGCCCAGTAGTTTCGGCTGTAGCGTGTCTGTCAGTCAGCCAGTAACGCAAGGATTTTATATACCTAGTTATTAAGATTACGACCGAATAATATTTTGCAGGGAGTGAGAGCTAATTGCAAATTGTCCGTGTGGTGACGGATTAAGAATACAGATTGTCACCACCCCATATCATCCCATGGGTGTCGTAAGAGCCGACAGAGGGAGTATATTATGCAGAGAATAGCACTGTAAGAGAAGGAAAACTTGATACAAACCCTATACCAACCCGTTTGGCCAGCGTGGTATAGTAGGCCAATTCCTCCTTTCAAAGGAGAAGGCCTAGTCCAGCAGTGGACTGTTGAAGGCTGATGAAGAAGAGAGCTAATTTATCCCTCAACCTTACCAATACGATATAATACCAATAGTCTTCTCATAATTTACCTAACAAAACGTTTTGACTGAACATGTGTGATCAATATTTTGACTTTACTTTATTCATGCCTCATCATCAGCTCATTTAAAAAGCCAATGATTTTTTTAATTTTTTGATGTGACATCATGGCAACACTAAATCTGGCAATGAGCTCTCTATACCTTCAGGTCCCGCAGCCTACTCCTATCCGTTACGGCGTTACCTATTTAAAGTTTTAGGAATGAAAAGAGACATGTGATTTGGATTGACTTCCACGGTCCATCTTTCTACTCCGTCAGGAATAGTCAGGATAAGTCCCCAGCCTTAGAGTTAAAAGAGTGTAGGCAATCTAAAGATGCCTTTCCCCTATTAGACAAACGACTCTCGCAAAAACTGTTGCACGCCAACAGGAAAACACTCAAGCATCTGACTGGCATAATAACCGGCCACTGTCCACTAAACAAGCATCTCTACAATATCGGCGTCACGGACAGCCCACTATGTAGGGGCTGCATGGAGACCGAAGAAACACCCGCTCGTGTGATCCTACATTGTACCAGCGTGAGCGACCAACGGACGAGGTTCCTGAACAATCCCAGAACCAATGAGCGAAGCCATACGCAATACTGGTCAACTCATGGCCTTCTGGAAGGAGCTTGCATGGTATGAGTAGCAGACGACAACCGTGTCACTGCTCACGCACAATGGCCCAATTCAGTAGCTAAGTGCGGAAAACACCTGTCCAACTGACTAACTAACTAAGTCCCCAGCCTTAAGTGAGTAAACTGAGTCTAATAAGTGTAGATTTTTTGTTCCACAGGTGTGTACCTCCATGAACTGTCAAACCCGTGTTTACCATCGATATAGTGGCAACGATTTAGAACTATTGTAAAGCTAAGGAATCTTGTGAATCACGTCCTCATCTGTGTAAACTTATCATTTTATATAAATATAGTATATTGTAGGTACGTTAATCAAGTAAAACAAGCCCATTGTTCGTTGTTCAATGATATCTACATTTATTTCACGATGTAACTAAACATCAGGTATGACCTTACACCCCACACATTTTTAGGTAAAACTGCAATTTAAAGGCTACCTAGTTCCTACACACACAGCCAGCGGCACAGGCCGCCGGCTTTTGCCGCGCAGGACGTACCGCCGGCTTTTGCAGGGCGTTTGTGCTGCTGACGTTTGCCGCAGAAGCGGCTGTCGGGAGCGAAATGACCTTCCAAGTTGCAACACGCGCGGTACGCCGGTATACCTACCTGGTCGGCACTGGCACGTGCTGCGCGGCAAAAGTGTGAGCACTGTGTGTAGCAGCCTCAAGAGTTTTGTGTAGGTATCTATTGTGACTGGGTGTCACTGGGCGTCGCGTCGCCAGGAGGGAGCATGGGAGAGCAGAAGCCAAGAGGGTAAAAAACTCTTATAAGTAATTTATACTTTTCTCATTTTCCACATCAAATTGCCCCCTCTCCCCCAAGGCCATCGGCCAGCGACACTTCTTGCCCCTCCTAGGCACTTAGCTGCCGACGTCTTAATTGACACCTTTATTATGGCGAAGAGGCAACTGACGTTCTAGTCTATCCAGTTTCTACCGTATACTCTGAAATCCCTCTGAAACCCTAGTCTGTGAAATCTGTGGCCCAAACCCGAATTCTGTTTATCTAACGCTATCTAAATTAGGTCTTAGTTTAACACAAACAGGACTTAGCCTATCTGTATGGCCGAGCTAATTAATAAAGCTAGAGACAGCGTAGCATGGCCTCTACAGGTAATCCGTTTGCTCGACACATCTAACGATTTATCTGAACAGTCAAATTGTCCAGTTAAAACGATCATTTAAAACTGAAGACGTGTAGCCGGTATTAGGTAGATTTATCAATTTATTGTAGAGTGTAGGTTCTTACTCCGTTCATACTGAAGTCATCTTCATCGTTAAGAATTTGACTAAGTATTAACTGCAAGTAACATTAAAAATGCATCAATGATTAACAGTTTGATAAGTCTGTAATCTTAATGCTTTTATTAATTTGTCTAAGAGGCCATTTTCAACCGCAAGACAACTGTTAGGTACTCTAACGAAGTTAATGCGCTTGCGTGATTTGTGATCATCGATGCATCCCGATTCCCGATCCTGATGTGACTGAACTGAAACCTTTTAATGCCTGAGCCGAGTACAGATGGTCTGGCTAACATGCATCTGCTCACTACGGAGACTTGACTGTTGGGTTCATGAGCTGAAGTATGCGCTAAAAAGGTCTAAGTCCTCTCCAAAAGCACCAGTTTTCATTCAAAGACTTAGAAAGAAACTTTTAGTATCGCCCTGGATAAAACGTTCCTTCGCCAGATTCAAACTCCGCAAACCAAAGTAACACTCTCCCTCAAACAAGAACCTGGATCCCTGAACCTGAACCTTCCAACATGGGACCGAATCGCCTCTTATCCAAGCTTCTCCGAAAATCCACATTAGTTATCAATACAGGCATAAAGATACGTCCGGATAAAATGGACTAAGTTTCGAGCCTCGGAAACCGGAACTGCCTACTTAAAACATCTCAAAGGAACTATGAATCATAACATAATAATGTATGTAAGACTGCACTAATGGCGTAGAGGTCGCCTCGGCGGCGAGGCGCCGCGTGACTTGGGTTCAATTCCAACAAGTGACAACATTTTGTGTGATTCATTCTTTGTGTCCGTTGATAGAATGTTTGTAATCGCGACAACGAATTCATTCCAAGTGCGGGAGTAATCATTTAATGTAATATTCAAAAAATATTCACAAGTCTTTATAAAATATAAAAGAAGAAACTACGGCGCCTTAACTGTAGATTTTCTCTACAATACCTAAACTAAAGTGTTCTTAAAACAATGGAATGATTATGTATTTATTTTATGGCTACCTTGTATCCGTGAAATCTTTATAAACTAAACATCAATAATTACAAATTGACTCTTAATTAACGGTATCCTTGGTAATGTTTGCCGTGAACTACTTACTTATGCATGTCTAAATGATAACAATACATTTAACAGCAACTCATTCAGCGTATTGAACAATGATGTCTCAGATAAATACAAGTATGTTTTAATAGACGCTATGCTTGGTAAGTAAGCAATAAAATATAAAGACGGTTTTATGGTCTCTCGCTAGATGTGTACGTGACCCTGAAAATTAAGTAAGTATAGATCGAAATTAATGACTTACCTACAAATATACCAGAGAATATGTTTATTATGTGATCGTTACTGTCAGCGTCTGTTGAGTGACTTGAAAGCAGAACACCAGCTACTGTCAGGCACAAACCAGCCAGGGCCATAAACCTAGGCATGTTGAAGATCTTCACCACGGCTCTACACCATGACTCCAACAACAGCCTAATCACTACAGCTATTACGGGCACTAATGCGATGTCTACATCCCATATCTTCATAAGTTCTCCTCGCTCATGGTCCTCTTCCCTAACTGCTTTTAGAATAATAATCCCATACATGGACGTGAGGGCGGGCACTGTGATGTGGTACACCACTGCTGTTACAACTATAAGCCATCCGTATCCACCGTCTGGAGGTGTGGGTCCTATCTCAGGTTGTGAAGCCACAATTCTGTCCAAATGTAAGTCCTCCACTCTACTTTCACCTCTCTCCACCTGGGCGGAATTGGGATTCTGCTGGTTTTCCATAGTTTTATTCACACAAACAATCACTTCATTGTAAAAAAATAACTTTAGTCAGAGAGTTATCTACACGAACTGGGTGTGTTATCTTATCATTATCTTTTAGCGTAATCACTTGCTCTATATTTTTAAAATCAGCGCCAATTATAGTAAAGTATAACACAACGAAACTCTATCACACATTTTATTTATATTCTTGAAAGAACGATGATGAAAATTAACAATAATTTGTAGACAACATATATACCTCGCAGGGAACTGATCCGAATTAAAAACATTAATCGTGAAAGGTATAAGTTTAGTATAATGAGTAGGTATTAGTTTGTTAACTTATACATTTCTGAATTGTTTCCGAACGAACTAAATAAAATGTTACGCAGACGAATTAGGAAGGTAACTACGATGTTGTCCCGAAGTGAGACAGATATATAATTACCGTAATTACCGGTGAGTTAAAAAGAGAATACCGATATTTGATTATTGTCAAACATGTTCTTCCGATTTCTTCGTATAGTATAAAATGAATTCGTTTGATCGACATTCGGAAAAGACGCTCTAATAAGAAATTTTCCGTTTTTCTCTAGAATGCAAAGGTATTTTCTATTAAAACTTGTATAGGATACAAAATAATGTTATCACGGACGTAGTTTAAATAATAAATATGGTGATTTCTTTGTGAAATGTGGTTAATTTGTTGTACATCGTGTTCATGGCCCGTGAAGCATTTTAATTGCTTTTAATTTCGGGTTGTTCAATGTTATGTGGTGTCTCAGGTGTTTTTGGTGCGGTGCCGATGGGTAGGATCGAGGATCTGACGGTGAACAATGGAAACGGAGTCGGTGAGGTCTGAGCTCAGCAGCCGATCGCGGCGAAGCTCGAGGCACCGGCAGCACACGCATCGGAGTACCCGGTAGGCCTCCTCACCCGATCATGTATCCATTCCATCCCAAAAAATAAAGTTCATGAGGGCAAATCATCATATTTCTGCTATTGTGTGTAGTAATGAGTAAGCCCAACAATCTTGGTTGTGTAGGGAAGGTGTAATTAAGATTCTTTGGTAGAGATAATGTTTCCGCCAGTCAGAACCACTTATAGTTAAAGCAATTTACTCGGGAATGAATCTTGTTTTGTTCCTAGAATAGGGGACTTAGGGTAGGACAAATTAAGTGCCTTGGAAATACCCAGTGCCTGTGCTAATTACTTATATTATTCTTTTGATGTACCTAATAATATGACAATACAAAAGCTATGTAAATAAAATAGAAATTAAATGGTACTATTATTTATTTACAATTGTCATGAAATAGGTTATATTTTGTATTGATTGGCTGTTCCATTCAAAGGGTATTCCCCAATGACAGGGTGTAATTATTGGAGTAAATTATTACATGGGTAGTTTTTAGGTCATCTTCCGATTTCTTATTAGGTTCTGTATTTTATAGACTAAGCATATTCTTCTCATTGGTAATTTGACTGCCATCCATGATTCTTGATTATCTACATCCAATTATATATAATAATATAATAAGATCAAAATTTTACTCTCACAATTTGTAATAATACTTACTTAATATTTTAAATTAAGTAGTAAATATCTTACTAGATTATGGATAGAACTCTGTTATCTGGGTCTTGTTTTGGTTTTTATCTTGAACCTGGCATAAGAAGGTATTTTTCTGAGAAACACAAAAAAATATTTTTTCTTTGGAAGAAATAAGATGCTGTTAATGTAAGGGTGCTTTAGAACCATAGCCTCTCCTGGATTCACGCCTGGTCAATAAGTTTATTATGCAGACCTCAGTACAGAATTTCAATATATACATCTACCAATCCTGCGCTTGGATTTCATAGTAACATAAATCTATGATAATTTTATTGACTATTTTAGGTACTATTCAGGATCTAATTAACCCTAGTGTTGATTTTCAAGCATTTTACCAAGTTTTGCTGAAGAACTTTTAACTAGTTATCTAGTGTTTTGAGTGCAATTACTTAAGGTAAAAAATATAGGACAAATGAATTACAAATGTTGTATTCAATAACCATAATAGTTTTGGATTATGTAAGTCTTGTAATACAACCATTCTAATGTCTCCACAAAATTATGTGTATCAATCTGCAGCAAAATAATGTTACAAATTTACTGATTTTTAAATTACAGGAGTACAAAGTCTCAAAGAAAAGAAAGCAGTGACAATATGGCGCCATTCCAGACAAGTGTAAACATCAACCCGGAGATGGGACGAGACGGACAAGAAGTTATTGAAGTCCAGATATTACCGCAAGACGAGAACTGGGGGGAAAACACTACCGCAGTTACTGGCAATACTTCAGAAGGCTCTCAGTCAATGGAGGATGTTGGCAATTGGCCCATGGAGTCCGATAATGGCATAGGTTTTGTCTGTACAAGGTACTTTGGGACAACAATAGCCCTCGGACTGGCATTTGTTGCCTTTGTCAGTCCATTAACAATGGTGGTGCTACCAAAGATTGGCTTCTTCCCTGGATTAACGGACAATATCGCATTACAACCAAGTCAAAGGATACAGTTGCTTGCATGCACAGCAGAGTGTAAAGGAATACTTTTGTCATTGGCGTTTAAATTAGTCTTACTTGCTATCGGTGTTTGGGCTGTATTCTTAAGGCCACGAAATGCGATTTTACCAAGAATATTCGTGTTCAGAGCAGTGACACTAGTGATCTTAGCTGTGTGTATATTTTCGTATTGGTTGTTTTACATAGTGCAGATTACTGAAGCTACTAAAGCCCTAGCGGTAGGTGAAGAAGCAATGGACTACAATGCATTAGTGTCTTACGTATCCAGTTTTGCTGATACATTATTATTTATACATTACATAGCAGTTATATTGATGGAAATAAGGCATCTAGAGCCTGTGTATTATATAAAAGTTGTGAGGAGTCCCGATGGGGAGAGTCGGTCTTATGCGATTGGACAGTTGAGTATACAGAGAGCGGCTGTCTGGGTTTTACAGAAGTATTATACAGAGTTTCCGATATACAACCCGTATTTAGAGAAGATACCAATATCTAAGTCTCAGAGGAAAGCTCAGTCCAGTATAAAGTTCTATGAAGTGGATGGGTCAACTAATGCACCATCGGGACAGGCGAGGTAAGTCATAGTTACTTTACTATACATGGTTAACAAGCTCCCTATTTAAATAATATATTTTGTGTCATTTTTGATTCAGTTTTTATACAAAGAGTATGCATGGCGTAATTGCTTCAGAAATAATATTAAAATAACTTCCATTTGCCCCGACGTGCGTTGGTAGCACGGGCTGTTTCCGAAACTCCTCGTTCTGGCATGTATTTTGCCTATACGTCCCTACGTTTCGACATGGGATACACCAGCCGTGGTCACGATATGACCTGCCAATTATTATTAGTAAACTCTCAGTTCTATCTTATCTTAACACATTGTTGGCTGGCCAATGCTACTTTGCTGTTCGCTTAACCGTCTATCTTTTTAAGGTTCTTAACTGTATTTTTTTTATCCCAAAGTTAATTGAGGAAGTCCAAATCGTAATTATAATGAAATCCATGGGTTAGATCGTCAGTCTTCATGGTGTAATCAATTACGGGCCGTATCGAACTTGCCCGATGGAATAATCTGGTGTGACAGTAGTTAAAATTGTGCCTCCATGGATGTTATTGCTTTTTTTACAGTTTTAGTTATTGAGAACTATTTTGAACTTTGAGAGTGGATTGTGATTTCTGAGGTCAAGCATTCGATGTTGCTTTGCCGTGATCAGTTATCTGTAATTGTTTTTTTCATACATAAGTTTGCTGGTAACCATTAGTTACCTACTCAAGGTTGCGCTCTTCTTTTGTGGCGATTTGACCGAAATACTTGAGCACTCTTTGCAGGCTGTTATCAGAAATTCTGGTTCTTATATTTAATTGGAATAAGAGGTCACGTAAAATAGATGAATTTGTATGGTAGTCCATACATGGACTACCATACAAATTCATCTTTCTCCAGATTACAATCTGAAGCATTTTCCCTTAACACAATATCTCATACTAATAGGCGAATATAGAGTACACCAAAGATTAGACTTCTCCATATTCCTCGTAGCTAAATCTTCGCGTTTTGGGCTATGCCTGTACGTATTCTCCTTTTAAACGAACTGTTATTGCTTACGTCGCGCGTCGGAAGTCGCCAAGGTAGATGATATCTTCAACTGTTTCGAATATGATACACACGTGGTCGACTTTAAGTTCTAGTTTTGTAATGAAGTCTAATACAGTCAGTTTGAGCACTTTTTTCGGGAGGACGGGGGGCAATTCTGGTTTGAAGCGGGAGGCAGTGGTGGAGGATAGGTTCAGCCAAAGGGAACACTAAAAGTCTTTGGCCTTAGAAGGACTCAGATGCTTCTGGCGTTAATCTTGAGGTTCTTTCTTCTCTGGATCTGCCTTGCATAGAAATATCAGTCATATAGAATAGTTAGCTGAATCCATGAACATGCTGGTGTCATAGCTAACTTTGATTCCATAAGCCACAATTATGATGATGAGCATGTGTGGTCGGTGCAGGTCGACGACCGGCTCAGTGGGTGGCGGCAGCACGCGGCGGCGCGACTCGGGCTCCGCACACAACGAGCGCTACTACGAGGAGGCCGAGCGAGAGAGGCGCGTGCGCAAGCGACGGGCGCGCCTGCTGTGTGCGGCAGAGGACGCCTTCGCACACGTCAGGCGGGTGCGGGTCTCTGCGGCCAACGGTCAGTGTACACACACATACACACACACACAATTATACTGACACATGACACACCGCAATGATCCAAGTATACTAGATATACCACACATTATCAATCAGTCTATTGCAGTCCCATGCTGGACATAGGTCTCTCCAAACATGCGCCACTCCGCATTTCTATGTATCCAGTTATCCAGTCGGCTCCGGCCACGTCTAGGTGCGTCCCATACTTTCGTTTGCCGATCCGTAGTAGGTCCGAGCATTACCGCAATGGCCGATCAATGTCTCTGTTGCTTCTTTATCCTGTACTTTGTGTTCTGGAGACCATAAATTGTGCCATTGCAAGCAGTTTTCAAAGCTAGATTGTGATGCACGTCGCGACTTTATTCGAGCCAATAAGTTATGTTTTAATTGCTTAGGCAAAAATCACGCCGTATATTCTTGCCGTCAGCCCACCAAATGCCATCTTTGCAAAAAGAGACACCACACACTACTTCATCCAAAAACAGCCGTCGAGGCCACTGAACCACTAGATGGTTCAGCGGACAGGAATGTTGAGGTAGCCGCGGCCGCCGCTTCTTCCAATCAATGCGAGTCAACCAAGACCATTTGTTGTTTCGCAGATGCACACAACCAAGGTTTGCTTGCCACAGCCTTGGTCGATATCGAGTCAAGAACTGGTACTGCTATTGTTCTAAGAGCTCTGATGGATCAGGGCTCTCAGGTCTCCTTTATCGCGAAGGCCGCAGTACAGTTACTCGGTGTGCGTAAAACACCTGCGTACACCGGCATACTACGACTAGGCGATAATGAGGGGATTTCGATGCCTTCTAATTGGATAGTTAGGTTTAAATTACAGTCACGCCTAGATCCCACATTCAGTTTGTATGTCGATGCCTATGTGCTGAACAAACTTACATCACGACCTCCTGAAAGGAAGATCGTCAATGTATTGCCGTCAGTCTCATCCTTAGAACTTGCAGATCCGTCTTTCGCTACCCCAGGTAAAATAGATGTCCTGTTAGGTACTCGCGTGGTTGGTGAAGTTCTAATGGACGGTTTGGTCAAGGGCCCGCCTGGAACTCCAGTTGCCCAAAGGACCAAGTTAGGGTGGATCTTGTGCAATGCAAGCGTGGACGTCAAGCGTGGCCTCTTGAGGAAATTTTGGGAGTTGGAGTATGAGTCTTCTTCTCATCGAGAGATTTTGACTGAAGAGGAGCAGAAGTGTGAGGACTTATAGGGGAGCGGGGGGCACGTTGTTACAGGGGTAAGTAGTTACACGCGTTTTTTACCGGGATTTCAAACTCTTTGATGGACATAATTGGACTCATTCCTTTTCTTATAACATCGTGCATTAAATAAAAACAATCTGTGACCCACCAAGCGCTGAGCTGCTAGGTTGTGTGCGTGTGTCCCGATTTCAACCAAGTAAGTAAAAAATTCCTTTACGAAATTTTTGATTCCTGATGACTATAGCTTTTATTTTGTCAAAATGTTTAACCTTGAACGTTCATAATATATCTACCTTTAATTTACAATATTGTTTTAATCTACTATCGATATCCATTAATAATGACTTCAATTTATATTAAAATACGTGCCATGGGGCAAGTAGTTACAATTGTTTGGGGTAAGTTGTTACGTGTAACAACCCACCCCAAAAATATTACCATATCTGTTATTGTAGAATTTTTAAAATAAGAAAACGAACGGTTCGTTTTCTTGTTTAAAAATTTTACATATTCTTTGTTTTTTCCAGAATGAGAAACTATAAAAGAAAAACAGAAAAAGGGTACAACTAGTAAAGACTTTTATGAATCTGCTGCAGCAGAAGTACTTCAGAATAAAACGAGCATTCGTAAAGCAAGCGAGATGTTTAATTTGTGTCCGATGTACTTATCCAGGTATACCAAAAACAACGAAGGTTGCTCTTTGGGTTACGTTAAACCTAGATTAACGTAACCCAACGATTATAAGATTTAAAAATGTTCCTGCTAAAGTGATTTTCTACAAAACAAACTTAAATAATTACCATAATAGATATTATAATTACTCATAAATGTTAGAAGACTGTATAAATTGATCTCTATTGTTTATTTTGTTTTGAAATACTAATAAAAATATGTATCACTGATGATTTTGTTTATTTATCTACCGTAACATCGTGCCCCGATGATGTAACAACTAGCCCCGATTCCGGGGCTAGTTGTTACAATCTACTTGTGTAGTTAAATTCGCCATTGTGAAAAAAATACATAAATTTTAATAATTTTTCAGTCATATTTTAATAGCTAAATAGACATACTAACATTACAAGTAATGAAATGTATAATATATTTGATAGCTTTTTTCATATTAACAACTATCTAAAAATTGTAACAACGTGCCCCCCGCTCCCCTACTCCAAGTCTACCACAAGAGATGCAACAGGACGATACATCGTCAAGTTGCCATTCAAGACTGATCGTTTTAGTTGCGTTTATGGTAGATCCGAGGATATTGCTCGTAAGCGCTTCAACATGCTGGAAAGGAAGTTGTCAAGCAATCCTGAGCTAAGAAGGCAGTACACGGAGGTTATCCAGGAGTATGTTAGATTAGGACACGCTAAGGTTGTCCTTCAAGCTGATTTAAAAAACGATGCCTTTTATTTACCGCAACACGCCGTAGTACGCGAGGATAAAAGTACTACTAAGGTTACGGTCGTCTTCGATGCCTCCTGTTCAGGATACAACGGGCTATCGTTGAATGAAATTTTATGGTTGGCCCGACCTTACAATCCGATTTACGTCATACCATTATGAGATGGCGCTGCCATCACATTACCCTAGTAGCTGACGTCATTAAGATGTATCGGCAGGTGAGGGTGACTTCCAACGAATTTTGTGGCGTGACAACCCAAAAGCAGAATTGCAACATCTACGTTTGTTACGTGTCACCTTTGGTGTTTCTTCGGCTCCTTATTTGGCGGTACGTACTTTGCAACAACTGGCACGCGACGAAGGTAAGAATTATCCTCAGTTGCAGACCGAATCCTCAAGGACTTTTTTGTCGATGACCTGTTGTCTGGTTGCGAATCTGTAGCTGAAGGCGAACAGATATATCATCAGATGAATGATATAGGTGCGAGTTGGAAGCCAGCCGCAGACGACAACTGCAAGCGACGTGTCGCCCGGACGGAAGGTATTTCATAAAAATATATAGAAAACAGTAGTTCGCGGCGACACGTCGCTTGCAGTTGTTGTCTGCGGCCGGCTTCCAACTCGTACCTTTACTTAGCACGCGGAGGTTTCCAGCTTCAGAAGTGGTCCAGTAATAATGAAGAATTATTAAGTAAAATACAAGGTGATACAAAGACAACACATAATTCAGTAGATTTCAAAATTGATAACATCATGGAAATTTTAGGTTTAACTTGGAATCGGTGCGGCCGTTCGATCTCCACCTTGTCGTGGTGGGGGCCTCAGTAACCGCGGCTTTGTACCCCGCGGTGAGGGATCCCTGGAGTGGAGACGCTCCGCGTGGGCTTGGCAGTGGGCCTGCGCAGGATGCGTCCAACGGTGCGGGTGCGGGGAACTGTCTGTCCCTCTGTGTCGGGCGCGGTCGCGGGAGGAGAGGCTTGTCGGTGTTGCGTTGCCGCGCGCCCTATCTCCCGCAACCAAATGGGGGCGCACCATTCGATGCGTCGCTATGGGGCCGCAGAGGAAGAGGAGATGCGGTGCTGCGTTGCCGTCCTCCCTATCCACTGTGGCCGCTGGGTGTTTTGGCGGCGGAGCCCAACACCTTAATCCACCGCCAAGGGGGTTTTGTTCGGGGCCCGCCAGACCATCTGGTGGGCCAATACCCGTCGGAGGGTTATGCGATACCCTACCCTCCGACACACGGGTACATGAGAAAGTCGAGGTGGTTTTTATTGGTTACACCACATACTCCGGCTCTCATTTCCCCAAGAGTCGGAGATCCGAAGGGATTTTCCACCTCGTAAAAAAAAGAAAGAAAAAAAGGGTTTTACTTGGAATACAGATAGAGATGAATTTCAGTATACTGTTCACCTTCCTCCACTGGAATCTCCCGTGACCAAGCGAAGGGTGATATCTGACATTGCCCGTTTATTCGACCCTCTGGGCTGGCTCGCTCCAGCAATAATAGGCTTGTGTCCACGAAGAATAAATCGGTTTGATTGTAGTATCTATAGATTCATTATGATTTTAAGATGTCAATAAAGTTTATTATTTATTATAAAAAGGTAAGATTAATGTTATTTTTAGGACTCTAAAACTAAAAATAATGTATTTATTCTTGTGACAGTGAACACCAATCAGAGAACATTACGTCTAACAGTCCGTCCGCCATTCATGTTTTTGACGTTTTAATAGTAAATACAACTAAAACGTCAAACTTACTACCTGTCAAATCGAATATAACAAAATAAAAGTGGGTACATCAGACCAGACCTCATTCACGGTTTGTTTTGTTTTGCTCTTTGTGATATCACTCAACCGCCATGATGGTTTACAGCGTTATCGTGTCATATTCAAAAACCTTTTTAAAAAGCCGTAATTAGTAATGTTGCTGTGCGATTTCTGAAGAAAAAATCAGGTATTTCAGTTTAACATCTAATAAAGGAATGAATCAATCGCTAATTACATTTTAGGACACAAGCCTATTACAACCAATATCTTTATACAGCGTCTGTGGCTTTCGGGTATCGATTGGGACGATGCATTGCCAGATCACCTTATGACGGACTGGCTCAGCTACAGGAGTGAACTCAACAGTATACTCGGTTTTCGTCTACCTAGATGGATTCACACAAGCAAATACGACCAGCATCTTGAACTGCAAGGCTTTTGCGATGCCTCCAATGAAGCATATGCTGCAGCTGTCTATACTTGGTCCATAGATTCCAACGGCCTAGTTTTCTTTAGTCTCGTGGCATCAAAAACCAAGGTGGCCCCCGTCAGACAGGTATCCATACCTCGTCTTGAGTTATGCGGCGCGGTGCTGCTATCAAAACTTCTGCGTGTAGTTTCCGACACCTTGGGGATTGACAGGAATAATTTACATGCCTGGACTTACTCATCAGTGGTTCTCGCTTAGTTGGGGAGCCACCCCAGTCGTTGGCAAACTTTTGTTGGCAACTGAGTTGCCGAAATTCACACAACTATGGACAGTGAACAATGGTCGCATGTTCAATCCAGGGTCAATCCAGCTGATTGTGCCTCCCGAGGAGTAAATACTTCAATGTGTGCAGATCTTGAGTTGTTGCTGCAGGGACCCAGTTGGCTTAGAAACAACATTATTGATTATAGTAGATCAAACATCAATCAAACTAACCTAGTACCTATTGCTTCTTAATTTTGTATTAAGCTATTTTGTATTTAGATTTTTCTCATAGAATTTGTATTTAGTTTGCTCGGTAGCACTTGCAACCTCCTTTGTGAATCGAAATTACGATAAATATGGTATATTTATGTCACTAACTATACAGTGCACTACAATTGTTATTTGTAATATCTATCATGTTTGTTTAAAACTTTGAAGTAAAGCCAACGTCATGGTGGGCGGTTACATGTGTATTTTTATTGTTAGTTTTAATTATTGTTACGGTGAAAAAAAATCCCTTGAAAAAAAATCCTCGGCGTCGGACGGGCTAATTGTGTAATAACAATATTCCTCCCAGTTGTTCGTTTCGTTGGCTGTTTGTTTATTCTGTCACCCCGCTGGTAACAATGTACGGTTAGATTGGTCAGATCCGGCTCGAAGGACCAAAATGAATGAGCGTCGGCTGCTCGGTACGGTATGCTTGGCGAATGAATGAAACAACCGTTTGATGCGATTCAAAAAATTTATTTGTCCGGACCTTTATATACCTGCCTCGGAGAATCTTAACATCGCCATTCAGAAACACATTACAACGCCATCTATCGAGCGTTGTGGTAAATTTTACACGATCGAACAGTCTCTAACGGCCCGGTCACGACCCACAGCGGCGAGTGTTTTCGATGTACTTACATGGCGCATTTACTCTGACGCGACATCGGTCGCGGCGCGCGGCCGCGATGCAGTTAAGCCTGCCATTTACATAGAAAACGCTCGCCGCTACCGCTCGCCCCTGTAGGTCGTGACCGGACCGTGCATAACTTATGGTGTTTTAGTACGGTGGCTAATAAATGCAACATATTTACACATACAGCAGGCGGCGCCCTAGGCCCGCGCGAGGCGGCGCAGGCGGTGTTCCCGTCGCTGGCGCGCGCGCTGCAGAAGTTCCTGCGAGCCACCAGGCAGCAGCCCAGGCACTCCGCTGACTCGGTAAGAAAAGTACCATTGCTATATGTAACAGTATGAGCTAGTCAGAATATCAGCTGAAAGACGTCCACTACATAGGCCTCCCCAAGGCTCCCCACTAGGGCCGATCCTGCGCCACTCGCATCCAGTCGGTACCCGTGAAAAAGCACATAGAGCCTAGTGGAGATACCAAGAGACTACGATACAGACGGTTTTGGAATCCAATCCACCGCGTAGTATAAAGCGATGTGGCGACAGTACTGCGGGAGAAGTCTTTAAAAAAAATCTAAAACGTCAAAAACTATTGCGTTATTATTCCTTAACGTATTTTTCATATATTTCTGGATCTACTTCTTATCTCATATTTTATCAACTTTCTTTTCAGGTGCTGGCACATTTAGCGCGCTGCCTCTCCCAAGACGCATCACCTAGAGCATTCCTGGAACCTTTCCTAGTCGAAGGCCCAGTTCTAGCCGCAGACCAGGAAACCAGGCCCATACAACGATGGTCCCTAATATCAGACGAACTGCTAGCCAGGCCTTTAGCAGACAACATAGAATTCCAACTCAGACAAGGTGACATATCCCTTATTTGCACCATAAAACAACTGCCAAAATTCAGCTTAGCCGAGGAAGTTGTTGATCCTAAGAGCAACAGGTTCATTTTGAGGTTAAACTCTGAGACGTCAGTTTGACAGGAAGAGTATTGCAGTAGAGAGGACTTCAGACTTGTATGACATTCGGAGTATTTTTAGGTTAGGTTTTTTGATGATGTTTTTGACGTTTGAGGTGTAGTTTAAGAGGTTGATAGGGATTATAGATTTAACGGTTAACTCAGTGCAGTTGTATAGACTAAAAAACTTACTTTTTATAGATAAATTATTACACCTTGACCCAAAACAAATAATCATGCCAGATTTGACATGGGTAGGAATCGAACACAACACATATGTTTTACACAAAACCCTTAGTCTTTGTCTTTTACACAGATATAAGGCTTGCCTCTTTCATAAATAGCTCAACAAGTTATTTTCCGTAATATGCAGACTTATGCAGTAACCTTTTTCCATTGCTGTATGCTTTTTTGACACTTGACACCACTGGTAATATTAATTTAATAATAATAACGTGTACCAGTGATAATGCTTCATATTAAATATTTCTTGTAGATTGAGTTAATTGTTAGATCTTTAACTTTAATATTGTTAAGGTACTGTACAGACTTACCTACGCAGCTACGATACACAGAACAAATGATCTTAAATACGGCAGCTATGTCTGAAGACATTATGTAAATAGTGATTTTATATAATTATGGAAATACATGATTTGTTATCCGGTTATGTTTGTTCTCTGTAGAACGATATGATAGTCATAAAAAATATCTGGCAGCTTGCAAACTTAGTGTCAGGTGAATGATGCTACGTGGATGATAATTTTTAATATATAACTATATAATTATATTGCTATAGTTAAAATGTTTAATTGCATCTTAGAAATATCGGCACCTCAAAACTACGGTGTATGCTATCATATAGCTATATTTCTGATAATAATTTTAATTCATTTGTACATATCCACGAAAGTTTAATATTCTTATATTGGTATTTAAATGGTCACGAGAAATATGTACTTATACCAACAAAACACTTATATTTTATTAATTTATGTTTTAATACTGTGTAATATACACTTAAAAATAAGACTTATACGTTTATAATATCTCATAATGAATCTCAAAAAAATAAAACAAAATATAAGTGCAATCGAAAATAACAAAGGGAATTACAAGAATCTCAAATAATTTAAGTATTTAGACTTTATAGTCGCCATTTTTAATTAGAAAAGACTAGACTGCATTTAATGTTTATATTTAGATTTATAAATTATAAATAATTTGTACATTGTGTCATATAAGTTACAAATGTATTAAGCACAATTTTGCGAATAGATTTTAAATTAGAAGAATAATTATAGTTTCTAAAAAGGCGTATCTACATTTGGCGTATATTATTATACAATATATACAAATTAGGCATTTTGGGGTGTGTTTTATAAGTAATAAGGGTTTGATCTATTCCTACGTCTAGCCGTGGACTATGGCAGGCTTATAATGATAATAGACAAGTGATTCAGTTATTATAAAAATACTAGCTGACCCGGCGAACTCCGTATCGCCTTTTTAAGGTCTTTTTTCTCATTCCTTTTTTTCCATCCATCCATCCATCCATCAGGGATTAAGCAATTGACCAAAAAAATATTATTTCGGAGGAGTATTGTATCACTAACACTGTGAAATTGCTGAACTGTTTCACTAACGCAGCTGTAAAACGATTTATTAACTCCAGTATGAGACTGGCGCGTATGACTGATCTAGTGATATGATTAACTTACTAAGATGGCTATTAAAAATAGGGGTTGGTGTTAGAATGGTGAAAATTAAGAGTTGTTTGTATTTTCTATGCCATATCATAAAGAAAGAGACTGCCTCCGTGGTCCAGTGGATAGCGTATGCGACTGCAGATCGGAGGTCCCGGGTTCAATTCCCGGGTCGGGCAAAAGTGTTACTGGGTTTTTCCGAATTCTCAGTAGCAGCACGGAGTCTGGTGATGTGCCCGGTAACGGCAATAGCCTCGTCCCCTATTACGTGGGACCTAAAAATTCATGGCGAAATGTGGGGTCATATTACACTTCTGTCTACCCTTTCGGGAATATACAGGCGTGAGTCAACGAAAAAAAAGTAAAGTTGACACAGTAAAACAATGCCAAATGATAATTGGACCAATTATATTAGGTATGATGATAAAGATATTAATTTTACTAAAAATGTCCCGTCCTCCATCTTGGAACCCCAAATAAATGCCATTTTCGTTATCAGAATGCATGATAACCCCGAAAATTATACTCATATTAATTTTATTAAAATTTTCCCGTCCGCCATCTTGGATTCCCAAATAGATGTCATTTTCGTGATCAGAATCCATGAAAACCCCGAAAATGAAACCAATATTCATTTTATTAAAAAAGTCTCGTCCGCCATCTTGTGAATGTAGACACTAAAAACTTTTCGCGTGAGAATTTTGTGTCACACATGCGCATCGTAAAATGTGTCTCTCATCATTCTTTCATAACGCGCCTTTTCAAAAAAGTATAACTTCAAAAATATATGTTTGGGTTGGTCCGTTTTTTTTACTTAGAGGTTTAAAAACTAAACTGCGGTCGATTCTCAGACCTAAAGAATATACGTTTAAAATTTCATACAACTCGGTTCAGCCGTTTCGGAGGAGTATTGTTACTAACAATAAGAAACGATTTTTTTGACTCCGGTATGCGCGTGGCGTGGCCAACAGGATTGATCTAGTGATAAGATGAAATTACTAATATGGCTATAAAAAAATAAGTTGGGGATAAAGGAGTGAAAATTAAGAGTTGTACCTATGTATTTTATACTGCCATATCATAAAAAATAAAAATATAAAAAAATGTTCAAAAATTAAAAAAAAAATTTTTGGGCTGGCCACCCTTATGACTTGGAAGTTTGAAAAATAGATTACGACCGATTCTCAGGCCTACCGAATATACATACAAAATTTCATCAAAATCGGTCCAGCCGTTTCGGAGAAGTGTTTTAACAAACACCATGACACGAGATTTTTTTATAATTATATAGATAAGGACAAGTAAAGATAAAATTGCTTTAAAACCTTATTGCCAGCTTTTAAACTATGTGTGTTTAAAAATCTAATGCTCAGTAGTGAAAACTCACAGCTCGATGACATCAAATATTTCAAAAAAGTTTTACTCTAAGCGAGCCTTCTAGTCTGACTCGATCGAGTAAAACTGTATAATTTGAGTTAGTAGTTGAGAGTACGAAGCTTAAGTTAAAGTACTGCACCTATTATAGCATTAAACTCATCACAAAATCATAATACTCGTTACCATATAAATATTACTTAGGGCCCGTAGAAAACGTGGTTTGCACAAAAGCGCGTTTTAGAAACGCGCGTCGACGGCGCGCTTTTATCCCACAAAGGTCTACAGGCTGCGTCTGACTTGCGTGTGTATCGCGTCTGCATCGCTACAAACGCGCGTCGACGGCGCGCTTTTATCCCACAAAGGTCTACAGGCTGCGTCTGACTTGCGTGTGTATCGCGTCTGCATCGCTACAAACGCGCGTCGACGGCGCGCTTTTATCCCACAAAGGTCTACAGGCTGCGTCTGACTTGCGTGTGTATCGCGTCTGCATCGCTACAAACGCGCGTCGACGGCGCGCTTTTATCCCACAAAGGTCTACAGGCTGCGTCTGACTTGCGTGTGTATCGCGTCTGCATCGCTACAAACGCGCGTCGACGGCGCGCTTTTATCCCACAAAGGTCTACAGGCTGCGTCTGACTTGCGTGTGTATCGCGTCTGCATCGCTACAAACGCGCGTCGACGGCGCGTTTTAAAAACGTGATTTGCATATGCCCTTATTAGTATCATATACGCCCATAGACTGAAAATACGCATTCCAAAATACTCGTATACGCTTTGTGTATATTCGCCTTTATCTAAACCAGCGGACACACTATGCGGTGAATCTCAATGATTATTTGTATATTATTAGTTTTAATTATACCATATCATAGGATATTTATTGTATTAATTAAAACATTATATTTAGATTAATATGTTTAAGCGATGTGTTCTAAAATGCTTGATTTTTGACGGTAGTTTGAAGTATTTACATATTAAATTATTATAGGAAATTGTAGTTATTGCGAAGTCTTTTTTATACAAAAAAATAAAAGTTCCAACGTTTGAAGCTGTGTAATTAATACTAGAAACAATATTGTCATGGTTTCGTAGAAATAGAATATTGTTTTATTACTTTTAAAGAACAGATAGCATTTTTTATAGTAATTAATCAAAATTCTGTCAAATTACCAAGCATTTTAAAATATACTTTATATAATGCAAACAGTTGCAAGACTGGTATTATAACTTTCTTCTGAAGTGTAACGTAAATAGAGCGAGTGAAAGAGGTTGTGCTTAGAACGATTATATAAATGTTCGTACGAGTGTCACTGTTTGACCAAAGAGCGCTTGAAATTGTAGCTAATTGTAACATATCATAAGGTTGACATTCGTTTGGCATTGCATACGTAAATTATCATATGTGTATGACCACACATTACATAAATACAGATAGTCGAACTCGCTTAACTCACAATTGCTTAGAGTTAAAATATTCCCTAACACTAACGTGTTGTGAAATTGAAAACAAATAAAAAAATCTTATAGTCTTTGAGCTTTACTTTCCATAGTTTTCACAGTAGACATATATTATTTACAAAATATTCTCCGTATTAGTAATACTAAATGGGTGAAATATCATATATTATTACTAAGTAAGTTATAAATAAAAATAAAATCGTTTTTTAATATTACCATACTTATGTGTTACACAGTTTGGAAGTCTCTCATATAGCAGAAGCGGCTTATCTGTGTTTATGTATTCTGTAGTATTTTTCATGAAGGGTAGTCTAAGGAAACCCATTGAAATTATTCACAAAAATATTTTATAATGAATATCAGGCCTTTCGAAGGCCAATCTCACGCTCAAATTGCAGCCTTTTGTAATATGCTTGTGCCTGCTTAGAATTAAAACTATATTATATAATTAGCTAATGCCAACGTTTTGATAAATATTTTAGTATAATAGGACATTTTTAAACATTTTACTGTTTAGACGATTTTTGCTAAGTGAGAATTTAATTATGGAAGTCGGACTGTCCCTATGTTGGGTAAGAGTCTTTTAGACATTGAATTGGTGATACCAGTTTAAAATATTGCTGATAGTCAATGATTACTTTTTATAATCATACACAGAAATATTCGGTACTTACATAATTACAAAGTCTGAAATTAAATTATGATAGGAATCAGTAAATATTTTTACCTAAGTTGTTTGTTTAATTGATTTGATTTTGATATATTTGATAACGGAATTGAACTGAAGCATTCATATTAATAAAAAGTAAGCTGAATGGTAGCTAACTTATATTAATTTTAGGTTTTCATATATTGGTTATTCAAATGTACTTATGAAGGATGTATAATTGGTATTTGAATACATCCTGCCAAATTACTACTGCCATTGCAACATGCCATTGACCCCCATAAAAAAAAACTCAAACTAAAGGCTGGAACCGTATACATGAAAAGTTGAAACCATATGACAAACTAGACAAAAAGAAAGCATAAAAGTTATATAGAATTCGGAGCCATTGCAATTAGGACACCATTTATTTGAGAGTGTACTCTCAAACTCTAAATTAGTGTCTAAAAAGACAAAATTAAAGAAAGGAAAATTGTTTGAAAAGTTTTGACTGTTTACGGCTTACCTGTATAGGACGTTGTTGCCACAAATATAGCACAAAGTTTTGCCTGTAGATGTAACAAATGCACAATATCGTAATCGTTGTAAACAATTTGTACACTTTTGTATTTTTTAAATATAAAGTGAATTTTGTAACTTTGTATTTTTATTTCCTCCAGAATTTCCTTTGGAAACGGAGAGCTTAGTACGACTTAAGACAACAAATGCCGCATTTTGTCAAGGTCATATCTTGGAAGAACTCTGTGCCAATCAGTGCGCCGTATACCACGCCAGTCGACTCGACGTGAGTTCTGCTTTGTTAAAAGTCGTGCTTATTTCCCTGAACTTTGTGGAATTCCTTTGAAAGAAAGAAAACTATTCTCGGTTTTGCTCTACGTCCGATCCGAATCCGAACTGAAACCTTGAAAATACGGTCTGAGGGTCTAGTACGAGTTTGCACTCGATCGTCACGGTGGACGATAGCCTAGTCGACGGGAACAATTTCCATACAATTTCTAAATGCGCCCCCTAGCGGACTCTATCGATAGCTACTCTCCGTTAGGGGCGCCTTTAGAATATGTATGGAAATTGTTCCCGTCGACTAGGCTATCGTCCACCGTGACGATCGAGTGCAAACTCGTACTAGACCCCCCGATGTAGTTGTAAAACTATTTCTATAGTACGTTATGCACTACATACTATATCCGCTAGGTATCCGATTTCTATCGAATTCTGTGCGTGTTTTCCGGAACTAAAGCACGGTTTCGGATCGGATGTAGTGCGAAACCGCTCTTCCTACCTACTGTTGACTCTTCAACTAGAATAATTAAATCCGTTGTAAATAATTAATAAGCAGCGCTAGCCAAGTGGAGAGACCGACGGACTGCTACCCAGTCTCGGGTTCGAATCCACGGCGCGCACCAATGACTTTTCGAAGTTATGTGCTATTGAATTGTTAATTATCGCTTGCTAAACGGTGAAGGAAAGCATTGTAAGGAAACCTGCATGTCTGAGAGTTGTCCAAATGTTCTCTAAAGACATGTGAAGTTTGCCAACCCCCACTTGGCCAGCGTGACTATGGCCTTACCCTTGTCAATGAGAAGAGGCCCGTGCCCAGCAGTGGGACAGTTTATATACAGGGCTGATGAACCATGAACAATAATTATTATGTTTTCAACTTTACGCGTCCCAGCTTATTTTTTTGTTTTCTCATTTAATTAATTTATTTAATTACCACAAGTACGTACCTACATTGCAATAACAGCAAGAATACCTACAACTATTTTCTATTCTATGTGCCAACCGCGACTTGCCTTTTTTTTCAATTTTTATAGACTCACACCTGTATCCCCGAAGGGGTAGGCAGAGGTGTAATATTACACCCACATTTCGCCATGATTATTTAGGTCCCACGTAATAGGGGGGCGAGCCTATTGCCGTTACCGGGCACATCACCAGACTCCGTGCTGCTACTGAGAATTCGGAAAACCCAGTAACACTTGCCCGACCCGGGAATCGAACCCGGGACCTCCGATCAGCAGTCGCATACGCTATCCACTGGACCACAGAGGCAGTCGGTTGGCTTTTAAGTTATTATAATTAGTTATGAGACCATCTAAGAATATTTAGATCAGCCATACTCAACCTTTTTTTACCCTGGGCCACATGTTTAATCTCGCGCGCCGCAGTAATTTACCTACGCACAGTCGAACAACTTCCCGCTAGACCACCATAAGGGCGAGAAGCGCTCAAGAGGACATCATCGCTTCCAGCGCTACTTTACACGCACATTGACACTCTTATACAAAACCAGTTTCTAGTGTGCCTCGACTCTATGAGCGAGCCAAGGGATTTTTTTTCAAACTGGTCCACCGCCGACTTGTTTGATTGTACCTACATATGTCGCCTACGTCTTTTACCGAGCTATAATGGTCTATCTATGTACCAAATTTCATCAAAATCTTGCACCCATGGATAAGTAGGCATTGTGAACATTGCACGCGTGCACTTTTAATTGCGGTTTAAAAAATGTGTCAACTTCAAATTCAAAAAGACAGTTCGTTTCCCAGATATTATTTTTGCTTAGTATGACTTGGCATGATGTCCATAACGAGTAGCCATCGGCTTGGTGATGGGTCTTGTATATTCACCTCACCTGTATATTAGACGGGCGCACGCGCGCCACAGAGTAGACATTTTAAAATCCGCGCGCACTCGCGTGATAACCGCTGAGCACATATTATGTAGTGTTCTGTGTACGCAATAAGGGAGAAAACTTGAGTAAATGCGTGAATTCATTAATACGTCAATTTTACGTAATTTTGAACCCTTATCAGTAATACTACTGTAAAAATAAAAGTACTGGGCTATGCGGCGGCTCGGGCCGCACTAAAAAGGTTAGCGGGCCGCAGGTTGAGTATGGCTGATTTAGATGGTCTCTTTTCAGCTAGAGTCAGCGTAATTTTTGTCTTATTTTTCAACGTTTTTTTATGTTTCAGGTTGCCAATATGCAGATTTATGGCAAGCACAAATTAACGCTATGATCCAAATTAACTTGAATATATTTAATAGAAAGTTAATAAAGTAAAATACAATGTTCAATAGCAGTATGAACACTGACGAGATTAAAAACGATTAAAATGTTGTAGAGGGATTATGTTCTGTTTGAGGAATTTCGAATCAATTTGTAACGAACTAAGGTTGAATTTCTATTGTACATTATTATATAGGCCACATTGACACTAAACGCTAACTGATAAATGGAGTAGGTATCCATGTTCAGCAGAAATAAATTGATTAGCGAGATAACAATACTCAAGTATTTTGTAATGTTTTATAATTATTTGAAATTGGACTTTAATTAATCGCAGTAAAAGTAGTTTTACAATACTTGCTGTTATTTATTTTAATATTTTATTTCCTTCGCCTGACAATAACGAACACATAAAATAAAGATTTATACATTTTGGTGCAGTCGTTTGGAAGTTATGCGCGTACACATATTTCGGTAATTCATTTTTATTTATTTAGACTAGCTGTTTCCCGCGGTTTCACCCGCGACCCGAGGGAACTACTTCGCGCACCCGGTTAATTTATAGCCTAAGTTACTCCTTGGGACATCAGCTATCTGCCAGTGAAAGTCCCGCCAAAATCGGTCCAGCCGTTCCAGAGATTAGCTAGAACAAACAGACAGACGGACAAAAATTGTCATTTTGGTATATGTACCGTGTATACATCCATATGCATTTAGTAAAAAGCGATTATTTTAATATTACAAACAGACACTTCAATTTTGATGAGCAACATACCTTTAAAAAATTTATTCTCCAGCAACGAAATCCATCGATAAATGGAATATTGTAAACGGTTAAGGGTTAAGTATCTAATCGTTCAGTCTACTAAAGATAAGTTATAAGTACCTACCTGATTACTTACTCATATTCTTTTTACCTATACCTATTATAAAGCTCATTATACCATATGATATGAGGTTGTAACGTATGTGCTGTTCAGTGGCGGACTGGGGACAAGCCTAAGGCCACGCGCACTTTGGACACGAATTCGTATCGTACAGTATACGTACGATCGTGGTCGTACGAATTGAGTGCGCACACTGTATACGTTTTTATTAATCAAATGAGCAGTGTTCTAGTGATATCAGATTCGTGAAGTCTGCTTTGGTTGGAGCGCGATGAATAATCTGTATCTTCATGATAATTCTCTTATCACTCGAAGACTGCGGTGGCGTCGTCGCTATCGTAGAACCGAATTGGTGTGTGAAATATATTTAAAAATACACGATTTTGGTGAATTTCATCATATCATGGAAGACTTATAACATCACTTATACAATCACTTTGGTCCCACAAACATTTATGTTCGTGAATTAGGTTTAATTAACTTTTCAATATCCATTTCTTATGTTAAAACGTACCGAATGTGTTTTGAAATCCCAACAAGTTCGGATTGTTTTCGGACGTCTGAACTACACGTACGTATACGCACGACTAACTGGCACCCAGTCTGCGCGCTCCCATAGTACTTGGAATATCGGGATCGTTCGTATGTGCTCGTACGTGTACGCACGAGTAAAATTCGTACGAAAACGTGTCCAAAGTGCGCGCGGCCTAACAGGCCCAACCACGGGGTGCCGCAGTAAAACTGGGTGCAACGGGAGCGCGTAAAGAAATTATACTTACCTACACGGATTGGGGACGATGCCGACAACTAATGAATTTTGTCTAGTGCGCCATGGAACTTTAATCCGCCACAAGCTGTGTCTTTTCAATAGGAACAATATTTTTAACAGCCTATAATTATATTTAATCTTTATTTTCTGATAATGTTTCTATCGATACTAAGATTACTATTCTGATAATCGCATGTAAGTACTAGATGCAACAATTATCGAGAGTTATATAACAAGGTACTGTCCCACTGCTGAGCACGGGCCTCATCTCACTATGAGAAGGGTAAGGCCATAGTCCACCACGCTGACCAAGTGCGGGTTGACAGACTTCACATGTCTTTCGAGAACATTATGGAGAACTCTCAAACATGCAGGTTTTGAAAACACAAATTATATCAAAAATATGTTTATTTCCTTATATAAATATTATCACAGACATTGAACACGGCAATCATAACTCCCAAATTAAATAAATATAAAACATTGATCTCATTGTAAAACTTATAATAGTTATAATATAGATATCATTTGCGTTTGTCTACTAATGAGGTATCCTTTTTTTTTATAAACTCCTCATGTACCCATGTGTCGGAGGGTAGGGTTTCACTGAAGCATTCCTCGCTGCCCCCCGACGGGTATTGGCCTGCCAGATGGTCAGACGGGCCCCGAACGAAACCCCCTTGGCGGCGGATGAAGGTGTTGGGCTCCGCCGCCAAAACACCCAGCGGCCGCAGAGGATAGGGAGGACGGCAACGCAACACCGCATCTCCTCTTCCTCTGCGGCCCCACCGCGACGCAACGATGGTGGGCCTTATTAGGTCGCGGGAGATGAGGCGCGCGGCAACGCAACACCGACACACCTCTCCTCCCGCGACCGCACCCGACTGCGAGGGACAGACAGAACTGTCCCCCGCACTCGCACCCTGGGACGCATCCTACGCAGGCCCTACGCAAGCCTACGTGGAGCGTCCCCTCCCGGGATCCCGCTTAGCTTCACCGTGGGTGTTGGACCTCACCCACGGTTACTGCAATGAGCCCCCCATCACGACAAGGTGGAGATCCTACGGGGGGGACTAATGAGGTATCCTGTCGTTGCATCTAGAGATTTTACTAAAGTTGTCAGAACTTAGTCAATCACTGCCGTACATATCTACTGCACCTGAATAATTATTTTCTCGTTTACAAAAGGTTTGTTCCATTGTTCATCTGGGTGATATCACCTGGACGAACGACTGTTTTGTAAGATTTAACTCCTCATTTCACCTTGGAATTGATTCACCCAGTCGAATTTGTTAGCCTGGGTGACCCAGGCTAACAAATTCGACGTCTTTATTTTTCTTGTGGTCAGGGCCGAACCTTCTCTATGTGCAATGAGCGCGGCGCACACAGGCGCCAGGGTGACAGGGGCGCCGCGCGCCGAGATATGCGTTAATTATAACAGTAATTTTCGAAAAAGGATGCAAAAAAAGGCGCTTCACAGATTTCGCACACAGGAGCCGCAGTGGCGTAGGGAGTGCCACCCATCCAAAAAAAAATATTAAAAACGACATCGACAGTTAGCCCGGAATTGTTAGTCATCGACTAAAAAAAAAAAGGTCATCCACCAACTTCCGGGTGCCCCCCAAGCTAGCCTACGCCACTGCACAGGCGCTTCATAGATTTCGCACACAGGCGCTGGATTGGGTCGCAACGGCCCTGTTTGTGGTCTTTATCACTCAAATAAACATGCTAAAGAACTTTGAAAGCACGGATGTATGTGATCATGGCTATCAGCTTGCAATAGTGGCGAAAAATCGGATAACTATATACCTACTTGAAAAAGGTCCTCGCCTTAAGTCGACCTCTTTCACCTGGGTGATATCAGCTAGTTCAGAACATTCCATGGTGAAATGAGGACACCAAGTACCTAGTCCATTTTGTTCACCCAGGTGAACAAAAGAGACTTCTTGGAGTATAAACCTTACAAAACAGTTCAAATCTAAAGCTCTGTAGGTACCAGTCACAGACATGAAGGATATGGACACGGTGTCCCCTATGTCAAATAATTATTAGAAATGCCCCTGTTGTAACTCTTTCTAGATTTCTGAAAGCAAGTACATATAGAACAAAAAGCGACGTCATGACGGGCGTTCTGAAGACAACTTTTCTGCGACCCAAACTGCCGCTTGACGGCGTGGCAGTCGTTCCCACAGTGTAAGAGTGAAAGAGACGGACAGACCCCCAGTGTAACTTAACTACGAGGGCAAGAGAGACCGAGAAACGACGCCAGCGCCAACCAACTACCTACGAACTAAACTGGTGCAAACTCTACTTGGAATCGGAACATGAAATCCTTAAAAACTGGTCTGCGGTTCTATCTAAATCTGATTTTTTTGGTATCGCATAGGTGCACCGCCACAAGACATGTGGTGACAGCCGTCACTTTGATTATTGCAAGGGAATAGAGACTAGATTCGCTTAGAATTATGCTCGTGACTGGTAGGTACCGCTTACGGGTCGGCACATATCTGACGGAAAATGCGTCGCGTATCATCCGTCGCGTAACGCCAAACGCCAAAACAGCCAAATATAAGATAAATCATTCAAACTTTCACACCTAACCGATGATGCGTTAGTGCGTCGAACGTACAGCGTCTGTTCCGTTTCCGTCAACGTATCGTCGGTCGAAATCGCGTGCACCACGCACCACGTGTATTTTGACTGACGCGTTGGGCGATGTTTTAAAGTTAAATGTCATACAAAGCAACCGCACTGTAGTTGCCGAAAGCAGAAACTGACTAGACGCGTAATGTAGCAGGTCTAATTTGACGGAATAGACGCAAACGACGATGAGAGAACAGACGATGCAGATACGCTCGACGTATTTTCCGTCAGATATACCGACCCATCTGACGGAATGGACGCGACCGATGATACGCTCGACGATGATGATACTTCCGACAGTACTATACCTACTTTATTAATCTAAGTTAGAACTCATAGGCAGTACAGTGTACGCAGCTATTGGAGTATACATTTCTCGTAATAGTCTGCCCCTACTCTGCCGCTTGGGTAGGCAAAGGAACATCCATACAGCCACTACTGCCAGTAGTATGCAAAGGCTGAGCAGCGCTACGATGAATCCTATGTGACCGGTTACAGGTTCGCAGACGAAGAATTTAGGCTTTAACTCGAAGATCTTTGCGTTGAATAAAGTTGCAGGACTGCCGCACCTGGAAAATGATGCGATTATTTTTATTAAGTTTGTAGCAGTGACGTATAGGTAGGTATCTAAGGAAAAACGAGTTATGAGTTTCTTGGCGGTAGGTTTTGGCAAAGAATACCTACACTAAAAAGTCATGAGAGCACTGATGTGCTTTTTAATTACGAGTGATTGGTGTGGGTCAGGATGGCTGGACCATGAGTGATTTTGGAGGTTTGAGCAATACCAAACTTTTGTACCTATTTTATACTATTTGGTACCAGACATCAAAAAATTAGTACCTCGCTAAAGAGGGAAAACTATTACGAGGAAAGTGGCCAGCCATTCTGACTTCAGAATGGCTGGACCAAACCGGTTTCACCTAGTTGTAGGCGTTATAACTAGTTCATCTTTTTGTTAAAATATAGTACCTCATTGGTACCTGAACATATGTTTTTCTTATATTTTTTCGATAAGCCATAAATAAGTTACACCTACAAGAAGAAGAACTCGCACTTGCCCGGTTTTTCTACCCGACTGCGGCGAAGCCCAAAAGGGGTGTTATTTAAGCTGGTAGTGAAAAATGTTGTTGCCGCTATAACAACAAATACTAAAAAACAGAATATAATAAATATTTAAGGGGGCTCCCATACAACAAACGTGTTTTTTTTTGCTCGATATTGATAACGGCAACAGGTAGACACTTGAAATATTCACAGAATATTTAGTTATATTCACTTTAAAAATACAGGCAGCGATAGCCTAGTGGAGATACCAACAGACTGCCATGCAGAGGGTATCGGGTTCGAATCCACGGCGCGCACCAATGACTTTTCGGAGTTACGTGCGTATTGAATTGTTAATTACCGTCCCGTACCTCGGAGAACATGTTAAGCCGTCGGTCCCGGTTGTCATGAAGATCATTGACAGTCGTCACAGGGCGTCATTAACTTCTAAATAAACTGACACTTGTATAACCTATGGAATATCGCTATCCCTTCGGGTTGCGGAGGTCATGGTCTTCGCCGCAGTCGGGTAGAAAAACCGGGTAAGTGCGAGTTCTTCTTCTTGTAGGTGTAACTTATTTATGGCTTATCGAAAAAATATAAGAAAAACATATGTTCAGGTACCAATGAGGTACTATATTTTAACAAAAAGATGAACTAGTTATAACGCCTACAACTAGGTGAAACCGGTTTGGTCCAGCCATTCTGAAGTCAGAATGGCTGGCCACTTTCCTCGTAATAGTTTTCCCTCTTTAGCGAGGTACTTATTTTTTTATGTCTGATACCAAATAGTATAAAATAGGTACAAAAGTTTGGTATTGCTCAAACCTCCAAAATCACTCATGGTCCAGCCATCCTGACGCACACGAGTGATTGACCTTCTTAGCCCCTCACTGGATCCGGACCTGGCTGGTGATCTGTATAGGCTGCTAGTTTGTACAGGGCCGGAATTTGGAGAGAGCAGGCGAGGCTATTGTCTGTATTAACGCGGTAATTTAGTCTTTAATAGGTAATTGATTTAGTAACTAATTATGTAGGTTTCCTAAAAAATGACTTGTTTATATAATTGACTCTAGAAAAATAGGTAATTCTGGTTCCTTTGGTTAGAAACTAAATTATTGCATTGGTTGATCCTGGTTTTAAATCTTGGGTTGGTCAGTGTTTCGCATAAAGCAGTAATTTTCAGCTAGTTATCTCGTAATAAACCGTAATAAGGCGATCGTTTTACGTTAAAAAAAAACAAAAATAGAGTAAGTAGGTAGTCTACATTATCATTGTTTTCGCCAGCGTTAGCTGCCTAAACTCAGTGTTTATCAGAAGAGAGTTATTTGCATGAGGTCATCACTGTCCGTGACACGTTACTGTATACTTGTGACAATGGCTAATTAAATCGGCACTAAATCTGTGAAGCGCATAACGAGGTCAATGGCGTCATACCTAGTCCACGCTCCAGATTACGAATACGCCAGTTAGGTATGTTATTGACTACACTCCAAAAGAGTTCAATTTAGTTTTTTTTTTTGGTATTGACTACACTCCAAAAAAGTTCAATTTCAGATTTTGAACATTTATAATTTGGTAATTTATATTTTTGTTAGTTAGGCAGCACATGTCATGTTAACTAATCGCTTGGCCCGTGCATCGGAGATCACGTAGCCGTCGGTCCCGGCCGTCATGACTGTCGATACAAGGAGTCAGCACTCCTGAATGAATTGACATTAGTCTAAACTATGGAATACTGGTATCCCTTTAGGTTTCGGAGGTCAGATAGGCAGTCACTTAGTGGCAGACCTAGTATTTAGTGAAATCTGGTTAGACTAGTAAGCGGACCCTGATTTGTAACTAGAACAACTCAATCCGTGGCGCATTTGCTTTCTTGCCCTTTTTGCCCATCTACCCACAGCAAACGAGGCCTTAATGTGGCCTCAGACAATGTCGTAACTGTAGTCATGTTTTGGGAACAGAAAATCTGAACCATTGTCACGATGAAGAAGAATAGAAACGTGCCTTCATACTTGATAGAGATGTTATAAGGAATTTATAAGCAGATAGGCAGAATCTAGTTATGTAGGTATGTAAAGTTGAGAATTTGGTATTTTACCTACTTGCCTATATGCATAGATTTGCACATACCATGTAGGTAAATTAAAAAGTAAGAGTAGGTAGGCAGGTACCTGGTACTTACCTAACATGATCCGTATACTGGTCGGGTATCTGTAACTTTTTAATCCATTTAATGTTACAGTCACACTGCCAGGGATTCCCCTGCAGATCCAACTCTGCCAGGTGACCCAACGGCTCCAGCAAATCTTTGTCCAATCGTAATAATCTTGAACCTTTCAACGACAATCTTTCTAAAGCGAAATCGTCAACATCAGCCAAAACTTCTTGGCCGAAAGCCAGAGAGCTAAATTGAGTGAGATTTTTATTTCTTTCCAACTCTAAAGTTTTCAATCCATGCAGAAAAGCAAAAGTACTTTCAGGCACTTCATCGATTAACAAATTATTCAGCTTTAGCACTTTTAGCGCCGGCACATCGGTAAAATCTTCAGCATCAATTTCTTCTATGGGATTGTCCGACAGGTCTAAGTATTCAAGCGTGTAAGGAATCTCAAAAACATCCGAAATTTTATTGTTCCTTATGATAAGCTTTCGTAAATCATATGCGTCAACAAAGAAATTATCTGGTACTTCATCGAGGTTGATCCCACTCATGCTGATGCTTTTAATTTTCTGTGTCAATCCGTAACCACTTCTGTCGAACAGATTTGTGTTTTCCAGACTCCCGCCAATGTTATTGTTGTTCAAAACAATTTCGTTCAAGTTGCTCAAGTGATGGAACATCAAATTCGTGAATGTTGTAAATCTGTTATTAGCCAGATTCAAGTATTCCAACTTTTTGAGACCTCTAAACGTTTCTTTGTCTATAAATTCCAATAAATTATCACTTAGATCGAGTCTTTTTAGCTCTGGTAGTTTGAAGGTGATATTAGTAAGTCTTTCGATGACGTTATTGTTCAATAAAAGTTCTATCATTGTTGTTGACTCCAACAATACCGATGACACCACTACTGATATATTGTTCGATGACAAATCCAGTGAATGCACTACATCGGGCAGCGAGTAATTGCTGTTTAATATATTCGAATCACTGTATGAGCACTGTATATTGTCACCGATTAAGTCCTGATTGTCCACATTTTTATACCAACACACACACGAAGCACTTTCACAGATGGAAGTAGGTTTAACAATAGAAATAAAAGCGAAAATTACAAAGAAAGCGAGCATTTTTCTCGTGTCGAAGTCAGGTACTGCGCGATAAGTATGAAAACCGTTATCGTGGCCGTAGATAACTCTTATCGATATATTTGTTGGTCATTTCATTGTTTACGTCTTTGTGTACCTAAAGATAGCTATAAATGTTAATGAACGTATGAAATAGTTGGGAACACTTGCGCGTCATGCTGATTGTATGGACTCGTGTGAAGTGTAGGTAGGTATGTACATATATCCGTTTATTTTTACATCGGCTTTGTGCGTTGTTCAGTTATCGTTATGCTACATGGACCATAATATAACTAGTGTAATGCGTAGAGATGTGAGTAGTGACACGATTTCACAGGACAGAAGCCACTCGTGGCACTACAAACAATAATCCGAAGACCGTCAAGGCCTTTACAAATACTGAGTAAAAAAATACTTGATTTGTTTGTTCTTTATTTAGGTGTTCTTTGTGTCCTCATTACAGAACAAACACTAAAGGTGGTAACAAATTCGGTTCTTATTTCAGGCTGTTTATTTTTAATTTGGCATTTATTGCGACGTATTCAGGAGATAAATAGCTTAACATAAATGTACCTCATCATCATCAGCCTTAAACAGTCCACTGCTAGACTAGGCCTCTCCTTTGGAAGGAGGAATTGGCCTACTATACCACGCTCGCCAAACGGGTTGGTATAGGGGTTGTATCAAGTTTTCCTTCTCTTACAGTGCTGTTCTCTGCATAATATGCTCCCTCTGTCGGCTCTAACGACACCCATGAGATGATATGGGGTGGTGACATTCGGTATTCTTAATCCGTCACCACACAGACGTGTACCTAGTCTACATATTATTATCATCAAGTATAGTACATTATCTGTGCCCTAGGACTAAACATCGAACTATAAGTGGAACCCACGACACAGGGAATCCAAGTGTAGGGCCCAGAGATACATAGTAATTATATTGTTTTTCTTAGTGCCTAAGTCTACTGATGTAATGTGTATAATCATTGTACTAAAGTCTAAACGATAAAGAAATTTGAATTGAATTGAAATTACTTCTACTTAAGTCTACGTTCCATTGGCAAGGCAATGTCATAAACCATATTCTGTGTAAGTTGGGACCACATACTCCTAAATTAAGTAGCTGTTAATCAACACCATCCACAGAATAAATGAAAACAACACATAATGGCCGACTCTCAACATCGTGACAAAATAAAGCGATAGGTAACGTATACTGAACAAGTGATCAGTATTGTGTATTTACAATGTACAGTTGCGGATAAGCATGTTTTCATTACATAAATAACTCGAGACAGCTCCGTAACTACCTACTTATTATTTATTATTGTTTTAACCTTCTCTCCTTTGTAACGATAGGGAGGTGATGTAGGTATATGCCTAATGAGTGATGTGTACTAAACTGGAGATAAATTAAATAATTATATATTTATTAGGAAGCGTTACACAGAATATACGGTAGCAAGTGGTAAGAGCCTGCTAAGACCTAGTCTCAGGGCGTAGACAGGCAGGCTGACGCGACTCGCGCGTGACGCGATCGCAGTGAAGTTTTTGTACCTACTGCCATCCCTATTTCCTGCCTGCTACATTGAAATAATTAACAAATTAGTAATGGAACTACTAAATTGCCATTACTGATACATTCAAATAAAAGATAACAAATTGAAATGCTAAGCATGAAGCAATGAACAGGTGGCAGGTAGAGTCAATATTTGTGTATAAAGTTTAGCCGACTAGGCATGTTGTTCAGGGCCGCGCCGACCCAATCCAGCGCCTGTGTTGGAAATCTATGAAGCGCCTTTATGTCGTCCTTTTTTGAAAATAATTTTATTAATTAACGCATATCCAGGCGCGCGCCGCCCCTATTACCCTGGCGCCTGTGTGCGCCGCGCACATTGCACATAGGGACGGCTCAGCCCTGATGTTGTTGGCAGATAGGTACATTTTTTTATACCGAATATTTTACCATCGATCTTTTTGGTCAGATTTTATTATCTTTAGAGAGTCCCTCCTGAGTGTGTTTGTCGTTGGGCTTTCAAAATACTAGAATAGTAGAAATTATTTGCTTTTTCGTGTGAGTGTGAAGTCAACTCTGGTGTCCGAGTCTTCAGACCGCCCAAAGGCTTGCCACATGGCCTAACGATCCTTGTCCTGAAATAAGAACCGGGACCGACAGTTTTACGTGCCCTCCGAAGCGCGGTAGCGCTCTGATGTAAATGCCACACACGGTCACCCATCCATAAGGCGACCTGTGCACGCGTTGCTTAACTTTTTAATCTACTACGTACAACAAGCCAAGTCTCGCTACAATCAATGTTCGAGGTGGATGCCCGATTGGAGTCTAGTATTTTATCGACATAACCTACATTTTTGTTTTATCTTTAGTGGCCGGGTGGCTATAATTTTGGGCGTTTGTTCTTGAGAAAATGTAGACATATTAAGTATAATATTATGTCTTGCTTGATTCAACTTCATAATTTGAATAATTATGGACTTTGGATGTCACGACTTTTGTGATTAAAAAAAAAAAAAAATATAATAAATATAAACAGTTTTCAGGTATCTATTAATATTTTTTTATTGTAAGAATTTTTAAATAATGGATTTATTTGAAACATACCACGTCCCTACTCTTTCAAAATATCACTGATATTCCGAAAGAGTATGTGGGTTATTTTTTAGCGAACCAAAGATATTTCATCTTTGAGCAAAATTTACATTGTCAGGGCAAAGGGCAAAGATCGTGTTTCTTTTTTGCTGGGAGATTATTTACGTGTCTGTGTGTACTAAATTGAATACTCTGACTATTTGAATGTTGCTGATATTAGGGTAGCCAGTAGGGTTATTAGTGTTAATTAAATAAAAAAAAATATAAAGGCTATTATGCTTTTATTCAGAGACATTTAAATGACAATAATGCTTAACATATTCAAATATATATATTTTTTTATATACAAAAGATACTTCCCGTGCTAGGGTAAATACCAGTTTCGCAAGAACTTCGCAGATTTTTGAACAATGGACACAAAGTACAGTCGAACAACTTCCCGCTAGACCGCCATAAGGGCGAGAATCGCTCAGCAGGACATCGTCGCTTTCACTGCTACTTTACACGCACACTGACACTCGTATACAAAACCAGTTTCTAGTGTACCTCGACTCTATGTGCGAGCCAAGGGATTTTTTTTCAAACTGGTCAAGCGCCGACTTGTTTGATTGTACATCCAAAGTCGCCACAATAAATTGTGGACTATACAAAGTGTTGCGCGAGAAAATCAAACCCATTACACATGACGGACAAAAATTAGCAAAGCGACGACACAAACCACGTCGCGAAGTCAACATTATCAAAACAGATAATTACATTACTATTTATTTACTCTTACTAGAATACTAGTGATTCGAACATTAAAATAACATAAAAACACAACATATTTACAACTTAATACAAACAATATCTAGTAATATTAATATTTCTTTGACATCTTAGACATCTAACCGTTAACACACAGTCATATAATAAAATACCAAACAAAGCAGAGCTGAGTTTTACTACGGTAAACAGATAACTGATAGACAAACTTATTTACATACATACAGAGTGTTGATTTGCATTTGCAAAATATTTTAAGGGGTGAATATACTATTAAAACTGAAAACAAATAAGTACATGAAAAAAGAAGTCACTAAAACTTTAAAAAAAAATTTCCTCATCATACTCTTTGTAAATTAACTCGGTGTATTGACCGCTGCCGCCGCTCAGCTGATCGCCATTGCAGGTGCCTAACACACACAAGCACACGTACCTACAGTGACCGCATGATACAGTCTTATTTTGCACGATTCAACAGTTAATTCTGATTTACTATATAAGTAACATTTAATGAAAATAGGGTCTCATATCATCGCACACTGTTTGAAATAATTTTAGGTAATAAGTATACTGTCAATGTAGTATTATTAAAATATTTTCAAATGCAGATCAAGATATTGTATTATAGGCAAATTACAATAAAACATTATACTAACTTATTAAATACAAATACTCTAAGAACTACACGCATAACAGATCTTACATTGAATCAAATATATACCTTACAAAATGTTGATTAAACGGTACATTTTGGCTACAGACAGATTGCTAAGTGTTAGCTATAAAGTTGAATGTCGCACGGTTTTTGACATGGCATGCCACCACGAAACTGTCTGAAATCTTATTTCGTTCATAGCTCAAGTAGCCATGGGCGTTTTCGGATTTTTACGCAAACCGATAAAAATCCGATTTCAGATTTTCAAATCGATTTCAAAAACCGATTTTAGAAATCGATTTGAGTAGCGGATGTTCGAGCGTAGCGTACGAAAAACGCAAAAAATCGAAATCTTATTGTATTTTAGGCATGAGACCAATCAAGTCAAATGAAAACTCCTCAAAGATAAATTCCTAATAACTATTTGCAATTTTCAAAATAAACATTAAGTAGTTAATCTGAATTAGATATTATCGCCTCGATATTTCGTTTTATTTTTTCTATCCAATCTGCAATTCATAAAACCGCCATAATCCAAAACGATTCGCTTACTTAGCGATAATTCGCTTCATCTCTTTCGCTCTTTGAATGGATCGCTAAGTGAGTAAGAAAAAGAAATGAAATTCGCTCTCTCTCTCATTCTAACTAACTAGTCGTTGGGTAGAGTGAAAGAGAACGAATGAATATGAAAACTATCGAAAACGTAAGCTTTAGATTTACTTTGTAATTTGGTTGCGCTTGCACCGTTTGGTTCGGATTAGAGTAGATAGTTCGTGGTATTGTTTTGCGTTTTTTAAAATCGGTTTTCTCATATTGGAATATCGATACGATACGATTTCTCACTGCAATCGAATTTCAGATTCGGTTTGATATATCGGCCTACTCAAGTAATATTCGTTTTAGAGACAATTCGTTGCATTTCCTATTAAACTAGCTCTTCTTTCGGTGAGTAGCAATTTTAAGGCGAAAAGTTAAGTATTTTTTTAAATATCCATCAAAATATTTAGAGAAAGCATGTTTTTCAAATTAAAATTCTATCGAGCGAAAATCTTCCAATCGTGTATCTGTCCAAGGAGTTATTAGATAAAGACCTGATAAATAATATACAAAATTTTCACTTTGCTGGTGTCTCACTGCTTCAAAATCGGTAAGCAAAAATAGCATAGGTACATTTTCGAGGTAGCGCCTTAATATTAAGCGGTATGTAATACAAAATCTTGACTACACATTTATTTTTATTTTCTATTATATTTACATAACATAACATAACTTCACGCCTTTTATCCCCGAAGAGGTAGGCAGAGGTATTATATTTATTATATTATTGTTTCCAATACACGTAAACGTTATTATATCTATGAAACGTAACTTGAATACAAAATTATGTATTTAAGTTCACACTTACTATTAATTTACCTATATTTACGGTTTTAAATACACATGATAAACTTAGAGACCTGCGCGACATCTTCGCGAAAGAGACAATTTTATAGAAAGAGACAAAGCTAGCAATTTGACAAGCTGTTTCTTTCTTTTCTAAGATTTTTAAAACTGTAGAATGAGAACCAACACTAATATACAAGGGTATATTTTCACACTTTTTTGGTCACAATTACATAAATACACTCACGCCTTTTGCCCGTCGGGGTAGGTAGAGACAACTGAATGCCACTTGCTTCTATCCTTACAAATATCACGCGCTTCCTCTACACTCAAGTCACAATTATTTATCAACTTTCAAGGAATGCCAAGTCCAATACATATATTTCTCAAGCAATTTTCCTAGTTCGTTATAGTAAATTTACTTCTTATTCGAAGTAAATTTGGATTTACTGCATCAGAATCTGCCGCGGGATGTCTGCACGTTGCCTTTAGCGCTGGGGTCCTCATGAGCCTGAAACGAATTATATTTTCACTAGCTTCTCGCACGGCTTTGCTTGCGTAGGGAGCGGTTATCGCATCAAGAGGTAGTGCCCTAAAGTACAAGTTATATCGTTGTTAGGTTTTATCTAAATCCATGAAAAAGTACAGAACAACGTCCTCACAAATCTTTGTTTCTAAAATAATCTTTGGCGCCCATTTTCAAATATACCTAAGATGGCCTATTTTATCTAAAACGCTTGTAATATTTATTTACCTTTGTAGCGACTAGCATCGTTGCTAGGACTAGCGTAAACCACAATCCACCATTTATATATATTAAGCACGCTACATCATTCAGAAAAAAATTATGCGGAAACGAGCGGATGGATCGCCTGATGGTGAGTGCTTACCGCCGCTCATGGACACAAGTAATACCAGAGAGTCACAAGTGGGTTGCCGCTCTTTCAGTTGACAAAAGGGATAAGAAGAAGAGTAGAATGAGGGAGAAGGAATAGGGGATGGGCCATCGGCACTTTCACTCACCGACCGAAACGCAACCGTTTAGTGCTGCTACATAACGTCGATTTTCAGTGAACATTTATGCTGAAATCAGCAAGGCTACTACATTTACTTACCTTGATAACAATGCTAGTCCTAGGCCCGGTGTTCCACAGCTCGCCCTTGTCATCGATGAAGGCGGCCTCTACCGCGACCGTGTACAGTCCCGGGGTAGACACGGACACCAGCTGCTGCGCCGAGAAGAAGTCCCGGACGGGCGTCACACTCTGTACCGCGGTTAGAACTGGCGGGATGTTTGTCAGTTCCACCGTCTGTAAGAGAAAATTAGTAAAATATAAACTTGTTTACAGCATAATGTCTTACCTATGTTTCGCAGAATTCGTCACATTTATCATTCAATGTCAAGTAGAGATTTATTACTAATATTTACATTATAATTGGTCTATAAGTAGGATTAACATTATATTGTACAATAAAATAAAACTAATTATATAACTAAACTATCCTAAACTATAAAAAAGCAAAAGTAGGCAAAGAAAAGTAAATAAAATATAATAAAAAATTACCAACTATGACGCGTCAAAAAATTCCTCCGCAACGCTGTCGAGCGGTAGCGTGCCCAGAAGGCTGGCAGCATTGCCACGTTGGATGGCAATGCTTATTCTCTCAGATATAAACCAGCCCTCTGGTCACGGGAAGCATCGATCAGCCTTCTGGCGATTTCTTTGTATAATGCGCGTGCACTAGGGCTTCATGATCCCAGCGTTTCGACCCCAAACGGCTCAAAAACGTACTTACCAGCCTGTACGATGCTTCAAATCGTACATCACGTTGTGCGTAGTCAGCGTTTACGCCGACACACGCCGCATCGATCATTTTATTAACCAGTTCATGTGTAATCACCAATCGGTTCGCGTGTCCTCATTGTGTAACCATTTACCATACCATTTAGATTAAGTTAAGACAATAAAACCAAATTATTGTACTTAACTCTATCTTTTATTTACGAACCATACGTAAATACCTCTGTACGGTTATACGATAACCACCACACCGTACATCGTGGTCCTTCTTGTCTGGATCGTAAGGCGGGACCTGCGCGCGCGTGTAAACCAGTGATACGTGGCAGTGAATCCTACTTACGGACAAAGAAACATTAACCAGTTTTACCAGTGACCTTTTTCAAGTAGATAACCAGTTTCCCTGACGACCAAACCACCCAGGATCCGGATCGTACTTCGAGAAAAACCAGGTGACCAAGTGCCAGTCTTCAAGTAAGATCTTTCCTTTTTACCACTTTCTACACCATATAATATATTACCATGACCACTATGGAGGCGACCTTAGCTACCCAAGAACGAATTATTTCCGCGATGACCAACCTTCGCACCAATTTTCAAAAGGACGGGAAGGAGCGTAAGACGCCTGCCTATATTGAGCAACGTATAGCTACCTTAGATAGTTATTGGAACGAATTTCAGGTGAACCATACCAGGTTATCTGCAGAATTAGATGAGCCTAACCATAAATATTTTAGTGAGAATTATTACCAAAAAGCTCTTAACTTTTATAATGAAACAAAAACGCTTATTAAGCAATTTTTGACCAGTGAACCACCTAAACCATTATTGAGACCTGCGACACCATTGTCTAAGGTTTCTGATCGACAGGATGCGACTATTTCTGCCGAATCGGGTGCTTCTCACTCACCATTTACAACCATATTAACCACACAGGGCAATTCGAGTAAGGTTGACGAAATGCTGCGAAAGCAAAAAACCAATTTTAAGGCCTTTATGCGTACCATAGACGCTATCGACCTCGATTCCATGTCCGAGAAATGGGAGTTCGAGGACATTTTGAAAACCATCCAGTCCAGATGGTCGGTCATCGACACCCTACACTGGGAAATCGACAATGAAAGCCTTATGGACAACGAGGAATACGAACGCGCTTTTAATGAGTATGAAAGGAAATACAACAACATCAAAAAAGCTGTGAACAGCAAAATGTGGTCGGTTTCCTACCGAGAAAAGGTTACGCCGAAAATGGACATACCAACGTTCAACGGCAATTACCAACAATGGATTTCCTTTAAAGATTTGTTTTGTGAGACCATACACAATAACAAATCTTTACCGAATGCCCAAAAGATGCAGTTTCTAAAAGCGAAACTACGTGGAGAAGCAGACAAGCTTATCCAGCATCTAAAAATCAGTTCCGACAATTACCAGGTTTGTTGGGACATATTAAACCATAGATACCAGAATATGCGGCTTATATTTAATTCCCATATTCAAACACTTTTAACCATGTCCAATATGCAACACCAATCCGCTGCGCTCATCAAAAAATTACACGACACTACAAATGAGTGTCTTAACGCTATTAAAGCAATGGGTGTAGACATAACAAACTGGGACCCACTCATTGTGTATATTCTAGCTCAGAAGTTAGATGCTGAAACCCACCATGATTATATTGAGTCATTGCGGAACCCTAGAAATTTGCCGACCATAGCCGAATTTCTGGAATTCCTAGAAACCAAATTTACATCTCTAGAGTCCTCGAGACGTAAACAGGATTCTGTGAAACCAAATTTACAGACTCAATATAACGATAACCAAAAAAGAAATACCAATTCTAGATTACCAAATAATTTTATAAATAAAATTTACCAGCAAAGACCAGTAATAAATCATGCGACGACGAAAGTAGGCAATATTGCAACACAACGGAAATGTTTACTCTGCAATAACAACCATGCATTATTTCAATGTAAAGCATTTTTAGAATCTATGCCAGAAAATCGACGCAGAATAATTGAAAATAATAAATTATGCAAAAATTGCTTAGTCAACCATTTTGGCAAGGCTTGCAGTTCTGGAAAAACATGTCGCTTTTGTAACGAAACGCACAATACGTTGTTGCACAATGCTTACGTGACGGACGCAGCACCTTCGTCTAGCCATGGTACAGAGAAGGATATACAGAAACCAAACGTATGCGTATCCAATGGACCATCAGAAACCATCCCCAAGTTGCTTGCGACAGCCAAGGTTAATATCAAGGCGGTAGACGGGTGTTGTCATACCATGCGTGCTCTCATCGATCCTTGTGCAGAGTCCTCGCTCATCACGGAGAATGCAGCGCAGATATTAGGCCTACCACGCATTAAGCGCAACTGTGTGGTGGTAGGAGTAGGCGCCAAGGCTAACCACAGTAAAGGAGTAATCAAAATTACCATTTCGTCCCTTTACAATGATTTTACAATAGACACGGAAGCCTACGTCATGAAACACGTCGTCGGCAATTTACCAAACCAGTCGTTCGCAAAACCATCATGGCCATCTTTGAATAAAATACAATTAGCAGACCCCGAATTCTATAGGAGTAGACCAGTTGATTTGATATTGAGTGTGGAAGTATATGAATTAATTTTACAACCAGGTTTTATTCGGAATACCGCATCTCAAGCTATCGCTCAACAAACGGAATTCGGTTGGATTTTAAGCGGTACTATTCAACCACAGACTATTTGTAATGTTGTGACTGTTGAGTTAGATAACATTCAGAGGTTCTGGGAGATAGAGGACATCTCAGATAGTACCCTCAACATGTCGAGTGAAGATTATCATTGCATTCAACAATACCAGTTGCAGACGAAACGCCAACCAGACGGACGTTACGTGGTCCGACTACCACTAAAACCAGACGTGACAGAAAAATTGGGCGAGTCTAGAACCAAAGCCGTAGCCCAATTTCGTCAATTAGAAAAAAGATTTATGCGCAACAAAACCATCGCGGCAAGTTATAAAGAATTTATGCATGAATATTTACGATTGAAACATATGACTAAGTGCACCGGGAACCAAACACCGGAATCATATTTACCGCACCATTGCGTTTTACGCGAGTCAACAACCACTGCGACTCGCGTCGTTTTTAACGCGTCAGCTAAGACATCTACAGGCTATTCATTGAACGATCTTATGTACAGTGGGCCAAATCTACAAAGAGATTTGCTTACCTTGATCATAAGCTGGAGACAGTTTAGAATTGCGTTCATTGCTGACATTGAGAAAATGTTTAGGCAGATATTCGTCCATGAAGATGATCAAGCTTTACAGAAAATCGTATGGCGTGATCATCCCAAACAACCATTGCGGGAATATCAGTTGGCCACCGTAACATACGGTCAAAAGAGTTCACCATTTTTAGCGATTATGACGTTAAGGCAGCTGGCCAAGGATGAAGCACATCGATTTCCTGACGCAGCCAAGGTTGTGGAAACCAGTTTTTTTATGGATGATATTTTGCAAGGTGGGCATGACCTTGAATCTACGAAAAAGCTAAAATCCGACCTTATAGCACTTTTGCGCTTAGGTGGGTTTAACCTTAGGAAATGGTCATCCAATAAACCAGAGCTGTTGGAAGATTACGATTCAACAGATGTAGGCCACCAGATCTACAACTTCAAGCACCAAGAATCAACCAAGGCCTTAGGGTTACAGTGGCGACCGACAGAAGATCATTTCACGTTTCAGTTTGAGGTAGAATCACCAGTCAAGCTAACCAAAAGAACTTTGCTTTCGGCTATATCCAAGATCTTCGACCCTCTGGGATGGCTGTCACCAGTTACATGCAAGTTCAAGCTGTTATTCCAGGAAATATGGCTACTCAACCTACAGTGGGATGATGTACTACCAGACTCCATCACCTCTAAGTGGAATGCCATGAAAGAAGATGTAAGAAACATCAACCATGTTAAGATCCCGAGGTGGCTGCAATGCAATAAAGGCGATACCATAGAATTGCATGGCTACTGTGACTCGTCGGAGAAGGCCTATGCATGCGTCATTTACTGCAAGGTCAACAGCGATAAGCAAACAAAACCATCAATCGTCATCATAGCGGCTAAATCGCGTCTCGTACCAGCAAAGAAAACCGTTTCTCTACCAAGGTTGGAACTGTGTGCGGCTGTATTGCTCGCGAGATTGATGAAGACCACCCGTGAATGCTTGGCTACCTTCAACATCAAAATATTCGCTTGGTCAGACTCGACGGCGGTACTAGGTTGGCTAAATGGCGATCCCAGTCGCTGGAAGCCATTTGTCGCGAATAGGGTTAGAAATGTGGTAGAAGTGATACCACCATCATGCTGGCATTATGTACAGTCCAAGGAAAATCCAGCTGACTGCGCAAGCCGAGGCATCACTGCTGATCAACTTACCAAGCACCCCATTTGGTGGCAAGGACCAAGCTCGCTTATATCTTTTGACGAAAACACCATAAAAAAGATTACATACCAAACAAATGAAGAAATGAAAAAATCGGTGATGATAAATATTTCTACAATAAATCATAACAATGAAGTCATTGACTCGATATTAAACAGACACAGCGATTTTACGCGAGCGTCGCGAGTGCTTGCTTGGGCGTTACGAATGACGTCACGATTACAAAACAAACCTACTTATTTAACCATACACGAACTACGTAAAGCTAAAAATATATTGATAAAACACGCACAGCTCGAGTTTGCAGATGATATAGCTTATTTCCAGAAACATAATCAGCCAAATACCAAGAGCAGTTTATACAAGTTGCACCCATTTATTGATAACCAAGGACTACTGAGAGTCGGCGGACGAATTGCAAATGCAAACGTGCAAAACAATATGAAACATCCTTCAATATTACCACATAACCATATATTAACGGACATGCTTATTGACCACGCCCATAGATTGACTTTCCATGGAGGCGCACGCCTAACGTTGGCGTGGCTGCGTCAAGAGTTTTGGATAGTGGGTGGCAATAATGCTGTCAAAAAGAGACTTCGACGATGCATTACCTGTAGAAGAAATAATCCCTATAAACACAACCAGTTGTTGGGGGAATTACCAGCAGCCAGGACCAATATTACACGACCCTTCTACCATACGGGGGTCGATTTTACAGGCTTCGTTGATGTCAAGTCGGCCAAAGGAAGAGGCGTAAGGTGTACCAAAGGATATATCGCCGTTTTTGTATGTATGGCAACCAAGGCCATTCACCTGGAACTCGTATCCGACCTTACCTCTTCGGCATTTACAGCGGCTCTTCGCAGATTCGCGGCCCGGCGGGGAGCACCCGGTCACATGTACAGTGACAACGGGACCAACTTCATAAAGACCAATAGATTGCTGCAGGAAGAGTACGTTAACCTGAAAAATATAATAGACGACCACTTTTATAGAGAAATCACGGATATGTATATCGAATGGCACTTTAATGCTCCATCATGGCCCAGCGCTGGCGGTCTCTGGGAAGCAGCCGTAAAGAGCTTAAAGTACCATTTGAAGCGAGTTGTAGGAGAACAACGGTTAACGTACGAAGAGTTTTCTACGTTATTGGCGCAGTTAGAAGGTTGTCTCAATTCAAGACCGCTGTGCCCACTTAACGAAGACCCGGAGGACTTGGAATTTCTTACTCCGGCGCATTTTCTGTCCGGTGGACCAACGTTGACCATTGTGGAAACTGAAAAGGATCTGCGCACTAGATGGCAGCTCACCCAAAAGATATACCAAGATATCTGGAGGAGGTGGCAAACGGAGTATTTAACTCAGTTGAACGCTCGCTCTAAGTGGCAGCGTACACAACCAAATATGCAGATAGGGGATATCGTCATAATACATGACGTCAATCTTCCTCCCGGCAAGTGGGCTCTGGGCAGAGTCGTAGAACTACACCCCGGGAAAGACGATCTCGTCAGAGTGGTGTCAGTAAAGACCAAAAACGGAGTCATAAAGAGGCCGGTCGTAAAATTATCTTTACTACCAGTTAAAGATAACACAAACCATAACACACAGAACGTAGAAAGAATAAATGACACCGACCATTCATGTCCTGAATCACCAAAACCAGCAACCAATTCAAAAGGAAGAGCCAAGACAGGCGTATTCCACTTCATGACCATGATGCTGATGTTGTTTACATGCTTCATAGCACCTATACAATGTACTCACACTCACACAACCGTAACTCTAAACAACAGTCAGAGCTTATATTTTGACAGGATGTCCACTGTTCATTTTGTTCGGGATGAGTGGAAGTTAGTAGTTTACTATGATGTAGAACCTTACTGGCAAGGAATGAACCTACTTCAAAAATACGTAAACTATTTAGATAACATTTGCACCACTATAGCAAATAAAGTTCATTGCGAGTCAATGTTATTACAATTACGACACAGCTATAATGAATTACAACGCTATAATAACATAATGCCGAGTCATCAGTTCCCAGGCGGGCACGCGCTGCGACGTCGCCGCGGCCTTATCAATGCAGTAGGTAATGTTGCACATAGCTTGTTCGGTGTACTCGATGACCAATTCGCCGAACAATATAAACGGGACATCGATCTTGTACGATCCAACCAAAACCATTTAGCTGCATTGTGGAAGAACCAAACTTCCGTAGTAGAGGCGGAGTACAATGTCTTGAACAGAATGAAGAACTCCATTGACAAGCAACACAAACTGTTTAACCAATACCTTAACCAGTTGCAAAAGGATGCCAACACGTTGCAGATTCGAGTCCAAGACCTTAACACTACAAATGAGTTTTTGTTGAGTTCTATTGTTGCTCATAGTTTACTGACGAACTTGAAAGGCATTCAAGACGTTTTATTAGATACCATTTCTGAGGTAAATTATGGTAGATTCAATATACATCTTTTGAAACCAGATCAGCTGTTGGCAGAATTGAATACCATTTCCGGAAAACTTTCGAAAGAGCTAAGTTTACCAATTGAAAATGTACCTTCGGAACTACCAAAAATATACCATCTGCTGAAAGTGAAGGCGAAAATGACATCGGGATATCTTATCTTTGAAATTAGAATACCACTCGTGAGTCGAGATAGTTATGAAGTATACAAAATAATTTCTATACCAAAGAAAGTTGGCAACAACATGGTCACCCTAGTCCCTGTTTCAGATTACGTTGCGATCAATTTACGAAAGGATTCATTCATAACAATAAAACAGTCGGAATTTATAGAATGTGTTCATTTCGACTTGTCGACACAATTGTGCCCATTACAGAAACCAATCTTTCGTATGAAACCAGATGAAAACCTGTGTTCCAAAAACCAAAATACTCAGATGTGCAAGAGCCTATCTGCGCCTTGTCAAGATTCGTGGGTTCAGTTGAACAATATCAACACTTACCTTTTCTTTTGCTGCGATCCGCGTCAAATAAGAGTAATATGTGACGACCAGATTACCATTGACCATCTCACCAATGCTGGAATCATGACGCTGGGTAGCGATTGCATGATAAAAGGAAAGGATGTTACCATTGTTGCGCACAAACAACAATACCACAACATGACTACCTTCGCTGATGTTGGACAGATAGACATTCCACAGATAAACCACCTCTTTAACCAAAACTTGCCTATGCCAATTGCGGAACCAGAACCGGTAATAGACGGCAAGGACTTGAAGAACATAAGCTCTAGCATCGGACAAATGAAAACAGAGAAGGGATTAGTCAGTGACATTTCGTATCACGACGTGCACCACTACGTTGTGATCTATTTGCTGGCGGGCGGAGCCTGCGCTGCTGTTGCTGCGTACTGCGTGCGGCGCTGGCTCGCGCGCCACCGACCTGCAGAGGCGCCGCTAGCCTCCGTCGCGGCGCCGGCGGCGGCGAGCCCAGGGTCCCTGGAGCGGGCCCACTGCGGTAGGACCAACGCTGCGTTTCATTTTAGTGTCCGTGACGAATGTGTTAGTGTAAGTGAAAAAGCAGAGCAAAGTGATAGTAAACCAGTGCCTAGTGCGGGCGTTAATAAATCCACGTCACCTTTCTTTCGTAAACATTCGTTTCGTGAAGAAAAGTTTGAACCTTAAGGACACTAGAATTTACTGTTAATTTTTATTACCAATTAAGTAATTCGAATCACCATTGTCTCACCATCATTCATGACCATTGACCATCGCCATTTTGATTTCGTTTTCCCTCTCTGGGAGCATGTACGATGCTTCAAATCGTACATCACGTTGTGCGTAGTCAGCGTTTACGCCGACACACGCCGCATCGATCATTTTATTAACCAGTTCATGTGTAATCACCAATCGGTTCGCGTGTCCTCATTGTGTAACCATTTACCATACCATTTAGATTAAGTTAAGACAATAAAACCAAATTATTGTACTTAACTCTATCTTTTATTTACGAACCATACGTAAATACCTCTGTACGGTTATACGATAACCACCACACCGTACACAGCCAGGTTTCCGTATTTGCGCAGTTTGAGGGTATGTCAAGTATGGATAGACTCCGATACAAGACCGTTTTACTTTTTGTCGACGTCAAGTAATGCTCTCTTTAAGCGTTGTAAAGGGGTACGTAACGTATTGTTACGAATGGCGATATTTGAAAATAACGCCATCTATCGGTGAATGAGAGAACTAGAAGAGAACTGATATATCAGTGTTTCATCTATCCTCTAATAGATGGCGTTGCTGATGATTACTAGAACAATGCCACAACGCTAGAATGTTTCGACTGTTGCGAGAATGTTCGGGAATACGCAAGAATGAACTAGTTTGTTATCCGGTCGGTATAAATACCGCGTGAACGCGCGAGTCAGGACAGTTCAATTGAATAAGTGAAAGCGAACAAGAAGCGAAGGGAAGTAAGTCGGAAGTGTTTAGTGGTGTTTCTAGTAGTGTTGAGAATTAGGTGTGTATAAGTGTTGTTGTGTGTGAAATAAAGTGCATTTTTTTTGTGACATAGTGTATTTAATTTATCACCGAACCCCAGCTCGTAACAGTATTTAAGTGTTCGAGTGGTACGGTCTGCCAAGAAAGCGGGGTAGACCACTTTCTGACAAAATTACACTGTCAAAATAACGCCAAGGTTGAGGATAGTACTGTCAGGATATTAGTTTAAAGGAAAATCAACCTTGTTGTTTAATTACCTGCAAATGAATTTGGGGCTTAAGTGGTAAATAATATTTTTGGATGAATTTAAGATGGTTCAAAGCGTACGTGGAAAAACAGAAAGAGCTGATTCGAAACGAGACCACCTTGAGATGGTAAAGATAAACTCTGATGTGTTGAACGGTGCGTGCGTATAATGGATGGTTTTTAGGGTGGTGAATAGTGTACAATGTACCCCGTTAACCAGCATAGAGTAGAAAGATTTGCATTTATCACTTCATTTTGTCCGATCGTTCATTTGATACGTTCAACAGCTTGAATAGCAGGCCCCTATAGTAAGTCAATGGATGAAGATGATATTTATAAGCAACTGCTCTGTAATGTGCATCTTCACGTGCAGCCTAAGTCTTAGAAGGTACAGGTCGCTGGCTGTGCCGAACAGGGTTGGCAAGAGCATCGAAGTTTGTGGAACGCCCGCATTAATAGTGTTACGCCATCTATCGGTGAATGGGTGTACTAGAAGAGATTGAATGTATCGGTGGGTTAAAGGTAATTCAGCTACTCTGTACTAGATGGCGTTGGACTATGTCGACTGTTCCCGACTTACTAGAATGTTTCGTCTGTAGTGAGAATGTTCGGGAATATGCCAGAAGGATCTCGTTGCCTATCCGGCCGGTATAAATACGCGGCTGGCGAGCGAGTTCACACAGTTCAATTGAATACGGAAAGCGATCAACATCAAGCGAAGGGAAGTAATTCGGAAGTGTTTAGTGGTGTTTTATTAGTGTTGTTCTAGTGGTGTGAATAGTGTGTTTTGTTAGTGTTGTGAAAATAAGTGTGTGTATCTAGTGTTATTGTGGTAGTGAATAAAGTGCAGTTTTTCTGGCATAGTGTATATAATTTATCACGAACCCCAGCTCGTAACAAATTGGTGTCAGAAGAAAGGGATAAATTATGCCGGTTATGCCGAAGGAAGAAACTGAAGGTGTGCGTACCAGGAACCAGCGCCAGCAAGACCTGGACCAGAGACGCTTCGGAGACGTTCCTTCTCCATCGTCTGGTGGACCAGGCGAATCCGCGGATGCAGTGGAGCCTATAAGCGCACACTCCGTGGCGGTGCCCGACATCGCGGCTCTGATGACGTTCATGCAGGAGCATGCGCGCCGCCTGGAGGAACAGCTACAGCGGGACAAGGAGGAGCAGGCTCGCCGTCAAGAGGAGCACGCGCGCCGCCTGGAGGAACAGCTACAGCGGGACAAGGAGGAGCAGGCTCGCCGTCAAGAGGAGCACGCGCGCCGCCTGGAGGAACAGCTACAGCGGGACAAGGAGGAGCAGGCTCGCCGTCAAGAGGAGCACGCGCGCCGCCTGGAGGAACAGCTACAGCGGGACAAGGAGGAGCAGGCTCGCCGTCAAGAGGAGCACGCGCGCCGCCTGGAGGAACAGCTACAGCGGGACAAGGAGGAGCAGGCTCGCCGTCAAGAGGAGCACGCGCGCCGCCTGGAGGAACAGCTACAGCGGGACAAGGAGGAGCAGGCTCGCCGTCAAGAGGAGCACGCGCGCCACCTGGAGGAACAACTACAGCGCGACAAGGAGGAGCAGGCCCGCCGTTTGGAGGAACAGCTGGTGGTGATGAAAGACCTCAGCGCCGCTGTAGGGAAGGACCTGAAGGTGGTAAAGGAGGAGCTCCAGCAGCACGAGGCTCGTATCAGCGACGTGGAGAAGCTCGTACACGACCAGCTTGAGACTCGCGTCGCCTCTATAGAGAAGCGTGTACACGACCATCACGAGACCTGTGTCGCTGAAGTGGAGAAGAGATTGCGTGGGCTCGGATCCAACGAAGTGACATCTGCGACTGTAGTGCCCTCACCTCGTGGGTTTAAGGTTCCACCATTTGATGGCTCGTCATCATGGTCTGCATACAAGATCCAGTTTGGGGCTGTGATGCGATCGAATGGGTGGACCAAAGAACAGGCCTTAACCGCCCTAACCTTGGGCCTTCGCGACCGGGCCTTGACAGTGTTGGAGGCACTCGGACAAGACGTCACCTACGAGAAGCTTCTTGAGGCGCTGGAGGCGAGGTACGGAGACGCGCACCTCGAACATGTGTATCGTGCTCTGCTGAAGGACAGGACGCAACGCACCGGAGAAACTCTGCAGCAGTGGGCTCTAGAGGTGGAAAAGCTGGTCAGGAAGGCATACCAGTCGTCTCCTGCGCTTATTGACGGGAACCTCGTACAAGCGTTTACGGATGGGATCCGGGACCTGGAAGTTAGAGCAGCGGTAAGACTTGGGCACTTCAAGTCTCTGAAGGCAGCCTTAGCCTACGCTCTGGAGGTGGAAGCGGCGCGTCACGAGGATCGAACTTACTGTATCAGGGAAGTTGTTTCTTCACCACGGTGCTACAACTGCGGGGAAAGAGGCCATATCCGCTTGAGCTGCCCAAAGCGTAAGCGGCACGTTGGTACCCTGTCTCCACCAAAAGGGTCACCTGACGTACCTGTCTGGCGGCATGAGCAACGTAGCGCAGATGCTTTGATGCGTAGGCCTTACCCCGACCAACGCAAACACTGTGCAAGACAGGAAGCGAAGCCGGCAGCGCTAGTGAGAATGTTGAAGACGGATCTGAGCGACGAATGGAAAGAAGCTTTGCGAAGTGCTCAGCAAGACGACAAGGATATACAGCCGATTCTGGAATGGAAGAAATCAGGCGCTCCTAGGCCCAAATGGAGTGATATCGCAGCAATGAGCCCTGTCACCAAAGGTTATTGGGCACAGTGGGAAAGCTTGGTTGTCCAGGATGGAGTTCTGTGCCGCAAATGGGAAAACGCTCGAGGTAACCAATGCCATCTGCAAATGGTAGTGCCCAAGACTAAGGTGCCGGAAGTACTGCGGCTTTATCACAATGGTGCTTCGGGAGGTCACATGGGTGTTAAGAAGACGCTTACTAAGGCCCGAGAGCGGTTTTATTGGCTCCACTGTCGGAACGTCGAGGATTGGTGCCGCAAATGCACAAGTTGTGCGGCTGTCAAGAGGCCACACACTCGTAGCAGAGGTGCATTGAAGGCGTACAATGTAGGAGCTCCAGGGGAATCTGGACAACAGATGTCTGAGAAGATGAAGACTCGCTACGATCGGAAGGCAAACAACAAAGGCTCCGATGAGGGATCATTGGTGTGGGTTATTAACCCAGTACGAAGCAACGGTAAATCGCCTAAGTTACAAGCCAGGTGGGACGGGCCATATCGCATAATTATCAGGATGAACGACGTCACCTATCGAATCCAGAAGGGGTCACGAGGTGCACCGAAGATAGTTCATGTGGACCGGTTGGCTCGTTACTATGGGTCCAACGATGTTCGAGACGAACACGTTTAAGAGGGGGGCAGTGTTACGCCATCTATCGGTGAATGGGTGTACTAGAAGAGATTGAATGTATCGGTGGGTTAAAGGTAATTCAGCTACTCTGTACTAGATGGCGTTGGACTGTGTCGACTGTTCCCGACTTACTAGAATGTTTCGTCTGTAGTGAGAATGTTCGGGAATATGCCAGGAGGATCTCGTTGCCTATCCGGCCGGTATAAATACGCGGCTGGCGAGCGAGTTCACACAGTTCAATTGAATACGGAAAGCGATCAACATCAAGCGAAGGGAAGTAATTCGGAAGTGTTTAGTGGTGTTTTATTAGTGTTGTTCTAGTGGTGTGAATAGTGTGTTTTGTTAGTATTGTGAAAATAAGTGTGTGTATCTAGTGTTATTGTGGTAGTGAATAAAGTGCAGTTTTTCTGGCATAGTGTATATAATTTATCACGAACCCCAGCTCGTAACAATAGGCTTCATTTGGAAGCAGTAACCATTTACGATGCAGCGAAGGAGTCTGTAAATGGATTGACTTATTAGTGAGTGAAAAAACTGACAATTCATTTCCATGGCCAAAGTACCCTGGATTCAATGGGAAGGTAATCTTAGGTATCTACCCTGTGATGAGCACTATCAAATGCTTGGTTTATGTCAAAACTATACCTCAAATATGTGATAAACTTAATCGGTTTTGTATCGCGAACCTTCGATGACATTTGTATGTTATATTTGTTGTATCGGTAATGTGACGTACCTTTTCATTGGTGCGAGGATGGGGAGTGGCGGTGACAGTAATCTGGACGCCTTTGACTTGACGCTGTCGTTGACGTTTACTAAAACACAAGAAAATATTATTTTAATACTTATAAATTACGATGCGCTCTTAACATGGTGACACTTAGCGTTCCTAATACGTAAGTAAAGTAAAGCAACGGTTGCAGAGGTTACCCCATGGAAGGTTGATTGTACTGCGGAGATCGCCGCGACTAAGTATAGAACACGGCGCTGTACACTATGACGGAATGCCCTGCTTGGGCATCGCAGCGCCGTGACCTAGTCGCGTTGGTGGGAACAAGGAGTCTCACTGTCCTGCGACGATTCCCAAAATTGCAAACTAGAGGTTGCCAACTTGCCACCATGCCACAATGTATATAGCAGACAGTGGCGGAGTGTAGTGTAGTGTAGTGTACCTGAGCGGTATGGGCGGTAGTACGACGCCCTCGAGCTTGAGTGCCAGGCGGTGCGACAGCGACACGTATATAGCAGACAGTGGCGGAGTGTAGTGTAGTGTAGTGTACCTGAGCGGTATGGGCGGTAGTACGACGCCCTCGAGCTTGAGTGCCAGGCGGTGCGACAGCGACACGTATATAGCAGACAGTGGCGGAGTGTAGTGTAGTGTAGTGTACCTGAGCGGTATGGGCGGTAGTACGACGCCCTCGAGCTTGAGTGCCAGGCGGTGCGACAGCGACACGTATATAGCAGACAGTGGCGGAGTGTAGTGTAGTGTAGTGTACCTGAGCGGTATGGGCGGTAGTACGACGCCCTCGAGCTTGAGTGCCAGGCGGTGCGACAGCGACACGTATATAGCAGACAGTGGCGGAGTGTAGTGTAGTGTAGTGTACCTGAGCGGTATGGGCGGTAGTACGACGCCCTCGAGCTTGAGTGCCAGGCGGTGCGACAGCGACACGTATATAGCAGACAGTGGCGGAGTGTAGTGTAGTGTAGTGTACCTGAGCGGTATGGGCGGTAGTACGACGCCCTCGAGCTTGAGTGCCAGGCGGTGCGAGAGCGGCAGTGTGGCGGCATGTTCGGGCGGGGCGGCAGTGCCCGCGCTGCGCCAGGCGGGCGACAGCGACACGTATATAGCAGACAGTGGCGGAGTGTAGTGTAGTGTAGTGTACCTGAGCGGTATGGGCGGTAGTACGACGCCCTCGAGCTTGAGTGCCAGGCGGTGCGACAGCGACACGTATATAGCAGACAGTGGCGGAGTGTAGTGTAGTGTAGTGTACCTGAGCGGTATGGGCGGTAGTACGACGCCCTCGAGCTTGAGTGCCAGGCGGTGCGACAGCGACACGTATATAGCAGACAGTGGCGGAGTGTAGTGTAGTGTACCTGAGCGGTATGGGCGGTAGTACGACGCCCTCGAGCTTGAGTGCCAGGCGGTGCGACAGCGACACGTATATAGCAGACAGTGGCGGAGTGTAGTGTAGTGTAGTGTACCTGAGCGGTATGGGCGGTAGTACGACGCCCTCGAGCTTGAGTGCCAGGCGGTGCGACAGCGACACGTATATAGCAGACAGTGGCGGAGTGTAGTGTAGTGTAGTGTACCTGAGCGGTATGGGCGGTAGTACGACGCCCTCGAGCTTGAGTGCCAGGCGGTGCGACAGCGACACGTATATAGCAGACAGTGGCGGAGTGTAGTGTAGTGTAGTGTACCTGAGCGGTATGGGCGGTAGTACGACGCCCTCGAGCTTGAGTGCCAGGCGGTGCGACAGCGGCAGTGTGGCGGCATGTTCGGGCGGGGCGGCAGTGCCCGCGCTGCGCCAGGCGGGCGACAGCGACACGTATATAGCAGACAGTGGCGGAGTGTAGTGTAGTGTAGTGTAGTGTACCTGAGCGGTATGGGCGGTAGTACGACGCCCTCGAGCTTGAGTGCCAGGCGGTGCGAGAGCGGCAGTGTGGCGGCATGTTCGGGCGGGGCGGCAGTGCCCGCGCTGCGCCAGGCGGGCGACAGCGACACGTATATAGCAGACAGTGGCGGAGTGTAGTGTAGTGTAGTGTAGTGTACCTGAGCGGTATGGGCGGTAGTACGACGCCCTCGAGCTTGAGTGCCAGGCGGTGCGAGAGCGGCAGTGTGGCGGCATGTTCGGGCGGGGCGGCAGTGCCCGCGCTGCGCCAGGCGGGCGACAGCGACACGTATATAGCAGACAGTGGCGGAGTGTAGTGTAGTGTAGTGTAGTGTACCTGAGCGGTATGGGCGGTAGTACGACGCCCTCGAGCTTGAGTGCCAGGCGGTGCGAGAGCGGCAGTGTGGCGGCATGTTCGGGCGGGGCGGCAGTGCCCGCGCTGCGCCAGGCGGGCGACAGCGACACGTATATAGCAGACAGTGGCGGAGTGTAGTGTAGTGTAGTGTAGTGTACCTGAGCGGTATGGGCGGTAGTACGACGCCCTCGAGCTTGAGTGCCAGGCGGTGCGACAGCGACACGTATATAGCAGACAGTGGCGGAGTGTAGTGTAGTGTAGTGTACCTGAGCGGTATGGGCGGTAGTACGACGCCCTCGAGCTTGAGTGCCAGGCGGTGCGACAGCGACACGTATATAGCAGACAGTGGCGGAGTGTAGTGTAGTGTAGTGTACCTGAGCGGTATGGGCGGTAGTACGACGCCCTCGAGCTTGAGTGCCAGGCGGTGCGAGAGCGGCAGTGTGGCGGCATGTTCGGGCGGGGCGGCAGTGCCCGCGCTGCGCCAGGCGGGCGACAGCGACACGTATATAGCAGACAGTGGCGGAGTGTAGTGTAGTGTAGTGTACCTGAGCGGTATGGGCGGTAGTACGACGCCCTCGAGCTTGAGTGCCAGGCGGTGCGAGAGCGGCAGTGTGGCGGCATGTTCGGGCGGGGCGGCAGTGCCCGCGCTGCGCCAGGCGGGCGACAGCGACACGTATATAGCAGACAGTGGCGGAGTGTAGTGTAGTGTAGTGTACCTGAGCGGTATGGGCGGTAGTACGACGCCCTCGAGCTTGAGTGCCAGGCGGTGCGAGAGCGGCAGTGTGGCGGCATGTTCGGGCGGGGCGGCAGTGCCCGCGCTGCGCCAGGCGGGCGACAGCGACACGTATATAGCAGACAGTGGCGGAGTGTAGTGTAGTGTAGTGTACCTGAGCGGTATGGGCGGTAGTACGACGCCCTCGAGCTTGAGTGCCAGGCGGTGCGAGAGCGGCAGTGTGGCGGCATGTTCGGGCGGGGCGGCAGTGCCCGCGCTGCGCCAGGCCGGTGACAATGACACGCGGCACAGTGCTCCCCCCCCACGCCCCGCGCACACTCCGCGCGCCCACACGGCGCCCCCCGCGCATGCGCGCACAGCAGCTAGCACTGCCTCCGCGTGCTGACGACGACAATAATACGATGAACACACGGCACCGAAAACCGTTGCTGTAGGCAGTAAAATTAGTGTTTTGTCTAATCTCATGTCATAGAGAACAATGCGTGTGTAAACCGCCTTACATGATGATAAAGAAAAATGGTATGTTATAATGGTTGCATAATTTGAAAACTAATGTAAAACCGACATGTAAATTATAACTATGAAACTACTGCTGTGACATTTGAAAAGTCTTCGACTTCTTAGATCACAATGTCATTTAATTTAACTTCAGATAATAAAGGTCACATAATTATGACATGTAATAGTAGTAAATTACGGCTATCTATAAAATAGTCTTCTCAAAAATAAGAAAATTCTTTAAAAAATATTAACAACAAAAGTCTATATTCTACTTGAATGTCGCAAGGGTTTATGCTTAATCTCCTACTTGAATTTCATACTGCTATAATAGAAGGAACAACACGAATAGCTTAGTAACGGCAGCTTTGCTCCCTTATTACCTTTCAAACTCCGTGCTCTCTTCTTTTTCAAACTATGAATGAGAGAAGGCCCACAAATACTGTATCATTTAACAATTTAGCGTTTCTACTTACCCTGTGCGTGATTCCGGGGTTGGTCGTCGGGTTATCGAAGAGCTGTGTAGTAATATTGGCCAGCGCATTGCTAGCCGATAGCGCAATCATTTCTTCCAGTGAGGTAGGTCTCAAGTCCACATTGTCTAGTTCTGGAGCTCGCTCCTGAGCGCTTGATGTTATACGCTCCAGGAATTGAGCTAGTTGGGTGTATGTGTGTTGTGAACTAGTGTGGTGTTGTTGAGGAAAATGTTTGGTATTGCAGATGTTAAAACAAATTCTTTCAATAGAAATATCCTGAAAAATAATAACAGCCCGACTTGTAATGACCGACGAAATTAATATTTTGGTAAATATTGTTTTTCGTCACCTAAACTTTATTATTTATATGCCTTCAATCAAAGATTGATTATCATTAGCTAACCTGAAAACGAAAAATCCATTCGCTGATGTTTAAATAAATATCAGCCGAAAGACGTCCACTGCTGGACATAGGCCACCCCCAAGGGTCTCCGCATGGCGCAATCCTGAGCCACCCGCATCCACAGATAAACATATTATAGATACAAGAGACAATGGTTAATGTGGCGAAGGATTTTCCAGCGACTGTTTACATTTCATTGCAACGCAGACGACAGACTATCTGTGACCCACTTTTCAGTCTGTGAAAATTCAGCTTATGCTAGTATATACATAAACGCATCGACGTGCAAAATTATTCAAATATATTTTAGAGTCTCTTCTTGGGTTTATGCGAATGTTACAATATTTTAGTGTGCCACAGAGTCGATCGTACAAAAAGTTCTGCCTGCTCTGGTTACTCATCTGCGCTGCACCTTATGCTATAAAAAGGATACATATGCAAGTGTCGGAGCGTGGAGTCGTCAGCGTGGAAGGCGGTGCGCGCTATGGCGGCGTACTGTTGAGCCACGGCCGACACAGCGCGCGCTGCCTTGCGGATGGCCCCGGCGAACGCGCCTGCCTTTAGAGCTGGGTCGCGAGAACTCTGCACGGAGAAAACTTAGTCGAAGGTACGTAGCGTATTGCTTGATGACTTCTTGCAGTGATGCGATACGGTTACAAAAAGGACGATAAATAATGTCATCATCATCAGTGTGCCATAGTTCACTACTGGATATAGGCCTCTCAAATTACACGTTTTAGGAATATTTTGGTAACAGAGAGGTCGGGATACGAGGATTATTGTATTGTACATGCGCGGGTGCATAGGGTTCCCACCAAGAACTTAGGGTCCCAAGCCAACCTCACCTGCAAGTGGTGCACCTGCCGATCAACGGACGAGGCGACAGCAAACAAAATATCCCGATAAGCGGCAATAGGCTCGCCACCTATTACGTGGGATCAAAACACTGGCGAAAAGTGGGCGTTCAATATGCCTCTGCCTACCTCTTAGGGGAAACAGGCGTGAGTCTATGTATGTATGTACATGCGCGAACTTACCATAGTGACTAACTTCAGGTTGGCCAATATAAAAAATAAAAACAACTTTATTAAATAAAACAGTCACATGGTACATAGAGAAAAAAATATTTTCATTCAGTTTTCAGCAGAAGAACGAGAGTTACCGATAAAAGAAAAAATTGGGCAAGTGCGAATTGGACTCGCGCATGGAGGGTTCCGTACCATCATCTATAAAAAAAAAAGTCACGTTTGTTGTATGTATACTTAACATTTTTTTTAAGTTTCTACCTGTTTATTAAGATCGAGTAACAAATTGTTTAAAAATTACGTTTGTTGTATGGGAGCCCCCCTTTATTATTTACTTTCTTTTTATTATTTTTTTTTATTTTGAAAGGTAATATAGAACTACATATTCTGTAAAAATTTTAAGCGTCTATGTTACCGTTAGTAATTTTGAGCAAAATATACGAAAAAAGCACGTTTATTGTATGGGACCCCACCTTAATATTTTTTTACTTTATATTTTTAGTATTTGTTGTTATGACGGCAACCAAAATACATCATTTGTGAAAATTTCATTTCAGCTTTCTAACTATCACGGTTTATGAGATACAGCCTGGTGACAGACAGACAGACAGAGAGACAGCGGAGGCTTAGTAATAGGGTCCCGTTTTTTACCTTTTAGGTACGGAACCCTAAAAAAGAAGTAGAGAAAGTATACCACAAACAAGCTGCCTCTCGCGGTTACTGACCTGCGCGTATGTATGCGCGATGGCGGGCGGCGGCTGCGTGCACAGCGACTTGGCCGCGACGGCCGTGCGCGCTAACGCCGCCAGCGCCCGGGCGCGCGCGCGCATCCAAGCGGGGGCTAAAGGCGTGCACGCGCCGCACCCCGCGCACCCCGCCGCGCAGCCCCCCGCACCCCCCGCGCCGCCGGCCCCCCCCCACCCAGAGCACACCTCCCACCCCGCACTCGCTTCTTCTAACCCTGTTATACCTGTGATAACACACAGGAAAAAGGGATATGGTACAAAACACTACAACCTCAGCCTCTTCGTGTGCCCTGGTTTATCAACAGTAGACTTAGCAGAAAACTGATTGCTACAGCCCATAGACTCAGATCTGGACACATTAGCGGCCCATCCACTAACGTTCATTCCTGCCGGAATCTACAATCCTTACGGAATGAACGCCAGTGGATTTGCAAGAGCAAGAAAGAATGACGGTATTAAAACACCGCCATCCCTCCAGTCGCGAAGGACGCGACGCGCGATGTGATCAAGTTAGTGCCTGTTTATTTGTCCGGCGTGATTGACGGCTCGTTTGTTATCATTTTGTGTTCGTCTTCGTCCCGGAAGTATAAAATGGATTCCCAAGAAATAGACGATAAAGATGATATTAGAAATGTTTTTTTTTATATATTCTACCACATACACACATCACCATCTATATAGTCCCAAACTAAGCAGAGCTTGTACTATGGGTACTAGATAATGGATGAACATACATATATACTTTCTTTTTGTAAATACATACATATACATAGAAACACCCAGACCAAGACAAACATCCATGTTCATGCACACAAATGTTTGACTTGAGCGGGAATCGAACCCGCAACCTTCGGTGTTGCAGTCGCTTACACATTTTAGGTTTAGGTAAATAGATATTCACTCGCAATAAAACTCATAGCAATACATTGATCTGGTTGATGTAGCAATAGCAATCTCTTGCTTACGGGTAGGTACACATGTTGTTGCAAAATGAAAATAATCCATAAAGATAATTCAAAATGACGAGCATTCCTTTTAAATGACAACAATCTTCATAAAATTATAGGATTATAACCATCCACAGACACGCAATTCGCTCGGTAGGACTGACAAGATGCAAACTGACAGGAATGTACCTAAACGTGTGTATGGTCATTGAAGGATTGTTTTTCCTATCGGACTGGCGTGTCGTGATAAAGTCAGGGGAAAGAACGTAGGATTGTGGTTTAATTAGTGACTTCAACAGTTTTATTTTATCCCGTCGCTTTTCTGTACGGATTGCACAACGGGACGAGTCAGAAGAAATGAACGTTAGTGGATGGCCCGCTATTCCTTGTAACAAATTTAGCTTCATGATGAAGAAAACGAGTACCCCTAATTGTAGGGAATGTGGTGTGGTTGAGAACGTGCATCATTTGTTAATGGAATGTGTCCGATTTGATTCTCACAGAAGTCACTTGCTTGGAGTCTTGAGTTTAAACAGAATCAATATAGGCTCCTTTCATGAAGTTTTAACCCAACCAAACACAGAGATGGCAAACATTCTGTTTGAATTCATGGCTCAGGTATAAGTGGTTTATTTTAAATTGATATGTATTTGACAAGTATATGTACGTTTTTAGGGTACGATGGGACCGACATTTACAGCGTATAAAGTGTCCCTTGAAATAAAATAGAACAAAAAAAAACACACACACACACAGTACACACTAGGTACCGATCTCTAACTCCGTAGGTAATATTCCATGTTCCGACCGATAAAATACGTCAGTCGAGCTGTCCCATTCATACTGAAATCAGCGAGGCTCTACTACCTATGAAAATGCCCAACACTATAAACATGGATCGCTCTACCTTAAGCCTTCCACTCCGCGCTTGCTTTCTCCAGTTATACTAAAAAACTTTTATCCATAATAATTATTTACCGATAAGAATATATTCAAAAGACGGTCGGAGAATCCTTGTCAAATATATTGTGACTTAAATTCGCTGGTAGTTAGAAACTCCAAACCTATCAAATTAGCGTTTCCTGCTGGTTGTCTCGTTACAAACATTTTAAGGTTTTCATATTACTAAAACTCGATTTATTTTATACATACATGTCACAGAGTCGAATTTCGAAGTAATACGCTAGCTAAATGTTATTTATTTGAAGAGCAGACCTATTTATCTTTGAAATATTATAGGGGTAAGTATGACACCTTGTGACACTCTAATCATAAGCTGAAATTCATTAATTGCCGATAGTCCTAGCAAAATTGTGTATCAACTTCAAGGTGTCAGACAATTAGGGAAAATTATGTAGAAATGTCAAACTATGCATTACTAGCTTTCGCCCGCGGCTTCGCACGCTTGATATTTTAATAAAAAGGGCCCTATGTAGTTCCCCGGGTTTCAAATTATCCATGTCAAATTTCATCACAAACATCACAAACGGCTTTGAGATTAGCCATGTAGCATACATATAAACAGATAGTAGTGAAAAATTACTTTTGTTTTCATAATCGTTGAACTTCAGGTAAGCAGATTAGTATGTAAGTATATTATCTACACTTTTACACTATTTTATATATTGTAATATTATAAAGAGGAAAAATTTATATTTTTGTTTGTTTGTAATGGATATACTCAAAAACTACTGAACCAATTTTAAAAATTCTTTCACCATTAGAAAGCTGCATTGTCTGCTAGTAACAGGCTATATTTTGTTTTAGAAAAAATAGGAGTCCGTAAGATATTAGGGTTTTTCGGGTACGTAAAGTAGTTCCCTCAGGACGCGGGTGAAACCGCGGAAAACGTCCAGTTGAAGCTATAAAGAGCTTATATACCTACTGAATATAATAGCAGCAAAAATAAAATCTGAAAGCATTAGGTACCACAAAGTACATAATTATCAGACAATCAGACTGTCCCTCCGCCTCGCTGTGCTTAAGCGCACTAACTCAAAGAAAACGCTAAGGTCAGATATATCGTGATAACTTTTAACTATTAGTCCAAACTACTTACTGTAAAATACAAAGCTAATCTACATTAAATACTGGAGACAATAAATCTATCAATTTTGAAAACAATTTGATAACAACTCTAGAATGAGCATTGTAAAAAACATAAACATATACATTTTTTTTGGTGTTATACTGTTTTATTACAATAAAAAATAATGTAGATAGATTATGTACTAAAATCTAAAAAGTAATTCGGTAAGTTCTAGCTACCAGATCGCACCAATCTTCTCAAATATAAAATCGCTGGGCAAGTGAAATTTTTATCATAATGTTTACTCTGGATACACTGGGCCCAAAATTGATTTTTATTTAGTTAATTTTGTTTTAGTTAGTTAATTTTATAATCCACCATTTTCTGGCGGTGACCATCTTGGATTTTTCAAAGTGAGCTCTATTCTACCAATCAAACCCTTTCATTTGGTACCTATATTGAGGTATTTGTGGAAAATAAGTAATCCGCCATTTTTTGGCGGCAGCTATCTTGGATTTTTTATAGTAAGCCCTATTCTACCAATCAAGCCCTTTCATTCGATACCCATATTGTGGTGTTTGTGGAAAATATGTAATCCGCCATTTTGCGGCAACAGCCATCTTGGATTTATCATAGTGAGCTCTATTCTACGAATCAAGCCCTTTCATTTGATACCCATATTGAGGTATTTGTGGAAAATAGATAATCCGCCATTTTGTGGTGGCGGCCATCTTGGATTTTTCATAGTGAGCTCTATTCTACCAATCAAGCCCTTTCATTTGATACCCATATTGAGGTATTTGTGGAAAATATGTAATCCGCCATTTTGTGGCGGCAGGCATCTTGGATTTTTTATAGTGAGCTCTATTCTACCAATCAAGCCCTTTCATTTGATACCCATATTGAGGTATTTGTGGAAAATATGTAATCCGCCATTTTGTGGCGGCAGGCATCTTGGATTTTTTATAGTGAACCCTATTTTACCAATTAAGCCCTTTCATTCGATACCCATATTGAGGTATTTGTGGCAAATAGGTTATCCGCGATTTTGTGGTGGTGGCCATCTTAGATTTTTCATAGTGAGCTATATTCTACCAATCAAACCCTTTCATCTGATACCCATATTGAGGTATTTGTGGAAAATAAGTTATCCACAATTTTGTAGTGGCACCCATCTTGGATTTTTATAGTGAGCCCTATTCTACCAATCAAGCCCTTTCATTTGATACCCATATTGAGGTATTTGTGGAAAATATGTAATCCGGCATTTTGCGGCGACAGCCATCTTGGATTTTTCATAGTGAGCTCTATTTTACGAATTAAGACCTTTCATTTGATACCCATATTGAGTTATTTGTGGAAAATATGTAATCCACCATTTTGCGGCGACAGCCATCTTGGATTTTTCATAGTGAGGTCTATTCTACGAATCAAGCCCTTTAATTAAATAGGTACCCATATTGAGGTACTTGTGGAAAATAAATAATCCGCCATTTTGTGGCAGCGGCCATCTTGGATTTTTCATAGTGAGCTCCATTCTACCAATCAAACCCTTTCATTTGATACCCGTATTGAGGTTGTAGTGAAGTAATATGTGATCCGCCATTTTTTATCGGCGGCCATCTTGAATTTACAATCATTTAAATATTATCTTTTAATCTTGATGACAATATAAGTGTATACCAAATATCAGGTCAATCATGAAGGGGGTAAAATTCCAATTACTAAATTTGACCCAAGCAAACAAATATAGATAATTTTTGCCGATTTAGTTCATACTTTTCCTTATAGTATGGCAATATTATATAACATCTTTATAAATTGTAGCCTATGTGTTATTCTGATGTATAAACTATATTATTGTAAAATTTCATCCAAATCCGTTCAGTAGTTTTTGCGCGAAAGAGTAACAAACATCCATCCATCCATCCATCCATCCATCCATCTATACATACATCTTCACAAACTTTCACATTTATAATATTAGTAGGACAAAGTATCATACAAAGAAATAACAATTTCAAACAATGTTCTAAGAATTTTAGAGCTTAAATTCAGACCAAGAACTTCAGATCTATGCAAATTAAATGACTTGCTGTACACAAAAAAAAATGCTTTTTAGGTTTTATACGTCACGACTTACCTTCTTCAATGAGTTTGGCATCAGCCGAAGCCGCTCTATAGAGCGCAGTCAACCATCTCTGCGCCGCCTCACTCGGGGCCTCTTCAGATAAACGCTTCAGAATAGTAGCCGCTAAGCTGTGGTGGCCATATCTAAGAGAAAACAATAGGACTGTTTCATGAATGAATGAATGAAAAATGTATTTGGTCACAAAAGCACAAGGGACACAAGGTAGATAGATACATATTTAGATTATGACACTAACATGCAATATGCATACAGTAATAAGAACAATAATTAAACAGAAGTAAACATAACAAATAAAGAATATATTAAAAGTGCAGAAATACAATACAATAAAAGAATAAAAAGATGATGTATGTGGGACACATACATCATCTTTTTATAGCGCTGACCAAATAGGTAGCCAGATCAGCATTTTGTCTAGTAATGCTAGTGCATACCAGACACTGATATTATTCCGGCCCCTTCCTTCAGTAGCGGCGCTAGGCGTCGGCGACGTCGGCGACCGCCGACGGCCTCGCGCCTGAGAGGGCCTCGCAAAAAGTTTTACAAGTTACATACTTAATTTCGTTTTGCCATCATCCTGGCTTAGGTAGCCGACACCTAACAATTCGGTAAAAAGCTAAGCAGATGATAATGACTTTAATTATTTTCGTACACGTGAGTGACAAGATCTGTGTTGGGTGAAAATATTTTAATAGTCATTTATTTATTCATACATTATTTTATAATTTGGCTCACTTAATTTTAACGGTTTTTTACTACGAAGTAAACGGGGCCTCGCCATCGATTTAAAGGGCCTCGCGAACTTGATGTCGCCGACGTCCACATGTGGTCTAGCGCCGCCACTGCCTTCCTTCATCATACAGCTCTTCGCAATCCACTGCTTGACATAAGACTTCTCCATAATTTTTAGTTAAAGGAGCATTTGAGCTACTGTACCATGCTGGCCAGACGGGTTAGTACAGAGCTTGATGTTGATGTCGAGTTTCCGTCTCTTTTCAAAGATTCTATTTGCTTCGTGTTCTTTTCTTAGTCACCTCTTCCATTTCATTACGTGGGTGTCACCCACGAAATGAAATGGCGTAGTGATACTTTTACACATCACATCACATTATATACTTCACACGGACTTAGAACTATATAGCCGTTTATTGAGGTACTTGAGATTGCACAACAATCAGAAGACCAAATTCAAATTCAGTAATTTATATCATTTAGCTTAAAGAGTGAGACTTCGTTCACACGACATTATCCTGCACGTTTTCTTTGTATTCGTTTTTTTAACGTACAATCACCCGGGTGTTCACACGGTAGATTTTCCTTCGTGTAAAAAACGAATAGCCGCAGTCTTCACAGACTTGTGATTGTGAAAAGACGTCAGTGATGGGTCCACGCTTGGTTGTTCTTTCATATTGGTGCAATGTGCAATCGAAGGCGCAAACGGTTTCGCCGCCGACAGAGCAGAAGGTTTTGGGTACATCCTATAAATGAAGAAACAGGGCGTACTAAATTATTTGAGAAGTTATACGATAGTTTTAGAAACGATGAAAAGAAGTTTTTTAATTACTTTAGGATTTCTATTGAAAGTTTTGAAAACATACTAAATCGATAAAAAACGTATGAACATTGTGCCGTGTGAACGAGTCAGAACTATACTATGTGCCACTGATAGCCGAATACGTTAAAGTTCATTCGATTTGCTTGACAAGTCCGTTGAGTATTTGTTTAAACGTATAAACGGTGTACAATTTTTTGCAGTACAAGCGTCATGTGAATGGTTCTATAGAGAATGTATGTGCCACTATTTATACGTTAAGACGTATACTGCAAAAAAAATGGGCAAGTGCGAGTCGGACTCGCGCACGAAGGGTTCCGTACCATCATCTATAAAAGAAAATCACGTTCGTTGTATGTATACTTAAATACTTTATAAGTTTTACCTGCTGTTACCTGTTTATTAAGACCGAGTAACAAATTGCTTAAAAATTACGTTTGTTGTATGGGAGCCCCGCTTTATTATTAACTTTTTTTAAATTTAATTATTTATTTTGAAAGGTAATATACAACTACATATTCTGTGAAAATTTAAAGCGTCTACCTGTTACAGTTAGTAATTTTGAGCAAAAAATACGAAAAAGAACACGTTTTTTGTATGGGACCCCCCCTTAATATTTTCATTTTTTTATTTTTAGTATTTGTTGTTATAGCGGCAACCGAAATACATAATTTGTGAAAATTTCAGCTTTCTAGCTATCATGGTTTATGAGATACAGCCTGGTGACAGACAGACGGACAGACAGACAGACAGCGGAGGCTTAGTAATAGGGTTCCGTTTTTTACCTTTTAGGTACGGAACCCTAAAAACGTGCAGTACGATGCAGTGTGTACGAAGCCTAACAGTAATGAATGTTAAAACAGATTCTAGATCCAAATTCCATTAGATAGAAGCGCTATAAGAACTACCCGAATGAGTGCCATCCTTTGAAATCGCCATTTTGTTACATTTATCGTATATACAACTTGTGGTAGCATCAGAACGAATATTAGTAGAAAACAGTACAACAAAAACCCAAACTATAACGGCAATGCTACGGATAGACTATTCACGACTTTCGCAAACATTGATTGACAGGAAAACATATTTTCTAAACCGGCACATTTTAAAAGTAAAATGTCTTACCTTAGCGCAGCCCTAGCGACTCTGTACCGCACCCATCCGTCGGCAGACGCAATGGTGCTCAGTATGCTGTCTTGCCACGAAGAGTTTATCTTGTACGTCAGCGCCTTGCCCGCTCGCTCTTGGAACAGTACGGTGCACAGTAATACTAAGGCGGTGCCGTCGTCGTTGCCGTTCTCCGTGGTGTCACTGTAATAACATTGTATAAATTGTTAAGCAGTGATCCCGATTTATAGGCTGCTTTTGATGGAATCGATTTTTTTGATCTTTCAATAGATTCGTAAAGCTGTCAGGGACGAAAATAAGTAACTCCAGAGGAGTCACAAGAGCGTTGCTGTCCTGAATGGTAAATAGGAAGAGGACGAGGAACGAGTTGAAAAGAAGGAAAAGAGTATGGGCCTCGGGCACCTTCACTTATTGAACGAAAGGCAACAGTATAGAAAATGTTATTTTACGACGATATTCCGTGCGACGGTAATACTCCCTGGTCGAGCCGACACATTCATGCTGATATCAACAACGCCTTAATACCTGTGAGTTACGTACCTACGTGCTTGTGCCTGGCGGTGTAGCTCAAGGGCGCGATGTAGCGCCGGCATGGCGGGCGCTAGCAGTCGCGCATCGTGCGGCGCGGCGCCCAGCGCTCCCAGCGCTTCGAGAAGCGCGGCGGGGCGCTGCGCTGCAACTCGCCGACAGCGCTGCAGCGCTGCGCCACACACTTCTGCTGTGCGCGCCGCGTACGTCTCAGCTGAGGCTTTACTTAGCTGCACCTAGCGTGAATATTCCACAAAACATTTAGGTGCAGACGACAGATTATCTGTGACGCACTTTTTAGTCCGATGAAATTAGAATCTATGCAGTGCAATTATATGCAGTAAAGCATACGACGTGCAACATTTACTCATATACAAAATGTAAAAAGTCCCTTAACGAAAACTGAAATCCCATATTGTACCAATCATTATGAACATTATTTACTTCGGCACCATACCTGGGAAGTTACTGGTTCAGGAGGTATTTAGGCTCAAAGTCACTATACAATTGTTTTAATTAGGTATAAAATCCATGAATTTACCATGCCAATAGATGGCCTTTGCACCTATGGATAAGGATATTTTGACGAGTGCACGCGTGCACTTTTGACAAAATGAAGCTTAAAAAAGTGTCAACATACAAAAAGTTCGTTACCCAGGTACTATTTTTGCTTAGTATGACTTGGCATTATGTCCAAAACGAACGGTTTGGTGATGGGTCTTGTGCTACCCTGTATATTTGTCTATTGCACAAAAAGCATGTCATCTAAGCTGCATCTGACAAAGTCATCCTTTATTTTTATCCTTAAAGACTACGCCCGCGCTAGTAATATATCCTTTATATATTGTGTCTTCACATTTTACAACCAAAACGGGCATAAAGAACATCCAAATTAGAAACAACAATTTGTGAAACGCACAAGGATTATTAAAATGCGGTAGAAGATACATATATATCATCTATCGAAACCAGGGTTATTGCATGACCAAACATTTGTAAATACAGATGCAAAAATCCAATGAAAACTTCAATAATTTTAGAAAATACCTAAGAATCATCATCCCCTTAGCGTTATCCCGGCTGCATCCAAGACTTACACGCCTTGGAGCCCGAGGTCCGCTTACTGTTATAACCAGATATTATAGAATATGAACTACACTGCTCTTAACTAACTAAGAATATTGCAGACTTTTACTTAAGGATACAAAATAGACCCCAGTGATACCCCACTCTGATATGTAAGACAGAACACTTATTCAAATTGAGATTAATTTTGTAACATGCAGTTCTATTGCACTTTTATAAAAAGGCAATAAGCTACAATCAACTTTAATTAAGTACTTCAACCATAGTATGCTTAAAATTTTCTAGAAACAAAGGATGGTTAACTAGGTAAAAGGCTTTAGAAAAATCCAAACGGAAACCTAGAATTTTACAAATCAACACCAAAAAATATTATGAATAGAAATAAATGGCGATACATAAATTCTAATGCTATAAAACCTGTAACGATTTTTAATGGAAAGTAAACGAAAACGTAAAACTAAAACGAAAATACTGGACGTATTTTGATTAATCTTTGTAGTAGAATAACTTTATAATTGCAATAGCGAGGGGTCACAGGCAAAAACTCAATACAAGTAAGTAATATAAAGTACTTACTAAACAACGCAGCGCAACTCTCAGAGGCTTGATGTTATTGGGATTGTCATCAGCACCAGTCGCGATCACTAAAGTTTCGAGAGCCAACATTAACTCAGACCCATCCACGGGAAGACTCTCTTCGTAACTGGAACAAAATAAATTAATATTGTTTGTCTGTCACTTAACAGACATTGCGAACAGTTGTTCTGCTTGAAGTATTTTTTGTGAATATGCAACGCCACAATGCATATACGTGCATAAGTTTCAAATTTATTGCACCAAATTAGGCAATTTAAGTAATTACCAAATTTAAGGAATCACAGAGGAAAAATCAACATCTCGACTGCAACACCTCACACTTTAAAGCAAATTAAATATATTGTAATAGGCGTGTGTCCACTAAGAATAAATCGGTTTGATTGTAGTATCTATAGATTCATTATGATTTTAAGATGTCTATAAAGTTTAATATATATTATAAAAAGGTAAGAATGTAAGATTAATCTTATTTTTAGGATTCTAAAACTAAAAATAATGTATTTATTCTTGTGACAGTGAACACCAATCAGAGAGCATTACGTCGAACAGTACGTCCGCCATTCATGTTGTTGACGTTTTAGTAGTAAATACAACTAAAACGTCAAACTTTCTACCTGTCAAATCGAATATAACAAAATAAAAGTGGGTAGTGGGTACATCAGACCAGACTTCATTCACTCACGGTTTGTTTCGTTTTGTACTTTACGATGTCACTCAACCGCCATGATGGTTTATACAGCGTTTTCGTGTCAAATTCAAAAAGATTTTTAAAAAGCCGTAATTAGTAATGTTGCTGATCGTTTTTTGAAGAAAAAATCAGGTATTTCAGTTTACATCGAATAAAGGAACGAATCAATCGCTAATTACATTTTAGGATACAAGCCTATTTTACTCTAAGTGAGGGATCGAGCTTGACTTCATCTAGTTAAACTTTATTTGGGTACAGTACAAAGCTAGACTCTGATGACTTAATGAGTCTAACTAAACCATGCAATATAGCTATCCCTTTGGGTTGAAGAGGTCAGACAGGCAGTTGCTCTGCGGAAAAGCTAATATTCAGTCAAAGGTATCAGGCTTCGGGTTCTAACCCGTTTAACGCTAGGAGGATGTTGACAGAGCTATACAACTCACTAGTGCACAACCAGCTTCGTGAGTACGTCGGCGGCTACAAGATGGAGCTTCCATCTAGTTAAACTGTATGTGGGTGTACTTACCAGTGCACAACCAGTTTCGTCAGCACGTCGGCAGCGGTGGCCGCGCGCGGTAAGTCGTCGCTGAGCGCCATATCGCTGCAGTAGCGACGCAGCGCCGCGCACCCGCCGCTAGGGGACGCCGCCGCGCATACCGCTGGGCATGATACTAGCTTCTGAACAACAAATGAGCAACAAAAGTCACACTACTTATTCAGAGGCGGTGACGGGTGACAGACAGTGCAGAAACTAAAATGCTAATGCAAAAGCATCTGTTTTTTTATTGATATTGGAGGCAAAAGAGCAGACGGATTACCTGACGGTAAGCGTTACTTCTATATTTTAAAATGATTATTAATCTCAGATAAAATAAGCAGGATAAAATCTAGTGAAATATTTTTATTTACTTTTTTCGGCGTACCGCAGGGGCCAGTTCTAGGTCTACCTGGAAGATGTTACTTTTTAAGGCCATCTGCCTTAAACTAATGATTTTTTTCCAAACTAAAGCGTTTAGCTTACTATAAAGTTGGCTTTAAAATCGGTCTAATTGGTAAAACACCTTTATATAAATTCGATTTGAAGAAGTTTTGAAATTGTTTCTGGTACTTGGATTTACCATAGACTACTGACTGGAACTTTCAGCTTAAGCCAGGCGCTATCCTGCTTGCATTCAAGACCCCTCGTCTTGGAGCCCAGTGTCCGTTTGCTGGATAAGACTTGACAATATTGGCTTTGCCCCAGAGCAACTGCTGTCTGACCTATATCTATAAGTTGCAGAGGACACACAGCAATCACTGGGTACAAAGCAAATATTCTGTCAATTTTGAACCATGAAATATAGCTATATTTCATGGTTAAGACTAGATTTTATGGGTAGGACCAGTATATTGCGAAAGGTAAAAAAATATAACATTACAACATCAAGACTGACCAAGCAGATATATAAGGCAAGTATGGAAGGGACAGGACGAAGGGGAAGACCTAGGCGGACGTTATTTGACCAGATTGGAGACATCCTAAAAACAGGACAGGTGAGAAGTACCCTGAACAGAAGAGCATGCATGAGGAATCTGATGGGAGTGAATGAAGCAAGAGAGATATGTCAGGATCGTTGCAAATGGCGTTCCGTAGTCTCTGCCTACCCGGGAAACAGGCGTGAGTCTATGTATGTATGTACAACATCATAAAAAGCAGATTCAGCCACTGACCTGCATAACCTGAAGACACAGCATAGTGTGTTCCATATCCTGGCTATCAGTGGCCGCTCGCACCAGGTTCTCCACGCAGTCGGCCGGCCACAGCGCCGCGTGCTCAGCGAGCTTATGTAGACCAACCAGAGCCGCGCGACGGACGGACGAACGAGCGTCGTTCATTGCTATACTTAGTAGTAATTCCACCTGCAAAGACGAACGCATTTTAAGAAATTCGAGGATTTTGTTTTCTTATGTAAAAAACAGATGTTGTTATTAATAGGGCAATTTTGTTATAGATGTGGAGTTATCACCAGACTGTGGACCTAAGTGGCTGTCTATATCTGGTCAGAATGAGTTTACACCGTTATGAGCAAAGATGTAATAAAGCTTGCCTTTAACCTAAAATAGGAGCGGAAGCGATAAACAGGGAAGTGGATGGAATGGGTGGTACTCAGTGCAGCAACTGTTGTGTCACCACTACAAACTAGCGGCTCATCCAACTGTTGGTTGTTACCCAATCTGTTTCGTGTCACTATTATCACTACAGACAAGCTTCCTGCTAAGCATATGTCATAATCAAATTTTTCTTGACAAGATCTACTACCAGCTATGTTAGGAGTCAAGCTCAATACTCAATATTTTTATTGCTTTCCACAATGTTTTCTAGCTCATTCCTAAAATATCATATAGTAACATACCTGGTCAGGCACATGCACTACAGTGTCAGCCGCGATGTAAGTGAGAGCGGTGATGGCGGCGCGCACTGTGTTGGATGACGGGAAACGCTCCAGTAATGAGCGGAGCAGCTTCAGCACGCCTTGAGCTCGGACAGCTGGAAAACAATGTTTATTATGAAAGTATAATATTGCCAATTATAAAAAATAAGGAATGAGGGCGGGAAAATGATGTCACCAGATTCTTGTGTTTGTTTTTTTTTGTCACAAGTGTGCTTTGGGATGGAAAAGGAATAGGAGAAGTGGGGGAGGGAGGGGATTAAGGAGAATAAAGGGTATTGGGCCTCTGGCACTCGATTCACTGAATTCAATGCAACAGCATAGATGCTGTTACTTTACAACTATATCCTTTGATAGAGTAATACTTGCCCGGTATGAGCCCGCCTATTCATGCTGAAATCATTATGGCTCTACTAATCTCATAGTATCTCAATGTGGCCACAAATGACTGTGGAATAAACAATTTCTAATTTAAGGCTTTCAAGGTCACTAAAAAACACACAATAAAAGTTTTATTGTTATGAAGCCTATAGGTAATATTTGTTGTTCCAAAAAATTTCCACAATAAATAAATATAACACTCACACAATCTCAAGAAAAGTAATATAGTTTGTGTCTAACTAGTTACACATATAAATAAACTTACCTCCTCCATGCACTGTTCTCAAAGCCCTCACAAGCTTAGCTCTACGTTCAGCAGCCGTGCTCTCACAATCAACCATGTCCCACAGCTTGTTACACATAGCTACTGCAAATGTACTGAAATCATATAATCAGCAGTGTTAGTAATCAAAATGGAGCGCTCTAATGGAATTAGACATGACTAAATGGTAAAAAATAATTATTTCATTTCATCATTAAAAGCTTAAAACATACACATTCATATTAGTATATTTCTGCTTACTGTTCTTTATTGTACAATATTCTGCTTACTAGTCTAACCATACATGACAGAATATCAGCCGAATGTCTATATTTGCCTTATACATACTAAAGTAGGTATCATAAACATATCTTTGAATTGAATACTTACTTTGAATGAGCAGCAAATCTAGTGGTGGCATAAATAGCAGCGTCTACCTCCACATTATCATGGCTATCAAGTCCTCTGCGGATTGCGTGATGTACATTCTGTCTCTCTGGTATAATACCAGCTACCGCACCTAGAGTCCTCAAAGCCAAAGCCCTGGCGACTGGATCGTTAGAATGTAGTACACTAAACACTCGTCTTAAGAACTCATCCACGTTCAGGATCTTGTCCAAATGCTTCTCACTTTGTTGGCAAACTCGCAGCACCCATAACCGAAGGAAATTATTGCCCATACGGAATACGTCAGCTAGTTTTAGGAAAGATGAGTTGATTAGGATAGGAAAAGGATATTTCTCGAACAAACGTGGAAAGCGGACGATTGCCTCGCATTGTTCCCCCACTTTACCAGACCGCAATCCTGAAAAAACTCCATAACTTGAGAGATTTGGTCATCTAAGTGAGCAAAGAAACTACGTGAAGGTTATGTGTTTACCTTTGTCTAATTCAGTTAATGCTGAGTTAGCATCTTGTTCCGGTTCGCCGGAATTGTCATTAAATGTATTTAGTCTAACGCCAATCATTCTAAAACTTGTGTTTTATTTTCGATTCGAGAAGCCGAAAGGAAAGCGAGATTCACAAGATTGTTTGACAATAAACGACAATTGACGATTGACATTGACAACTGATGTTGACAGTTGACACATTATCATTTACAATAAATTGACATTTTAGTGTGACCAGAACAGGTTAGCCTCAGCATGTTTATATTTTGATAAAAGATTTTTAAATACAATTTAGTAACTAATGTGTAAAATTAAACTACAGCCTAAATTAAATCTATTAAAATGATTGTATGGTCAATATTATTTACGAAACTAGCGCCATCTGTAACGCGTATGAAGAACATCTTCATCAATTCAACGTCATCTATCAGTCAACAAATCCATTGCCATGACTTGTATCACGTAGTCTCCGATAGAGGACGTCAGACGTTTCTTTTCAAAATTGACCAAGTTTATTATATATATAGATAACACAGAAAGGTTTTAAAAATATTAGGTACTGTAATGTACCTAAGGAGGATCCGTTCATGTCAGGAGTGGCCTAACGCATAAATTGCTGTACGGGCACTCTATCGAACCTACGACCTCTTAATCTTGGAATTGAACCTGTCTTGGTAATGTTCGAATTCAGTTATGTGAATTTGCATGAGAAAATTAATTATTCCTAACAGTCATAACTGTCTGTACCTACCTATTTATTTTAGACTCATGCCTCTGTTCTTTCTTTTTTTTTATTTAGTTGTACCTATCGGCAGAAAACTGGGACCATTCAGGCGATTTTCTTACTTACGATAGTTACGATGTCAGTCGATAAGGTACATACCTAATATTATAATACGCTAGTACAATATAGTCTGTGTATTATAAGAAAAAATAATTTAGGTTTAAATCTATCATTAGACAATTTAGATAATAGGTAACTTGAATAATATAGCTAGCAGGCAGTTGAGACACCTGGCTAAGCCTTTAAGCTTTTCACGAAGGTGACAAGACATTAGCACCATGTTCAACTAGGCAGATAATTACATCAGAAAATTGTGCTCACCTTAACCTCCCATTAAAAGTAAAACTAACCTAGCTCGGATAACTATCGTGGAACAAAGAGGTGTTTACCGGCAATTCTCGGCTCAGCTCTCAAAGGGTCGTAATTACACCCACCGTGTAACGGGAGCAGGCAGTGTATGTCGCCATTACCGAACGAAAATGGCGCGAAAGTGCTCACTAATCATGGCGGATCGCTGGACTAAAATCATGGTGTTTTGTTACGGCGGCGCTTCGTTAGCTTAATATGTCATTAAATGCTACTCCGGTTTTCTCAAATTAGGATAGGGTAGGTAAATAATTTCTATGGTCGTGTTTCAGTGATAGCGGTACCTGATTGACGAGATAATTGTTAGGTATCCAGTGGCTGTGTTGCCTGTGTTCATTATGTGCCAGTTTACCTCCATGGTAAACGGTAGCCGACATTTATTCAGTACCTATAAATTGCGATAAATATGGTAGAGTTATGTAGTTAAATAATACTTTTGTTATAAAATTACTATAATTAGTGTCACAGGCAGCGGAAAAGGCTTATCTCTCATTCCTTAGGCCAGGGCCAAGTAGATAGGTGAGTAGGTACCTAACTGGGTACAACAACTACAAAAGTTGCTTTAGCGGCTGACTGTGCCTAGTTACTTACATACCTACTTACTAAGTTCTTGTGTAGGTACAGTTCCGTTATCCTCCAATTTATGACTGCAACCTTCCTACTCTTCTAGTACCTACCTAGTTTGCAGGATTCGGGACCACCGCTTTCTGAAGAGAACGACACCTACAGAAGATTCACAAACAGCGAATTGCTTAGTTAGTTAAAATAAGCCCTTACGGCAGAAGCTACCTACTAAGTATTTTTATATGGCAACAAGTTAAGAACCATTGTTTTATCTCGCGGATAAAATCTTTCTCACGAATCTAAGCAGAAATCTGCACTAAACTAGCAACTCGGATTATCTACAGCATTCTTCGAAACCACATCATCCTTATCAAACGATTACAAATCCGAAGATAGTTACGCAAAAATGTGTAATGCTTAATTAAAAACGTTATCTACGGTTTAAGCAGTAATCCTTCCGGATTGGACAATGGTATATTTTGACATATTTCTCGTACAATAGGGTGCTTGCCCATTGTAGTGGCACGCAAGTAACCGATGCCGGACGTTAAGGGATTAGTCCAGTCAGTACCTAAGCAACTTATTTTTATACAAAAAGTTCTCAGAAAGTGCTAAACTACAGAGTTTCTGTTCTCTTTGTGTAGGATAAAAATGTGGAGCGTTCAAACTAAGTATGGGCTTTTAAAAATTTTAAAGAAATTTCAACATCGTGTGCATGGATCATATGATTGGATATTGCTATATAGATAGGTATGGGTATTGTGATACAAGCAGTACCTACGTAGCTAGCTTTTATGCTCGTTTAATATTGCGGTTTTGTTTATCGATCGTAGGAAATTTAGACTCTAGATACCTTGTACCTAAATTAAGAATACATCATCATTCGCCTAGCGTTACCTATTCCAGTTTCATCCCGGGTTCCGCTTACTAGTCCAACCAGATATTAGCTTTTCCACAGAGCGACTGCCTGTCTGACCTCCGCAACCCAAAATATTATAGGTATCCTACCTAGCGGATTTTTAGAGGTACTGACTGTCAACCTGCACTCCGAGGCACGGGCAAGTAATAATCATCATCGCCCTAGCGTTATCCCGGTTGCATCCAAGACTGGCACGCCTTGGAGCCAGAGATCCGCTTACAGGTCTAACCAGATATGATAGAATATCAACTTTTCCACAGAGCGACTGCCGTCTGACCGCCGCAACCCAAAGGCATAGTGATATTCCATAGTTTAGACCAGTATCAGTTTATTTGAGGGCACTGACTCCCCGTAACGACTGTCAAAGATCTTCATGACAGCCAGGTCAGCCAGGACCGATGGTTTAACGTGCTCTTCGACTGCAAGGGCGGATCCAGCTTTGGCGCCAGGAGGGGGTCACATAGTCGTGGTCAAGTCAAGAACTTATAATTTAATTTTCATAACAATAGATACAAGTAAAAAGTTGGTATTTAATTAATGTACGTAATAGACCCTGTGCAGATACTAACGTATCTTAAAATAGCAATAAATAGGAGTTTACGCTATAATTTAAAGAAGATTCTATAACTTTCTCAAAATATTGTAGATGTCTTATTAATTATTAACTTATTTGGTTGCTAATTTTAGTTGTATATATCGATTTTTTAGTTCTTATTTATCAATGTAGCATGGAATCTTACGTTTTTCGAGTAATTAAAGTGTTAATTTTAATAAATCGCTCAAAATTGTACATTATGATTAAAAAAGTCGGTCTCGAGGTTGTTTCATTTCGTTGCATTTTCTGAGAACGTTTACCTTAGTAATGTATATTTTATTCACACCATCAGAAAGTAGAGATTTCAACGAACAAAACGCCGAACAATTTAAAAAAAAACCTGATATATTGACGTGAAAATTTTCAATTGAAAATTAGGGTTTTATTTCGATATTAAGTCAAAATAAGGCGTAAAAATAAATACTTTAAATAAAAAACATAAACAGTGTGTTTGGAACATAAATAGGCAAGCTTTCTCTAAATTTCGTGTAAAGAAAAACTATTGTAAAAGTTATAAATAAAAAACTAAAAACTTGGTTATTTGAATTTTTCACATAAATGCGTTAAAACAAACGTTAAAGTAAACGTTGTGTGAAAAAATACAAAAGTTGTAGATCTTTTTATTACCTACAACTCTGCCATTGACGTTTTGCCCGTAGGACTTGAAGTTTTGCTGGCAATCGAGATAAACCCTTTTTTACCCTTAAAATCGCAACCCCATCCACTTCCCGACCTCAGATCGCACGTAATTTATTTTTCCTTAAATTTTTGCTATATTCTCTTTCTTTTCCAATGGGTTTCATCCTACTATAATTTTCTATCGTTTCAAAAATTATCTAGGTACCTGGTCTAAAACGTTTGCCATTATACAAAGTTATTATATTATAAACTAATTAAATATTGAAGGTATGTAGTTACATAAAATCTGTATGGTGACAAAATATATACTTAAATTAAATCTTTATGTTCAATTAGTGGTCCACCTAAGCCCTGGAACCAGCTCAGGGGGAAGGGTCATGACCCCCATGACTCCCCCCCCATGGATCCGCCGTTGTCTTCGAGGCACGGAGCAAGCGATAATTAACAATTCGATATGCACATAACTCCGAAAAGTCAGTAGTGAGCGCCGTGGATTCGAACCCCACACCCTCTACATAGCAGTCTGTTGGTATCTCCACCAGGGTATCGCTGCCTGTAAAAACCGTAGCTATACCGTATAACCGTAGCTAGGTATACCTTTATCATCTGGTTGAGAAGATTAGGTAGGTAGATACCTGGCGTTCTGCAGAAAAACTAAATACTATAATAGGTAGGTATACGTATCCTGTCTATATTTTTTTTATATTTATGCAACTATGAAAAGATGTTCCTATCTACTTTAAGTCGTCGAATGTCTTCATAATGAACATCGTGACAATTTCTTTTTAATCTCAATCGCTTCATCAGCTTACTGCACCAGTTAGGCCTAGAGTTATCTAGTCTCACATCAACAAGAAAGGAACGAAATAAAGGATGGCATAAATTATTATGAAATTTATTAAACGAATTAAAAAATTATTAAAAGAATTTGTCTAATCGCTATAAAAATATCGTTAAATTATTTTTAGGCTCATATTCATTCTTATTCATATACATTTTTAACACAAGACAATAAATTATTATCGCAAGTATTTCCCAAGCGTCTTACAGAAGTTACAGAGAATAAGCCAACCCTTTTAGCATATTCCAAACATAGTCGACATTTCTAAAGGGTCCACATTCAGTAGCTATCTTCCTGTTTTCATTCAGAAGAATTGTTCGGAGGATTAGACATTATTATCGCTATTGGTCGAAGGATTAGCCTCCTAATGATAAGATTTGGAAGCCATTGTCAAAAACTATTGTTGAAGAACTTTGTGAAAGTCGCTACTGGGTAATTTTGATGCATCATTTTATCTCACGAAGTATTTTGAAAGTAAAGTATGATTCTCGACTAACGATCTTGTTGTAAGGTGAATGTTGTTACATAAAAGTCGTCTAAAATGTCAAAGTCATGTAATAAGTAGAGCGAAATACATACCTAAGTACCTATATAGATATTTAGTAGGATTAAAAAAAGTGTTCTATAAAACTGTAAATTGCGCAGCCTTTTTATGTGTGATCGACGTTTTTAGTTCAGAAGGAAATTATATCGAATGGAGCCTCGATAGGTCACTGGGAAGATCAAAACCACTTAGCTTTTCGAAATCACGTGTGTACTGTGTATTAATTGCTGTATATCTTAGAGAGCAAGCCGTCGCGGCGAGCGTCGGTTCGGGCCTGGCAGTTACTAATATTTTTCATGGTCACTGCCCTCAGTAGGTATGACACTGGTCTAGCTCTAAACCATAGAATCTTTAGGTATATTTCTTCGATTTGCGGACAGTAGACGGTTCTCTGAAGAAAGCGAATACCTAATCTAAAAATCTCGTTAGGCTGTACTGTTAGGCTTTTTAAATCAATGCCCAATCTTGAACTGTTGGTTTTTAGCATTAAAATAAAAGCAAATTCATATTAAACGTTCCACGTTATTTTTTAAACCTATTTCTATGTTTATGCAATGCCGACGGCAAACATGTTGCTATGAAATGAAATAAGTGGATAGCTACCATAAAAGTACTTTTAAAGTAAATACAACTTCGTATTGTAGGATGATGATTGTTAGTATTTTTTTATAAATATCTAACATAATTAAAAAAAATTAACACTTAGATTGCATTAATTTAGTTATCTACCTAAGTATACCTATTTAAAACTAACAACCATGACAAATAATACAAAGAATGCAGAAAATAATTACATTTTTATTTATTTGATAGAAGACGCCAGCAGCTACACCAGCTCATTTTTTAAAATTGATCTGTTTTGACCGATCCCGTGGGTATTTCGGGCAATCCCTTCTTAGTGCACCCCTACGGTCCCCAAGGAACATACATACCTAGCCCATAGACATAGACGAACAAAAAGACCTAGCCAAATTTCAGCTTCCTGCGCCCAGTAGTTTTGGCTATAGCTTGTCTGCCAGTCAGTCAGTAACGCAAGGATTTTATATATTAAGATTTTATGAAGTCTTATGTATTAATAGTCATTTAATAGAACATGATATTATTATTTGCTTACACCTTTAAAGTAACCGATAAAGGTTTATGTTATAATTTTGATGAATAGTTTTATCATAAAACTATTCAAAAGTGACGAGACAGTTAGAGTTCCATAGTTCAATTATACATAGATTATTTTTTAAATAATAAAATATTTATCTTAGGTACATGATGGAATAATTTGTCAAAAGTTTCCTAATAATATTACGTAGCCCCCGACAAAAAAACTATCTTTCGTAAAATATTTGAGCTTTGATTATTTTTCACACGATGCAAGTAAGTACCATCTTTGCGTAGAGACGGAAAACTCGACATCAAACCCTATACGACTGCCTCGTTGGTCTCGCGGCATAAATGTGCGCGTGGGATCGGGAGGTCCCGGGTTCGATTCCTGGGTCGGGCAGTGTTAGGTATTGGGTTTTTCTGTCACGAAATTCTCAGTAGCAGCACGGAGGCAAGAGGAAGGAGGCAATAGGCTCGCCCCTTATTACGTGGGACTAAAGTATATCTGGCGAAAAGTGGGTGTAGAAATACACCTCTGCCTACCTCTTCGGGGTTATAGGCGTGAGACTATGTAGGTATGTATGTATTTTTCAAGAGTTTTAGAGGCTAAGTTTTCTAAGTTTATCTGAAAGTCTAAGTCTTACTCAGAGTTAAATATGTTTGATTTCTTTTGTCTCCATTTTATATACTTACGTACACGTCAATATTAAAATATCTAAATAATTTTTTTTCATTCGTTACGTTGTTTAGAACTAACGGTCGGTCCTAATATTTGATACTAGTTGTTTCCCGCGGTTTCATCCGCTCCCTGAGGGAACTACTTCGCGTACCTGGTTAATTAATAATAAATAATTTTATAGCCTAAGTTACTCCTCGGTACATCAGCTATCTGCCAGTGAAAGTCCCGTCAAAATCGGTCCAGCCGTTACAGACATTAGCGAGAACAAACAGGCAGACAGACAGACCAACAGATAGATCTAGACAGACAAAAATTAAAAAAAATGTCATTTCGGTATATAGATATCCATAGATTTGGCAGTTGGTCTCGACATACTTTTGACATATTTTGTATGGAGTAGTCATGGATTCGACGTGTGGTTTTTTTTTATTTTATTTTTTAAAGACAACTCCCGCATTAGGACTAAATCCTGTGTCGCGGGGAACTTTACAAACATACAACTAACGGACACAATGAACACCAAGACTCGAAACAACAATTTATGAATCACACAAAGTTTTGTCTCGTGTGGGGATCGAACCCACAACACTTCGGCACAGTGTCAAGCGGTGAGGCGGCTGCTTAAACCACTACGCCAACCGTGCAGTCAATTTTCAAGGTTGGCGGCATAGAATACAAGTGTCACCACCCCCTATCTTCCCGTGGCCGCGTGGGTGTCGTAAGAGGCGACAAAGGGATAATACGATGCAAATACCGTCTTTGCACGTAGAGATGGAAAACTCGACATCAAACCCTATACCAACCCGTTTGACTAGCGTGGTATAGTGGGCCAAGCCCTCCTAATTTGCTCACAATACTATAGTGACGCATATAAATTGTTAATTATCGCTTGTCCCGTGCCTCAGAGTGCACGTTAAACCTTCGGTGCCGGCTGTCATGAAGATCTTTGACAGTCGTTACAGGGCGTCAGTACGTTCTACATAAACTGACACTAGTCTAAACTATGGAATATCGCTATCTCTTTGTGTTGCGGAGGTCAGACAGGCAGTAGCTCTGTAGAAAAGCTAATATTCAGCTAAATCCGGTTAGACTAGTAAGCGGACCCCGGGTTGTAACTGGGATTACGCTAGGAGGATGATGATGACTATTCTGACGCAAATTACGAGAGGCCTATGTCCAGCAGTGGACGTGAGTAGGGAGTGAAAGGCTGCAATGATGATGAGCCATGGACAGATTAACCGGTTGTTAGTAGCTAAGTGCAAAGATCGTAGGTGGCCTGAAACTAAGCTAGATATTAAAGCAATTAATAATGAAAGTGCTCTTTATTGATCATAGATTAACTAAGTTTAGAAGCTTATTTTCCATCACACCAGTTCCACCCTCATTACCATTAGGTACAATATCAAGCACCTGTGTAGCCCGGTTGTGCAGTATCACTACGGCTGAACCTAGCTATACCTACTGGTGGTACCTAAAGTTAAACTGTTTTGGAGCCTGCATCAAACCACGCGTATTGAAATCAGAAGCTTATTAGAGCTGTTGAAAAATACAATTTTATAAAATGTACCTATTTGTAGTTATCGCTCCTATCTTATACTACTAAATATTTAAAGCTGAAAAGTTTGTTTGTTTGTTTGGTTGAACGCCCTAATCTCAGGAACTACTGGTCCGATTTGAAAAATTCTCAACCAAACTCTCAACATCACGATATGAGCCACGGGAGTGGAGCAGTAGTCTTAAATAACGCGGGTGTAACCGCGGGCATCATCTAGTGTTTCATAAACAAAGTTTCGTTTAAAAACTATCCTTTGGAGTAGCTTCAGCTGATTTTCGCGGTAGGTACAGGATTGAATATCGCATTTGAAATTCACGAATTCGCACCAAAAGTATTCTTTTTACAATATTATTAACTTAACACTGTAAACACACGTCAGATTCTTATCACCAATCCCTCTGTTTCCACAATCTTAAGCCTCTAAGTACCGCAAATACAACACATTTGGCACAAAGATCTTTGGAAACATCTTCGGAGAAGTGTTGAGTCGTTAAAGCATTACGCTTCGGTAATTTACAACAACTTCCACGTACCGAATATATCACTCTTATGTTGAAGATTATAAGGTCTAAAATACAGTTTTTAGAAGACGTTTCAGTTTTGTATAATGTCAGTTTTGACAAGCTTAATTTTACTCAAGTCGTCACTCTTATTACTTAGCTATTACAGTTGAAAATATGGTTTCAAATTGCAGTTTTATTGTTGGTACAGGTTTAATATCACATGTTGAAGGCCTGGGTGCAATCAAAACAAGGTGAAGTAATCCCCTTTTGTGTATGGCAACAAATGGCGATGTTTGGCTGATGATCGGACGCAGATCAATATCTCGGAATAATCCACACATCTTCCAGTGACACTTTGAGACCACGAATATTTGGGATAAATACTTTTTTCAAAGGTGGCAAGGATATAAGACGATTATGAAGAAAAGAGGACTAATATTTGCAGTTGTTTATAAAAATATAGGTGCTTTTCGTACTTCAATGATGCTTATCAACCCAATCAAAATGTTTGTCAAATAATAGAGCCATTTTTCAACATCCGACGTTTGTTTTCTGTATCCTAAGTAAGGTAAGTTAACGAATTTACTTATTAGTCCATTGAAATGGCGGTGGTCTGAGCATGGAATTGAAGAACCGCCTCCATATTCATCAAGTTCCCATTTGGAAGTCTGAGTTTACCTTGTAACTATTGCAACGGAAGATAAGACTCTACATATTAAAAAATAACAGATTGCAGTTTTTTTTTCTGTAGGTAGAGCTAATATGCGCTATAGTGTCTAAAGTTGCCTACATATTTAAATATCTAACGCAGTTTTAAACTTTGCAACGTAGACTTGAACCTTCGCCATAAAACTCCAATTAAAAAAAGTTAAAATTTAAACAAACCGTATCCCATCGAAATTCCCGCGTTTTTGGCGACACTAATCCACGGTGCGAGGCGTCAATTCTGACACCAACGGCTGCGTTCGGAAATGAAAAAAAAGCATTTATTATCTGTATATTATTCAGCGTAAATAAATAGAGTGTAGGGATGAATGGCTTTGTACTCGCGCCATTGTGGTATCATTGTATGGGGCTTGCGATAGTGTTTTTATGGTGTCTGTCCGGATTAGGAACAAATCGGCTCGATGATTGCTGACGACAAATATTTGCGGGACACTTGGAGCCGCTATCATGTCGGATGGTGCGATCGTGTCTATTATGCCAGAGTCAATATGTAGTTGCGAGGGAAATGCTGCTCATGTCAATAGAAAATTATACCTTCTGAATTATTACTAATATTTTCTCTATTATTTGTAAAATTAAACAAATCGGTGAATAAATTTATAACGAGTAAAAATATAATGATTAAAGGAGTTAGCGATATTCCATGGTAACAAAGCATGTTCTATGCCTTTCTAGTAAAATTATTATTTGTATCCCTGACTCAATATGAGAATACTCTCAGCATATACATGCGATGCTGTTTCTATTATCCTACCTACACTAGGTGCTAGAGATACCCTAGTAGTGTTTTATCCTAGCAGAAAGTTTACTTACTTTACCATTGGTATAGTATTTTTCTCTGATTGATATCCCATCTCATATCAGAGTATTACAGACCACTGTTGAACAGGCCTCACTGCCACCTTCAGGATAGGTACGCCGCAAGACTAGCTCTCCTGTTTTTCCCATCCATGTATTACTAGGCAGTTGGGCATCCTCATATCATCACATCGGTCCATCTGGATGGAGGAGGGCGTCTAACACTAAAAGTTTGCCAAGACCCTGTCTCTATTCGAGAACCTGCTTACTCCACGGAACATCGGTTCTGCGATAAATGGGGCCTTCTGCCGTACATAGGTACACATACATATGCTGACGCCTTGTTCCCGTCGGGGTAGGCAGAGACAACAGAATGCCACTTGCTTCTATCGTTACAAACTTCAAGCGCTTCCTCCACATTCATTACTCTTTTCATACATGGTCACCGGTTAGGGGTGCTTCAGACTTTTCCGTTTTTGAAGACATCCCCAATTTGGTCGACGAACATCTTATGAGGTCTGCCGCAACCGACTTGCCCTCACACTGCCGTACATGTCAGGTTTTTAAGATTATTAGATTTATTTATGCATTTTTTTTTAAAGTTTATTTGCGAAAAATGTAGGTGATAAGTAGGTACATAGTAGGTCTTAAATATAGATAAATGAATCCTTGTACATTTTGCCATTTAGGCATGCAAATATTCAATTTACAGTACAATAATAAAATAGAAAAAATCGGTATTATATTACTAACTTCTCATAAGCAACGGTTATTAAAATCTAATTAGTGAGACAATGATTCAGAAATTCTGTTATTGAGTAATAACATTAATTAATCAATTAAAAGATATGTAAGATGTTATCTGTAAGATTAATCAATTCAAAGATATGTATTATGTATCTTATTATATACACACATCATCAGCCTTTAATAGTCCACTGCTGGACTAGGCCTCTCCTTTGAAAGGAGGAATTGGCCTACTATACCACGCTGGCCAAACGGGTTGGTATAGGGTTTGTATCAAGTTTTCCTTCTCTTACAGTGCTGTTCTCCGCATAATATGCTCCCTCTGTCGGCTCTTACGACACCCATGGGTTGATATGGGGTGGTGACATTCCGTATTCTTAATCCGTCACCACACGGACAATTATTATATACATTTGTTATTTTTAGTTATTATGCACAAGCTTAATAACATTGATTGCTGATGTCTGCCTATGATGGCTGATAGAGACTAAATACGCATAAAAGCAAGTCAGCGACTACTATCTTTCTTAGGACGTTTTAAAGATGTCATGGGCAAGCTAGAGCAATTCATTTTTAGTTGCGCTAGTAGCGTATGGCTTACAATAAACATCATCATCCTCCTAGCGTTATCGCAGTAAGAACCCAGGGTCCGCTTTCTAGTCTAACCGGATTTGGCTGAATATTAGCTTTTCCACAGAGCGACTGCCTGTCTGACCTCCGCAACCCGAAGGGATAGCTAGTATATTCCATGGTTTAGACTAGTGTCAGTTCATTTATAGGTACTGACTGACTCCCTATAACGACTGTCAAAGATCTTCATGACAGCCGGAACCGACGGCTTAAAGTGCTCTCTGAGGCACGGGGCACGCGATAATTTACAATGCAATACGAAAACTTAACTCCGAAAAGTCATTGGTGCGCGCCGTGGATTCGAACTCGATACCTCCTTCGTGGCGGTCTGTTGGTATGGTATCCACTAGGCTATCGCTGCCTTATTACAATAAACAGAAGTTTTTAAATTAGCAGAGGAAAAATGGGCATCATCTTCGCTTCGCTCTGATAATCATAAAAATATATATTTGATTTTTATTAGATTTAATATCTAGGTTTTAAATAGACGTTATAATTCTGAACGAAACTTTTGTTCCACGCGATAGTTACCATCCATAGTAAAACAAACAAAAAACAGTTTGATTAGTTTTTTATCTCGTTAGAAAGAAATCTACAAGTTTAGTTGTACATATTTCTCTTATCTTAATAGCGCGAGTGTTAAGCTACGACAGATAACAGACAGGTGGCACTTGTGCTGTTAACTCACGATCTAACGTTTAGCTTACTTTGAAATTGTGGTTACTTTGCGTTTTTTTTTTTTAATATCTGTGATGCGACTGTGGTATGGCATAATTAGCGTATTTAATTTGCAAGTAGAATTAATATTTAATTCATTAAAACAACAGTTTTGTATCTATTCTATATGTAGCTATGAACCTAGTGTTTGAGATTATTCCTAGCAATCTGATTTATCTTTTGCTAGAGAAACACATATTACCTGCTATACCTATTGTTTACCTTATAAAGTGACTATAATACTATACATAATATAATTCTAGCAATCAGAAGTAAAACTATATCTTTAACTCGTTACCGGCTTATCAACTTTCTTTCCAAGGTAAACAACATTCAACCGAAATAAGAATTCTGTCAAAAATTATCTACTGGTACCTAATTCCAGTGACTTAATTTAAATATGAAAAAGAAAATAGCCGCGAAATCTTGGTTTTTTCCTCAAGATAAATATCATGTAAAACTTATCAAGATTGTTATAACAATACAAAAGTATGAGTAATCACAAAAAGTGTATATCCAAGTTTATTATTACAAGTACTCGACACAGTATTATAAGTTTATCAGATCATAAAGTTTTAATTACAAAATGTTAGATTAAAAGAAAAAGTAAATGAGTACAATCGTCGTTCCCAGGGCTTAATGTAGGCACAAGAAATCATTTGTTCAGCCACGTTAAAAATGTATAGGTGTAAAACGGTATAGCATTGTTTCGTTATGGAAATAAAATATGTTGGTACATACCTACTTCTCTTTGCTTGAAGAAATGTATCGAGGTCTCACATTTCCTGGTAAGTCAAAGCACTGATTTAATAATTGGTTCCTACAAATTCAGGTGATTTTTTATGAGGTGGTAGTTATAGTACCTACTCAATTTAGGCTTATTAGTTATTACAAAACAAAACTAAATATAATTAGCCTTAGCTTTGTAAAAGTTGTTGTTGATAGACTTACAGCATTTTTAGGGTTCCGTAGTCCACAAGGAACCCTTATAGTTTCGTCATGTCCGTCCGTCTGTCCGTCCGCAGCCTAGCTCAAAGACGCCTGGTGCTAGAAAGCTGATATTTGACATAGATATAGACATAAGATATTGCAACAAAATTGTAGAATAAAATGTAGGAAAATATTTTTTTTAAGGGTATCTCCCCTACGTATATAGTGGGGTTGAATTTTTGTTTTGGTTGAGTACCCCATCATGTGGGGTATCATTGGATAGGTTTTAAAAAAATATTATTAGTTTGCTCAAATCATTTTTCGATCCAGTGATTGGTTTGTCAAATATGAAGCTTTGAAGTCAAAAAAATTGTTAAACTCAAGTGTCCCCCCCTCTGCCGGCTAAACTAATGCTATTGATTTGGAAGAGGTGAAAAAAATCACAAATGTAGTACATATAACGAATTTAAAAGGAAAACTATCACGGCTAAGTAGATATCACTAGTTTACGAGTAATCGTCGGTTAACTTATAAATATCTACCTATTTCTGTGAGTTTACATTGGGCGCGCTGGCTTAATCTTAAAGATATACGTAGGTACTTTGGTATGTAATGTACTACGGTACTACGTATGTATAGTAGTAGTATATCTTGGAAACCACATTTTATGTTTACAATACATAACTGGATACATACCTAGTATTTTTCTAAACAAAACTTAGGTTCTTATAATAGTGTTATTAAAATTATTTTTTCAGCAAAATAAACAGTCGGATTTGTTGTACATTAATACCCTTTGCAGCAAGTCATTATGGGCAACTACGGAACCCTAAATTGCGCGTGGCCCGACACGCACTTGGCCGGTTTTTTTTCTGTAGAATCGGTTGCCAATCGTCGAAGTAAAATAAATAGGTATAACTTTCTATGAAAAGTCTTTTCAAACTCAAGCTTTATTCAGGTATTTAACTTAGTCCTTGTTTTGTAATCAGGGCTATTAATTAAGAAAGGCAAGAGACCTTAACTAGTCTTTTACTTAGGCAACTCCGTGTGGTGACGGATTAAGAATACGAATTGTCACCACCCCATATCATCCCATGGGTGTCGTAAGAGCCGACAGAGGGAGCACATTTTGCAGAGAACAGCACTGTAAGAGAAGGAAAACTTGATACAATCCCTATGCCAACCCGTTTGGCCAGCGTGGTAGGTATAGTACCTAGGCCAATATCTCCTTTCAAAGGAGAGGCCTAGTCCTGCTGTGGACTGTTAAAGGCTGATGATGATGATATATATATTTTACGACGACTTAGGAAACTTGTGACTTTTTTAAAATTGCGCGTTATTTTCAGCGTCTATTTCATTCAAATAAAAACACATTTAAAATAAATAGTTAAGTATTTATATCAGTTTATATTCCGCTTTACAGTGCAAATAGCACATAATAGTTATTTAAATATGAAACGATTCGCGTTACAGTATTAACTGTGAGTATTGTGTGATGTTCGCCGGACCGGCTTATTGTGCTGTCCGCCATTATGAAAATATACAGCATCATTTACGTACGCTATCATCATTATTCTACTGGTATTATTGTAATTATGAATCTGTATATATTTTCCGTAATTTTATGGTTAGAAGCTTATATAAATGGCAGGTCTAGCTGATAGCGGATACACTCCTTTGAGGGAATAATGTTACATTGTTGATAAAAATAGTTTTAGGTTTCTTCAATAGGTAGACTAGATATTGTCATATTGCGTAGCAGAATTATGTTAGGTAAGTAAATCTTATGCTTCATAGAGACACAGCTTGAAAGCTATCAAATACTTTATTATGACTTTATGACCAGAACTTTCGGAAACGATATCCTAGTAGGTAGGTATGTTGGTGTGGGTCTCGCTGTCTTTAATATAACTCTGAAAATTATAGGTATATCAAAAGGACTCAGCCAACAGAATCACCCGCTTTGCCTCTCTCTACAGGATTCTTCTATTGTAAAGAGGCTGCGCTTTACATAACTCTATTAGATAGTCTGTGTGGTGACGGATTAAGAATACGGAATGTCACCACCCCATATCATCCCATGGGTGTCGTAAGAGCCGACAGAGGGAGCATATTATGCAGAGAACAGCACTGTAAGAGAAGGAAAACTTGATACAAACCCTATACCAACCCGTTTGGCCAGCGTAGTATAGTAGGCCAATTCCTCCTTTCAAAGGAGAGGCCTAGTCCAGCAGTGGACTGTTAAAGGCTGATGATGATGATTAGATATGTTTATTGTGTAAAATGCGTTGTGCCGTAATATGCAAGAAAGCAGCAAATCTTTGCCTTTAACAGTCCACACAGTGACTATTTCCTTTAAAAGTGGATAGTTATTCCTTCAGATGTTGCAAGCACAACTTTCGAATACCATTTATCTACCATAAAAGAGTAAACACCTATGTATATAATGATTATGGAATACCACTTACCACCAAAGAGTACCTATATAATTATTACGTTTTACTCACCATCATCGTGCTGGCTGAAACCTTGACAACAAAAAAAGTTATAAACCGATTTAAGTACAAACAGCCAGTATTGTGGTACGTTCCGCAGAGCTAATCGCACCGCCAGTTATTATTATGTGAATATCCAGCATCGTTTACGCGTACATGCTATCGTCATTATGCTGATGTTATTATAATTATATACCAACTAGTACCTATATGTGTGTGCACGGATGACGTGGTTGTTTAAGCGGTTGTCTGGTTGTTTAGCTGTTAGCTGAATGGTTTAAGTTCGATCTCTACACGGGACAAATGAGAACAGATAAAATTTTAAATAATAATATTCTACTACATTCACACAACACCATCTAGTCCCAAACTAAGCAGAAGCTTGTACTATGGGTACTAGACAATGGATAAACATACTTATATACTTTTTTTTGTAAATACATACATATCATACATAGAAACACCCAGACCAAGACAAACATCCATGTTCATGCACACAAATGTTTGACTTGAGCGGGAATCGAACCCGCGACTTTCGGCGTAGCAGTCGCTTACACTCCCGCTACGCCACCGGGTCGTCAAATACTTCCAAAGTCTCGGGATAGGTAGAGGCTATATTCTTAGAGCGAGAGTTCTCATTTTAAAATGAAGATAAAATGGCAGAAGACTGTATTAGAATGTAATTAGGTAAGTCGCTTAACATTAGTTTTGACTCAACATATAGGTTTCTAATATTTATTTATTACTTTTTATGATGCAATTTTTTTTTAAACTGACAGCCTATCTGATGGCAACCAGCTACCATTTCCTATATAAATGCTAGCAGTACCTACTAGTAGAGCTTTTTTGTGTATTGTGGACAAGGAATGACTAGAAGGAAGAAGAAGTAACCACAGATTTGAAATCGGCGCAGAAGCACTTCAGTGGAGCTTGAAGACATAAATGATAGTATCATCTACGGCAGCGATAGCTTAGTGGCGATACCAACAGACTGCGATGCAGAGGGTTCAAATCCACGCACGCGTGTGGTGCGCGTGCGTGAATTTGCCTTTTCCGAGTTATTCACGTATTAGATTTTTGACTGTCGGTTGCCGCGTGCCTCGGAGAGCGCGTCTCTAATAACTTTGGAGAAATCAAGGAATACCTATATCTGCCTACCTATACCTAATTATCTGTTTAGACTTGACAACAAGCCTTGGGCTCTAGGCATGGCCGTATGCCCGGTAGAAGAAAATAATCTTTTAAAACACCACTAAGTTCACTATGTAAGCAAAATATACATTCTTTTGAAATAACGTTTGTGTATTATAAAGAGTAAGTATGTACCAAAGTGATAATCATAGTCTATAGTCTAATCGCAAGCATGGAGTCGCATCGCCCCCTAAAATCATTCACCGTGACGTGAACGAGTGAGTGAGTGAATGAAGCCATCATTGTTACGCTTTTAACACTTCCAGTATTAACTTCACTCGTATCGCAAATAATATCTGACGAAGATAAGTTTTTGTTAAGTCATAACTCGAAGCCAAGAAGTATGTCTGTTACAAGTATGTTATGGCATGGAGAGAATAATTTACTGTTTTGTGCCGCCATATTGAAAAAAGAAACGTTTGAATTGATGAAAAACAATTCCACTTACGCTCTTTTTTAACTGATATCATGTAGGAATTACACTACCGTACGCGGATTGAAAATCGATAGTACGCATTTTATCAAGATCGGTTCAGCAGTTTATTGTAAAAACGTAATAAACTGTCGAAGATTACTTAGTATTTATTTGGAATAGTTATTATAATAAGACAGTATTTCTACTTCTGCCAACCCATGATACCTTTTAGTACACATTTATGTTACTGATACATATTATAAGTAAGCTCATACAGCAAAAAAGCTTTCCAACACAATTATATCTGATTCCAAAAATTCTTTAATTCTCGTAGACAGTTCCATTGTGAACGAATCATCAGCACCCGGCAGTGTCTGGTTTCACCATCAGTAACACGACACAACTATAAGAACCACCATTTTGTGTGCTTCTGTACAAAAATGTTCAATTATAAAATTATCTGTGGCCGCCGCGGCCGAACGGTGTTGCGTTTCATTGCTTTGTCGAATTTAAAAAGTTTAATTTGACGTATGGAGGTTTTGGAGTTGAGCAACGTTTTTTTTTGTTAATGATAGGTATCTGTTTTACTGTAAATACGCTTAGATTAAATTTTCCATTATTGTCATTTGCTTCTTTAAAACACATCAATTGCAATACCAATTGATGCCGACGGGTTTGATTTGTTATTGCTGCTTTTAAACATTCATTATTCAAAAGTACCTAGCTCTATTAAGGTTAAAGTACCTACAGGTACCTAGAAATTTATTTCGTAGCCAACGTAGCCAGCCAGCCTGTATAAAATGTATTGAAATTAAACTAACCTTACCTAAACTTTGTCTTATATCTTTTAGGTAAGTAAGATAATTATAAAAATAGCTAAAGCTGGTAACGTGAAATTTGGTGCGTGAGTTCCTTTTATAACATAAGCTCTCAGAAATTGGGTACTTAATAGTAAGTTCGAAAGATTGTTGCTGTCGAAGCTAGCACTATGAGAATGCAGATCACATAGATCTACTTCTAAATATATATCTATTCTAATATTTTATTTCGTAATCAAGTTAAATTTAAATAATAACAATTCTCTATTTTATTTGACAGTAACATTTGGCGGGAATACGTTGGTATAGTCATGGTATTGTAACAAGGGCGGTTCACAGCAGGGTTATTGCGAGTAGTCATCGGGACCTCATGGGGATAATAATTGATTAATTAAATTATTATATACCTCTGTAGTTACTTCTGGCAGAGCCATATGGCTACTAATATGTTGTGCATTAATAAAAATACTCAATAGTAACTTTGGGCCAAGGTAACATAAAAAACCAATTTCAAGTTTTAGTAATTGTTTTTGTAACAAAGCCATATAGTTTAAGTGGATTAGGTAATTATGAAGATTTACAAATATTATGATAGTAGGTACTTATAATATTTGCGAATAATTATTAACTCATTCTTTCGTGGTCACTAAAATGAGTTTTACCACTTTTGTTTCAAGTACTCTACATTTCTGCTCTGTGGCAGGCGCAATGTTCACAGATGTAGCCTTGAGTTTTTGAATTCTCAGTGTCAGCATTGCGTAAAATATGCTTTTAACCAGAAGATAGAATATGTAAATGTGCTTACCATAGACTGTACTATCCGTGGATGCACCTGAGTGGATGTCGGATAACGCGGCTAAGGTAGAGCTAAGATATTGTCTATTATAAGATTATAACGAAACAAGAGGCTGTACTGCAAATTTAAATCAACATTTTGTAGTTCTTGCATCAAATACTAACATATATCAATTCATCCATACATTCATCTAGGTATCTAAGCTTTGGAATCTTATACTAATATACAGTGTGTTTCATAAACCCCCGTCTGATCTCGAAAGGTCATATTACTGACTTATCAGGCATACCAGGAAAAATAATAAAAAAAATCTAGGTCATCATAAAACATCAGAATAAATTTCCTTAGCTCAGTGCTAGCGAGAAACATTACCCCGAAATTGGCGAAAATTCTGTAAACTAACAACACTCCCCTCAATAGCGGAATCCTTTATGATTCTTAAGGCCCATTCACACGGCACAATTTTACCACTGATCAAATTTTCAATGGAATTGGCTTTGCCCGTCTACACGACACAATCAAATGACTGAATTTCATTCCGTCCACCCAATTGGTTAAAATCTGGTGGTCCGCACACCCGATGAACTTGAGTTGGACGACTGGCGTCTACACGTCACGATTTAATCAAGTGATTTAGTCAAGTTGGACGTAAAATTGTGTCGTGTGGATAGGCCTTTAAATTTATTAAAAATTGTCGGCTTTCGCAGCTTACCGTGTCAAAGGGCATGCCGCCTTTTTAAAATAGTGCAATTTTACCGTCAAGCGAGCCGCCGCCGTACACAAAGGGACCGCTCTAGTGATGTTTACGATCAAGAGATAATATCGATTTATTTAATTTTAACATGACATGTTAAAACTAGAATGATAGCCTGCTAGGCTACTAGGCCAATGATAGCCTAGTGATGATACCAACGGATTGCCGTGCAGAGGGTATCGGGTTCGAATCCACGGCGCGCATCAAATACATAATAAGATAATAAGACTTTTCCAAGTTACGTGCGTAATAAATAGTTAATATCCCTGTGTCTCGGAGAGCACGTTAAACCGTCGGAGCAACAGTCATGAAGATCTTTGACAGTCGTCACGCGGAGTCAGTACCCTTAAATAAACAGATTCTAGTCTAAACCATGGAATGTTTTTATTTATTAACAGCAAATAAAAACATAAATTTACACAAAGCTGACGTTTTAGGGGTTTAGCTACCGATATTCTATCAGGTAAACAATAACATAAAATATCGATAGAAACAGTACTCCAGTGAATACCATTTGTTACATCTCTAATTATTTACCTATTTGATTTACGAATTAACTATTTGCCTACTTGAACACTCAGTCTTTCGCTAGCTTTCCTTTTGTTTAGACTTCCGCGTGAAATAGTAGATTCGTTAGGTATGTCATATTCAAACCCTGAATACTTTAACATGTTGATGTGCTTAGGTAGGAGTGAATGCAATTATGCAGGTGCTCGTAGAGAGTACGAGGAGCGGTATGCCAGACCACGGGGTCTACCCGTGCCGTCGGAGCGCGCGTTTCAACGGCTTCACCACCGGGTGTACAACACGGGCAGTGCTCGCGATAATTCGAATCGCAATCATGGTGGCAGACCACAAAGTAGCGACGGTGTAGTGGAACAGGTCTTACAATTATTCGCTGAGGATCCCACGCAGAGTACCAGGAGTGCGGCACGTGAACTGGGCACCAGTAACGCGCGAGTGTGGAGGATATTAAAAGAAGACGGACAGCATCCTTTTCACTACCAACGTGTTCACTCACTTATGCCGTCGGACTATGCCCACAGAAGACAATACTGCAACTGGCTACTTGGCAAAGTAGAAGAGGATGCTACGTTCTTGGAGCGCGTGTTATTTACCGACGAATGTTCATTTGTGCGGACGGGTGTTTTCAACTGTCACAATGAACACGTCTGGGCTGTTGAAAATCCACACGCGATGAAAGAAAGCCATTTTCAACATCGTTGGCGCATCAATGTGTGGGCGGGAATCCTCGGCGACCGTATTATTGGTCCGCATTTTTTAAATGAAACCATGAACGGTACCAATTATTTAAGATTTTTGAGGGAAGTTCTAAGTGACGAGTTAGATTCGTTGCCGTTAAGCTTCCACCGCAGCTTGTGGTTCCAGCACGACGGTGCCCCACCTCATTTTTTACGAGCTGTGCGTGAGTATCTTGACGCACAGTTCCCTGGCAAGTGGATTGGACGAAGCGGGCCTATCTCGTGGCCACCAAGATCACCGGACCTAACGCCTTTAGACTTTTACTTGTGGGGACACGTTAAACAAATAGTGTACCAAAAACCGTGTGACACTGAAGAAGAAATGCGTGCGCGTATCGTTTCTGCTTTCCGAAGTTTAAACCCAGGAGTGTTAAGAAGTGTGCGTTCGGATATGGTGCAAAGGTGCCGTAAGTGTCTGGACGTGGGCGGCGGACATGTGGAGAATGACCGTCGCAACTTACAGCAAGTTGATATTTTTATCAATTAAGGTAGGTACCTAGTTACGTAAGATTAAACCAATTAAAAAGTAGGTAGTTATTAATGTAAGTACCGTAGTCATAGCGCGACGATTTTCTCTTAGATGGGTGACCGCGTGTGACATTACATGAAAGCGCTTCCGGGCTTCCGACGGCCCGTAAAGCCGCATCCAAGAATCGTTAGGCCATGTCGTAGGTATTCGAGCAGTTTGAAAACAGTGACACCAGAGTTGGCCACGCACTCGCACGAAACAAACAGAAAACCTTAATACTGTACTTTGTTTTACGGAGTTTTGCCTAAACCGTCGAAGCAAAAGATCAGCTGTTGCATCAAGTGCATAAAATCTGTTTATACCTAAAATAATACTTGGCACGTGTAAAGGACGATGACGCGCGGCGGCGGCTTTTGTCAAAGGAGGCGGTCGGTTGGCCTATGCACTCAAAGGCGCCGCTTTTGCCGTCAAATTTTTATGAACTTTAGGTAGATACCTAGCTAATACGATTTATGAGTCTTTAGTGTTGCCATGGGTAATCTGATATGATATTATTTAAAATTAATTAAATTTACATGGGAAAATTTTATGTTGAATTTCCGTGAAATAATGACAAATATCTCATCATTTTACGCTACTCTACAACCCCTTCATTGATCGGACGGATGGATATGTAACACCCTGTATAAAGCTGAAGAGTTTGTTTGTTTGGTTGAACGCGATAATCTCAGGAACTACTCCGATTTGAAAAATTATTTCAGTTAGATAGCCCATTTATCGAGGAAGGCTATCTATATAACATCACGCTATGAGCGACGGGAGCGGAGCAGTAGCCTTAAATAACGCGGCTGTAACCGCGGGCGTCGCCTAGTTTATAATAATTGTTGGATAAGTTTTATGATTATGCAGTTAAACTTTTCACGAAATTATCAAACCAAACACCAACATTCAAGACCCATAACACCCAAAAACGTCGCCTTTTTAATACCGTATCTTACATACATTGACACATATTTTATTTCGCCATATTTATTAAAGCCGGTGTCACCGGGCATCGTTCCATTGTGCTGGCCCCCATTGTGCGTTGTTGTAATTATGTAGCTATGTGTTATGCATTGGAGGGGACGGTGCGCCATCTTGACAATCCTGGAGCCGATGGGGTGTGAAAGTTATTCGTTCAATGTGATTTTTGTAATGTGATTCAGGGTGATATTATTATTTTTTTTGGTGGGATTTTAACTTTTTGTTGTGGCCGTGTACGTTATGTTACATTATACGAGTTTTCTCGATTAAATTACTGAAAGAACGTCTATCGCGAAAACGGATAAGTAAAATATTATGCTGCTTAATTTATAATAAAGAGTTTTTTATGAGTATTATTTTAATTTTCCATTAAGGAGCTTTGCGAATATACCCTGGTGATAGCCTTTTGGAGATAACAATAGACTGCCGTGCAGAGGGTATCGGGTTCGAATCCACGGGGAGAACCACTGACTTTACGAAGTTATATGCGTATTAAATTGTATAATTATCGCTTGCCCCGTGCCTCGGATGGCACGTTAAACCGTCGGTCTCGGCTCTCATGGAGATCTTTGACAGTCGTTACGGCGAATCAATACAATCAAATAAACTAATATTGGCGCATTGATTATCGCCATCTCTTTGGGTTGCAGAGGGCAGTCGACAATGGCTCTGTGGAAAAGTGAAGTCATCATACAAAATAAATTAGCGGGTCTTAAACACGTACAATTAACTTATTAAAGGTATAAATACCTATGTGTTTCCGACCTTTCGCTCGTGCCCTTGCCCTTGCACCGAGCGTGGTCGCGGAGAGTTCGCAATGTCGGTACCTACTCCGACATTGCGAACTTGAATAATGACCAAGTGAGGGTGGGTGCCGAAATCCGCTCAGACGGCGCTGAGCTCTCACCAGTCTCTCCGCGAAATAATCTCCCGGCATACCTATGATGATGATGATGCTAATATTGCCTGCACAATGAGGTTCATCATTATCGTCTTAGTGTTATCCCGATTGAATCCAAGACTATTTTATGCCTTGGACCCCGAGGCCGGCTTATTAGTCTAACCAGATATGACGAAATATCAATTTTTAAAGAGGGTTAGCGATATTCCATGGTAAACCATGGATATCGACCAGTACCTATCAGTTTATTTGGGCACTCCCCGCCCTGAGTCCCCGTAACTCCGAGTAACAGAGATTTTCATGACAGCCGGGACCTACGATTTAAAACGTGCTCTTCGAAGCACTGGATTCGAATCCATTACCCTCTTCATGGCAGATTGTTAGTATCTCCACTAGGCTATCGCTGCCTCTACACAATGAGTTTGTTTGTTTATTTTTTACTCATTATGTGGCTCGGCAGCAGGAGTTATACTCGTAGGTACATAAACATACCTATCACTCAATTTCTCTTTCTATCACTAGGTTATTATTTAAGTATATTTACTTATGTATTTTGGTTCTTCAAAATTCTTACACAAGTCAAAAGCCCTATGATGAGAACACCTTTTCCTACTTTAATGACTTCTGGATAAAAAAAAATTTCAACAAACTCAAGGTAACTGGTTTCTATTTTGTTTCCATTATTTAATCTCATACTAGATTTTGCCCGAAACTCCCGGGCTCTGCCCGCGTGAATTGTACCACATAAACCTTCCTCAGGAACCACACTATATATTAGTGAAAACCGTACAAAAATCCGTCCGGTAGTTTTCAAATACTTTAACCCCAGTTGACAGCTCACTACTACACTACGTACGGAAACCAAGAGACGTCCATTAAATAAAAATATAATTAAATAATCGTATTACCAATTAGTCTCGGTTTTACCCACATGTCTAGTTATAATAAATCGAAACTCCCTGTCCACTAAACAAGGAGGTCGCGTTACACTGTAATGTAGTTATTCCGCACAATTACCGACTATTAGCATCGGTTATCCGTTGCCGGGGTGACCGGGACATGGTTTAAGCTAGATCGGGTTACAATTTGGCTCGGGGTTTCCAGCTATCCTAGTAGCCTGCTACTATTTTAAAGACGATTATTTGTGAGTAGACCAGGTATAGTTGTTTGTTAGGTGCGCGTTTTCGGAAAAATACCAAACGAATATGATGAAGTTTAGGATAAGGGTAGTTAAAGACCCAGGGTCGAATGTGACCAAGTTTTTGGTGCAAATATAGAATAGATATATAAGTCTTAATACTGGGTATCGTGGGTGAAATTTGCAGTCATGTCATAATTCGGCGTTTAGTTCTGTTCTTAACTGTGTAAAAGTTATCTGACATACCTAGACCAAAACTATTTTTGTGAGGCTTCTTTTTCTTTGATTTATATAAAAAAGAATTTTCAACCTTCTTAGACTGGTCTGAAAAAGGGAAAATCTAGGACTGTTGCTTTAGACGTAGCCCATGCTTGTAAAGACCAGCCGACGAGACGTTATCTCTTGATCAGTTGTCCTTTCCTTTGATTTCAGAATTTTCGAGAGAGAAATTAGCATCATTTATAAGTGTATCTCTTTGGCACGTTTTTAGTCGTAATCATTTTACAGTTTTTAAGAAATAGCTCCGTCCATGTCTATGCTATTAGTTAGTCAGCTGGTATTTCGTGTCATTATTAGATGACAATAGAGGTGTCGTTGCGTGATAATGGACACTGGTCGAGCGCCCCTGATGTGTTTGTGCACAGCGGCGTACCTTACAACGATAGCAAACTAGTATGCGGCCTGTATTATATTAATCTGATGTCTTCCAACGATCATATTCAGAAACGTACATGTGTACTGTAACTGTCCTAAGCACTACCTTGAAAATGTACCTATGCCCTTTTTGATTACCGATTTGAGCAGTGAGACACACCAGCAAAGTGAAATTTTTGTATATTATTTATCAGGTCTTTATCTAGGGACTACTTGGATAGATATACACGATTGGAAGATTTTCGCTCGATCGAATTTTAATTTGAAAACATGCTTTCTCTAAATATTTTTATGGATATTTAAAAAATACTTAACTTTTCGCCTTGAAATTGTTACTCACCGAAAGAAGAGCTAGTTTAATACGGACTGGTTGTACGAATTATTGAAATTATTAGATATTACTTGAGGCGAACTGGTTGAAATGATTATTACTTAAGTTATGAACGAAATAAGATTTCAGATAGTTTGGTGATGGTATGCCATGTCAAAAACCGTGCGACATTCAACTTTATAGCTAACACTTAGCCTTAACCTCTGCATGATTTTTTGGCCTTCGAGGTAGCCTATTCTAGGATTCATGGGTAGTAGTGGATGGAAGTACTGTCCTTTCACAGAATACCAACGTAAGGTTACAGTGTCTACACTGTTACGTAAAGTTTGGTGAGAGAGTTTGTCGAAAGCCTCATCACCTTTTACCCCTCCCTCATCCCGTTCCTTTTCCCATCCAAGTCATACCATCAAGCAACATACCTACTTGTGATTCCTCTTTGATTGCGGATATCCATGAGCGTTAGTAATCGCTTTCCATCAGGCGATCCGTCTGCTGGATTGCCTCTTATGCCATAAAAACAAGGATGTATGTGTCCCAGGGTGGCCTCGATCGAGATTTAAGAAGATTATTTTTCTTTATAAAGATAGAAGTACCCTAAACAGAAGAGCATGCATGAGAAATTTGATAGTAGTGAATAAAGCAAGAGTGATATGTCAGGATCGTTGCAAATGGCGTTCCGTAGTCTCTGCCTACCCCTCCGGTAAAACAGGCGTGAGTCTATGTATGTATGTATGTAAAGATAATATAGTCATTAGGAATAAATATCATTTATCACGAAGGACTTTACAAAAAATTTATCAACGTACAGCCAGGCAGACCAGACAGAAAGAACAAATTGTGGATCACACAAAGAGTATTATTTGACAAACATTCAAGCAACAGACATAAGGCACATCCAGACTCGAAATGGTTCTTCCTGCATCGCACAAAGTTTAGTCCCATCTAAGAATCGAACGCACGACCGTCGACGCAGAACCACTGCCCTATCATCATCAGCCTTAAACAGGCCACTGCTGGACTAGGCCTCTCCTTTGAAAGGAGAAATTGGCCTACTATACCACGCTGGCCAAACGGGTTGGTATAAGGTTTGTATCAAGTTTTCCTTCTCTTACAGTGCTGTTCTCTGCATAATATCCCCCTCTGTCGGCTCTTACGACACCCATGGGATGATATGGGGTGGTGACATTCCGTATTCTTAATCCGTCAGCACACGGACAATCCATGCAGTTAAAGTACTGAGGAGTTAGTCAGCTGGTATCACCACCCGTATAATGACATGCGGACAATGGATGCGTCGCCTGTGATAATGTGGACGATGGACGAACGCTTCTGATAAATGCACTTGTGCCTTGAGATATTAGCGTACAGCGGATGTCATTTTTATTCATTTTTAGCTTGAGTTTTGCTCTCACTGTATTGAAGTCAACCTGTTGCTGACTTTTATGAACATTCAATGAGAGAAAAATGACCGTGTGGTGACGGATTAAGAATACGGAATGTCACCACCCCATATCATCCCATGGGTGTCGTAAGAGCCGACAGAGGGAGCATATTATGCAGAAAACAGCAGTAAGAGAAGGAAAACTTGATACAAACCCTACACCAACCCGTTTGGCCAGTGTGGTATAGTAGGCCAATTCCTCCTTTCAAGGGAGAGGCCTAGTCCAGCAGTAGACTGTTAAAGGCTGATGATGATGAATAATAGAAAATGCAAGGGTTACCTATGTGTGTTGTGATGATCAGAGACTTAAAACTACAACTTAGCACTGACGTTTTTTATTTTGAGGTGCGTTTCATTTGACACGTCACCTAAAGCTACGTAAATTTTAAGATACCAAAGATCTTTTTCTGGTTCTATAAAAGAAAATAAAACAGCAATATACTAAATTAAATGTAGTACTGTGGTAGGAAATGTAGTCTTTTCTAAAAGTATTCTCATCTTGAACGAATTCGCTCCATCTCCTACCTTGTACTAAGCAAGTACGCTTCATATATTTTTAAACACTGTAAGCTTAGTGGAAGTTTACAGGCTTCATTGTGCTGACACAGATACCTGCCGTGGGTGACACATTTGGCACTTCTTACCGGATTATCCGCATTTAAGTTCATCCCAACGGCCGCATTGTGGCTAAATGCGTTTAGAATTGTTGTGTTGTATTATCTGTTTTGGGTTCGATTTATGATTATGAGTAACAGCTTCTTTTCTTATTTGATATCTGATAAGCTGATATAAAATGACTATTAACATTTTCGACTATCCGATTTTAGAAATACCGAGTTGCAATTGCAACTCGTGTTATGTACACGCAAAAGAGTCACAATATACAAAGTAAAAAAAAAAAAACAAAATTCTATGATATATGAAACATACATATATCTTTGGTAATGGCTACAGTTTTATATAATAATATAGTCCAATATTTATACCTGGTACAGTGAATTTTCTAGATAGAGGCAGTGATAGCCGAGTGGATATACCAACAGACTGCCACGCAGAGGGTATCAGGTTCGAATCCACGGCGCGCAATAATGACTTTTCGGAGTTATGTGCGTAATTAATAGTTAATTATCGCTTGTCCCGTGCCTCGGCAAGCACTTTAAGCCGTCGGTCCCGGTTGTCATGAAGATCTTTGACAGTCGTTACAGGGCGTCAGTACCTTCTAAATAAACTGACACTCGTTTAAACCTTTGACTTTCCCTATCTCTTTGGGTTGCGAAGGTCAGACAGTAGCTCTGTGGAAAAGCTAATATTCAGTCCAATCCGCTAAGACTAGTAAACGGACTCCGAATTACTACTGAATAACGCTAGGAGTATGATGATGAGATATCGATATGAAATTAATAACGCTCTACATTTTTATAAAAAATCATCAAATTCAAATTCAAATATTTTTATTTTAAGTTGGTAATTTACATACTCTTTTGAAACGTCACTGACTCTAGTTGACAGTCTTATGACCTTCAGTCCCTGTTTTGTAATGAGGGCCAAAGTGTTATTGAATTGGGTTGTGATGGAGAAGTCAGTTGGCTTGTGTCTTCTGAAGATGGGTTTATTAGGTCAGAATCAGTTCTTGGGAAAATGAGCTTTCCCGCCCTCTAAATGTGCTACTTGAGTAAATTTATGTTTATTATAAATGCGAATTCGCAATTATAAACTCTTGCGCTATACATTTTGCCTCGAAAATCGCCAAACCAAGACTCTAAATAAAGCTGTTAAAAATACATCGCAATATTTTATTAACAAGCATTTTAATTTAACAGAATCTATTAGTGGACTTAGCTAAAACTTATTTGCTCGTCAAGGGGAGTAATGCAGGGGTTGTGTGTGAATCCTATGGTTTTATGGTTTTAATGTCGACCCTATGGCAAATATAAGCTTAGAGTAAACATAAACATTATTTTAGTAACCCGATGAGCTTAGTAGAGTCCCACAAACGATTAGCTGCCACCCCGAGTTTTTATTCAATTGCAAAGATAATTTTGCCATCTACCCGTAAAACTTTCGGATAAGTTAGACCGTATTGCTAAAGAAATAAGAGATGCTATTACTTTTGTGTCTGTAAAGCTATGTTGGTTTCAATCGGTGTAGATATTAGACTGGACATAAATATACAAGCAAGCATGGTGCGTTATTTCGAGGCGATAGAGTTCAATATACTTTGGCAATTCATATCGGTTTTCGTCTTTGTACGCTGTCGCCATAGTGGAACATTGTATTATGATTCTTAGGACCATTTAGATTGGGTGCAATTTCTATTGTGTTGGGTAAAAGTATATGTATTTAATACTAGTTAATCTACCCCAGTTTTGACGTACATCACAGCTTCTTGATTAATTTGTAAAAACTAGTGCAGATTAGCGAATCGATTGTTAAAATACCCTCTTTAAAATCTGTTGGGAATTGAATTCGTTAATGTATTATTTACATTCATAAATGGGTACAAAATGCTTAGATATAATACAGCATAAGTTACGTAGTAATTTTATTGCTGACTTTATTTTTCCGTTCATACGTATTTACACTGTTGATATTGGTAATCGATAAATAAATAAATAGGTATGTGCTAGTAAATACGCTAAACGTCGCCCCCCCCCCAAACTTCGGCCGTCTGCACATTTTTAGCTTGCGTTCATTTAAAACGTAATGAAGTGACAAATTTGCCACTCGAATTACAACCTTAGTTCATGCTCTATATGTACAAACCGTTACTTTCCGATTACGCCACTCACTCTTCGCACACTGAGCGTCAGTAGCGATTGCGCCGTCGAAGCGTCAATTTTATATTAAAAGTACCTTACTTGCTGTGAATACCCACACTTCGGGGATTGATATTAGAACGGTCAGACATTCCTTTTTTTTGTTTTAAGCTTTATTATCAGTAACTAGTGATTTTTACTATATTTTGAGATAGTTTTTCCAATGTTTTACGTATTGTTTTAATGGGAAAATAGGAGGCCGCCAATAGAATACCAATTTTGAATTAAAACCCGATTCTCGGCCGTGGCCGGCTTAAAGTAAATGCAGTCTGTTTTATAAATTCAAATTGTACTTATTCCATTGGCTTAATAAGAGAATTTGCATCGCATATAGGCAAATAAATCTATTTTACGTTTAATCGCCAAATACCGGCCGGGGTGATATTAGTTGAATCTCGAGAAATAATGTACCCGAAATAGGGGCCGGCTTTAGAAACATTAAAGATCGTAATGTCGACCAGCCTCGAATTCGAGCCCAACTATACAGGCTGATTACTTTTTCTTATTTTCTCAAAATAAAATATTTATTATACATTTATTTATTAATAATGTAAAGAGTTAAGTTTAAATGTAGGAGTTGATATTATTGAAAACATTTATGGTAGCTTATTATGGTATGGGAATATAAGATATACATTGCTCTTTGGAACTTGCTACCTTAACCCATGTTAATTAGCTTAAAAATATAAATGGTTGGTCGTGAATATTTAATTCATTAATTAACCTGCATGTCACAAAAAGCTGCCCTTAGAATTAATGCTTTTAATTTAAGGTACTACAATGACAGCAGAGAGATCCAGGGCCTTCACGAAAACAAAGAAAATTATGCAGTTACGATCGCACAAAAATAAAGGAAGCACTTGAGGCAATAAATAATGGAATGCCCATTCGTGCAGCCTCTAAACTATTTGGCGTCCCGCGAACGACGACGTTGCAGGATAGATTGGCTGGTCGCATAGACATACATACATTTAAAACGGGACGTCCTTCGGTTTTGAATCCAGCCAAAGAAGAAATACTACTTTGGCTGGATTCAAATACTTACTATACTTACTAAAAAAAATATGAAAGCCGAAATCAGGCAAAATCTATTCAATGATGATACTCCGGGCCAAAAATGGTATGAATTATTTTTGAAAAGACATCCAGAACTAATTATAATTATTGTGATGTTTACTTTGATAAAAATTGTAATACCTAACAATATTTAAGTGCAAATAAAAAAAATACTTTACCTACTATTAAACCAATAACGATTAATAACGTATACTTAGTGAGACTCCCGCCAAAATAAATCATATTACTTAATAATATTTGTCAGTCTTAATTTAAAACATCCTATACCCGGCCGACATTTGGGAAAAACGCGACCGACCATGGGCCGTGAATGGCTGACTTTAGGGTTTTTTCGTTCTCGACGCAACTAAACCTTAGAACTTTTTCCTTGTAGTAGAAATGTCAATCTTATGCCCATAAACATGAAATAGATTTATCAAACTATCCAAAACCGCATCGGAAGCTGTCCTTTTGTTGCAAATTGATGGTGCCAGACCGATCCCAAAACAGAAAAACCGTAAGGTGGCCGACATTTAACGTATTTACCCTAACTAGAGTCCCAGATAGAAAGATACTGTAATTAAAAAGCAAATGATGAACGAAAATGTATTAAATCCTTTAATTGACATTCTTATAATGAAACCAGAAAATCAATATTTGAGGATTATTTTGAGGAAAACAGACAATGGATCTGTTCAAAGATTACCTATTCATTATCAATTTTTACCTGTAGACCAGGAGTATAATTTTGTAAATGTTTATTTTGAACTGAAGTGCCAATTCAATGCGGAAAATAGCAATCTTTCAATATGTTTCACTTACGCCCATTTTCAGTATTCTATCAATCGATGTATGTGGCTGCGAGAGGTCTATTTGATATAAGCTCCATACAAAATAATATGTATGTATGTCAAATAAATATCTTCAGTAGCCAAATCCATCGACACATAGAATTTTGAGAACGGGTGTTAATAGGTATATTTATTTATCTATACCTACATTATAGGATAGCGTATGCGACTGCTGATCGGAGGTCCCGGGTTCGATTCCCGGGTCGGGCAAAAGTGTTACTAGGTTTTTCCGAATACTCAGTAGCAGCCCGGAGTCTGGTGATGTGCCCGGTAACGGCAATAGGCTCGCCCCCTATTACGTGGGCCCTAAAAATTCATGGCGAAATGTGGGTGTAATGTTACACCTCTGCCTACCCCTTCGGGGATACAGGCGTGAGTCTATGACCTACATTTTCAAGTGTCTTCCAAAAGGAAAAACAGAATTTATCGATGAATAATACTAACATTATGTGATAGCGTCATTTTTATCATCATAATAGCTCATGCTGAGATGAATGTAGTACTTATTATTATGTAGGTATCTAACATTAGCATCGATTAGCATTACTGGCCACAGAATCACTAAGAGAAAGTTACTTAATCTGAACAAAGAGGCTGCGTAACGTACAGTTGTCGACACAATGTTTTGTAAAGACGCAAGTTATAAGAGAACCGAGAACTAGATGGCCCACATCTCGGTGTCCCCATGTCAGGGTGCCCATATGTCGCCGAACTTGACTAGGTTTTTAACAGTGTGTCGCATCAGGGTGCTGAGAACCCGGTGGAGTTCAACGTCAAGAAACACGGGCGTGATAAGGCGTGTGCATTTTCAGCAAAAGTGTCTAAATTTTTTCGCCAATCCTCTCTTCTGGAACCTCCACTACCAGCTATAAGGCAGTGTCAATATCTTGATATGGACATTAGACATACGCCAATATGTCACCCAGAGGAACTACATCGAAGTTATCATTAAACTAGAGGACGCCAGCAGCTACGCCTGCAATTATTTTAAATTTACCCGTTTTGGCCGATCCCGTGGGAATTTCGGGAAATCCCTTCTTAGTGCACCCTTACGGTCCCCAAGGAACATACATGCCAAATTTCAGTTTCCTGCGCCCAATAGTTTCGGCTTTAGCGTGTCTGTCAGTCAGTCAGTAACGCAAGGATTTTATATATTAAGATTAGCATCCCGTTAACTCGGAGTTCTGAATATCATGTTCACTTTTCATCCTGTCTGTTTGTATGAACGCGATAGATTCTAAAATCCATCTTGTATGGTTTGCACCATTAGATGGTTTGAAACCTGAGGCAGGTTTAGTTTAGGTGTAAAGGGGTGGATGGGGCTTTTTATTTTAAATCTGCAGTAGTTTCTGTAGTTAGTTTTATGTGATACTGAGTTTTCCCAATTCTCAGTAGCAGCACGGTGTCTGGTGATGTGCCTGGTAACGGCAATAGGCTCGCCCCTATTACGTGGGACCTAAAAATTCATGACGAAATATGGGTGTAATATTATTTACACCTCTGCCTACCCTTCGAGGATATAGGCGCGAGGGTATAGTTTTCCGCCATATCTTATTGCTCTCTCACCACAAGGAGGCGTATAAATCCGCTTACCGATGTGATTGACGGCTGACAGCGGCAGGCGTCGATGTGGTCGACTATATTGTTACTTACTACACAATACGTGGCAAATCGATACACACGAGATATTTTAAGAACGTGGAATAAATAAAATATTTCGAAGATCTGTATATAAAATTCTTACGTTACTGACTGACTGACAGACAAGCTACAGCCAAAACTATATGGTGCAAGAAGCAAGAAGAAATGTGCCTAAGAAGGGATTTCCTGAAATACCAACAGGCTCAGGCATAGCTGCGAGCATCCTCTAGTATCAAATAATCGTAATTAGCAATACTAGGAAGGCACCAGGCTCTCTAATAGTTTCAACATTTTTGATAGTCTGTTGCCGTAGTATTGGACTACCAATCAAGTAAGCCCAAATGAAGACGCTCTACCTCTAGGTTTTTTTACAGTAGATTTAAGGGATAGAGCAACAAATTGTCTTCTTGATTACCATTCTAGTTAAAAGATCATAAACCTACTATTGCTCAAAAAGGGACTCTAAAGTCTTTTTATTTACTCTACTCAATCGCCAGATAAAGGAAAATTGCATAAAACAGGTAGTTCACTATTGTGAAAGTGCCTTGTAATTGTAATAGCAACTTTATGAACCTCAATCTAAATAGGTACCACACCAACATACTGTTACATATTATGCATTTGATTGTGCTTCTATTGCCAAAAACAATCCTCAAGAATATTCGATTGTGTTAATAAATTAATAGAGTGTTGTTGTTTTGTGTAAATCTGTGATCATCGGTGTTGTTACAAGGCATTACGGCTTATTGAATGTTAATGCCGCAGACGGCACGATCTGCCGCGGAGAAATTATTGTGCATGTCCATTGTTGAAGACGGCACGATTTGGAAAAGACTGAAAAGAAAGACCGAATTTTAACTTCGACTGTCAGATTTAACGGTAGCTAGATTGATGAGAGGGACATATTATAGACCACAAATGAGAAGAATTAGACAGAATTTGTTTGTACATAATAAACAAAATAATTCTCCTATATTCTCCTCAATACGGGACGTCATATTCCACGTCACCGGTCAAAAATTGAGCGCTGGACCAAAGGATTGACGTCTTCGCAAGCTTCAGGGCCGGCCAACATCGCCAGCTGCTTATCGCTGGCCTTCCGTTGGATAATGTTTATGTTCAAGGAACTCACACGCGGTCATCTTATCTCAAACCAAGCAGAGATTGTACTGAGCCAACTAGATAATTGATAAACATACACATATTCTGAAATTTACACATATAGAAAAATTGCACCCTCACATAGCAAAAAGTTTTGTGTTAGTGGGAATCTAATTCATGCCCTCCGGCTTAGCAGGTCCACTAGATCAACAGGCTAGTGAAAATATTCCCGTCCCGTACGCAACAATGCAGTCAAACCCATGAGATTAACAGATCGGGCGTGAAACATGTGCGTCGGTTTATTTGCACCATGCTAATGCACTTAGCTAATGCCGCGGTGCCGCCGCTAGTTGTAATCACTCGCTCGGGTTGTGGGTACGGTGTTTATGCTACATATTTTTGTTTTAAAATGAATCGGGGCAGACTGTAGAACGTTGAGGTTTCTTGATGATGTTGGTACAAAAGAGTGTGTTAGATTATTTTACCCAGCTGACAGAGCGCCTGAAGGTCAGCTATTCTTTCTTTTCGTGTCGAGGGCAACACTTTTCTTACGGTTTTAGCCCAGTACTTATTCGTCCTGGTCAGCTATTACTGCTGCCCATTGGCAAAAGAAAAACACCAGAGACGTCACAACTACTGGCTGCTTACATCCACCCACGTGAATTTTGCACCTAAAGTCTAAATCTTCCGCAGAAATAACACTATCTATTGGTGAAAACTGTACAAAACATTTGTTATATAGTTTTTGACTTTATCGGGTTCCAGACAGACGGACAGAGGTGGATTTTATTTTATAATATGTAAAGATATAGGTACATATAAGTAGGTATGATTATCAGTTATCTAGTTGCCATAGTACCTACAAGCTCTGCTTAATTTGAGATCAGCAGACGCGAGACGGTGTGTGAGTTGTTCTAGTATACAAGGTGTTGATATGCATTTGCAAAATATTTTAATAATACAACATAAACATCTTTTTAACCTAAAATTATTTTAAATAGTGTGCGATGGTATAAAACCATATTTTCATTAAATGTTACTTAGCTAGTAAATCAGAATAAACTGTTAAATCGTGCAAAATAAGACTGAACCGCGCAGTCACTGTAGGTACGTGTCCTTGTGTGTGTTCGGCACCTGCAGTGGCAATCAGCTGAGCGGCGGCGGCGGTAAAACACCGAGTTAATTTTCAAAGTGATGACGAACATTTTTTTGTAACTTTTAGTGGCTTATTTTTCATGTATTTGGATTCAGTTATAGTAGTATATTCACGCCTTAAAATATTTTGCAAATGCAAATCAACACCCTGTATTATAATTATACCACAGGATGCCCGCAGTTACGCACGCAAATCCTTTTTCCTGATCCCGTGGGAATTTCGGTAAATCCCTCCTTAGTGCAAACTTACGGTCCCTAAGGAACATACATGCCAAATTTCAAGTTCTTACGCCCAATAGTTTTGGCTGTGCGCTGTCTATCAGTCAGGCAGTAACGCAAGAAGAGGGTTGTTTCCAACTAGTCAAATCAAGCACTTTTAATGAAATGTCAAAAACGACCTTTGCCAAGGGTTTTGTATGAAATATGACGTACTGATAGTGTTTTGCTGTCAAGTAGAATACTTATTATCAATAAATTGACGATAAAAAATGTTAAATAAAGTTTTAACATTAATTGATGAATGAAACTACCATTATTTTGACATGTTTCACTAGATATTTATTTTTATTTTTTTATTTATAGACTCACGCCTGTATCCCCGAAGGAGTAGGAGAGGTGTAATATTACACCCACATTTCGCCATGAATTTTTAGGTCCCACGTAATAGGGGGTGAGCCTATTGCCGTACCGGGCACATTACCAGACTTCGTGCTGCTACTGAGAATTTCCTAACGGAAAAACTCAATAACACTTTGCCCGACCCGGGAATCGAACCCGAGACCTCCCAATCCCACGCGCACATTTATGCCGCGAGATCAACGAGGCAGTCGACTAGATAAAAATACTTGTATAATATATTTCACTTGCAGGAAACTTCCCTATTGTACATATAAAGATTTTCCTGGTGCGCGAGTTATCTTTCCATCCTTCATCTACCAGGGTGTGTGGTGTATCGTTGTGAACAAAGGGCGATTGTGTGTGGCTCGTATTAGCGTCCGTCGCCGTACATCACCCTCTGATTAGTTTATGTGACGTTCAGCTCAGGTGCCGAGGAGTTGTGGTCTGCTCACTTCGTGTTACGATAGCAAGCCATAGGAATGGAATTGCCTTGTGTTTTGATAGAAAGAAATGCTATTCGCTATCGGAAGGAAGGAAGTTGGTTTGATATGAACCGTAACTGTACCTTCATGTAGGTCGGAGGTCCTTAAGAGGTCGTTTTGAATTTAGTGAGAAGTTATTTATCAGTATATAATGGACACTTTTAACGACAAATTTATTAGTTAAGTTATGATTGGTAGCTCAGAAGATAATAAAGGAATGCTGTTACCTTTATTCGGTATTCGCATAACTATTGGCTATGTCGAATGAAAAAATACTTACATGAAAACCAGCTCCTCATGTATAACTCTGCTACGACAGATGGTTCTCTCTGTTCAAGGGCAACTATTAAAATTGTCTTCACAACTCAAAACTAGAAGTTGTAATTTGCCGTGATTCAGGCTTTTAAGATTGAAAACTATTTTTAATTTTTTTTATTTGACTATTTGCGCGTGAAAAAATCGATGTTGCGTGCGATGCGTTGAATTTTTGGAAAGTAGGTACATTATCACTACTTCTCTATAGTATAGTCCTACTAAAGTTGTTTTATCGATTTTATACATCCCTTCAACAGTTGACACGTAATAAGTGCCCGCAAGTTGCACGACAAAGATCCCAGTTCGCATGAATCTCTCTGTAAGTTTGTGGTCAGTGGTTGAAGCGCTTACCTTACATTATGGCGACATTTTTATATCGACCACCTTCTAACGAGATTGCCTTTGTGACAGCTAATACATATTTTTGTCATTGGTTCCTTTTCTTTTATTTTACTTTTAAAGTGCAAGACTTATGACTGGTGCCATTTAAAAACCAGACAACGGCGTGCAGCCATACATAATATCGAGTGTTGTTGCCCTATCCAATCTTATTATTAGGGTGCTTGTACACGGCGCATGTAGCTTGAGCATGTTGAAACACTTGCGCGGGTTACATGCACCGTAAACATATCGTTTCAAAAAATGTGCGGGTCCAGCGACTCGAGCATGTACCAATGCGAGCCACCCGCGCAAGTAATTCGCGTGCTTTGCGACGCGCGCGGGTCACTCGCGCATGTTACTTGTCAATAGAATTTTCGTTCATCGAGATATTTTGACGCGATTCAAGTCATAAAGCTACCGCGCGAATAGCATGCACATGTACCTAGCTCTTGTCCACGAGCAAATAACTTGTACACACAGCTTGCGCAAGTAGCCCGTGTCTTTACTTGCTCCAGTTATTTGCACCACGTACAAGTACAATCGAGTAACTTGAACAAGTAGCTTGCGCATATTACTCACGCGTATAACCCGCATCTTTACTTGCTCCAGCTACATGCACCGTGTACAAGCACCCTTATTACTAGATGAGCCCGCGTGTATTTAAGGCTACTGCTCCGCTCCTGTGGCTCATAGCGTGATGTTATATAGCCTATAGCCTGCCTCGATAAATGGGCTATCTAACACTGAAAGAGTTTTTAAATTGGACCAGTAGTTCCTGAGATAAGCGTGTTCAACCAAACAAACAAACAAACCAACATACAAATAAACAAACTCTTCAGCTTTATATATTAATATTAGATAAGCTAATTGTGTTCACCGGCACATATTAATCTATTACGTCTTACTTACCTATTAACTCTATTTTAAAATATATATGGTACCAATACATATGGTGCGGGGGTTATATTACACCTCTGCCTACCCTTTTGGGGATAACAGGCGTGAGTCTACAAAAAAATATACCAGCTTTCTCGGTTTTGCAGCCGCGGGGGTTGTTTATCGTAGCCTTTGAGGTATTCTGATGTATAAGCTGTATTGCCTACAGATTAGCTTCATCAAATTCCATTATGTAATTATGGTGAAGTAGTACGCCCTAACGCTTTGCATATGCATAAATTACCTTATCTTATAAAAACTATAAAGGCACAACAGCAGAGCGACTGACGTTTGAATCCCACAACCCAGAGCGTTACAGCAAAGAGCTCAGATATTTACATAGAGGCGCATTTCAAATGGGCGCTCTGAAGACAATCTTTTTGTGACTCAAATTGCCGCTTGGCGGCGTGGCAGTCGTGCTGTCACAGCTGTCTCTACGACAGCAAGAGAGACGAACGTTCCTCCTGTGTATCTTAACTACAAGAGCAAGAGAGACGGAGAACGACGCCAGCGTCGCCAACGGCGCCAACTATGAATTAAACTGGAAACAGCCTCCACTTGGAATCGGCACACGGATTCCTTAAGCACTGCGTTAATTTCCAGAGCGTTATAGCGATAATCCACGGTTTAGACCAGTGTCAGTTTGGACAGGTGTACCTACTGACTTCCTATAATGATAGTTATGTAGCGCTCATAGCGAGACTTGGCTTGCCATTCGTAACAGATCGGAAAAGTTAAGCAACGCTTGCACAGGTCAGCACTTGGATGGGTGGGGAGATGGGCACCTCTTGGGTGCGTGTGTGGCATTTACATTTGAGCGCTACCGTGCTTCGGAGGGCACGTAAAGCTGTCGATCCCGGTTCTTGTCCAAGGATAAGGATCGTTAGGCCATGTCGGAGTCCTTCGGGCGGTCTGAAAACTCAGACACCAGAGTTGGCCACACACTCACACGAAAAACAAAACAAATGATATTTTTGACAGCCGAGACCGACCACTAGTGTTATTTCAAAATAATATATGAGCGCCTACAGTAAATTGAGCACAGATTACGCCAGTTTAATTATTCGAAGTATATTTAGTATACGAGTATTATGTTTTATAATACACTAGAGGACGCCAGCAGCTACGGCTGCATTTTTTTTAAATTTACTCATTTTGGCCGATTCTGTGGGAATTTCGGGAAATGCCTTCTTAGTGCACCCCTACGGTCCCCAAGGAACACACATGCCAAATTTCAGCTTCCTGCGCCCAATAGTTTCGGCTGTAGCGTGTCTGTCAGTCAGTAAGTAACGCAAAAATTTTATATATTAAGATTTGCCTGCTCTAAGAGGCAGAAGGTGATCTCCTAATATTATTTTTTACCGTGACACACAAACAATAAGAAAAACCGTAAGTAGGTATGTGTATATTATAGATCCTTGTCCGTAGTGTTAGGTAGGCAGTGAGGCAGGTTATGTCGCGTTGTATCTGCTGCGAACATAAAACATGAAATTGCTTTCGCTAAACTGCAGCTTGAACAAAGGACGCTTGCGGAATGTATGGGGTTAGACCTTGGCTTCATTCATAGGATGCCGCGGTTTCTAATATTTATGTAAAGAAGCTAAGTTACCTCCTGAATGATGCGACGTTTCGTCTAGTTATACCAGGCCGTGGCAAGGGGTGAAGCGATGCATAAATGTAAGTACCTAAGTGAACAAACAGCGAAACCGAAAGTATTCATTTGATGGTGAAATAATGAACTCTAGATACTTAGACTAATTTAGGAATATTGCACAATATGCTGTACCTCATTGGACGAAAGTGATTTAAATAATTTTTAAATTTTAACTGTTCTACTTGGTAATTAGTAAAAACTAATTTTGTTCGCTGACTATGGGCCTTATCCGAAAGCTCAGCGCCACTCAGCGGGCGATGAAGAGAGCTATGCTCGGAGTTTCCCTGCGAGATCGAATCAGAAATGAAGAGATCCGCAGGAGAACCAAAGTCACCGACATAGCTCGCCGAATAGCCGGGCTGAAGTGGCAATGGGCAGGGCACATAGCTCGAAGAACCGATGGCCGTTGGGGCAGGCGGGTTCTAGAGTGGCAACCACGCACCGGACGACGCAGCAGGGGCAGGCCTCTTGCAAGGTGGACCGACGATCTGGTTAAGATCGCGGAAAGTGGTTGGATGCGGGCGGCTTAAAATCGGTCTGTGTGGAGAACCTTGGAGGAGGCCTATGTCCATCAGTGGACGTCTCTAGGCTGACATGATGGTGATGATGAATTTGGTTCATAACTATTTGACATCAGTCACTCTGTCATATGACCATACTTAACTGTTTCACGTTATACATAATGGTAAAGTTCAATGAACCATTACAACCATACCTAAATAAATATTTTGATCATATTAGATACTTAAAGCTCTAATCATGTTATTTATAGTTTAACTCTCGATTATCCAATAACGGTGTGTTTGTATTGAAACATAATAAGTTTAATTGCTTCAATTGGCTTTCAAATTAGTAGCGGCTACGCGGCTGTTAGATAGTTGTTTGTACAACAGGTTGAATAAACTTCTATACATTTGTTCAGTGCGTAGTATAGTTTAAATTATTCCAGCAAATGATTGATGGGTAATCCAGTACCTAAATTGTTCATTAAGTACCTACCAGGAGTTTTTTTAATGATATTTCCTACACTACATAAGTAATAACAGTGTAGCGCGGACAAACATACAACTAACAGACACAACGTACACCCGGACTCGAAGCAACAATTAAAGGAGCAAACAAAGTGTTAAAGTGTGTTTTTAACTAAGTGTTAAAGTTTTAACTAAGTGTTAAAGTTTTAACTAAGTGCTAAAGTTTTAACTAAGTGTTTTATTTATTTATTTATTTATTTATTTGGTTTACCAACATTTAATTGCACAATATTCTCGAATAACACAAAAAAAATACAGTAGTGTATTAAACAATTATAGGTAAACACCACATGCAATTGTTACAATAATTTCATAGCTCGAAGTATAGTTACTTAAGCAGAACTTCATAGAAATGGCAATACAATTGACAACTCTTCAATTTTACATAGGCCAGGAAACAAAAATAAAATATTATAAAATGTTAAGGTGTTCTTAATAAAATTATTTTAAGACGAAAAGTCGAAATGCAATAACATTGACAGTTAAGATACAATACTATTCAGGCAACTGGTTGAGGAATATTTTTTTTTGTTTTATTATGGAATAAGTATGTAGATCTATGCAATCACTGTAAGTGTTTATAATTTTTTTTTTTAAGTGTTAAAGTTTTAACTAAGTGTTAAAGTGTGTTTTTACCACTATACAGATGGAATGAGTCCGTGTAGTGACGGATTAAAAATACGGATTGTCACCACCCCGTATCATCCTATGGGCTACGTAAGAGCCGACCGACGGAGCATATTATGCAGAGAACAGCACTGCAAGAGAAGGAAAACTTAATACAAACCCTATACCATTCCATTTGGCCAGCGTGGTACAGTAGGCCAATTCCTTCTTTCAAAGCAGAGGCCAAGTTCAGCTGTAGACTGTTAAAGGCTGATGATGAAGATGGAATGATTGTAATTTATTTATGTCAAATACTGCTGCAATGGTTAATTTAAGATAGGTACATGTAGGTATAGGGCAAATGTTTCTACCCTAATCTTAGGGAGGGATAAATATTGGGTAAAATTATATACCTCTATACCAATATCTCTTTGTGAGCCTTTGTGTATCAGATTCATTCTTAAAGATCTTATAATAATTTACTAGAGGACGCCAGCGGCTACGCCTGCATTTTTTTGTAAATTTACCCGTTTTGGCCGATCCCGTGGGAATTTCGGGAAATCCGTTCTTAGTGCACCCCTACGGTCCCCAAGGAACATATTCAAGCCCAATATTTTTGGCTGTAGCTTGTCTGTCAGTCAGTCAGTAACGCAAAGATTTTATATATACAGATTATCTAAATCCCGAAAAAATATCTGGTGTTCCATTTTCTAGAGTTTAAGTCCAATTTCGTATGGCAGTGCTGGGAATGCTCGCTACCTCATGACCCTTGGACCGCCACCACCGCTAACAAAACAGTGCGTAACTGCGGAAGGCTTCGACCATCGAATGTCCCTTTGTGGGTGTTCCGGCTGCGGAGGTATTTCTATTCGATGCCCGTACGTAGACCTCGCATTGTCATGCTAATAATACGGAGGGGTCGTAAACGTTTTTGTTTATACTGAATGAACAAGGGCGTGTGATGCTGGAGTGCAACTTAGTTGAGGATGAATAGAAGAGTCTCGCCGCGACCACTGCCATTGTAAGGCGCTCGAAACGTCTGTATTACCAACGTTTCGACCTTAAATTTACGAAATATCGAGAGTAAGATCCGTTCCACTAAATTGTATGAATAAGAAATTTATTTTGTCGTGGATACAGTGTTTCTGGCTTTTCTCGATCATTTTGGGACTGATGCCGGTGTGTGGGATTCCCGTAGAGGCGTTTGGGACTTGTTACTAAACCTACTTAAGGGTTTTTGACAATACTCACTAAAATTACCGTGGTGTTCCTTTATATTAATTAAAATGATGAATATCGGCAGAAGTAATCTATTTATGTCGTCTAGGCCTTTTTTTCTAGTGGTTAGTGAGCCTCACTGCTACCTTGCTAAGTCAAATGACTTAGGTTCAAATTCCACCTATGATCTTGTTGTAATGAGCACGATTATTTGTTATGTGCTTACATCACTTATATGTAACTTATGGCGAATGGGAAGGGATTATGAAGATGTAACATCTATAACTACTTATATTACAAAACTGTATACCTACATTGTTTGGTTGAATGCGCTAATCTTAGAACTTTCACAATTTTTTTCTATTGGATAGCACATTTATCGAGAAAGGATAACATCACGCTATAAGTCACGTTGCGGGGCAGTAGACCTATATAGCGGGGGAGAAGCCGCGGGCTCAACTAGTAAAAAAATACAGGGACAGACAATAAAAACCAAAACACAAACATAATCTAAAGTCCAATTCCATCTAAAACATTGTAACTAGGCCATAAATTGGACTTTGAAGTCCCAAACGAGCCATTGAAACGCATTTAACTGCACTCCGGGTGATTTTATGTACGATTACACCCAACCCTGTCGGTAACTAACCGTGGCAAGGGTTATGGTGGTTTGTTACTTTCAATTGGTAACTTTCATTTTTGTCATTCTAGTTATGCGGTCATGCGGGGGTTGGTGCGATGGACCGTGATGAGTAGATGTAGGGTTATTGATAGCTGATTACATTTTGACTTCTGGTATGCAATTGTGAGGTTAATTATGTGACGATTTTAATTGAAATTATACTACAATGTACAGATTTTATCGCGATTCGGTCGGTCATTCGGTCAAAGGTATCATGGTCATTCGGTTTATATGTTTTCTCAGTAAAACTATTATATCTCAATAAAATCCGCAAGCTGTAGTTTAATATCAATGAGTAACATTCTCGTAAACCCAAGAAAATACGATAATTTTAAAGTTAAATTTAATAAGACACTCTTCTGTTAAGGTTTGATGTAACCTCTTTCTCAGGAAGCTTTTACTTTGCAGTACCTAAGAATACTAAAACTACTAATCACGGTAGTAGAGTCTTGCTGATTTCAGCATGAATGGGCCGGCTCGACCGGGGAAGTACTACCCTCTCACAGAAAATCGACGTAAAGTAACAGTACCTACCTAAACTGTTGCGATTCTGATGGTGTTGCTTGTGTCCATGGGCGGCGGTAATTACTTCAGGCGATCCGTCTGCTCGCTTGCCACTATAAAAAAAAAATACAAATTGTCACTACCTACCCCATTTCATAATGCGGGTGTCGTAAGATGCTACTAAGAAACATAAAGCAAATATACACCACTATTTTTTAATTAGTACAAAATCTTTAGTACCTTTGCGAAGAGACGGAAACTCGACTTCAAAGCCTACCCGTCTGGCCAGCGTGGTTTAGTAGGCCAACTCCTTCTATTCACAGTGCTATTCTGAAGCAAGTTGGGAGAGGCTTAAGTACACCTGTGGACTGCGCAACGCTGTAAACAATGAAGTTTTCACATTTTGTCGAAGTAGAATCAATGAATACAGATTTACATAGAAGCGCAGTTCTTAAGGATTTCGTAAGCCGATTCCAAGTGGGGATTGTCTCCAGTTTAGTTCGTAGTTGGCGCAGTTGGCGGTGCTGGCGTCGTTCTCCGTCTCTCTTGCTCTCGTAGTTAAGATACACAGGAGGCACGTTCGTCTCTCTCGCTCTCGTAGTTAAGATACACTGGAGGAACGTTCGTCTCTCTTGCTCTCGTAGAGACAGCTGTCACAGCGCGACTGCCACGCCGCTAAGCGGCTATTTGGGTCACAGAAAGTTTGTCTTCAGAGCGCCCATAGGAAATGCGCCTCTATTTAAATATCTGAGCTGTTTGGTAGAGTGGCGAACTAATTACCTCCCAACTCCTCCAACATAGGTAGGTACTTCAGATTCAATTCGTTGCGAGTTCCAAGACAGTTAAACTTTTCCTGGAACTAGATAAGAGTCACTGCTGCTAGACCTGGCTAAACAAGGGATACAGAAATGCGAGAGAAAAAATGTGGCCGAATCTAAAGCGGTTGAAAAAAGTTAAACTTATGTGGTAGTCTTAAAAGTGGACACTTACACAGAATGTTTCACCATGATTTACAATTTTTAGATCTATTTAGGTACATGTAGGTACACATAAACGCAGCAGGGGTAGGCCTCTCGCAAGGTGGACCGACGATCTAGTTAAGATCAAGGGAAGCGGTTGGATGCGGGTGGCTCAAAATCGGTCTGTGTGGAGAACCTTGGGGGAGGCCTATGTCCAGCAGTGGACGTCTTTAGGCTGACATGACGATGATGATGACACATAAACAAGCTGAGAGGGTTGCAGACTTTACTTACTATGGATACAAGCGTATGGCATGGAACATCGCTATACGTCAACACTTCGGGTTGCGGAGGTCAGACGGCAATCGCTCTGGGGACATGCTAATATTGACCAAATCTGGAGGGATTAGAGAGCAGCTGCAAGTGTGATAACGTTAGAAAGATGAAGTATTTCTTACACAAATTCTTCATATAACACCGTGTATCTCAAAACACCCGGTCGATCAGTCACATGCAAGAACGTTAACCCAACACAAATCATGTTCGTAAGCGACGTGTCAAACAGCCAGCGATACTGCGGCCATAAACTGCGCTCATGACGTATTATGTATTGTTCAGAACACAAACTTACATATACACACAGAAAACAACCACCACCACATTTGGAGACTTAACCCTCAAGACATAAAGTTGAGGTTTCTACAGTATAAGGTTAAAGAGTTGCAGTATGTGTCAACTTAGTTGCGACACAGTAGCTCAAAAGATTTTACTTTCAAATTTGCAAATGCAAAATAGTATATTGTGTTGGGTTTTAGTATTTTATTATTTGGTCGTTTCGATGTTAGATGAGAACTCTTCATTCGGGAGGATTTGAGGAGGGAATGGACCATTGTGAGGAGATGGTGGTAGTATGAGACCTTTAGTTTGTCGCATTGTTTGTCGGCAAAATGGTGATTGCTTTTAGGAAATATTTCTGGTTGTCTTGGAGTTAGCTTTGATGTTTTGAGATTGATGGGCAGGTTTGTGGAACTTATAGTTTTAAAACGTGTGTGACATTTTTGAAAATATGACACAGTGGGCAAAATTGTTAACCAATTTGTCCGTTCGTAGACTACAAACAATATGATAATACCATTGATGACGTCTTTGATAATAGTAGCTAACTGTGTATACTGAAATTAGTCAGTTGTCATTAGTAAGATGTATCTACCCATTTAAGATAGAGCTGCAAATAGAGTATAAAATATACCTTTAGCCAAATGCCGTACAAAATTTTGGACATGACTCTTGGGCGGGTTTAATTACCCGATTACTGATACTGTTGTTAAATGTTACCTACCAGGAAGATTTATATTTTGATTACCTGTCTCATTAGTCATTTGGCATAGATACATTTATACATATAAATAAAATTGAAATGTCTGTTTGTAATCTTAAAATAACCACTTTTTACTAAATGCTTATGGATACACGGTACATATACCGAAATGTCATTTTTTACAATTTTTGTCTGTCTGTCTGTTTGTTCTCGCTAATTTCTGGAACGGCTAGACCGATTTTGACGCAACATTCACTGACGGATACCTGATGTACCAAGGAGTAACTTAGGCTATAAATTTACCGGGTACGCGAAGTAGTTCACTCAGGACGCGGGTGAAACCTCGGGAAACAGCTACTTTACCTATACGTAGAAGCGTTTGTATGCAGAAAGATAGAAAAACTGTTCATTGCACACATTTTGTCCATAGTGAGTAGGTACGTCCTTTCAGCAAATACGCTTCGGGATGCCTAAGTACGTATCTAGTAGATATAAATGCTATGTGTGATTGAAATGTAAACCTTGTCAATAAACTTAAGAGTTATGTATTCCGTCGTAAAAGCTTGCCATGCCTTGCCAACACTGAGTGCCATGAAACTCGAATTATTGGAGAGAAAGGTGAAGATTAAACTCTATTAGTTTTTACTGTAAGTTATACCTGCTGCTATTTTTAAGCTCAAAGACCAAAGCGATTGTTTTTTTTTATAGTAATAGGCGGCAAACGAGCAGACGGATCGCCTGATGGTAAGCAATTACCGCCGCCCATGGACACAAGCAACACCACAGGAATCACAAGTGCGTTGCCGCCCCTTAGGGTTGAGAAAAGGGATAGGATAAGGAGAGGGATGAGGAAGAAAGAATAGGGGATAGGGCCTCCGGCACTAAAAAGCTGGTGAGTAATTACTTCGAATACGTAATTTAACCAAGTTGACATAGTGTGTAAATGCAATTATTCAGCCTTATCTTAGGGATACTATAAGTACATACACCTGCTAGACCGTGGCAATATCACATTCATCATCAGCCCTTTATTTACTACACATTATTCTTCAACTGACTGCCTCGTTGGTCTCGCGGCATAAATGTGCGCGTGGTATTGGGAGGTCTCGGGTTCGATTCCCGGGTCGGGAAAAGTGTTACTGGGTTTTTCCAAATTCTCAGTAGCAGCACGGAGTCTGGTAATGTGCTAGGTACGGCAATATATGGCGAAATGTGGGTACAATATTACACCGCCGCCTGCTCCCTTCGGGGAGACAGGCGTGAGTCTATAAAAAAATATTCTTCAATATTCACATTCACAGGTTCATCAGCAATAGGCATTTGCAGTTAATTGATTTTTTTTAAGAGAAGCTGTACTTTCTTACTGAAAGTAAGTAAGTACATGTATTACATGTATTCAACCAAGATAACAAACGAATAGTTTATATTCTGAAAAACGTACCTCCCAAAACTATCAGTGCTGTAAGCCGGCGGTATCACCACAGTATTGGTAGCCCCCCCTCCTCCTTCTACCCAAGTGGTGGGAGGAGGGGGGGATCGATACGGGCCCCTTTCAGCGCCCGTCTTTGTTTGGATCATATAAAATCTTCAGGGGTGTGGTCTAAAGGAATGGTGGCCCTGATTTGAGACAAATCAGGATATGGATTTGTATTCTTAGAAGGATATCTTGTCTCGTCAGCCTTCACTTACAAATGTGATGATTCGATAGTCCTCCTTGTCTAGCCAAGTAAGGTTGCTTTGATGTCCGATCTTTTTTCTTGCTCTTTGAATAATTCAAAGTGCATTTTTTGGGGCCAGGTGTATTACGGCATGGCACGGCATTTAGATATATCGATATGAGGTTAATGGCGTACTAAGTAGACCCCTACTTATCATAGCACGAAGGAATGCCTTCAACCCTTGAAGCATTATTACACAACTTTGAGAGCGGAGTTAGTTTTTGGTCCTACCAGGTTTGACGGAATATAAGCGTTTCCTCAGAGCCAATGCCGTCTGACTTACGCAAACCAAAGTGATAATGATATTCCGTGGCTCAGACCACTGTAAGCATATTCAACAGTACTGACTCCACATTTCGACTGAGTAAAGACTTCATGACATCCAGAATGATTCATCTTACGTGCTCTCCGAAGCAATATGTACCTAAATAGCTTCGAAAAGTCAGTGGTGCGCGCCGCATATTTGAACTAGACACCTTCAGCATGACAGTTAAGGCCATCGCTGCCTTCTATAAGGATATAAAATATCTTTAAGGATCTATTTACGTCGAGGGAAATTTAAATAGAAATAATTTAATCCAGTACTGTCCCACCGTTTCAGATCTCATGGTCGCAACACCGCGCATCTCGTGATTGCCACAACAGTGCCTCCATTACTATGATTTATCACGAGCACCGCTGCCTACCTCCGACAATCAATACCCACGTCTAATGTAATACAACTGTAAATGTAATCAAATACACGCTTTAGATACAGAAATACTACGTATTTTTGTAAAAGATTGATCCTTTTAGATGGTTCTATTGTTGAGATATTTTTCTGTCGCGAACATTTGAACAAATGTATGTATCTGTTTTTTTTGGTGACAATGGTGTGATAGCCATTTGGCTGAACTGTAGTAATTAATGGTTGAGCCCTACCTTAACCAGCTCGACCGTGGTATTAGTGCCAATTAAATGCGAAATACCTATCTACAGTTGTATTATCATTTCACTACCACGCGTTCTTGAGGAGTCGGTCCTTTTAGTAAGCTTATTTTTTTTAATAGCCTTTATTATGCTATTAAAATGTAGCGACACATTTCTGAATGTTTTATTTAATGAACGATTTTGTTGAGGTTTTAATATTGGTCAATTTAAAATCTTAGTACGGATTACTATCCGTACTACGATTTTAAACTTGCATTCAAGACGAAGTCTTAGCATCCAAAAAAAGCAATCGCCAAAGAAAACGCGAAAAATTCGAGTCGAGTTTCAATCTCTTCGCAATAGTTACCTATTTGTGCAACAAGACAGCAAAGTTGTTTTTTGTTTCGAGTGCTGATTTTGAGTCCCGAGCAAGCGAAGGATTCTATGATTGATTCACGTGTTACAGCCTAGTTCAGGTAAACATTAAAATAGCTATATTTACCAAATATAATGTATTATCGTTATAAATAAAGTACCTACGCATAAATGTACCACAATTTAACAAAAGCACTTATCACAGACATTATACTTAATCATAAAAAAAATCATAAAATCCGTCGCGGTAGGTATAGGTATCCGACCAAAACCTCCTATATTCTTTTGCTGCCTATGTCCAGCAGTGGACTACGAAATGCTGGATGATGATGATGAAGGATATTTGAAAGTAAGTACCGTCTAAATAATGAAGTTTCAAAGATCTTTCTGGCAGCTGGAACCAATGGCTCTCATGCATGAAGGTTACCTTACTAATGATACTCTATTTAAAAAACTCGAAACACAGGTAAAAAAAAATTATAACCCAAGATTGTACGATGGCTAAAATATAACACACGGTAAGACTAAGAAAAGACTCACTGTCTGTACACATATAGTTATGTCAATAAATATGTATCTACGTTTCTTCAAAATCGCGTCTCTTCTTAAAAGTTGTGTGAGAAACTTTTCAATCAAGGGGCTCTAAACTCAAGTCCATTTACAAGGATTAAGTTGAGCAGCCACCCTTCGTTCTCTACCACTGCGCTACTCAGAAATATCTATATACAATATAGGTAGGTAGGAATGTAGGTACAGCCACCGCAAGGTACGAAAGTTGATACACACCTCGAAATTCCCAGTGTTTTATGAATTACATTTGAACATCGCAAAATCTTTGCTGACTCTTTTTTGTATTAAAACTCCTTCAATATCATGCTAATTCATATATTATGATATACGTATGTAAGTTTTCTTTATGTTTCCTACAAGATATTGACAATAATAATTATTTTAAATCATGTAAATGTATATTGACTTATGCTGACTGTAGATCCAACTAATATTATAAACTCGACAATGTAATATACAACTACCTACATCTTCTGTGAAAATTTGAAGCATCTACCTGTTACAGTTAGTAATTTTGAGCAAAAAAAAGGAAAAAAAAAACACTTTTTTTGTATGGGACCCCCCTTTAATTTTTTTATTTTTTATTTTTAGTATTTGTTGTTATAGCGGCAACCAAAATACATAATTTGTGAAAATTTCAGCTTTCTAGCTATCACGGTTTATGAGATACAGCCTGGTGACAGACAGACAGGCAGACAGACAGCGGAGGCTTAGTAATAGCTATATTTATCTATGGTAATAGGGTTCCGTTTTTTACCTTTTAGGTACGGAACCCTAAAAAATACTCGTTTAAACATTTTGCTACCTCCAGATCACATTGTAAGGCTTCCTCACCACTAAGTATTAAAACATCAAAATCTCGACTAAAATGTGCTTACCGAGAATCAAAACCGGCACCTCATAGGTACCTAATGAGTCAAATATGTCTACAGTACCAAACGAAGCAGTACGGAAGTATCTACCCATCCTTATTACTCATATGGGATTATTGTAATACTAGCTACAGCTAATTTCGTAGTTAATGGATGTTTTTATAACTAATGACCTGTCCAACTGTCCGTGTACCTTAGTAGACACGGATGGCGCAATGGTTCAACGAGACACCTGCCGTTGTAGTCGGTTCGATTCCAAACTAAAAAACCGGCCGAGTATATGACGTGCCTCGCACAATGTAGAGTTCCGTAGTACACCTTACCCAGTGACCTAAGAATAGTAGGACTCAAGCATACATACCTAATATTTTAATTTAATTATTGTAATTGTCTCAAAATTTATTGTTAAGTCTAATTAATCGTTATAAATACCATAAAAGCGGCGATAGCCCAGTGGTGTACGTAACGGACTGCCGAGACGATGGTCTCGGGTTCAATCCCCAGGTACCCCGGGCACACACCTCCAACTTTTCGAAGGTATGTGTGTATTAAAATGTTAATTATCGCTTGCTTAATAATGTGTCCGATATATGGCAATAGGCTCGTCCCCTATTACATTGGGACCTAATCATAGCTGGCGAAATGTTGCTGTGTAATACACCTCTTCCTACCCCTCCGGTGATAAAATGCGTGAAGTTATGTTATGTTACATACCTTAATACTAGGCTTTAGAAGATAGGACGAAGATTCCTAAATATTTCGCAAACGGATCCCTAAATAAAGTAACGGTTAAAGTAAACCTCTACTGTAATAGGTAGGTACTTATCTAAAGAAACCCCCTACAAGGCGGTGGAAAATAAAAATTGGAATGGAGCCCTAGAAAATTGGAACATTTTGCCTAAATTTACTCTATGGTGTGAAAAAATGTAGAGCAATGTTTCAAACATTAATGCCGACTCTATTATTGGTCTAGTGGCCAGTAATACTGACTGAGGAGTTCTGGATTCGCTTTCCACTCAGAACAAATCATTGTCAGTCGATTGACTGATTATAACAACATTACAAAATAAGTCCGTGTGGTGATGGATTAAGAATACGGATTGTCACCACTCCATATCATCCCATGGGTGTCGTAAGAGCCGACAGAGGGAGCATACTATGCAGAGAACAGCACTGTACCTAAGTGAAGGAAAACTTGATACAAACCCTATACCAACCCGTTTGGCCAGCGTGGTATAGTAGGTCAATTCCTCCTTTCAAAGGAGAGGCCTAGTCCAGCAGTGGACTGTTAAAGGCTGATGATGACAAAATAAGTATAAAGATTTTGTAACAATTGTGAAGCAAATGAAATAGAAGCAAAAGGTTCCTAATATCTATACCTAAATTTTGTTTTTTTTAAAGACAACTCTCGCACTAGGACCGAATCCTGTGTCGCGGGGGACTTTACCAACATACATCTAACGGACTCAATGAACACCCAGACTCGAAACAACAATTTATAAATCACACAAAGTGTTGTCTCGTGTGGGGATCGAACCCACAACACTGCGCGCAGCGTCAAGCAGCGAGGCGACCGCTTAAACCACTACACCAACCGTGCAGTCATATATATATTAAATATATATATAGCAATAAAATTTGCATACCTTTACGAATAACGAATTTAAATAGACTTCAATAAAGTATGGTCAAAATTGCACTTCCCAATATCCAATAATCGTCATCTTCCAAAACCATAACAAAAATACTGAAACATCCTTCTCAAGTATTAAGATTCATAATTATTATTACTCTCTCTACGACCACAGTTTTAAGTTCCACGTATAATCCATGCGTTATCACTACCCCGATGGATAAGGGACTGTAGTCACGATCTCATTAAGGAGATTGTGGGGGGATTAGCGCCACCTGGCGGGCTCGACCTTGCCAAATGATACCTGCGGAATATAGCGCTTGCGAAACAACAGTGTGGGCAGATATGTGTAGAAATACAAGAAATATAGAAGCTTTGGCGATTTTGCCAAATGCTATCTGTGTAGGTAATATTGCGCTTGTGAAACAATAGGGTGGGCAGATGTCTTATCTTCTTCTTAGTATATAAAATCCTTGCGTTACTGACTGACTGACAGACACGCTACAGCCGAAACTATTGGGCGCAGGAAGCTGAAATTTGGCATGTATGTTCCTTAGGGGCCGTAGAGGTGCACTAAGAATTTCCCGAAATTCCCACGGGATCGGCCAAAACGGGTAAATTTAAAAAAATTGCAGGCGTAGCTGCTGGCGTCCTCTAGTATTAATATATAAAGTTAAGAGTTTGTTTGGTGGAACGCGCTAATCTCAAGAACTACTGGTCCGTTTTGAAAATTCTTTCAGTGTTAGTTAGCCCATTTATCGAGGAAGGCTATAGGCTACATAACATCACGCTATAGGCCACGAGAGCGGAGCAGTAGCCTTAAATAATGCGGGTTTAACTGCGGGCTCATCTTGTGTGAGATATGTGTATAGGTAAATATGAGTTATTTAGTAGCTTACATTTGCAGGTTCTTTGAAAAAATATATATTTTGTTTTACTGGTTGTCCGTACTTATATAATGTTACTTACCTATGTATCTTGCTCGGGTGGAAATAAATATTACCTAATTATAATACTCAGGGATAATGTATTGTAGTAGGTATTCTGATAGCGAAAGATCTAGCACTTTTTGAAAGAAAATAAGCAACTGTTTCTGTAAAGTTTCATCAAAATCGGTTCTGAAGTATTGTGGTTTTTGCATCGAAGATGGATACAATTAGGTATAAAGGTTTTTTAACCTGACGTTCTCAAATTCACTAAATTTGTGATCGAGAGCAGTACTGCTCTACCCCTATGTATTCTACCACTACCAAAGAAAAATAACTCTACTAAGTACAGTGTTTTATATAGAAAAATATTTTTGTTTTCCAAATGACTAATACCCAATCTTAAAAGCACCTAATTCGAAGTCAAATTATGTTAGTTACAAATAAATGAACTCTACTTAGCGTTGCCACTATTAATTTACGATGATATGCTAACATTTTACATGACAATAGGTAAGTATGTTGCTAAACAACCAAAAATGTCGCTGGATATAAAATCCTTCGAAAAAAAATGATAATATTTGAAATAACTGTAACGAAATTAAACTTTAAAACCTAAAAGACCGTGTAAAGTCGTTGAGTTTAATGAATTCAGTAAGCATTTCATGAAACTTAAGCTTATTAATAATATACCTATTAAATATTTAGATACCTAAGTTAATTAGAAATCTAATTAGCTTTAAAAACTAATTTCAGGCTTAGGCTAGGGTCAAATCTAAGACGTAGTAAAACTGTGGAATAATTATGAGGATTTAATATGATAAATCCACTAAAATATATCTTCTGTTGTAACCATGGATTAAATACAATTTACAAATATTAAAAAAAGTTAGAATTTCTTTGCCTCATAAGTAATTCCTATTATGAAATGAAATGTCGATGATGAAATAAAATTACGATAACATACGACTCTACCTTCCCTTTTTGATATTCAATATTCGATCAGCTGTCAAGTAACCGCTGATAGGTAGAGCAATGTGTAATAAGTATTAAATTCTTTCTCTTCTAGTTACTGAGAGTCAACGCACAGCCCGAGCTACCTATGTTCATGTTTGTAAAATAGTCCCAATACGGCGGTGTCGTGGGCGAACTCAAATTTGTTATAAAGTACCACTGATTCAAGTTAAAAGTTCTAATAGTTTTATTTTGGGAACATATTCTGTCGAAAAGTCACTGACTCTAGATGCATATTAGTTCTAAAAGAGGTAGGTAGGGTAAATGTGGGATAGATGCCCAACCTCTACAAATGTGCTTGTAAAATAAAAGGGATAAGTATTTAAAAATATAATACTTTTGTTATGTATAGTGTATTTATCGATGAAGAAAATAAAGAAGATTATTTCTTATTATCTTCTTTATTTGTTTTGTAATAAACGAAACAAAAAAGTTCTATGAATGAGGATAGATGCCTCATGTGTGGGTTAGATGCCGCAACGAGAAAATGACCTAAGGGATAGTTGCCCTGAGGGAGTAATGAAAGAATAATTTAATTTTTGAAACTTTAATCGACCCCAATCAAATGGCACAATTATCTTTGACAAGTACTAAATAAAAATTGGAGTCTAAGAATTAATAATTCTAAATTTTCTTAACTTTAATCAATGGCACAATCATCTTGGGTATTAAAATTTTAAAAATATCAGATATTATTTTATTTTAATTTTTGAACGTGTGTATTACGTTTTCCCCAGCACTTCAGGCTACTAAAAATACTTATTGTTTATTAAGTTTTTGTTTTTTTTTCTCATGTCGCAATTTTAAACGCTGACATTGATTACAATCATCTCAGTACATAGTGCAGGTTTCGTGCAGCCACTTTTTACACATGACACACTGCATTCAGTCTACATTTAATTTTGTCTTCTCAAAATCTTCAAAACAATTCGTTGGTCGCATCCGTAGAAGAGTCTGATGCAAGTTTTTCTTCGTCGCTTTTGTTAAAATCTTAATAAATTTGTTTGTCAGCTTTGCGAACAGGTCGCTTAATTCTGTTACTTCTCTTATTTATTTCTTTATTTCTATTTATTTCAGCTCTTTGGTCAAAATCAGGCTCATTTTCTTTGACTGAATCTTTCGAATCACAGGTCAAACTTCCATCTATCTCATCTGAAGCTGCTCTAGCCCTTCTTTTGTTGTTTTTCTGTCTGTTATTTTTGCTTGATAAGTTTGGAGTAGTCCGCAATTTTTTTTTGTTTTTCGTTGTTTGCTACTTTTGAACGGTATGTTCGGAGTAGCTTTTCCTTTAGTTTTTTTGTTAATAGTATCAGTTTCTTTTTCTTCCAACGAATCATCCGAAGCACAGGTCAAACTACCCTCTGTGTCCTCTGAATCTGCTCTTGTCCTCTTATTCGACAAGTTCTTTGGTCGTTTGCTAGTTTTGCTTGGGATATTAGCTTTAAGAGCATCTTCAGTCCAAACGGCTCGAGGCTGTGCACCTACTTTGCGCATGTACTTGCGTGGCATGTCTAAACAAAAAGAAAATAATTTCATAAAGTCATTATGGGATAGATGCCCCTAAGGGCATCTATACTCACAAACAGTGAGGCATCTATCCTTTGTCTTAGGGATAGATGCCCTTAGGCTTACCAAATAAAACATATTAAAACATACCAAAATTACATTAAAATTGATATATTTGATGTAATAACAGACCATAAATAGAAAAATATTATCACTTACCCAATAACTTTAAAAATTCCGGACGCGTAAAGTTTATACGTAACAAACATTCAAAAATTTTTCGCCGTCGACAAGGTGTTTTGCGTCAAAACTCTTGATGCATCTATCCCAGTGAAACGCTTGGCGTCGACTGGTGGGAGGGAGGGGGTACGCTTGTATTTAAACAGTAGACTATGAGTGTAATACTCGCACAAGTCGCTACGTGTTTACTTAGGCATCTATACCACTAGGGCAACTATCCCACATTTACCCTATGTCTAAGGAGAGGAAGCCGAAAAATCTCTAGCTATAGATAGGTACTTATTCATACTAAATATTTAAATGTAACCTTCAAATAAGTACGATAAGGGAGGTATGCGAAATACTTAAAATTAGGTAGTCATTAGGCAAATTAGACTCTACATTTGCATAAAAATTATATTTAACACAATATCTCCTTGGGTTTACACGAATGTTACACATTAATATTAAACTGCAGTTTACGGATTTCTACCTACTTAGATCATTCAGTTTAAATGTAATGATTCAGTGAAACCAATAGATATAAGTAAGTCGACAAAATCCGTAAACTGCAGTTTAATTTCAAGAATATTTAAGTAATAATACGCAAATTCAGCACTGTAAAAATGACCTTACAACTAAAATTAGACTATAATGACTCTACATAGTCTACATAATTTACATCAAAGGTTAACATTACGAAAAATGTAGGTAAAGTACCTAAAGGTTACTTACCTACTAACTTAATCTACTTACGGGTAGGTAAAAACCACTAGAGATACCTAACTGATCTTATTTTTAATAGGTAAATCACTAAACCCTAATGTTTTGAAGACAAAAATATATAAGTATGTGAATAAGTTTGTAATCAACAACCAATAGCCCTATTTTTCTATACCCTACCAATATCAAACCAGCTACTTTATTCGTTGACAACGTCGACCTTCAAAACCGACAAAAACAGAATCTAAATCAGAACTACTAGGTGCCTATCTACTTTCAGATTCAGCTCTACCAATCCCTTTTCAAATACTACGCGAAAAACAATAGTCGCAGACAAAGAGACATTTCTCCACTAATATTAATAGCGCTAGATAAAAAGCGTACACGATGACAATCCGTAATATGCGGCCGCCCACCCATCCCCCGGCCGGCCGCGGGGAGGCCGCTGTACCGCTACAGGGTGTGGTTTGCCGTTCAATAACTTAATACACTCGGCAGGCTTTCACGCTCAAATCTCGCGTCACTGTAACGCGACCGAAGGGATTTGATACTTGCGATAGGATCCACTTGGTTGTAGAGTTTGGTAGATACGAATAAATACGGTTCTTGTAGGCGAAGCTGCTAAAGAATAAGTGTGAAAGGTAGGTGTATTAAATGTAGAGTCTTAGTTTTATGTAAGGTAAACAATATATCTACCTAGATGTAACCCATAGTTTTATGTTGGCCGTACGTCAATATAGTCGTGATACGATTGCTATAACGTTGATAGAGGGACCCGCCGGCACCCGTTATGTGGTCGCACAACTAAGTACGTACACAAATATTGCGCTAAATAATGATTTGATCGAGCGCAACACACAGGACAAACACTAGCGTGTAATCCACCCGGATTGTTGTATGGAGGCTATTAATTGCAGGTTTGCAGGTAATCGATAGAGGAGGTGTCGCCGGGGCCGGGCGCGGCGTGGTGTGAGGGGGGGGTGTGCGTGACGGATCATGGCGGCGCGGGGGGCCGCGCCCCGCCGCCCTCGTTAAACGCGGCCGGCGGATACGCGGTTGTAAGGGATCCGGCCCCCCGGGCGCGCCGCGCGCTATTGGCCGCGCGCCTCACAAGCCGTAAGCGATAGCCAATCGTGAGCAGCGGGGCGGGCCCCCGGCGGCGCGCGCGAGTCGGCGCCGCGGCCACAGCGCGCACACTCGCTCCGATGCGCGGCTCGTGGGACGAGGCCGCCACGGCGGCGCTGCACGCGCGCATCCTGGAGGCGCACCGCGGGCCCGCCGCGCCCGAGCGCGCCGCCGAGCCCGCCGCCTGCGCCGATCCACCGCCACCGCCCGCGCTGGAACTGGCTGCACCTACACCGCTACTGCCGCTGCCAACACTCAGCTTCAGCGCGGCGCAAGTCGCCACCGTCTGCGAGACTTTAGAGGAAAGCGGAGATGTAGAGCGGCTGGCGCGGTTCCTGTGGTCGCTGCCGGTCGCACACCCAAACGTGGCGGAGCTGGAGCGGTGCGAGGCGGTGCTGCGCGCGCGCGCCGTGGTCGCGTTCCACGCGGGCCGCCACCGCGAGCTGTACGCCATCCTGGAGCGGCACCGCTTCCAGCGCTCCAGCCACGCCAAGCTGCAGGCGCTGTGGCTCGAGGCGCACTACCAGGAGGCGGAGCGGCTGCGCGGCCGCCCGCTCGGCCCCGTCGACAAGTACCGCGTGCGCAAGAAGTTCCCGCTGCCGCGGACCATCTGGGACGGCGAGCAGAAGACGCACTGCTTCAAGGAGCGCACGCGCTCGCTGCTGCGCGAGTGGTACCTGCAGGACCCGTACCCCAACCCGACGAAGAAGCGAGAGCTGGCGGCCGCCACGGGGCTGACGCCTACGCAGGTCGGCAACTGGTTCAAGAACCGGCGCCAGCGGGACCGCGCCGCCGCCGCCAAGAACCGGTCGGCGCTGCTGGGCCAGGGCTTCGCGTCCTCCTCCACCTACGACGAGGACTCGGCTGACTCGGAGATCAACGTGGACGAGGAGTAGCGCCGGTGCGCGGGACGCTCAGTGACTCGTACGGAACACTTATGTTATCCTAGTTGAGCTGCGTCGTGTGTGTGACTCGTGCGTGCCCCTCAGTGTGCAGGCCTCAGCTCGTCAGCTCGTCAGGTGGTCGCAGGTACGTACGACGCAGTCACCCGCTCTCAAGGTGCAACAGGGTTCATTTTACGTATTATTTCGCGTCATACTCCCCCGTAGATGTTATTTATTTGAAGATAATACATGCGCGATAGATTCGCTTCGTGACGGAAGCATTTACTTACCTAACTAAATATTTATGAACGCTACTATTTTTACCAGTAAATATAGATTTTATTTATCATATCAGCTTTTAGTTATACTGTGAGCGTGTAGATATACTTTGTTAGGTGTTAAGTGTCGCTATACTGAAGGTTCGTACCTGACTCACTGTCACCTTGTATAGTGATGTTGTTCCATAACTAAGTGTAATTAATATATCTATGATAAATTATTTATTATAATAGGCGTCTGAAATATGTTTATCGATGGAAATGCTGTAAGAGAGTTGCTAAGACGGTTTTAAGTGTAGAAAAATATAGGCCTAGAGATAGTGCAGTTGGTTTGGTTGCGGCCGGAAATTGTTGTCCATATAAGTAGTTTATTTCCGTAAAATCATACAACAATATAAATATAACTTTAATAATCATGAACGACTTATCCTTATAATGTTTTGTGTTGTTTTTTCGGTATATTAAACCCTGCAGAGGTCCGTGTTGTCATATTAGAATGAAGGTCCAACCTCCTCGTTAGCGCTTGATTTACGAGTAGCTTAAAATTTGACGTGATGCTAAAAGGGATTATGTTTTTGTTCTTTTGGTATAATAAGTATTTTTGGTGATAAAAGAATGTTGAATCGGATAAAAGTTATCTTAATAGAGAACGTTAAATACCAAGAGATATATTTTTTAAAGAATTGATAGTTTTTTAATACAAAAATTATGGAAAATTGAATAGCAATAAAATAATTTGATGCTTCTTAATTTTAGTTTACGATCATTTGGCAATATGAATTATACGTATAAGTGATTTTATTTTAATATTTTAAGTAGGTATCCGAATTTAACGTAATTTGATAATGTGTTTTAGGCGAATTTAATAATTAGAAGGCGTAAAATTTGTTCATATCAGTGATTTTAGTAGTGATAGTCTTCTATATCTTTTAAGTTTACGGGAATAATGTTCTTGTGAGCAAATAAAAATCGTTTTAGAGGGTCAGTTAAAATTGTGTAGGTATGTCTCTTCAAATGAAGGGATAAAACTAAATACTTAATATAAGCAAAATTCAAGATCTACATTTAAATTTCTATGATGATTCAACATTTGCAAGACCTACTTATGAGGCAAACGGTGAAACTTATTCCAAACATTTTATATCTACTTACATTTAAATTTAATAAGTTATTGTTTAATTTATGAATAAAAATACTGTGCTTCATATAATCATTAATATATTCAAATGGTTACTTATTACCTTTTTAAATTTAAACTGACATACAATTTGGACACTGTGACTTTATATAATGTTGACTAACTAAGGAAGGATCTTTTTAAATATCCTAAGAGGTTAAAATTTAATTGAAATAAGAGATATTTTAAAGCAAGATCTATCAAAAGTAACAGATAGTTTCCATCATATAATTTCAAGTTATTTTCAAAATAACTGCAGCCATTTTAAAATCACCTATTTTATATCTATTACAGGGTTTTCACTATTAAGTTTTATCGTTATAGATGTATGATATTGTTATAGATTTTGTGATTAATTAATTTAGTGATTAGGATAAAATAAATATAAGTCAAATGAAGGATTAGTTAAAGCTACAATTTATTCGAGTTGCGTTATTGGTAAGAATAATATTTCATATCAGCCCTGTATTTAAACTACTTAGGTATTCCATTATTGGGCACGAGTGTCTTCTCGCTAAGAGAAGGGTAAAGCCACAATACATCGCGATGGCGAAATATGGGTTGGCAGAGGTTATCCGCGTTATTATAAAACATTAATTAAATGCAGTTCGAAGCTCTAGGCTTATCTTTATAAAATTCATTATAAATAAAAACAAAACATAAATTTTTGTTATGAAGCTTCTATCTTTAAAATTTGTTTTCGAAATATCGAATGAAATATATAACTATCTTCTACTAAAATACTTATTTAAAAAATATCAAACCCGGTACTGAGTCTGGGATTATTATGTATTAAGTTTTTTTTTTTATTCAGACCAATTAAATCTTTAGTCAAAAGTGGGTGTAAAATTTTAACATAGGTAAAGTGTTTGGAACATGCCGTGAGCATGAGTTTAAATTCTCAAATAGTGCAAAAGAGTGCCTTGGAGGCCCTGTTCATCGATTGCTTATTAATTGCTTGTTAACAAAATTGATTGATAAGATCTTATTCTCTGGTTGGATTCACTAAAATAAAATTCGGTTATTGCTGTATTACATGCACACGCATTACCTACAACAAAAGATAAGGTGAAAGTTTAGAGATATCATCAATTCAGCAGTGTTATTATTTATTTAAATCAGTGCTATTAGGAGACCTTATTTGTTTCCGTTTTTATAAGTATTTTTAAAGAACAAGTGAGTAATTTATAGACTAAGTACATTTAGTTTTGTGGAACACAACAGAACTACCAGCAATATATTTTGCTACTTGTACAAATTCTATTTTTTTTTGTTTTACTTTTTTTTTAGCCTAATGAGGCTCTTGTTGATAATAGTAGAATGTGAGTAACCTATATAAAATCATCCCTATTGCCTATTTCTTAAAGAGTAGACAGAGAGGTAGGTTTTACATAGGCTCATCTATTACGTCGGCTGTATTTTTGACTGTGCATACTTAACAGGTGGATGTCTTATTACCGTCTGTCACGTAAATATTATTTAAACCAATTTACAAATAATCTTTAAACCAATTTATCAAAACCAGGCATCAAATCCCAAATAGGTATGTAGTTCTACTGCAAACTAACGGTTTGGCTAAAAGTAATTAAACGTATGTGGGTAATTTTATGTCACAGGCATGTTGATTCGTAATTATTACTTTAATTAAACGGCTTTGTCTGTTTACAAGTTCGCTGGTTTATGAAATGCCAAAGACAGCTAGAAAATGTCTCCTGATTTTACTATGGTATATTTTTCGAAAAGACAAACAATTCTCGCTCTACAAATAAATCCTGTATCGCGGGAAAGTTTATAAGAACCAACGGACGCCATGAAAATATGTATGAAATATAAGTGACGATTTGAGTGTTTATAATTTTTAAAGAAAATATCGTGCATATGGAAATTGTAGTCCGTCGGAAACATGATAAGTTTTTATAGAAGTCTTCTTTTTTTTTTCTTAGCGTTATCCCAGTTTCAGTCTGGGGTCCGCTTTCTAGTCTAACCGGATTTGGCTGAATATTAGCTTTTCCACGGAGCGACTGCCTGTCTGACCTCCGCAACCCGAAGGGATAGTGATATTCCATGGTTTAGACTAGTGTCAGTTTATTTAGAAGGTACTGACGCCCTGTAACGACTGTCAAAGATCTTCATGACAACCGGGACCGACGGCTTAACGTGCTCTCCGAGGCACGGGACAAGCGATAATTAACAATTTAATACGCACATAACTCCGAAAAGTCATTGGTGCGCGGCGTGGATTCGAACCTGATACCATCTGCATGGCAGTCTGTTGGTATATCCACTCGGCTATCGCTGCCTTGATAAGTTTTTATAGTAGTATTCTGTTATTTTAGAAAGCACCTAAAAATGGAAAATTCAGAAATCAGACCCCTTTGGCAATCTTATCGGATTAAATAACATGTAATTATAAAATAATATGTAAGTCGGTATGTTATTCAAAGATAACAAAATATTTTGTAAGTTACACAAATTTAACAAATTCATACCACATTTGTAACATTTTAATAACAATGCAGAAAATGATATCAAAAATACAAGTATTTCAGAATGGCAGGCATAAAATTATCAAAACACATTTTAAATCTACAACGCCATTTTTTTAAAAGCTACACAAATTATCTATGATATTAACACATTTTAATATAAATCATAAAAATAAAATCTTAGACACAGGCACTACAGTTTATAATTCTAGATTCTAATCTGCTCACACCGGCATCCATTGCAGTGCACTCCAAATGTCAAGCAATTGATTAAAATGATTTCCTTTAAATAATTACATTACATTCTTTGAAACACGCAATGTGATAGTCTAAATATAAAAATAAAAACAACTAATTTATGGACTGATTCAAAGACAGATACCTAATGGCTTAAATAAGAGTATCTACTAAAAAGACTCGGTATACAGTGTTTTGTATTTTGCTTTGGTCCATAAACGAATCCTCATCAACAGGGTGGTTGTGAGGCTAATTTCGAATTAATTAATAATTTTATTAAAATATTTTGCCCTCCTTTCATAATTAGTGTCCTCTAGATGTCCTGGTTTTTTCCACTAATTAGATTTATTATTTTAGGCTTCAATCCGTGTAACCGATTTAAACTGTAGTTTAATTTCAATGTGTAAGTAACATTCGCGTAAACCCAAGAAGATATTAACATAAAATCACGCCTTTTATCCCAGAAGGGGTAGGTAGAGGTAAATTATACACCCACATTACGCCAGTTATGTTTAGGTCCCAATGTAATAGTGGGCGAGCCTACTGCCATCTACCAGGCACATTATTAGAAGATATTATGTTAACCGATTTCTTTTAATAATTATATATACTTACCTAGAGTGTTTGGTTTTAGAATACCAGATGCTCTACATCTAAACTGTGTTTTAGTATTATAGTTTAATTGTTACTGACAAAATACTACAGTTACTGAATTCTGAATGATCTAAAAATATACTCAAATATTTTTTGATTGTCCAGTGACATAATAATTAAATAAAATTTTGTGGAAGAAAAAACCGACCGTTAATTACATTTCTGAAACTTGGATGTAGATTAATAACGTTCCAATCAATGAGAATTTGCCAACTTGGATAAAAATAAAAGGATTCTGAAGAAACTAACATAAAAAAAACGATACGAACGATTTCAGAACATCCTCCTTTTCTTTCTATCGGTCGATTACGTACAATACAATATTAGAGTCTTCAAAGCTTGAGAAAGATTAAGTAAGAAAAGATTAATATAATTCGGACGCCAGTTATTTGGTGTAGAGTTGTTTTAAAGAGTTCTAAAATCAATCGAATGTACGAAATTAATTTTACTTTGTATATAAATTGACAGTACTTTGACAACTTAATGTATCGCTCGGCTAAATTATTGTTTTGTATCGATTTATCAAATATTAAGTAAACCTGAGATATATCTTATGAACTACTAGTCGTAAATATTTGACTTCATCTTTAAGAGACTATCATTCATAGAAAGCTATCGCATTATTAATGTTTAATGTCACGGAGGACTCTACAAACATACAAACTCGAAACAACTAAGTACATTACTTAGATAAAATAATGTGCCTCCGTGGTCCAGTGGATAGCGTATGCGACTGCTGAACGGGGGTCCCGGGTTCGATTCAAGCAAAAGTGTTACTGGGTTTTTCCGAATAATCAGTAGCAGCCCGGAGTCTGGTGATGTGCCCGGTAATGGCAATAGACTCGCCTCTATTACGTTTGACCTAAAAAATCATGGCGAAATGTGGGTGTAATATTTACACCTCTACCTACCACTTCGGGGATACAGGCGTGAGACAATAAAAAAAAAATGTTTGTTCAACTTCATTCATTATTAGATGTTTGGATTAAATTCATAACACTCGTTACGAATTAAACCTGTATGACATACGTGCAATATATATATTTCTTTTTATATAACGACAATTTTTATCCACTCCAGCAGTAACCAAGTATATGTATAGGTTTAATAGGTAGTAGAGCCTTGCTGATTTCAGCATGAATGGGCCGGCTCGACCGGGGAAGTACTACCCTTTCACAGAAAATCGACGTAAAGTAACAATACCTAAACTGTTGCGTTTCGTTCGGTGAGTGAGAGTGCCGGAGGCCCTATCCCCTATTCCTTCTCCCTGATCCCACTCCACATCCTATCCCTTTTCCCAACCCCAAGGGGCGGTAACGCACTTGTGACTCTTGTGGTGTTGCTTGTGTCCATGGGCGGCGGTAATTGCTTACCATCAGGCAATCCGTCTGCTCGTTTGCCGCCTATTACCATAAAAAGGTAGTATTCCAAAATCGGTATGGCTACTTTGTTAAGTTTTATGAATAACCATTTTTGTCGTATAAATCATAGGGTATCTCAAACGATTTCTAAGATTTAAACAGTAAATCATAGATAACGCATAAGCAAACTATGATTTTGTATCGGTAACAGGATTTAAACAGTTTAAAAAATGTCACGGCAAGCACTTATAATGAGTCTGTGTTGTAAATCTCCCTAAGTCACACATAGAGCAGGGTTCTTGATACATCTTCACTAAACAGCCTGTTTTAATCCACAGCTGGACATAAGCCTCTCCTAAAATATTACAGGTAGTAGAGCCTTGCTGATTTAAGCATGTATAGGCCGGCTCGACCGGGGAAGTACTACCCTCTTACAGAAAATCGACGTAAAGTAACAGTACCTAAACTATTGCGTTTCGTTCGGTGAGTGAGAGTGCCGGAAACCCTATCCGCTATTCCTTCTCCCTCATCCCACTCCTCATCCTACCGTTTTTCCCAACCCCAAGGGGCGGCAAGGCACTTGTGACTCCTGTGGTGTTGCTTGTGTCCATGGGCGGCGGTAATTGCTTACCATCAGGCGATCCGTCTGCTCGTTTGCCGCCTATTACCATAAAAACAAAGTATGCGTCACAATAGCATGTGAGGTAATATTAGGATTTGGACAGATGGGTATTACCATCACGCTGGACTGACGCATAGACTAATATATATGGACTGACGGGTTGGCATAGTCAAAGTCAAATTCATTTATTCATATAGGTAACGCGGCCGCGGCAACACTTAGATATGAACGTCAATTCTTTTTTTATAACTATAACCAAACACCATAGAGTTTGGTGTCAAGTTTTCAGGCTCTTTCGCAAGATATTGCCTTGCTTGTCTTCCTTAGTAGCCTCCGACACCATCGGAATGAAATTTTATAGTGAAACTTATGTATATCTTAAGTCTTTTAAAATATCATCCCGCGTTTTCATTAGATGCTGTTGCAATGAATAGGTACTTTAATCTAAGGTAATAACTTAAGATTTGGCTCTTATTCCGTATGGATTTGGCAATTCTGTTTGCAGACAGAATGGTAGTTTGTATAATAATTTTATTACATAGATACCTATTTATTTTTAAACCACAATGACGCAGAACGTGATATTTTTCCGATAAGCGTTAATTTTCTGATTGACTTAAAAAAAACGAATCAAAAGTTACAAAGTTGTCGAAGTGTCTGCATAATGATTGTCTCAGATTTGATTATTAGATTGATCGCGTGATAAGTGCGTACAAATATCGTTATTCAAGAAGCTGAACCATGAGGTATCTTATTTTTTTGTGCAAATATAGTTTGACTAGAGGACGCCAGCAGCTACGCCTGGCTTTTTTTTTATTTACCCGTTTTGGCCGATCCCGTGGGCATTTCGGCAAATCCCTTCTTAGTGCACCCCTATGGTCCACAAGGAATATACATGTCACATTTCAGCTTCCTGTGCCCAATAGTTTCGACTGTAGCGTGTCTGTCAGTCAGTAAGTAACGCAAGGATTTTATATATAGTTTGATAATAATTATTAACTTTCAAATACCTAGCAATACTTAAAGTTATCAAAATTACTTCATAATGCGGTCGCTATTATTAAATATTTAAAAATAACATAATGAATATCTAGGAAAATCAATACCGAATTTAGGATGTAGAGACACTACCTAATTAAATATCTAAACATTGTCAACATCGTATAAATCAATTTCATTATCATCTAAGAGCCTTTAGTAGTCCACAAGTGGACATAGGCCCCTCCTATATTGCTTCATTATAGCATTGTGCTCCACGAAGCATGTCTAGGGGCTCCACGAAGTTGTATGATTGTAAAATAAATGATTTTAAAGTGCAATTAGGACTCGGCTTTGTTTTATGTTAGGGCTCCACCAAATATTTGGCTACCCAAAAGGGTTCCATCCCTAAAAAAGTTTGAGAGCCACTGCAATAGACCGATTTGGCATGCTGTAGGTACCATTGCCAGACTGGTAGGTATAGGTTCCATCCATACCTTTCCAAAGGGACGTACTGAATGCTTATATTTCTTTAGTTACCTCATAAGACATCCACGGAATTAAATAGGAGAGTGATAATTTGTATTCGTAATCAGTTTTTGGCTTGTCGTGTCCAACCGCTGCCAGCCACTGCGTATATCTTCACATCATCATCATCATCATCAGCCCTTTATACTGTCCCACTGCTGGGCACGGGCCCCTTCTCACTATGAGAAGGGTAAGGCCATAATCCACCACGCTGGCCAAGTGCAGGTTGGTAGACTTCACATGTCTTTCGAGAACATTATGGAGAACTTTCAGACATGCAGGTTTCCTCACGATGTTTTCCTTCACCGATTAGCAAGCGATAATTAGCAATTTAATACGCACTTAACTCCGAAAAGTCATTGGTGCGCGCCGTGGATTCGAACCCGAGACCCTCTGTGTAGCAGTTTGTCGGTCTCTCCACTCAGCTATCGCTGCTTAATATCTTCACATGATACATTGTCGTTTCAAGTCTGGGTGTTCTATGTGTCTATTGGTTTAATGTTTATCACTCCTTGCGATACTGGACTTATTTCTAGCGCGGATAAAGTCTTCTAAATAAATGATTTTATTCTCTTCCTTTATACATACCTACATACATACATAGACTCACGCCTGTTTCCCGGAGGGCTAGGCAGAGACTACAGAACGCTATTTGCAACGATCCAGATATATCTCTCTTGCTTCATTCACTCCTATCAGATTCCTTATGCATGCTCTTCTGTCCAAGGTACTTTTAACCTGTCCTGTTTTTAGGATGTCTTCATTCTGTCCATAGAACGTCCGCCTAGGTCTTCCCCATCGTTCTGTCCCATCCAAACTTGCCTTGTATATCTTGGTCAATCTTTCGTCATCCATCCTCTCCACGTGCCCAAACCACCTTAGCATACCTTTCTCGATGCTTGTCACTACATCTTCTTTTACCCCACAACACTCTCATATCACACAATTCTTTACTCCGTCAGTCAAAGACTCTATATCTCTCCGTTATAGCAAAATATATTGTTGACATCATCTCTTGACAAGTTTAAGAGCAGTTACCTATTTGAATACATATTGTATATTCATTACAGAAAATTATAATACAATGGGTATAATAAAAATACGCCTACAATATATCCTGTGTATAATATTCAAGAACGAAGGTACAGCTGCATCGTTATGATGGCTATTTAATACTTACTTTCATATTTGGTTACGAATAAATTTCAGTTTTCTCTCTACCGTCTAAGCACGGTAATGATATCTAACAGTATTGTAACTCCATACAAACGCACGAAACTCGAGTTATACCTACTCGCCTCGAGCAGAGTACCCACTATACTGTGCGGACTGTGCCAAGAGTACCCACAGCCGCGATCGTGCCGCAGCTCGCATGCGGCACGTCTGGTAGGTATATAACTCACGAAGGCGGCCGAGTTATAATACTGTTAGATTATATTACCGTAGTCTAAGCAAGCTAATCAAATAAACAATACAATTATCACAGAGTCATAAAAATACATAAAAATATGACAAACACTACCTACTTACTTTTTCACAATGTGCCCGGTAGATGGCAATAGGCTCGCCCCCTACTACATTGGGACCTAAACATAACTGGCGAAGTGTGGGTGTTTAATACACCTCTGCCTACCTCTTCGGGGATAAAAGGCGTGAAGTTATGTTATGTTATGTAATTATCACAACTGACTTTGTAAGTAGTCATCGACTTCCGAAGAATTTGATGTAAGAATGGGATGGCAGACTACGAGATATAGTTTTTACAAAAATTAAGACACTTTTATTCGTTTTACATAAAGAATCGAATCGCCAATCCGGACAAAAAGACGAATTAACTGTTATATTTATCTGCAGGCTTCTTTTTTATTTCGGTTTAAAAAAGTAGGAATATAATGTTGTGTAAGATTAGGTATTTCGTAAATTATTAATTTTCATTCACGTCATTGTATTTACTTGAGCCTAGGTATCCACTAGTTCGCGCGTCCATCGTAGTTTCGTTTTCAGATCATTGAGCTCCAGATGATATTTAATTCGTTATTAGCCGTTTTTCTACAAAAAAGTCAGTTTGTTTTGTTTTGTTTTTCGTGTGAGTGTGTGGCCAACTCTGGTGTCGGAATTTTCACACCGCCCAAAGGCTTTCGACATGGCTAACGATCCTTATCCTAAGACAAGAACCGGGACCGACAGCTTTTACGTGCCCTCCGAAGCACGGTAGCGCTCAGATGTAAATGCCACGGTCACCCATCCAAATGGCTAAAAAAAGTTAGTGAAAATGTGACAGTAGATTTTAATAAGATCATCAATTCCGTGGCTGCGAAAATGTTGGTGTTTACATCTATAACTAGTTATTTATTTGGAATGTAGAGTCACATGAATCTACATCTTAAAAAAGTAAGTTTAATACATTTAATTATTATCAAGTCGTTTTATATGTATATGCATATATAGAAATTATTATTCTATAGAAATCTGAATAGGTGCTACAATGAAATCGGATAAAAAACACTCCTACACACACACTTTTAGCAAGAATCCTGCTATTCAATGGTGTATTAATATCGATGATTCTTTTGTCGATCTTATCTTTTACTTAACTTGAAACATAATCTTAATATATAAAATCCTTGCGTTACTGACTGACTGACAGCCGCTACAGCCGAAACAATTGGGCGCAGGAAGCTGAAATTAGGCATGTATGTTCCTTGGGGACCGTAGGGGTGCACTAAGCAGGGATTTCCCGAAATTCCCACGGGATCTGCCAAAACGGGTAAATTTTAAAAATGCAGGCGTAGCTGCTGGCGTCCTCTAGTTAAAATATAAGTTCCTGAAAGTACATTATAGTATTAACTACTAAGTTGACTACCTCGTTGGTCTCGCGGCATAAATGTGCGCGTGGGATTGGGAGGTCTCGGGTTCGATTCCCGGGTTGGGAAAAGTGTTATTGGGTTTTTCCATTAGGAAATTCTCAGTAGCAGCACGGAGTCTGGTAATGTGCCCGGTACGGCAATAGGCTCGCCCCCTATTACGTGGGACCTAAAAATTCATGGCGAAATGTGGTTGTAATATTACACCTCCGCCTACCCCTTCGGGGATACAGGCGTGAGTCTATAAATAAAATTAAGTTTACGCGTTTAGGGTACTTAGGTATCATAACATTTTGCGTTATTGATTTAGCTGCCTAAGTTGTCACCAACGACGACCCATGTTGTCACTCTGTCAATATGTCTTACTAGATGAGCCCGCGGTTACACTCGCGTTACTTAGGTCTTCTGCTCTCCATCCATGGCGCATAGCGTAATGTTACATAGCATATACGCCTTCCGCGTCAAATGCGTTATCTACTACAAAAATAATTTTCCGAATCACACAAACTTTTCAGCTTAATGACTTTGCATATAATGAAACTATTTTAAGTATTAATAGTGATATTTAAATCTTTCAACCTCAATACATCAACAAAGAGCAATAATCGCTTTCAGATAATTGACTTTATTAGCACTTATGCAAATTGAATAATTGTGTACGTACTAACAATTAATTTTAATTGTAACTACTATCGTTAACTCAAACACAGGTACCTACTATCAACTCAACACCTATAAAATTCCAATACTGTTTCGTTCATTAAAGATAGCATTTCTTAGCGATGATCATCATTACCAGCTCACTAGGTATATAAACTGTCCCACTACCTACTGTGCGCGGGCATGTCTACCACGCTGCCCAAGAGCGGGTTGACATATAAAACCTTAATTCACGCAGGTGTCCTTATAATTTTCCTTTCCTTTAATACTACTCACATTATGACGCGATTTAGATTGACCCATTTAAAGTATCCAACTAGTGTCTCTTTCAGGCTTTGCACACAGATATTAAATATAGCCTATATTACTTGGAGCCAATGTAGCATTTTAACGGTGAAAGAGTTTTTGAATTTTAGAAAACATACTTATTAAATACAAATCTTTCCTCTTTATAACAAAAATATATAAGTATGGATTACTCGATATAGACCATTCATATAAACATGATATCTAGTTCTAATGTAGCTCATGTCACAAGAACTTTAGTGCCACCGTTGGCAATAATTGCGAAGTACGCACCTACCTATATTGTGTTGTCAGATGTCAATCAATGTGCTCCGTGCAACCACCTACCTCTGAACACCCACATGCAAACGTTATCAATGTAAGCCGATAATTGAGTTGTATATGTATATAACCCGTATGTATGTACGCATATTGTTTTTGTAAACGTGCAGATGGAACAATGCTATGCGATTGTGAAGAGTATTTTTTTTGTTTTGCCTGTAGGCCTCGTGGTTAGTGAACCTGACTATTAAACTGGAGGTTGAGGTTTCAATTCCCTGGACAAACCTATAAGATCCAAAATTGTCTAGTAAAGTACTCACCTTTCTCTTTCCTGTAATGGCTTAGATTGTTAGAAATTCGAGGAAAACATGTGTGTTTTGAATTTGATACAGCGTTTGAAATTTCATAATTGCAAAACAGTCTGAAATATTGCTCGTAATTCTCTTCTCGCGGCTGTTAAACTAAATGTAGTCCATCGCTTGTTCCCTTTGAGATAGCTATTGTTTTGTTTTAGGAACATCAAGAGTTGTACTTATGATCCTAAAAGATAGCAAGTACATACATACATAGACTCACGCCTGTTTCCCCGAAGGGGTAGGCAGAGGCATATTAAACGCCCACTTTTCGCCAGTGTTTTGATCCCACGTAATAGGTGGCGAGCCTATTGCCGCTTATCGGGATATTTTGTTTGCCAGAGCCTCGTCCGTTGATCGGCAGGTGCACCACTTGCAGGTGAGGTTGGCTTGGGACCCTAAGTTCTTGATGGGAACCCTATGCACCCTATAAGATAGCAAGCATATTCTAAATTAAGGAAATTGTTTAAATCACGTCAAATACGTATTATTCCCTTGTATTTTGGGCTGCCAAGTAAAATCTTTTTGCAAATCTGACAAGCAATTCTTCAGGATATTTAGTGCTTTAAGATCTCTTAAGATTTGCTAATTTGGTATAGACAGACGGTACAAGGTTCACTCCTTATTGTGTAGGATTAATACGGCATCTACAATCAGCGAAATAGGCTCATAATAAATATTATCTATTTATTATTTCAAAGACATGTAGTTAGGCGTATCTATATAAATGTGTACTATTAATTACGATACCTAAGGCTGTAAAGTATTATATTTATTTATGCCTAAGGGTTTATTGTTTAATTGATGTTTGCATAGTTCTAGGCCATAAAAATCTTACTTCTAGTGCGAAAGAGATATGATAGAATAACAAATAGGCACTTTTCACTTTTTGTAAACATCGTCTAAAAGTGTACTCAATCAATGTGTTAGATGTTGAAAATAATCGACCTGCGTTTACTCGCAATTTATATCTGAAAAATAATAATTACCTTAATACTTTTAAAAATATAAGACTGCTAAAAGAATGTTCTCATTTTTATCCTGATTTTGTAACCAAAGTTCACAAAAAAATAGAATGGCAGGTAATTTATTTTGTAAGTGCATTGTTGTCCGTTATACAAACTAACTAGCTTACCTCGCGGTTACACCCGCCGAACCTCCTTATTTAACTTACTTTCTCTTTACCTTTTTAACATAACAGAACGTAACTTCACGCCTTTTATCCCCGAAGGGATAGGCAGAGGTGTATACACACCCACACTTCGCCAGTTATGTTTAGGTTCCAATGTAATAGTGGGCGAGCCTATTGCCATCTACCGGGCACATTATTAAGCGAGCGATAATTAACATTTTAATACACACATAACTTCGAAAAGTCAGAAGTGTGTGCCTGGGGTACCTGGGGATCGAACCCGAGACCATCGTCTCGGCAGTCCGTTACGTACACCACTGGGTTATCGCCGCCTCACCTTTGCCTTTTTATGGATGGAATATGAATAAATCCGTAGCCTTACATCATAGAAGTTACCAATTGTCCAAATTTCGTATTTCTAGCTCAGTAGTATGAGCTTAACGATGATACTATGTCAGCCTTATATTCTTTTATAGATGTGGGTGGTTCGTACAACAGTTATAGATGAAACCAACGACAACCCAACCTACTAGACACCTAATGTTTTCATTTCTACAAACAAACAATTCTGTCAAAGTGGTGAGGTATGCGGAGCGAAGGTGGCTACAAAAATGCATTCTAATTGGCCGGTTAAAATTTGCGGTACGTCATAATTCATAACTAGTGTTAGGATTGGTCTAATGTAAGACGTATAAGTCTAACGTGTTGTCAGAAAGTGTTCGCCTTACGTCTGCCGTCTAGTAGGCTGGGTTATCGTTGGATGAAACAGTTAGACCTCCCAACCTCTCTGAGTTAGATGTACATTATTTGTCAATTTAATATCTTGTAAAGAAAATAGCCTGTCAGACGTTTGACAGATTCGATATTAGCCTCCTTACAAGTGTTGCAATTCACTAACCGGTATTATTATTATTTTTTATAGAAACCACAATAGATAGAACTTCTCTATGTATTTAAATTGTAAATTAGATATTTGCATGTGCTATGGATTGGAATACTGCAGTCGCCAATTTTTTAGTTACCTACTTATTGCCTTAGAAATGTATAAAATCATCAGAATATTTTAGTGTCTCTTCTTTCATTAAGGCCCACTTGCGTAACGTTTGATTTAAGTTACTCCTTAATTTAAATTTGTTGAACAGAATTAACAGCATAAAATAATTTAAGTTAAAAGTATTTAGCGTCCTCTTGCACAACGACAACAACGCTTAGATTTAGTTAAACGTTTAATGAGGTCGGTAAAGTAGTTTCTACGTTTTGTTTCATGGCATGAAGCCTTTTTGTTACGATTTTAACGATGTTATGCGTATGGTTTCGCATAAAACCTTAGACTATATATATACTTCGAGCATAAAACAAAACGCATTGTCGTCTCCTAGCAACTAAATGATAATTGACAAATAATAACTAGAAACTTTTGAGCACTAACCCTAGAACCCTCCATGGTGTGCAGGTGCACCCCACACCGATTTGTTTTCTAAACATCTCAATTTCTTTAATATCCACGAATTCGCGCGTCGGAATATTTTAGTTTGATGTCAACCCCTCGTGTTACGTCAATACCGTGACGAGGAACCGCGTTGTGTGGTCGCCTGTATAAGTGCTGTGGGGTACGCCAGTACCCCAGAGTAGTAAAATCGTAAGATTATTTATTTATGACGATTGATGCATTTATATGTAATAAGTTATTAAATTTGATTATTTATTAAAACAATAGTCTTATATGAATTAAGTACAGATAATTTTAGATATTATGAAGGTAAAATTCAATGAAGTTTATTTATTTTGTTTCGGATGGCTGTCAGAGGTTTGAATTACGAAGAAATAAGCTCTATTCTAGACCACAAATCTGGCGAGTAAGAAATAGAAGTTGGGACCAGTTGTAATTCCTGGGTTCTTTACAAGTGTTCAAGATCAAATAATAAGCCAAATATAAAGTTTCAGCAGACGGTTTTAAAATTAGGTTTGGAACTGATACATGAACATTTGGAGGACCGTCACCGGATGCCAACTTAGTCCATTGCAGTGATCCTCAAAAAAGGACCAAATCCTACAAGCGCTGTTGCTCAAACTACATTTAAATTTGTGTAATAAGGCTGATTTGTGATCTCAAGTTACCGATTATGTTTAATAAAACGTATTTTCTATTTTAAATTTATCTTTTTTATTTTAAAGATTACAGTCATTTTAGAATGGGGTGTTCCAGCACCCCAGTGTAGGAATAACATGTGCACCAAATAGTGTAGGATTCTAGGGTTAACAATAACACAAGTAGGTACATTGTTATCAGTTATATCATCATCATCATCATGTCAGCCTAGGGACGTCCACTGCTGGACATAGGCCTCCCCCTGCTGCGTCGTCCGGTCCAGTTATATAATTATTGATAATTTTCGTCGCTAATGACAAGATGCCAACATCAGTGTGACAGTTCTTAAATGAAATTAGTCACTAAACAGCCGATTTTCGGTAATTAATTTTGACAGTTCTTAAATCATATTACTCGACAAATTTTTCGTTGTGCAAGACGATAGTGGTGTTTAATATTTTTTTTCTCGTTAAATACATCTTAATTCAATTTAAGAATCGTTGTGCAAGTGGGCCTAAGGCCCACTTGCGTAACGTTTGATTTAAGTCACTCCTTAATTTAAATTTTTTGAACAGAATTAACAGCATAAAATAATTTAACTTAAAAGTATTTAGCGTCCTCTTGCACAACGACAACAACGCTTAGATTTAGTTAAACATTTTATGAGGTCGGTAAAGTAGTTTCTACGTTTTGTTTCATGGCATGAAGCCTTTTTGTTACGATTTTAACGATGTTATGCGTATGGTTTCGCATAAAACCTTAGACTATATATACTTTGAGCATAAAACAAAACGCATTGTCGTCGCCTAGCAACACAATGACAATTGACAAATAATAACTAGAAACTTTTAAGCATTAACCGTAGAACCCTACATGGGGTGCAGGTGCACCCCTACACCGATTTGTTTTCTAAATATCTCAATTTCTTTAATATCCACGAATTCGCGCGTCGGAGTATTTTAGTTCGGTGTCAACCGCTCGCGTTACGTCAATACCGTGACGAGGGACCGCGTTGTGTGGTCGCCTGTATAAGTGCTGTGGGGTACGCCAGTACCCCAGTGTAGTAAAATTGTAAGATTATTTATTTATTACGATTGATGCATTTATATGTAATAAGTTACCTATTAAATTTGATTATTTATTAAAACAATAGTCTTATATGAATTAAATACAGATATTTTTAGATATTATGAAGGTAAAATTCAATGAAGTTTATTTATTTTGTTTCGGATGGCTGTCAGAGGTTTGAATTACGAAGAAATAAGCTCTATTCTAGACCACAAATCTGGCGAGGAAGAAATAGAAGTTGGGACCAGTTGTAATTCTTTACAAGTGTTCAAGATCAAATAATAAGCCAAATATAAAGTTTCAGCAGACAGTTTTGAAATTAGGTTTGGAACTGATACATGAACATTTGGAGGACCGTCACCGGATGCCAACTTAGTCCATTGCAGTGATCCTCAAAAAAGGACCAAATCCTACAAGCGCTGTTGCTCAAACTACATTTAACTTTGTGTAATAAGACTGATTTGTGATCTCAAGTTACCGATTCAGTTTAGTAAAACGTATTTTCATAAATTGTTTTATTTTTTATTTTAAGGATTACAGTCATTTTAGAATGGGGTGTTCCAGCACCCCAGTGTAGGAATAACATGTGCCCCAAATAGTGTAGAATTCTAGGGTTAACAATAACACAAGTAGGTACATTGTTATCAGTTATATCATCATCATCATCATGTCAGCCTAGGGACGTCCACTGCTGGACATAGGCCTCCCCCTGCTGCGTCGTCCGGTCCAGTTATATAATTATTGATAATTTTCGTCGCTAATGACAAGATGCCAACATCAGTGTGACAGTTCTTAAATAAAATTAGCCACTAAACAGCCGATTTTCGGTGATTAATTTTGACAGTTCTAAAATCATATTACTCGACAAATATTTCGTTGTGCAAGACGCTAGTGGTGTTTAATATTTTTTTTCTCGTTAAATACATCTTAATTCAATTTAAGGATCGTTGTGCAAGTGGGCCTAAGTGTTTAAAAATTCACAATTGCAACATAATCTGAAATATTACTCGTAAATCTGTTATGCGACACGTACCTAAACTAAATTTGTTGTTCTCCTTGATAGAGCTCAAAAGAGACGAAAACAAATATGATGGTATTAAATAAGGTTGACCTTTCTAAAATATCACTTTATCTCTTTTTTAAAGTTTCAATATACTTATTTTTGTTAAGTCCAACAAGAGAAGTACCTATTGTATAAATCACGTAAAACTTGATAGAAAAACTAAGAGTAGAATGTAATCTTGCGATGTTTACATGTCCTGTAACTTACAAATTGGGGTTACATAGAAATTGTTTAAACATAGGGACGTGCGCCAAAATTAAAATTAGGTAATAATAAAATATAGCACTGTCTATTCGTACCATGACATAAACTCTTTACTATTGGATTTAGGATTGGGAAAAATTTATAACGATAAATTGAAGGTATTTTTTGTTTTATGTAGTACACAAAATTGAATGATTTCTGTTTAAAAAAGTATACCGTAGTATCTTCTTTTGTTTGCATTGAAATAAGTATACACTACAAAATGAGATAAACCTAGTCCGCCTTATTACAAAACATGAACTAAATCTATATCAAGGTTTAGTACTAAACTTATCTGCGTAAAATTCATTATACCTACGTGCACTATAGACACATTTTTGTAAAACTATTGACACTGAAATTCGTTAGAACGAAAGTCGAATAATAATATATAACTACCTTCGTCAAAAATCATTTCAAACATCCTCCATTACGGTTTAAACCTAGTATTATATTTAGACCTTGTTTTGTTATCAGGCCCAGTTGGTTTTCCTTGACAAAACGCTGATACAAAGATTAATAACTAATAACAATCAGAAGTATTTCATAATCAATCAATCAATTACCTATCATTACGTACACACTTTTGGCTGTTCTATTGTTTGACAAATTTATATTTAAATATAAGTTACAACGATTATTGCCAAATGATCACGCGTTATGGAACTCTACATGTCAATATTACATGTTTTGTTAGAAAGGGAGATACGGACCTCCATCCAATATGATCACGAAAAAATGAATTTTCTTTATACCTATTTGTTACAAAAAAATCTTCTAGGTAGATATTTATATTGTTGTATGATTTTGAAACATTGTAAGTTTGTGCACGGATGACTTTTATTTTCGTGGCCGCCACGTCACTCAAACGCGTGACATTTTTTGTACTCTTTAATTTGTGATGAGTACAAATTGTATCACGCGATGGGCATGTTACGAGGGGCGTGGACATCCCGAGACATTTGTTTTTTTGTGTGACGACCCAGTCAAAATGCCATGACGAAAGGCACGGTAAATTACCATGTGGCTATTATAATATTTTACTGGCAACTCTGTCGGCCTTTAAGCATTCACGCTGTGGTTTTCTAAAGACCATACTGTTTCTATTGACCGTGTAATATTAATATTGTTAATCTATTGCTAATGTTCATTTTGTTGTAAAAAATATCTGGCAAGCTGTGTCAATATGGCTAGGTTAATTTTACAATTATAAGGACAAAGTAAATTTAATAAAATTATTGCGGCAAATTGTTTTGAAATTGGAAATGTGAAATGTAAGCCAGAAATGAATATGGAATTTTGGGGCAAACCGCTTTACTTAATAATCAACTAATAAGAATACAAAACCCCAAAGCTCTAGATTCTATTCCTGTGTTGTACAAGACGTTGTGTAGTTCCCAATTAACCAATTATTATAAATTGATGAAATGATCTGTGTTTGCTGAATAAAATACATGAGAAAGACGCTCTTCTTTATTGCAATCTACTTGAACTTGTAGACCGTTTTATATTCTTGTATAATTTTCGCTTTGTAGTTATCGCTAAATATATTAATTTATGAATGTGCATTGTTATTGCGCAAACAAATAAGCGTATAGTGTAGATAATAATATATCAATTAATTAAAGCATCATAGAAAACATGATTAAATCCAGCTGCTATGTAAAAATCTTGTCAACTATATAATTATGGATATGTTAATAGAACTTTTAAAATTGTTTTATAAAAAAACAGCATTTTTATGTATATATTATCTATTACGTTTTTCTAAATGCTCAATGTAACGTTTTCTCGTTTAAAAAAACGATGACTGGCAACTCAGCAATTTAAATTACGAATTTATTTCTAACCGTCGAATAAATCCTCTTACAGCATTTTCCTACCATCAACGCTAGACGAAAATAAAACTGTTTTTTACCTTTTTTAAACTGGCAACATTTTACAGTTGTATTTTTTTGTAAATTTCCCGCTCTGCGCCCGGCGGGCTAGGTTAGTTAGCAGTAGGTATAACTTTGTAAAAATGTATCATATAAATAAACAAACGCAAATTGTAAATACGATATCGACTTACATTACAGTCATTAAATTAAAATTGTTAATAAAATTATATTCGTAAACAATTCACTTTGTATCATTTGAAATACCAACATCCTCAGGAAAGGAAAAAAGAAAATGCAACATCTTTACATTTGCAGAAAAGAAGATACTTATACCACACATACGTTATAAATAAGGTTTTAGCAGGTCACCGCTGGTCATAGGAGCCATGCCTTTTAAAAGAGTTTTATGTCTACTATAATTATTTGATGACGGATTAAGAATACGGATTGTGATCACCCCATATCATCCCATGGGTGTCGTAAGAGCAGACAGAGGGAGCATATTATCTATGCAGAGAACAGCACTGTAAGAGAAGGAAAACTTGATACAAACCCTATACCAACACGTTTGGCCAGCGTGGTATAGTAGGCTAATTCCTCCTTTCAAAGGTAAGGCCTAGTCCAGCAGTGGTCTGTTACAGGCTGACGATTAATTATATTACGCTGACCCGGCGTGTTGCTATCGGGTTAGTGTATTTTCCTTCTTACTACAGAGCCTTCTCTTATACCAATAAGTTTATTATGGAATTGATAGGTATATTATCTTTTAGATTATTAGGTATTTGCCACATACATGTTACATGTTAAAAATCATGGCGAAATGTGGGTGTAATATTTACACCTCTGCCTACCCCTTCGAGGATAAAGGCGTGAGACTATAAATAAATAAAATCCTTGCCGCCTTGCCGCCCGGTGACCGCTATCTAATTTAGCGATACGATATAATTAGCTTTTCCACAGATCGACTGCTGTCGGATCTCCGCAACCCGAAGGGATAGCGACATTTCATGGTTTAGACTAATGTCTAAATATTTAACGGTAGCAAAGAGCTCTGATATTTACATAGAGGCGCATTTCCTATGGGCGCTCTGAAGACAAACTTTCTGTGACCCAAATTGCCACTTGGTGGCGTGGCAGTCACGCTGTGACGGCTGTCTCTACGAGAGCATGAGAGACGAACGTTCCTCCTGTGTATCTTAACATTCTTAACTACGAGAGCAAGAGAGACGGAGAACGACGCGAGGGCCGCCAACGGCGCCAACTACGAAATAAACTGGAGACAGTCTCCACTTGGAATCAGCACACGAAATCCTTAAGAACTGTGCTTCTATGTAAACCTGCATTCATTGACGGTAGTGACTCCACATAGCGACTGTCAGAAATGTTCCTGACTTTCGAGATCCTGGGCTCCAAGGCGAGGATTTGGATCACACCTGGAACAGCGTTAGGATGATGATAATGATTCGGAACCGACGGAAACGACATACACAGTCTCAAATATTTTAATGTAGTGTAGTCGACTGCCACGCCGAAGGTCGCGGGTTCAATTCCCACTCAAGTCAAACATTTGTGTGCGTGAACATGGATGTTTGTCTTGGTCTGGGTGTTTCTATGTATAATATGTATGTATTTACAAAAAAGAAGTATATATGTATGTTTATCCATTGTCTAGTACCCATAGTACAAGCTCTGCTTAGTTTGAGACTAGATAGTGTTGTGTGAATGTGGTTGAATATTATTATTTAGAACCTTTTTGCAAGCGTCAAGCCGAAAATGGATAGGCACTCAAAACAACGGCACTTACCTATCCCGATAAACATTAGATGTTGTTCTGGCACTATTAAAATGTCTAATAGGATACTTATAAGTAGAACAAAAAACAGTTTGGTACAATTAGATGAACATGCATTGTCTACAATGTATTTGTTACAAAACATGTAGTAGTGTGTGCGCTTTTAGTGAACGCAATTAGTTATAGTAACAAAGTGGTTTGAGATTTTAGATTGGGGCCACAAGAGCCGCTAGATTTGTAAATAGTTTTAGACTTCGCCAGCTATTATTCGGGTTTACTGACCTTTTAGTAAGCCTTCATAAAAACCACCCTAAATTTCTAAGTAAAAAATTTTATAAATAAATAAATAATTAAATATTTAATATAAGTGTAAGAATATACCTATTTTACATACAGGCTTAATATGTCAGTACATATAAATGTTCTCTTAGGAAAATCGATGTAGAGTTTTTTGACATAGAAGAGCTCATATTTGAATAAAGACAACTCATCATCATCATCATCATCAGCCCTGTATATAAACTGTCCCACTGCTGGGCACGGGCCTCTTCTCACTATGAGAAGGGTAAGGCCATAGTCTACCACGCTGGCCAAGTGCGGGTTGGCTTCACATGTCTTTCGAGAACATTATGGAGAACTCTCAGACATGCAGGTTTCCTCACGATGTTTTCCTTCACCGTTCAGCAAGCGATAATTAACAATTTAAAGACAACTGCTGCTATATAAATCAATCCTTTATCGAGGTCATGTTGAAGGACCTGGTGTGATCATGGGTAGCAGCCAGATTCAAATTAACAACAGTAACTTTTGAATCACTGAAAGTCTTGTCCTGGGGATCGAACCCACATCGCTCGGCGCAGTGTCGGCGAGGCGACCACTATAATCACTTTTTTTTTTTTTTTTTTTTTTTTAATGGCACCCGTAATCACAGGGTGTTGAGCCCAGTTCCTCCGACGTAGTCGAAGTCCTTTTTAAGTCGCCTTTCTTTCATCTCTTTCACGATAGCTTTACATTACGATTTACAATATACAGCTTTTATACACTCTTTTTAACGCTATCTTAGTTGCTAATTTACAATAATATACAATTTTACAAATATATTCTCAATAATAAAATACAATAATCATACTATTTAATAATATACATTATTCTACTCTCGTGCGCAAGTGCTGCAGAGCAGGCCGCGCACAAAAGGATTTATCAGGGTGTCGGAAGGTCATATTTTACCAAATAAGATTCTACACCCTGCTCTATCTATTTCTGCGCACGACCCGCTCCACAACACCCGTACAGAACGATAGAAAAATGTCCCTGGTTTTTGAGTTTGCTATAAGGGAGTGAAGGGTGTCCTCTCTTATAGCTTCCCCCATTTCTGACTCCGCTTTTAATCGAGCTACTCCGTGGATGGGACAGTGGCAGAGTATGTGGGGAACCGATTCTACGGTGCCCGGCTCACATGGACATGACGGGTTATCCTTACACTTGAAACGATGCAAGTATTCGGAGAACCCGCCGTGCCCAGTTAACAATTGGCTCGTCACGCTGTTTGTTGGTATTTTGCGAACAATCCTGTATGCGTAACGAGCGTCAGGTAAAAAGAGCTTGGTTATCGAGGCTGTCTCGCCTTCCCGGTATCTCCTGTTCCATTCCTCAAGCGTGCCCTGACGAATGACACGCTTGACGAATGAAACAGGGCAGAGATCGTAGTCGGGTTTTCTCTTCAAGTTTTTCGCGGCCTCCTTCGCGAGCTGGTCGGCTCTCTCATTTCCCTCCAACCCTGCGTGTGCTTTTATCCAGAACAAGGATACATCCTTGTTCTGAAGTGTACATGTCCTCAGTATGTCCCTTGTCTTTACCGCTAGGGGGTGGAGGGAGTCCCAGTTGGTAACGGTAAGGAGAGCCGCCATACTGTCGCTGTAAATCCCAAAACTGTTCTTTCTACTGTGCGAGACAACCCCGATCGCCCTACTCAAAGCCAGTAGTTCGGCCTGGTAGACGGTACAGTATGATGGCAAGGCAAACTTGAGGGCATCGGTTTCGGTCTCACCATCCCACACGGATAGCGCAGCACCGACCTTGCCCTCAATTTTGCTGCCATCGGTGAAGATTTTAACTGCGTAGTTACTGTTATTGCAATATTGTTCCTCGTCTACCAAGGTCCCGAACCCCAGGCTGGCGCGCTCCGCGGGATGTGGTGCGTTTATTGCAGGGGTCATCCGCTCGACCTCCCTGTCCCCGAGCCACTGCTCAGGGTCGCCCCTCTTGGCTTCGAACAATGAAGCCACCTCGCGAACTCTGAGGTCCAGAGGGAGCATTCCCGCGAGTACAAGGGCCGAGTTGAGGGAGACCGTGCGGTAGGCCCTGCACAACTTTTGTGCGAATCCGCGTTGAACTATATTAAATTGCTTACGCACACCTAGTTTACTTGCGGCTGGGTACCACGCGCTCGCCGCATACAGGATTGTTGGCTCAACCGCCGCTGTATAGATAGTGCGGATTATTTCGGGGTGCAATCCCCAACTAACCCGAGCAGTCCTTGCTAATTTTTTATAAATGCCTATCGCTTTTTTGCAGACGTTTGTAACGTGCGTGTTAAAAGTAAGTTTGCTGTCTATTGTTAGACCCAGTATTTTGACCTATTGTGCAGTGTCTATATGTGTACCGCCCATGCTCAAGCGTGGTGTATCGTATTTTAGTTTGCGGGTTATGACCATAGCCGATGTTTTATGTGGCGCAAAGTTGAGTTTATTTCGGATACCCCACGCTTGAACATGGTCGAGAGCGGGGTTGGCTTGTCTCTCGATATCCTGGGCCGTCTCACCATCAAAAACGAGCACGACGTCGTCTGCAAATGCCTGCACGTTGTCTCCGCGCTTGACGAGCTGCTTGAGCAGTGGGTCTAAAATCAGGTTCCATAGTATAGGGCCTCCGATCGACCCCTGGACGCAACCTTTACTGGTGGCTTTCATGTGTTCTTCGCCAGCGTACCTGACCCGCACCTCTCGGTCACTAAGGTAGCTGCTCATGACCCGCTGTAAGTATACTGGGCACTTTTCTTCTGCCAGTCTGACCTTGATGGCTGGCCACCATGCGTTATCGAACGCTCCCTCTATATCCAGGGACACTAGAGTAACTATCCGCTTCTGCGTGAGTTTATTGCGGATGTGTTCCATCAGGGTATAGAGGGAGTCCTCGGTACTTTTCTGGGGCATAAAGCCGTACTGGCAGGTACTCATGCCGGGTAAAAGATGGTGTTTCAATCGGGCGACCAGCATTTTCTCGTACACCTTGCCCATGATAGGCAGAAGTCCAATGGGCCTATATGATTTTGGCACGGTGTAAGAGTCTTTGCCGGGTTTCCTGAGCGCGATGACCGTTGCGCTTTTCCAGATCTTCGGAAAAAGTTGGTGCGTCAGGCACTTGTTGAGCAGGTTTAGGAAGACGGGTTTATTGCACATCACGGCTTGGGTGCAGATGTCAGCCGTGAAGCCGTCGCCCCCCGGTGCCTTCTTCGGATTGAAGGACAGAAGCGAACTCATCAGCTCCCCCTCCGTGAACGGGAGCACATATCCACTATGGGCATCCTCGTTCAGTTGCCGGGCTTTTGTGCGTGTATTTGTGTGTTCGCTACTGTCATTCTCCGTACCGTCCTCGGGGTAGAAGGTCTCGGCTAAGAGCTTGACTGACCCTTTGGTGTCCAATGGCTTACCGTGATGCGTTAGTGGGAGATCTTCTTCTCGGTCAGTAGCTCTATTTAGGACACGATAAATCCCCTCCCACATTCCCTCTCTGTCCTGCTTCCCACAAAACTCCTTCCAACTTTCGGATTGGGCACGCCTCACCTCCGATTCATATCTTTCCTTGTGTTCTAGATACAGCGCGACGACTCGCTCTCTGCGGACTGGAGCTGCGTTCTTAATCCGACGTCTCCTGGTGTTGACCTCCTTTTTCAGTTTCGTAAGATTTTCCGACCACCATGGCATGGTAAGTGTATGTTTGTTCTGTTTTTTGGGTAAAATTTTCTCGCAAGTGTCTGTAATGATTTGGGTGTACTTCTCAATGGCCTGTTCTATTTCTAATGTATTATTAATATTTTCTATTTCTGCCTCGGTCATGCACTTTCCCTGAAGCAATTGTGTCATTTCTTCATGAAATTTACTCCAATTAGCCTTCTTCGTGTTGTATTTCCGGGTAGTTCTTTTAATGTGCATGCCTTGGGATTTTTCCAATTTGATGTTAAATACCATGCCATTGTGATCGGAGCTTACAAGGTCTTCGTCAACTTTCCATCCGTCGACTAAGTCCAGCATATCAGTCGTGCAAACTGTGATGTCCACGTGGCTGCTGTATCGTATTCCACCTCGGATGGTATCGAAGGTAGGCACGTCTCCCTCATTGAGGGTATGCCAGCCGAGCTCACCAAGCGTCCCCATCAACTCCGCTCCCCTAAGGTCTTCGTTGCTGCTGCCCCACCATACGCTTTTGGCATTAGCGTCTCCTCCGAAGATCAGCCGTCTTGGCCCTAGTTTACCTCCTACGTTCCTCAGTTGTTCGAGGTATGGCGTCAGGGGTTGGTCTGGTTCAAAATAAAAGGATGCCATCGTGATACTCCAGATCTGAGTACGAATCGTTAGTATCAAGAGGTTCTCTGTGCTGAGTTGAGGATGTTGTATTACATCTAGATCCGGGTCAAATATCACGATGGCAGCCTTGACCGTGCCTCCTCTTGAGTGTTGAAAGATCCTTACGCCCTGGTAGCCTCTCATACAATTTGTATTCCCGACATAGGGTTCTTGTATTAGAGCTATTGCGGCCTTCCGTTTGACTGCTTCAAGTATAAGCTCTTCTGTCGCCAGTTTCTTTCTTTGGAGGTTCGCCTGCAGCACTGCGTATTTTGCACTAGTTATTCTACCTGGGAGGACCTCAGCAATATGCTACAGATGCTCTGGCCAACCCATCCCACTTCCTGCGCACAGGGCACGTGTCGCTGAAAGCGTTATGAGCCGCGTTTTCAGCTTTTGCGTACGCACAGTTACAGCAGGAAGGGGACGTGCCGGCAAGCCATTCTGCGCACTTTGCCTTCGTGTGTGGGCCTCCACAGTGGCTGCATTTTTCAATGGTTTCCTTGCAGTGCCGCCTGCCATGTCCGTAGCCCAGGCACATACTGCACTGAAGCAGCGGCGACTGGTCCGTGACCCTGACCCGTTGGAGGTCGATATGCAGGGCCCCAAGTTCCATTGCCCTTTGCCATACTTGTGGCGACGTCTCTACAATGACGTCTGCGGTATGCGGGTTTCTATTTTTGCGCCTGAATTTAACTTTCAGGCGACAGTCCTCCTCGCCGAGACCGCGAAAAACATCCACATTCTGGTTCCGGAGCGCTCTGACCACATCCTCGTCAGAGTTTATGGTCAGGACTCCTCTGAGCGCCAGTAGCGGGTCTTTATTTTTCGCTTCCTCCGCGAGCAGGTTGCCGCCTGCCTTCTCAATTTTTTCTTTAATAGCCGCTCTCTGTTCTTCAGTCTTACACCCTATGACTATCCTCCTGTCTCTAATTTTCCGGAGTCTCTCCACGTTCACACCTCCCTCTTTTGCGTTTACCGCCTGCCTCACACTGTTGAGGACATCCTCTCCTGTCTCTTGCTCATCTTTAGAGGCAATGATCAGCGAGTGCAGCGCCGAGCCCTCCGGGACCTGAAGTCCGGGACGGCCCGCCGCGACACTCGCATATGACCGGTCACTTTTGGCCTCTACTAGGAGCCCACTAAGATGTTTAAGTTGTTCTCCGTTCTCTTTTAAAAGAGCGGTGTGTTCCTCTAACTTTTGTTATATATTATAACTTTGTATTTGCTGTCAATCCTTATCCTTTCACTAATCTGTTATCTTGTACGTCATTAGTTTTATTTATTTTATAGACTCACGCCTGTATCTTTGAAGGGGTAGGCAGAGATTATATTGTTATATTGCTACACCCACTTTTCGCCAGATTTCTTTTAGTCCCACGTAATAGGCGGCGAGCCTATTACCAGAGTATCGAGCACATTTCCAGACTCTGTGCTACTACTGAGTATTTCCTAACGGAAAACCCAATAACATTTTGCCCGACCCGGGGATCGAACCCGAGACCTCCTAATCCCACACGCACATTTATGCCGCGAGACCAACGAGGCAGTCCCCAATCATATGATTGTGATCATACCTAAGTCTTTTTTTATGCTAAACATAACGATAATACTTAGTAATACGTTGTCCAAAAATAAACGGAGTGCTCCATTCTTGTCTCTAAGATGTGTAAAAAATAACCAACGACATATTCTTAGACCTACCCAATATTCAATCACAAAAATCGGTCAGGCCGTCTCGTCGGCGATAGATTACACGCGACACGAGAATTTTATAAAGGTACTAGGCCGAAGACTAGTTTTAGTGTGAAAGATGGTCAAACAAACACTTTCGCGTTCATAACATTAGTATCGGTACAGGGATTTATACACATTTATATAAAAAAATCATTTCACAGGTATTATTTTTGCTTAGTATGACTTATGGCATGGCATGATGTCCAAAACGAGTAGCCGTCGGCACTGAATACAGATTTACATAGAAGCGCATTTCTTAAGGATTTCGTGTGCCGATTCCAAGTGGCGACTGTCACCTGTGTAGTTCGTAGTTGGCGCCGTTGGCGGCGCTGGCATCGTTCTCCGTCTCTCTTGCTTTCGTAGTTAAGATACACAGGAGGAACGTTCGTCTCTCTTGCACTCGTAGAGACAGCGGTCACAGCGCGACTGCCACGCCGCCAAGCGGCAATTTGGGTCACAGAAAGTTTGTCTTCAGAGCGCCCATAAAAAATGCGCCTCTATGTAAATATCTGAGCTCTTTGCCGTCGGCTTGGTGATGGGTCTTGTGACACCCTGTATAATAAGTCTAGATATGGCGCAGATATTTAACCTTTAAGCAACACTCCGCTTCATTAAAGCTACGTAATGGCGAACGCAACTATCAGCTAAATCTTGTAATACGTTAAGTTGTTATAATAACTCGCTACTGGGCGTTTTGTCGACAGGGTTATGCTATATTTTTAAAATAAAAGATATGCAAAAGATAGACAAAGTAAAAGATGAAGTGACATTAATCTCGAAAATTTGTTTCGAAAGCATAAGCAATCATCTTTTCACAGGACTTTATAGTATATTTTTTTAAAGAATAGGAGGGGGAGTGGGATGAGGGAGAAGGAATCGCGTATGTAAGAGGGAGCCGGCACATTCATGTTAAAATCAGAGGCTTACCTTAACTTTTCCGCTCTGTTTTGCTTTATCTATCAAAATATGAAAAACGGAGTACCTAATTCTTGTGTTCATAAATGATTATTTGCTTGCTTCGTTTGCTTATGATCATAGAATTTCGAGGATTGGTGTGATACTGAGTCAAGGAGAATCCAAATAAAATAATACTCCAGTGGTTACATAGCCCTCTATATATATATAACATATGCCTTCTTTGTGCATTGCCGCCGCTTGCTAACATATTTGAATGACTTGCTAAGATATAGCGCGGTAGCACCGCGTTATAAGTTATTTATTGCAACTACTCCGCACCTGTGTTTGTGACAAATTGCTTGATGTTATATACCTAGTCTTCCGCGGTAAATGGAACTTAGGAACGACTCGTTCGAATTAAAAAATAACATTCGTATTGGATAATACGAATGTTATTTTTTAATTCGAACGAGTCGTTCCTAAGATTAGTTCGTTTAATCAAAAACAAACTGTAGCTTTATTATTTAGTATAGAAAACATAAAGTCTTGACACATAAAACAATGTAAGTCTGTGTGGTGACGGATTTATCATACGGAATGTCACCACCCTATATAATCATGGGATGATATAGGGTGGTGACTTACAACACCCCCATGGGTGTCGTAAGAGGTAAGTAAATTATGCAGAGAACAATACTGCAAGAGAAGGAAAACTTGATACAAACCCTATACCAACCCGTTTGGCCAGCGTGGTATATTAGGTCAATTCCTCCTTTCGAAGGAGAGGCCTAGTCCAGCAGTCGACTGTTAAAGGCTGATGATGAATACTGTAAGAGAAGGAAAACTTGAAACAAACCCTAACCAACCCGTTTGGCCAGCGTGGTATAGTAGGCCAATTCCTCCTTTCGAAGGAGAGGCCTAGTCCAGCAGTGGACTGTTAAAGGCTGATGATGGTGTGATGAGATAAAACAATGTATGTTTTTATGGGCAAAGCGGTAAGGCGCAGAAAACGAGGCGATAGGGTGCAAAGCTTTGCGTTATGCTGACTGTAGGGGGTTCGAAGTGTTCAAAACCCCATCGGTTCGGAATACTTAATATTTGTGTTAATTGTTTATGCTTGTAAAATTAAAATTCGATCGATCAAGTGATCGTAGGCATTAGGTACCTAGTTGCTTTTTTTAAAACCTATCTCATATAATTTCATCTCAAAGGCTGCTAGGACGGGTAAACAAAGAAATCCGTTTCCTGCATCATAAATAAAATCAAACCCAGGACCCGTCGATCGCTATCCTTAAGCGCTCCACCACCATGTAAAAACAATGTAAATCAATATAAATCAATTGAAGCTCCCACGGAATGATTTTGACATCCCACAAGCACGCGGACGCAAAACCATCCATCTCATTCTTTTTTCAAACTGCCCGATACGTAAAGCAACATGAGTGCCACCCCTTATAAGCCGGGGCATTAATTAACCTTGAATTCCGAACAGTTCAATAAACAGTAAACAGAAACCAATTATCGCAGAATGTTTTAATTACTTAATTATTTACTTTTATGGACAATATAATCTATCAATGGCGTATAGAAAATTAATTAGGAAGTCTAGCGGTTCCGGGGTTTTTGAATTACGTATTTTTTTATCTGTGGTTTTAAATGGATTACCGCGTATTGTTTTTGTGATTTCCGGATCGCATAGTGGACATTTTAAGTTAGAGGAAATCCTGCATTGTACTCGCATATTAAACCTACTTAGTTTGTCTGTACTTTAAATTATCAAGAAAACGTGAAAGAAAATGAAATGACAGAAAAAAGCAATGACTATGAGTTTGTTTCGACTTTTCGTAGGAAGAAGTAGGTAATTTAATTAGAAAAAGCCGGCATCATCTAGAATAGGGTTTTGACTTGTATAAGTGTTGTAAACAACCAAAATGCAGAAATAAATATGTCTTTATCAGAAAAACTTAAACAGCAAATAGGTATTTCTTTCTAAATATACCTAATTATTTAGTAAGTAGTGTAGAGTACCTACTGATAGCTTAGTGGCGAATGGCTACGCAGTTCTCTGGTTCAATCCCGCGTGCACGAATGATTATCCAAAGATAACGGAATATAAAATTGACATTATAGCTTGCTAAACAGTGAAGGCTTCAAACAATGTTTATAATGAAGAAACTTGTAAGTTTGAGATATCTACACTTCGTTCTCGCAAAACATGAAATCATGTGGAAATACGGAAAATAATACGTAATAGCCAGTTAAAATAAAAAGCCATAAATATGCGCTTGCGAATTAGCTCACCTAATATGTATTTGTTGACGTGAACGTTTGCATATGTCTACTATAAAACGATCAGACACGTTAATGTTACGGGTACATAAATTAGTCAAGAGTTGCAAATCATTACCTAAGTCTATTAATTATTAATTATTAATAACTGCACGTAAGGTAATCGATTTAAGCTTTCGCGATTTGTATACATGATACAAAATAAATTAGCGGATCTTAATCGCGTACAATTAACTTATTTAAGGTATAAATACCTATTTATTTAGACTCTGTCTCCAGTCTCTCCGCGGCCACGCTCCTTGCAAGACGAGCGAAACGTCGGAAACAAATAGGTATTTATACCTTAAATAAGTTTAGCGTTGTTTCCAACTAGTCAAATAAAGCACTTTTGATGAAATGTCAAAAACGACCTTTGCTAAGGGTTTTGTACGAATATGACGTAGTGACGTCATAGTGTTTTGCTGTCAAGTAGAATACTTATTATCAATAAATTGACGATAAAAATGTTAAATTAAGTTTTAAAATTAATTGATGAATGTAACTAATATTATTTTGACATGTTTCACTAGATAAAAATACTTGTATAGTTAATTTCACTTGCAGCCTGCAGGAAACTTATATACGCGATTAAGACCCGCTAATTTATTTTGTATGATGCACGTATGGTGTTGTGGTTTGGATGCTTTGTATGGCCGCCTCGCAACTGAATAGCACTGATGAACTCTTGCATAATAACTATGATGCTTTAAGTATTTTTCCGCAGAATAGATATTAAAAAGAAAACTATACGCAAAATTTGGACTGTCTTTATTCAATTCGACGAAATAGAAGAGTTGAAATGGAGTCAAAATATACCTTGAAAGAGTACTAATGTTTTCACGCATTATAATTTCGTGTTTATATACCTACTTAAAGCTACACGAAGCGTAACTATGGCCATCATACATGGCAATGGTATGCCCATGAATGTTGCCATGTATGGCAACTAATTAATTTACAAGTATATTTTATTGCTATCAGTATAATCGTTAGTCTATCTAATATTTAACACTTTGGTGTGAGTATATTTTTATCTACATTGTAGGTATAAACTGTATATTTTTGCTCTACTTGGTGACAAGCACTGAATAAAATTTGGCAGTATGCTAGTTATTCAGGCATATAGGCGTAAAAAAATATTATGTTACAGCAAAAAGTATGTGTATACAACAGCTGTGCCTATACCGGGATTATCGACAATATTATAATGGTCAGAGTTTAAATTTAAATAAGTTATCTTTGCTATTTTAACATAATTCATGTGTTTAATTCACCCGGCAAATGTCTACAAGGACAATATAACGCATACATACTTTTTAATTAATTAAATGCTACGGACATACATTGTAGGACCAAGCGCCGTAGCTAAATAAAATATGCAGTTCATTAAATGTTTATAATAATAATGTGTGCTAAATTAGTAATTAAGTATAAATATTTGGTCTGAACTTTATTTTATAAACAGTTAATAGTATTTAAAGGTAATATTGTGAAAATAATATTGCGATTTCGGCGATGTACTAGAACAAAAGTGGTCCATATAGACCTTAGAAGTTTAGACTATTATAAGTGTAAAATTCCAGTATGGTGAGTATGAGATTGAGTCATGTCGAGTATGAAATGAGATTGAATACTTTTATTTCATATCCTTTCAGCAGTATTCAAGACTGTTGCAATACAATGACAATCAATTAGTAAATTTTAACACATCACTTATTAAACGGCAGAACGCAGCAACAGGTCTTGATTTCAAACCAGTCATCATCCAAACAGCGACATCTAACGACTGATTAATTGTAACATTATAACAACAATGGATTACACTGTTTGTATTCAACTTAACCAAACGATTAAGCCTCAACCACAAACTTAAATCAATCAATAAAAAAACACCAAAAAACTTCAAACACAACCTTATTACCAAGTGCAAAGAGTTTGATAGTTTGTTTATGGAATGATTTTAGAACGAATCAGTAAGCGTCAGAGCTGTCAAATATGAAAGCAGCTGTCATTATTTTTTTCTAATGTTCTTTTTTTAAAGGCTTATTCAACTTAACGTAGAGCCGGGCGTCGACCCGACATGTTAATTGCAACTCAAACAAATTAACGGACATATCGCTGGCTAATGAAACTGATGTGTAATGTTTATTTCAGTAGTGATTGGTACGAATATGTCTGTTTGATATATACAAACACTCGTCACGGTGGTTAGTTTTTTGAGTACAAACCGTAAGTTAGCTACCGCAAACATTGCAATTGGAAAAGTATATCCGTATATTGGAACGACGTTATTGTAAGTCCGTTAAGTGGTAATTGATGTTTTAGCACAGGTATTTTCTGTTTAATGTATGACCATCTGTCACTCGTATGTTATATTAGAAGATGATTACACACAATCTTAAATTGAAAAGTTGAATAATCAATTTTGACATAGGTAACTGGTAAACATTAACTTAACTAGTAAAATTGTCTTAACTAGTAAACACTAGATAAGTTAAGATTGTATTGCTAAGTTTAAATCTGCGTACATTATATCGAGGACGAGTGGTCTTCATTAGGAAGAAGGTCAATCTAAATGATTTTCATTACTAATTACCTATCACATACATAGATTATAATCCATGGGTTTAAGACATACCTACAGCCGTGCCGAATAATGCAAACCGCTTCGTGGGCTGATTATACTTTTTATTACGAAACACTGTAGATATTGCGAAAGTAATCTCTTGTTTTATAATTTGACATTTATGTATTGAACAGCTGATTCTTTTTCGCGGTTTCTGTGGTTTCGGCCATGTCTTTTAAGAAAAGTTCCTTGTAATAATTAATCAACTCATAGAGGTTTGCACTACCTATATTAAGAGTACCCTAGAAATATAGGTGTATAGAAGGAATTTACTTCTCAACATCGAAACAACAAGGATTAAGCATTAGTTCCGTGCGAAAATGTGTAACATATCTAGTTACTAACCACATGTCGCATGACTGGTAGTAAATTGCTGATCAGAACACAATGAGGTTTAATGAGCAAATAGGTAATTACCCAAAAAGAACGTTACGTTCCACTTAATTAACATTACATACTAATTAAATAAAATATATCTTTAATGTTGCTCTTTAAATTGAAGTTTAATTTTTATGGTAAAAAATCATCATCATTCTCTTAGAGTTATCCCAGTTTCAACCTGAGGTCCACTTACTAGTTTAACCGGATTTGGCCGAATATTAGCTTTTCCACAGAGTGACTTGTTTGACCTCCACAATCCGAAGGGATAGTGATATTCCATGGTTTAGACTAGTGTCAGTTTATTCATAGGTACTGACGCTCTATAACGACAGTCAAAGATCTTAACCACTGGGTTGTCCGTCGGCGTCAACATCATTCAGCGGTGCCGCCACGGGCACTTAAAAAGCGGTTAGGATATTTTGCCACTGATCCGCCGGGTAGAACTATGTTTATACAAAGTAGGTAATTAAAAAGCCAAATAATTACGAACAACATACATACATAACGTCACGCCTTTTATCCCCGAAGGGGTAGGCAGAGGTGTATTTCTACACCCACTTTTCGCCAGATATACTTTAGTCCCACGTAATAAGGGGCGAGCCTATTGCCGTACCGGGCACATTTCCAGACTCCGTGCGGCTACTGAGAATTTCGTGACAGAAAAACCCAATAACATTGCCCGACCCAGGAATCGAACCCGGGACCTCCTGCGATCCCACGCGCACATTTATGCCGCGAGACCAACGAGGCAGTCGTATAGGGTTTGATGTCGAGTTTTCCATCTCTACGCAAACATGGTATTTACATCGTGTTATCCCTTAGTCGCCTCTTACGACACCCACGGGAAGATAGGGGGTGGTGACACTTGTATTCTATGCCGTCAACCACACGGCAAAAATTACGAACAATTTAATTATAAATCTGGGTTACTATTATGCACAGTGAAATTAAGTCTACATTATTTTTATATCATTTATACATATTATAAAAATTAAGTTCACTGTTCTTCCTGTCTGTATACCTACGCAATAAATTCAAAAACACCCAAACGATTTTTGGTACGGTTTTTACCAGTATGTAGAGTGATTCCTGAATAAGGTTTTGCGGACGAAGTCCATTTAGGTATATGTAGGTAAGTATAATTATTATGCACAGTGAAATGTCTGCCTAGATTATTTTATATCAGAATTATTTTATAATATCCGCTTCTATTCCAAGCCACTTGCAAAATACCTTTCGTGTTGGTTAATTTACAAACGGCTTGCAGCTCACGGGTGGCAAAGCAATATATTATGTGTAGATGACATTTTAAATAAAACAATTCCTGCACGACTAAGTCCGCATTTTTATAAAATGTAGCCTGTGTTATTCGCGAATTAAATTATATTTTACAGCTGTAAGAATTAAAGTTTAATAAATGTAGTGTAATCTGATACTATCTGACATGTATTTATTTCAGTCTATTTTAAATGAAAGCCTAATAAGGTATAATATGTAGAACAAAATATGTCTCCGTGTGATGACGGATTAAGAATTCGGAATGTCACCACCCCATATCATCCTATCGGTATCGTAAGAGCCGACAGAGGGAGCATATTATGCAGAGAGTAGCTCTGTAAGAGAAGGAAAACTTGATACAAACCCTATACCAACCCGTTAGGCCAGCGTGATATAGTAGGCCAATTCCTCCTTTCAAAGGAGAGGTCGTCGTTAAAGGCTGATGATGATGATGATGATGTAGAACAAAGAATAATATACAATGATTTCTGAGTCTAGCGGTTAAGCTAAGCCGGTGGTCGCAGGTTCGATCCTACGACAAATCTGTGTGTAATTAACTGTCCCACAGCTTTGGACTTATTTTTCGCTGTATGTTTTTGTACCATTGTCTACTACTCTGGCACTCTGCTCCAACATAAATGAGCGAAGCGAAATCAGCTAAAATACGTGATTTTATTAGTTTAGCTACAGCTGCACGACATTGAACTTCAAAACAGACATTATATTTATTTTTAGAAATGTGTTCATATTTCACAAATCAATTAGCATCAAAAATCCATTTGTATTTTAAATGAAGCATTAATACTGATGAATTGATACATTTATTTACAATTTAGGCCTACAGTTGACGTCTCGTGTCAGATTCCCGCCCGGCGCCGGCGGTGTCAAATTGACAGCTCAACTTTTTTTACTGGCTGCCTTTAGACACAACTCTATTCAGCCAAGTTTTATTTTTATTTGGTGACAAAACATTTTAGAGGTTCGTATGTTGATTTGGGATTTATTTTGTGTCGTGTTATCTTTCTGTCTCGTCATTAAGAGCACGGTTTGGGATATTTGATTAAAAGGATTGTAATTTGTAACTTCAGACAAATAAAGCTTCTTTATTTATAACAAAAGTTGAATTTAACAACATTTATATTATTCTCTTTGAATAATTAAATAGTGATGCGATACATCACACATTGTGTTTGTGCTTTGATTTTGTTTTAATCAGATGACACTACAAAACTTTGTTCAGTCCACATTCGTGAGAACACTAACACTTAACACATATGCAACATCAATATTACATACATACATACATAGACTCACGCCTGTTTCCCCGAAGGGGTAGGCAGAGGCATATTAAACGCCCACTTTTTGCCAGTATTTTGATCCCACGTAATAGGTGGCGAGCCTATTGCCGCTTATCGGGATATTTTGTTTGCCAGAGCCTCGTCCGTTGATCGGCAGGTGCACCACTTGCAGATAATAAAAGTAATATAATAATAATCAATATTACAAAAACAAGTATTTTAAAGTAGTTATTTATATTTAGCTTTAGGATCTGTTTTTAGGTAACTCATGTTGTGATATGTTTTATGCATTTTCCGTCTATCCGCTAGTACAACTAGGTATTGATTAATTCACAGCTGGACATAGGCGTTCCCCAAGGCTATCCACAAATGCCTTTCTTGAGCAGCTTGCAGCCATTTGCATCCCGCGATCTTAACAAAATCGTGAGAGGCTTACCTACCTATTCTGTTAGTCATAATTATATCTATAATAAGCTAGGATGTTAGGACGCGATGTACTCGCGTTACTCATTTGACCTCTCATATTAAAACAATGGATCAAATACGAAGTTATGACATACAATATACATATTACTAATTAGGCCTCCGCTGAAATTGAATTGACTCCCACACAATACACAACATATTAAGCTATAATGCCGCACACTAATTTTATTAACCGCTAAAATACGAACTCCGCTACCCAACCCTCTATCTGTCATTTCACCCTACAAACCTCACCGTACTACCCAAATAGGTAATAATCACAAAAAAAGAAATTAAAAACACAGACTGAGTGGTAGCAATCAGCAGTGTTACAAAAAAAGTACAATAAAAAAATATACGAAGCCATCTATGGTCGCGGCTCGATGTGTTTGTAATTAGCGCCGGGGGCGTATATATGATTAATTTGTAGTTTTGTCCGTACGTTTGACACGCGAATTTGTACCGGACAGACGTGACGAGAATGGCAATGAATATTAAAAAGTGTACAATATTGTCTGTGGTTAGGGGCTCTCGTGATATCTGTTTCAATTCCTTTAAAATGTAAATATGTGTAATTATTTGTACGTGATTGGAAAATTAATTGAACGTGTTCTATTTCCTTAATTTGTAGCCTTTCATTTGAGTCGTTTGTAATTATCAACAACCACTTTACTTTCTTTACATATTTGTTAAATTTTAATGGCAATACATATACATACAGGTATATACCTGTCGTATTAATATACCTACCTGATAAAGCAATAGGTATATAGAATTAATTTATAGTCACTTATTTTAGAAACTGTTGCTTTATTCTGTAAGCTCTGATCGATGTATTAGTGTAAACAGTTGTTGGTTGACCTAATAATAATAATAAAAAAAAAAGAAAAATCTATCTATTTTCAATTTCTACTTGTTGACATTCCAATTATTTATAGGCTGTTTCGTTCTAAGCTTAGGGCCTGTGCAAACCAGGTTTTTTAAACGGGACGGAATATATTTCCGTCCCGTTTAAAAAACGTGGTTTGCTGATGCATGATAAATCTGTTTTTGCATAATAATTATCATAATAAAATGCATAAATCTATCAATACTGGTTGTTTGCGCAAATATCATAGAATGTTAAATATATATTAGAGTAAACTTATGTTTTTTTATAATCATCATCATCATCAGCCTTTAACAGTCCACTGCAGGACTAGGCTTCTCCTTTGAAAGGAGGAATTGGCCTACTATACCACGCTGGCCAAACGGGTTTTATACCTAATACTTTACTTATATCGTTTATGAATTATGAAGCTTTGTCATTCTTATAATATAGCTGTTTCTGGGTGTAGAATATTTATTACACAATACAAATAAAAATAATATATCCAATTTATGACTGCACGGTTGGCGTAGTGGTTTAAGCGGCTGCCTCGCCACTTGACACTGCGCCGAGTGTTGTGGGTTCGATTCCCACACGATACAACACGTTGTGTGATTCACAAATTGTTGTTTCGGGTCTGGGTGTTCATTGTGTCCGTTAGTTGTATGTTTGTAAAGTCCCCCGCGACACAGGATTTAGTCCTAATGCGGGAGTTGCCTTTTATAGAAAAAAAAAAAGGTTTTTTAGGCAGCGATAGCCTATTGAAGGAATAAGAAGGCAAGGGTATCAGGTTCAAAATCGCGGCGGACTTTTCGAAGAGTGCGTATTGAATTGTTAATTATCGTTTGCCCGTAGGTACCTAGGAGAACACTTTCAGCCCTCGGTGCCGGCCTGAAGATCATTGAAAGTCGATTTTCTGATTTTTGTAAACATTGTTGTAGTTGTTTAATTTTATATAATTACTAGATGACGCCAGCAGCTACGCCTGCATTTTTTTAATGTACCCGTTTTGGCAGATCCCGTGGGAATTTCGGCAAATCCCTTCTTAGTGCACCCCTACGGTCCCAAGGAACATACATGCCAAATTTCAGCTTCCTGCGCCCAATAGTTTCGGCTGTAGCGTGTCTGTCAGTCAGTCAGTAACGCAAGGATTTTATATATTAAGATATTCATGTTTCATTCTACTAACCTTTATTTAAAATTGGTTCTGTGGCTGAACTGTAGGTCACAATACCTTGTTCATTTACAACATTCGTATATTTTATTTGGAAAACAAACAGTTACTTACTAATTGAGTACCTACATATTTTTATACCTATTAACCATTTACACGTTTTCACAGTTATATATTTAGGTCTTGATCAGTCAGGCGTTCTAAATTACACAGTGGATATAAATAAAAACACAAAAAGGGTATAAAGATAAAACACGAACACAACACTAAGGCAATAAAAATATTAAAACAAAATCAAAGTCAAAATCAAAGAACCGATTCGAACCACTGGTCGGCAAGAGCACGTCTATAAGTAGGTGGAGGTACTTGCATTAAATAGGTCCAAACTGTCTAGGTGTGCTAAATTGAATAACTGTGTAAGCACCTTTAAGATAATTAACCGACTTCAAGAATGACGACATTTTCAATTCTACAGCAAGAATTCAGCAATTTTCGTTTTGATGGTTTTTCTTCACCGCTTAGCAGGCGATAACTGACAATTTACAACTTTACTGCATATTAACGATAATTTTACCACAGACAAACCCTTAATTCCTTAGATCATAACCATAGCCAAGTCCCCTCATACATTAAAACTGTCAAATGTTGTTTTACAAATACAAGCGTGTTGTTACAAGATGAGTTGAGGGCTATTTAGGTTATCGGGGTGAAAGGCTAAGGTTGTCGCTGTTGTTACTAACAACACTCGGTGGAAATGGGGAAACACCCCGCAAAGTTAGGGATGGTGTAAGGGAAAAGAGATAGCGATAGTGATAGCAGAGAACAGCACAGTAAGAGAAGGAAAACTTGATAAAAACCCTAGGTATACCAACCCGTTTGGCCAGCGTGGTATAGTAGGCCAATTCCTCCTTTCAAAGGAGAGGGCTAGTCCAGCAGTGGACTGTTAAATGCTGGTGATGATACCACACAGGACGGGTTGGTATCGGGTTTAACGTCGAGTTTGCCGTCTCTTCGGCAATAAACTATTTGCCTTGTCTATTTTACTCAGTCGCCTCTTACAACCCACGGAATAATATGGAATAGTGACATTTTGTAACAGCACAGTATTTTTCTGACACAGCTCCTAAATCAACAAGAAAAAAGAAAAGAATAGCAATGGTTTAATGTCAACGTACTTATTGATTATGAAGTGTTTGAATTATTGGCTATTATTAACACATTAATCGTAAGGTCCATTTCTTGTCACATATACCATAATCGATCTCAATTAGTCGATTGTTTAAGAGTGCCAACTATACAATGTAACCTACAGATAAAAAGCACCTGTGTCGATAGCAGCTGTATGCGAATAATATGATACTATTTATAGAATAGCCGCGATAGCCTAGTGCTGAGACTGGCAGATTATTACGCAGAGCAGCGGGTTCAAATCCACGACGCACACGTTTGTAAGTTGCAGTTGACGTTAAACGTTAAAGTGTGGTGACAGATTAAGCAAACGGAATGTCACCACCCCATATCATCCCATGGGTGTCGTAAGAGCCGACAGAGGGAGCATATTATGCAGAGAACAGCACTGTAAGAGAAGGAGAACTTGATACAAACCCTATACCAACCCGTTTGGCCAGCGTGGTATAGTAGGCCAATTCCTCCTTTCAAAGGAGAAGTCTAGTCCAGCAGTAGACTGTTAAAGGCTGATGATGATGATGATGATGAAACGTTAAAGAACATAACATATAATGAGGAAACCTGCATGCTTGAGAGTTCTACATAATGTTCTACAAAGAAGGAAAGACTGCCAACCCGCACTTCAACCGCCAGCTTGGTGGACTGTGGACCTAACCATTCTCGTAATAAAACGATGGTCGAGCCCAGAAGTTGGAGCGGGCATTGATCCTGCGACCTTCGACGTGGCAGGTTACACTACCGCTACGACACCGGGTCGTCATCACTAATAGTAGATTAGTAGCCAAGGGCTGTAAGGCATCAATTGCAGCCCGAGATATTTAGGCGCACGAGCGCAGCGAGGGCGCCTATAGTTCGAGGGTGCAATTGGTGCTTACACCCGAGGTAAGTATTCTGCTTTACATCTCGATTGTGAGGTAAGTAAAAAAATAACCGGCATTACAAGAAAAAAAAAATTTTGAAATTTATATTGAAATGAGTTGACACATGAGTTCTTCATCACTTGAAGAATTCATGTTTTTTCCTAATTAGCACGTAATTATAAAAAAATCCCAAAAACAAACAATATTTAAAGTAAAAGTTTTCTATTCCCGCCTTTTTTCATTAAAAAGAATCAAGTAAAGAACTTTTTTTTTTTTCTAGAACTAAATTGAACTTCGCCGTTATTTAAAATTGATGACTATTACTAGTCGACCAAGCCAACTAGACGAATGTCAACGTGACAAAATTCAACATAATTCTACAATTATAATCCAGAAATTATTTATCGTAACGTGCGAACGCGGCGTGTGAACGTACAATGCGCCTGCAATCGGCACTAGGAATTTCTGGATTATAATTATTGAATTATGTTGAATTTTGTCACGTTGACATTCGTCTAGTTGGCTTGGTCGACTAGTATAATCATACGAAGATAAGGCTGAATACTCTGAATAGCAAAGCGACCTCTTTGGTCATTGGGCTGAATGCATGATGTCTATTGCCAGTATGATGGTTAGATGTACTACTCGACCAAGCCAACTAGACGAATGTCAACGTGACAAAATTCAACATAATTCAATAATTATAATCCAGAAATTCCTAGTACCGATTGCAGGCGCATTGTACGTTCACACGCCGCGTTCGCACGTTACCATAAATAATTTCTGGATTATAATTGTTGAATTATGTTGAATTTTGTCACGTTGACATTCGTCTAGTTGGCTTGGTCGACTAGTACGCGAACTATTTGAAAGAAAGAAGTGTTTTTTTTTAATTACTTACCGCCCTAGGGCTTTTCTAGCTACATTATTTCCCTAGAGCGGTGATTAGTCACCTACAAGCCCCATTTTGAGGTTATAAGAGCCTACTTACCGAGCATGAGAGATGTAAAGAACAGTTACAATATGGGACTTTATCCCAATTTTGCTTAATCTCAGTGGAACTAATACTGGTACACTGATATTTAATTTAGCTTATAAATATGAAACAGATTTATTCGTAACCCACTTATATAGGTACATATGTTTATTATTATATAAGCATGTGCTTGTATAAATACCTGTTTTAATTCAGAAATCGCTACTAGTTTCTAACTTGCATCTTCCGCAGGGGTCCGTTTTCAATTAACGACTATTTGTGAAGAAGGGCACACTGCACTGTGTCGAGACGTTTAGCGGCACAACTCTCCAGGGAGCAAGGACCGCTCTGCTTATTCGATTTAGCTTTATGGGTGTGATGATATAGGTGCGAAGTACCTACGAGTATTACGGTAAAGTAAGTTCGATTATGAGGGAGCGGTCGTTGAATGACTTAATTGTATTGTGGTGTACGTTGTACAATGTACACTGTTGGAACGAATTCATTTTCTGACGACTTGCGTTACTTACTGACTGACAGACACGCTACAGCCGAAACTATTGGGCGCAGGAAGTTGAAATTTGGCATGTATGTTCCTTGGGGAGCACTTGGGTGCACTAAGAAGGGATTTCCCGAAATTCCCACGGGATCGGCCAAAACGGGTAAATTAAAAAAATGCAGACGTAGCTGCTGGCGTCCTCTAGTTATTAGTAATTTTACATATAAACACTACGGATTAGACGCGTGATCGCTACTACGGGCTTTATCAGAAGGATCAAGGTCATCAGAGGGCGATGGAGAGAGCTTTGCTCAGGGTTTTACTGCGTGATCGAAACAGAAATGAAGACTTCCGCAGGAGAATAGATCCGCGGGTGCCAAAATACCACCAAACTAAGCTTATTATATGAACTAATTTTATGTTTACTAAACTTAAAAACCAACAACTTAGTCAACCCGAACTAGGCTAGCGTGGTGGACTATGGCCTTACCCTTCTCATAGTTAGAAGAGACCCGTGCCCAGCAGTGGGACAGTATAAAGGGCTGATGATGAAACTTAACGTAGCGGGGGGCTTAAGATCGGTCTATGTGATGAGCCTTGAGAGAGGTCTATGGCCAGATATGATGGTGATGATACAAACCTGCACGTATTGCTTCTTATTGCTGAACTTCGTTCGGTAAACGGCAAGTATCACGACCAACTTTATCTTCTTTATCACTGTAATTCTACAATGTATTTATAAAACTAAGCACATTTGCGGACTCAAAATTAATCACACAAGTGTATCTGGCCCTATGACAATCTATAATCCAATATTGCATAACTTCTTGCATAACTTTCTGAAAACAATCTTACTACCTCTTGAGCGAACACAAACAACGATCTTAAAAGTAGCAAACTCTCGCCCCTTTCTTTTTTCCACAACCCTGTTATATAATGCCTGTCATGTGCTAACTGTTCGCCAACTCTTCATCATGCACATAGTTTTAAAACAACATGCTATGCTACCCTATGATACACAATACTAACAAGAGGCGGAAAGATTTAGTCTGCATCTCACATCCGACCTCAAAATTTACTTTTACAAATAGATTTTACACATTTATAGGTCCATTTTTATATAACAAATGAAATAGAGTCATAAGTTTATATACCTTAAACTATTATAACTGTAAAAAAGCACTCTGTAATTATTTACAAGATATGTCATATGAGCAGACAGAAGAGTTACTTTCAATATTAAAATAGAAATAAGAACATATATTTATTCCTTTACAATTATCCAATGATTATTTAAATGATTAACAATATAAGTAATTAAATGAAGACTTAAAAGAATAAAAAAAAACTAATTAATATAAATGAAAAAGATGATGATATGAAATAAGAACATAATTTTGTACATCTATTTGTATTTTAGCTTTAGTTATTTTAATGCAGTTTTACCATATATACCTAAGGTAATTTCATTTAATCGCCTGAAGTACAGGTTTTCAACCTAGTACAGGCAAACCTGTTTTTAACTTATAAGATCTGAATTGTAAATGTATTTGCACTTATTGGAAATAAAACAATTTATTTATTTATTTATTTAATGTATGCACATCGCAGTTATTTTGTTGTAGTACCGGCACGAGCCTCTTTCCACTACGAGAAGGCTATAAGTTCATTATAACGAATTGTCGTAGGCAATAAAATCGAGAAATACATCGACTACCTAAAACTTGCATCAGACGTAAACTTAGAATTAAAAAAGACATACTTAACGTAAATTCACGCCTTTATCCCCGAAGGGATAGGCAGAGGTGTATAACACACCCACACTTTACCAGTTATGTTTCGGTCCCAATGTAATAAGGGGCGAGCCTATTGACATCTACTAGGCACATTATTAAGCGTAATTAAAGTGAAACGAAAAATACTCCGCCAACCTAATATCAGTCTCAAAGATGTAGGTTGCGGCATTTGTGTCTTTATCTTGACGATAGCTAGCCTGAGGGTGGACACTTGGACAGCAATCACGTAGTATTTAGCTCAGCACTTTGTTGACAATATTGCTCAGAATTTGAAATTAAACAATGTGCAAGGCAATACATACATACATACATAGACTTACGCCTGTTTTCCGGTAGGGTAGGCAGAGACTACGGAACGCCATATGCAACGATCCTGACATATCTTTCTTGCTTCATTCACTCCCATCAAATTCCTCATGCATGCTCTTCTGTTCAGGGTACTTCTAACCTTTCTTGTTTTAAGGATGTCTCCAATCTGGTCAGAGAACGTTCGTCTAGGTCTTCCCCTTCGTCCTGTACTATTCACATTGCCTTATATATCTGCTTGGTCAGCCTTTCGTCATCCATCAATTCGGTGACTAATGTAGTAGTATTAAGATTAACTAGGTCCAGCCAGCACTGTCTACCATTATAGATAGTTGTTATAAATTCATTGTCATAGGCAAATCATTAAAAGTAAGAAAACATTTACATCAAACCTTCATTCCTGGAAACAAACTTAAGTTAAAAAATAAACTGAAACGCAAAATACTCCGCAAATTCAATAACCGTCCCAAAGATAGGTTGTCGTTTGTATCTGTATCTTCACGACTAGCGCGAGGGTGGACAGCAATCACGAAGATTGAGTTTGTGCGAGCCCTTGAAATCACTTTAGCGTAATGCGATGGGGCAGGGCGCGTTCCGTCAATACAAATTGCGTTTTGAAGGTCAGTTTTTGGTAAATCGATGTTGCATTTGAAGTCCACAAATTGTGCAAATGTTTTATGGTGTACAATAAAGTATATTCTCTCTCTCTCTTCACTTTGTGTAGATAGAGCGATCCAATGCAGAAGTCTTGGATTCAACTAGAATAACGCTGGGACGATGACGATGACAATGAATTCAGATTTACATAGAAGCGCAGTTCTTAAGGATTTCGTGTGCCGATTCCAAGTGGGGACTGTCTCCAGTTTAGTCCGTAGTTGACGCCGTTGGTGGCGCTGGCGTCGTTCTTCGTCTCTCTTGCTCTCGTAGTTAAGATACACAGGATGAACGTTCGTCTCTTGCACTCGTAGAGACAGCTGTCACAGCGCGACTGCCACGCCGCCAAGTTTGTCTTCGTGAGCGTTATAATAATTGCATCTTAGACTTCTTCGCCTTGGAATACGATATACACTTAGCAGTCTAACCAGATTAATAATAATATTCTAGCACATACACACATCACCATCTAGTCCCAAACTAAGCAGAGCTTGTACTATGGGTACTAGACAATGGGTAAACATACATATATACTTTTTTTGTAAATACATACATATTATACATAGAAACAACCAGACCAAGACAAACATCCATGCTCATGCACACAAATGTTTGTCTTGAACGGGAATCGAACCCGCGATCTTCAGCGAAGCAGACGCTTACACTCCCGCTTCGCCAACCGGTCGTCACGGTCAGAGATCTTTTTTGATTTTAAGCAGAACGCAGAGCGCCACCCCTGGTAAGCGGTTTCGACTACTCTAGAGTCTGTATATTTAGATGTCCTGATTTCCTATAACGACTGTTAAGGATTTGCGTGGCGGCTTAACCTCCTCTCCAAGACAAGGGTCAAGCGGTAATTAGCAATTAAATACGCTCATAACTTCCAAAAGTTGTGGTGCGCGCTGTAGATTTAAGCCCCGTACCCTCTGCATGGCAGCTGTTGGTATGTCCACTAAGCTATCACTGCCTCACACTATAGGTACATACAAACGTACATAGACTCACGCCTGTTTCCCGGAGGGGTAGGCAGAGACTACGGAACGCCATTTGCAACGATCCTGACATATCTCTCTTGCTTCATTCACTGCCATCAAATTCCTCATGCATGCTCTTCTGTTTAGGGTGCTTTTAACCTTTCCTGTTTTAAGGATGTCTCCAATCTGGTCAGAGAAAGTCCGTCTAGGTCTTCCCCTTCCTGTCCTGTCCCATTCACACTTGCCTTATATATCTGCTTGATCAGCCTTTCGTCATCCATCCTCTCCATGTGCAATAAGCATACCTTTCTCGATGCTTGTCACTACATCTTCTTTTACCCCACAACACTCTCTTATCTCACAATTCTTTACTCTGTCATTCAAAGAAACGCCACACATACTTCTCAGTGCTCTCATTTCTACAGCATTTATTCTACTTTCAAGCATTTCAAGTCTCTTCTGATATACCCAACTTTCACTACCGTACATAAGTGTAAGTACTAACACCCCTCTGTGCACAGCTAATCACGCCTTTTTGGACACGTTTTGGCTGTTCATAACCGCCTTACTATAAAAAAACTGGTACCTTTCTTTATACTAATATTTATTATTCAAATTGGGTACAGCCATTTGAAGTAAAACGGCATATCAGAGACGCTTTTGCATTTATTTTTAATATTAGTATAGAGAATTATAAAGCTTATCAAGCCTACTTAATAGAAATTTCCATCACAAACTACGATGGGTAGGTACTGCCCACCTTTTTTTACCCCAATATCAGTAAGCCTTCATTTATATTTAAATTACTGTTTTTCAAACATTACATATCAAACTCAAACACATATAAAAAACGTACACGGCCTTATTAATATCAAAAATCACTAATCATGCTGCCTACACCAATTCTCGATACGACTTACTTAATTGATTATTCAAACCATTCTAATATCAGGTTTATCATCTAGAAAACAAGACTGAAACTCGAATGCGTACTCCAACAAGCAAGGTAAGTTTGAACGCCATGATTGCTGTTCAATTTCGGACTGTATTGTATAGTAGTAAGGTGTAGAATTGGATGGGTGTATGTTTGGTCCCAGTGCCCTAGTGCCGCTGGCGTTTGGTCCCGCGTTCAGGATATTGCGAGTCTCGATGCGACATAATGTGTTAATACGCCATTCTCATTAGACGGCGGATATTTGTGTCTGATAGTCAGCTGAATAGTTTCGTGTTGTGGGTGAACGGGTGACGAAAAGTCGTGGTCATGTTGTCATATCATATACTACTTATTAGAAAACGCGCCAGTTAGTAAGCATGTTTATTTTGTTTTTATAGTAATTAGGCGGGTCCACACAGACCGAGCAGCCTTGCGAGGCATTTGCCGCGCGAGGAAACGGTCCCCGAACGAGCGCGGCCATAGAATAAAGCTGCGTTCACATTTATCTGACGAGATCTCTCGTGACGGTCTCTGTCGTAATTACTTACCGTTCACATTTGTCTGTCGCCGTCTGTCGCGATCTGACGCAGTTTTGAATCAGTTCTGTCTTGACTCTCGTGGAGTTCACGCTTTCGCAATGTTTTTGATGAATTATCCGATTCAGATTAAGTAGATATCCAATTATATCCATAAATCATTTACATAGGATTATATTATTTTGCATTCAATTAGCTCGTCTATATCGTATAAGAATTATATTATAAAAAGAAGTCAATTAGTTCCTCGTCCATAGCGCAATTGTATACGCGCGTCTGGCGCTTTACGACATACAGTACACATTTGTCTGACGTGTCGTGTCGCGCGCTGTACCGGCCCCACACCCCACCCTTCCTGTCACAGACCGGGATATCAAATTCAAATTCAAATTCAAATCATTTATTTGTTCATAGGTTCATTATAATAAACACTTAAACAAAGTCATACTTTTTTTTAAAATTAAGCTAGATGAGGCCGGTGTTTCCCAACTGACTGCCCTGAGAAGAAACATCCGAAACAAACTCAGAGGTCATAGTCTCTTTTAAAGTCCAGATAATTATTAAAAAAAAATAAAAATAATAATAAGTATACAACATAAAGTATAAATATGTGAGTACAATGTGAGACGACTATACGAGTGAGAGACTAAAAAATAGTTATATTTTGATAGAATTGCAGCAGCAGTTCAGAGCCGACCAGTCCCGGCAGACGGCACCCGTTCACGAGTATGACGTGAGACTCAGCCATAGCTTAGCTCAACCATTTTTTAGGGAACCAAACCACCCGACCCACAACGCCACCGTAAGCAAGACTTTTTAGTGAGCATGACGACCCAGAACTGCATGACAATCATCACGTCAATTAGAAAAAAAGAGAAAGCGACTACATGGTGCTCACATATTGACAATTTTAAGTTATCTATAGGAATATCATCATGATCTATAATGGTATTACAATAATAATAATTTTACAGTCAATAGCATAATCTAAATTAACAAATGAATGAATAATAGCATAATAACAATAAAACATCCATAATAATGGCATTATGACTCAAAAGCATAAATACAGCAGGGTAAAAAAAGAGAATTACAATTGTCAGTAAAAATAATATTAAATTTGGATGTCATGTATAAAAACAAATTCAGTATGATAGCAAGATTAACATACAGTCATATAAAAGTACTTAATCAAATGTCAAATTTAATCATGAAAAATTAAAAAAGTCATCTATATAATTATATGTACTGGATGTATAATGTCCAGAGTCAAAATAATCAATATATAAATAATTTATGTATATGATAATAAGACTAACATACGGTCATATAAAAGTAATGAAATGTCAAATTTAATAATAAAAACAATAAATACTATATAATAATATGTACTGGATGTATAATGTCCAGAGTCAAAATAATTAATCTATAAATAATTTAAGTATGTCCAGTGTATACATTGAGCTGGTCAATCCCATGCGTTTTTATCATTCATATAATCTAGAATTGTATAGTATCCATGTCTATATAATTTTGCTTTAACAACGCTTTTGAACGTATTATATGGTAGATTATACCAATAGGTAGTAGAAGCGTATACTTTGCCCCACGAACGAATTGCTGATTCTGTGAAGACGAGTGGCATGCACAGTAAGATTGTGTTTGTTCCTGGTATTCACAGAATGTATGTCAGATTTCTTTTTAAAATAACTAATATTTCTATAAACATACTTTAAGTTTTCAAAAATATATTGAGATGCTACAGTCAGAATATTTATTTCCTTGAATTTTTCTCTGAGGGACACTTTGGGACCGAGATTGTAAATAGCACGAATGGCTCTTTTCTGTAAGATAAAGATGGTGTTGATGTCTGCAGCTGTCCCCCACAGAAGAATTCCGTAAGACATAATGCTATGGAAGTAACTAAAATAAACTATCCTAGCCGTATCTACATCAGTAAAATGTCTTATTTTTTTAACTGCATATGCTGCTGAACTGAGCTTGCCCGATAGCTTTTCAATGTGTGGGCTCCATTGAAGTTTCGAATCTATGGTAATACCTAAAAACACTGTTGTATCAACAAGATCCAATTCTGCGTTATTCAGTTGGACGTCGGTCCTAACGTGTCCGACATTAGGTGTTGAAAACTTTAGACATTTAGTTTTTTTCTCGTTAAGGAGAAGATTATTTGCGTTGAATCAGCGTACAACTTTTGCAAGTGCAATATTGACTTCGTGAAAATCTAATAATTTCCTTTTAATTTTAAATATTAAAGAAGTGTCATCAGCAAATAGTACAACATCATGGTTATGGCCTATAAAGTAGGGTAAGTCGTTAATGTAAATAAGAAATAGAAAAGGACCCAGAATTGAACCTTGCGGGACGCCCATGGTTAATGCAGATCCAGGTGATCTCTCACCATTGACGTCTACTCTCTGGACTCTATCACTTAAGTACGATTTCAAAAGATCAAGAGCCTTGCCCTTAATTCCGTAATGATGTAATTTCCCGATCAGGATCTTATGATGAACACAGTCAAATGCCTTGGATAGGTCGCAAAAAATACCTAAAGCGTCATGCGAATCCTCCCAAGCCTCAAAAATGCTTTTTATTAATTCTACCGCAGCATCGATAGTAGAGCGACCTTTTGTGAAACCAAATTGCTTGTTATGCAAAATATTGTATTTATTAAAGTGTGCCAACATTTGCTTTAAAATTAACTTTTCGAATATTTTACTCATTGTAGGTAGTACTGAAATAGGCCGAAAGTTTGTTGGATCTAAAGTACTGCCAGATTTGAATAGCGGTATCACTTTACTATGCTTCATTAGATCAGGAAATTCACCATTTGCAACGCAATAATTAAACACCTCTGTTAAGTGGGGTGCAATAACAGTAATAACTGACGAGATGGTCTTGACAGAAAGTCCCCAAAGATCCATGGTATTTTTAAGATTTAATGTTTTAAAAACGGATATAATATCTCTTTCATTAACAAAAGTGAATTCAAAAGGTGCGCCACATTTAGGTTCAGGTACACAGTGTTTTATAATATTTTCAGCATCAGCGGGAGATGACTGTAGAGCTTTTGTTGTTATTTTAGGAATATTAGTAAAAAAATGTTCGAACTCCTCTGCCACCTTCAGATCAGTTTTAATATCGACATCATTTATTTTTAAATGGAACTCACGACTACGTACTGTGACTCTTCTAGTTTCACTATTAATTATATTCCAAGTTGTTTTAATTTTATTATTAGACGTTTTTATTTTATTTTTTAAGAAGTTTGATTTAGCTGTGGAACATGCTCGTTTGAAAATTTTTGAATAACTTCTAACATAGTTTATGAACACTTCACTATTATTAAAGGTTCTTTCATTGTATAATTGAAATAATTTTAATCTACTCTTGTAAATCCCAGGTGTTGCCCATTCACTAAATGTGAAGCAGTCACTGACTGATACTGTCTCGGGTGTAAATATTTTATTAAATTCAGCATTGATCAAATTATGTAGTGAACTATATAACTGGTTAGGATATTTGTGAAATGACAACTCTGGTAATTTACACTCCAATCTACTTTTAAAATGCTTTAGACGGCTTGCATTGACTGGAACAAATTTAATATTTATTTTATTAATGTTATTTTTTCTGTGAAACTTTACCAACTGCCCACAGTGGTCAGAGCTTAGCTCATTAATAATTTTATTTAGCTTTGGTATCTGGTTACAAAAAATATTATCAATGCAAGTAGCACTCAAGTTAGTTATTCTTGTAGGTTCCATAAAAATATGGTACAAATTAAACGATTTAAATAGTGTTATTAACTTATTGGTGGAACATGATTTTTCTAGTACATTAATGTTAATTATTTTCAATTTCGTCGTTCGTTTTGTAATTTTAATTATCGTCTGCCGCGACAAGACAGACGCCGTCACTACATATCACGTCAGATAAATGTGAACGCAGCCTAAAGCGCAGCAGCCTCGGCAACATCTGTTTATAAATATCCGTAGTAAAAACGAAATTGTAGTTGTCATAAAGTTTGAATTCAGAACATGAAAATATAGTTGAAAATCTATGATACTATTCGGTTTATTTACTCATGTGATATTATTGTGCATGTATTTTGCCACTTGTGAATTAGAGTGACATAGTACATTTACCATCTATCGGTTTTACGTATCAATGTGAGATCGTTGGTCTCTCTCTCTCTCTTATTTTTAAATTTTGTTCATAAATACATAGAGTAATTGGCAATGGTCATACTGCAATAGGGTTGTGGCATGTGTTTTCACTACTCGGCTGCCTGACTGACGCCAACCCTCCTTAAGCTTTGGTTTCCTAGGAAAGCGGTGCCGTCATATAGCGCCCATAATATTACGGACGCAAAAAGGCGGCCGTCTTTACGATAACGACGCGTGGAACTTTCCACGGCCGTTTTAACACACCGTCAGTCATCTTTTTAAAAAACGAAAAGTATCCAAGATAGAAAATCGATGACCTTGATTTAGCTTTAGTAATTTACTTGGAGGATGAAATATCATCAGAAGAGGAAAATAGTCGTATGGCGGCAGACGATTTATTCAAATCTCGTGGTACTGAAGGTGCATTTGAGATTTTAGTAAGTCGCCGTTTACTACTGAGCTTTGAATACAACTTTGTACTATATTTTGTACGTTGTTCCGGTAAAAAAAACACAAATACGTATTAAAAATACCTTTGTAGATCTAACATTAGCGATTACTATTTTATATTTTAAATATACTGTTAAGCTGTTATAATTAAATAAAGTATTTTTTTTTACAATTAATCTGAGTCCAATCTCTTAATTCGCGCTGTAGACCCCCTCCCCCCCTTTTCCGTCGCAGACCGGGATATTGACTGTCGCGACACGAGAGAAGCCGTCACGACAGATTACATCAGATAAATGTGAACGCGGCCTAGAGCGCGGCAGCCTCGGCACCGTAGGAAAAAACAAAATTGTAGTTGTCATAAAGTTTGAATTCAGAATGCATACAGTATCAAATTGTCGACTTGTGAATTACAGTGAAATAGTACATTTCATGGTTTTAAAACTTAGAACAAAGTTGAATAGAACCTCATTTATTTAGATAAAATGAGCGCTAGATGGCAGTAGAACTCACTTTTTTTACATAATCACTTATTCTCACGTTTAATTATTCTTATAATATTTATTTCAAAATTTTCTCCATCAAAATATCTGTAAAAAGCAATTTTTATTCTGAAAACAACATTTAAATATTAATGTTTCTTAATTTCCTGGACTCTGATTCCTGCACTCTTCGCCTAGGTACCCATCTTACTTGAGAAATTTTGCATTCCACTGGAATTTAGCAACATTCACAGCAATGTCCACAAGAAGATGTTGTGTTAGAAACTGTAATAAAATTTGTAAGTAACTAAAGCCACTTTTATAAGTCATCTAACTGATCTTAAGGTTATCGTTTTGTGTGTAAAGTTTCCTTAAAGTAATGGGCAGTCATTTTAAGGAATTAGTACCTTCAAAATAAACTGTCACTAGTCTAAACCATGGAATAGTGCTATCCCTTTGGGTTGCGGAGGTCAGACAGGCAGTCGCTCTGTGGAAAAACTCATATTCAGCCAAATCCGGTTAGAGGAGTAAGCGGACCCCAGGTTGAAAACTAGGAGGATGATGATGATGATAAAGCTATGAGAAAACCCATTTCTTAAAGACACTGAATGTATATACCCCCTGCAATGATTTTCACTATGCTACAGTATCAGGAAGATTGGTAATTGAAAAATGGGCAGACTGTTTAAAAAAGGCGAGAAAGTGATGACCTATTAGAAATAGGGTCCGAGAGCGTGCTCAGAAAGGTTTTTGTATTACCATCACTAATAACACTTAGCCGAATGATTCGAATCAGCTTCCCTTACACCCGACTTCACTGACAATATATTTGATCAATTTGAGAAAATAATGAAAATAATTTTTAAAGTAATTAGTGATGGGCAAGAAAATTTAGCAAAAGGAAACATACTATGCTTCTGCGAAGTGAAAATCCTTCATATCAAGGACTTTGCTTAATGCCAAAAGTAATATATCATGTGAATTCAAAGAAAATATCAAACATGAAAGTAAAATGTGCAACACAGGTTTTTATCCGAACTAGCCAGCGATTGTATCGCACAGCCTGCGTGTCAATGAGATGAATATGCTGCGCCGGATGAGTGGAGTCACGCAGAAGGGCTGCATTAGGAACTTACGCATCTTGAATAATAAAGTCTAAAAAATTTTGAAGAAATATGCACCAACTTATTTATTTTTACTTGGTGTAAAGTCATCAATAAAGTTTTAACTGGGTCCAGAATTGACTATGATGAAAAATCTCAGATACAACAAAAATGTTATGAATATTGTAAAAAACGTTTGAAAAATAAAGGGTGCTATTAAACCAATGTTTTATTTTTAATATAATTTTACAGTACGCAGTTACACACTTCAGTTCAGTAGCATGTACATCCATAAGCGAAAACCATGGTTTTCACTTAGGGATGTATATGTAATTGAACCACATAATAAAATAAATTTGTCTAATAATATCTAATAAAATACCTACTATAGTTAAAAAATGCTTGAAACGACCGCCAGGTAGCGCTAATAGCTTGAGTGACGTCTCTATCCTCCTATATACAAAGGTACTCTGTGGTACATTTGCCATCTATCGGTCTACGTATCAATGTGAGATCGTTGGTCTCTCCTCTCTCTTATTTTTAAATTTTGTTCATAAAAATATAGTACTTGGAAATGGTCATACTGCAATAGGGTTGTGGCATGTGTTTTTACTAGCCGGCTGCCTGACTGACCTACTTTGGGTACTAGACAATGGTAATAATGGGCCATAAGCCATAACATACATATTTACTTATACTTACTTTTTTTGTACTTACTTTTTTTCGTCGATTATTGTTATACCTAAAGGATGGAATATGAAGACATGGAAAAAAACATAGAATGAATTATAGGAAATGAATGTCTGTAGGCAAGGATACTGTAACCGAAGCACAGACTGAAGGATTATCATTGGTACAATAAATAGCGTCAAAGATGAGAATGTTATGATGAATGTATCCTCCGTCATTCAGTGACCAGTGGATAGGGTATGCGACTGCTGAGCGGAGGTCCCGGGTTCGATTCCCGGGTCGGGCAAAAGTGTTACTGGGTTTTCCCGAATTCTCAGAAGCAGCACGGAGTCTGCTGATGTGCCTGTTAACGGCAATAGGCTCATCCCCTATTACGTGGGACCTAAACATTTCATGGTGAAATGTGGATGTAATAATATTACAACTCTGCCTATCCTTACGCGGATACAGACGTGAGTCTATAAAAAAAATGTCCAACATACAAACACACTTGCGAATTTATATTATTAGTAGTGATTATTATGTTCGAGCGAGGCACGAAACAGCGTACGGACCGCGGCAAAACAAAAAACCAAACTCGATGGCTCAGCCGCTCGGTCGCTCGCCCGCGGCGGCATACGCGCATGCCTCGGCCGGGGCACGTCCACACAGAGCGCGCAGCCTCGCGCGCCAATTCCTCGCGAGGGCTGCATTAGGAACTTACGCATCTTGAATAATAAAGTCTAAAAAATTTTGAAGAAATATGCACCAACTTATTTATTTTTACTTGGTGTAAAGTCATCAATAAAGTTTTAACTGGGTCCAGAATTGACTATGATGAAAAATCTCAGATACAACAAAAATGTTATGAATATTGTAAAAAACGTTTGAAAAATAAAGGGTGCTATTAAACCAATGTTTTATTTTTAATATAATTTTACAGTACGCAGTTACACACTTCAGTTCAGTAGCATGTACATCCATAAGCGAAAACCATGGTTTTCACTTAGGGATGTATATGTAATTGAACCACATAATAAAATAAATTTGTCTAATAATATCTAATAAAATACCTACTATAGTTAAAAAATGCTTGAAACGACCGCCAGGTAGCGCTAATAGCTTGAGTGACGTCTCTATCCTCCTATATACAAAGGTACTCTGTGGTACATTTGCCATCTATCGGTCTACGTATCAATGTGAGATCGTTGGTCTCTCCTCTCTCTTATTTTTAAATTTTGTTCATAAATATAGTACTTGGAAATGGTCATACTGCAATAGGGTTGTGGCATGTGTTTTTACTAGCCGGCTGCCTGACTGACCTACTTTGGGTACTAGACAATGGTAATAATGGGCCATAAGCCATAACATACATATTTACTTATACTTACTTTTTTTGTACTTACTTTTTTTCGTCGATTATTGTTATACCTAAAGGATGGAATATGAAGACATGGAAAAAAACATAGAATGAATTATAGGAAATGAATGTCTGTAGGCAAGGATACTGTAACCGAAGCACAGACTGAAGGATTATCATTGGTACAATAAATAGCGTCAAAGATGAGAATGTTATGATGAATGTATCCTCCGTCATTCAGTGACCAGTGGATAGGGTATGCGACTGCTGAGCGGAGGTCCCGGGTTCGATTCCCGGGTCGGGCAAAAGTGTTACTGGGTTTTCCCGAATTCTCAGAAGCAGCACGGAGTCTGCTGATGTGCCTGTTAACGGCAATAGGCTCATCCCCTATTACGTGGGACCTAAACATTTCATGGTGAAATGTGGATGTAATAATATTACAACTCTGCCTATCCTTACGCGGATACAGACGTGAGTCTATAAAAAAAATGTCCAACATACAAACACACTTGCGAATTTATATTATTAGTAGTGATTATTATGTTCGAGCGAGGCACGAAACAGCGTACGGACCGCGGCAAAACAAAAAACCAAACTCGATGGCTCAGCCGCTCGGTCGCTCGCCCGCGGCGGCATACGCGCATGCCTCGGCCGGGGCACGTCCACACAGAGCGCGCAGCCTCGCGCGCCAATTCCTCGCGAGGCTGCGCGCTCTGTGTGGACGTGTCTAATTCGGTAGCTCGGGCGTACGGTAAGCTTGGCCGCGACAGCACATGCGTTTTCCTCGACCGAGCCACGTCCACACAGACCGAGCAGCCTCGCGAAGCATTTTCCTCGCGAGGCTGCTCGGTCTGTGTGGACCCGCCTATTGGCGGAAAACGAGACGAGACGGATCGCCTGATGGTAAGCAATTACCGCCGCTCATGGACACAAGCAACACCACAGGAGTCACAAGTGTGTCGTCGCCCCATGGGGTTGGGAAAAGGGATATGAGGAGGAATGGGATGAGGGAGAAGGAATAGGGGATGGGCCTCCGGCACTCTCACTCACCGAACGAAATGCAACAGTTTACGAGTAGGTACTGTTAATTTACGTCGATTTTCTGTGAGAGGTTAGTACTTCCCCGGTCGAGCCGGCCCATTCATGCTGGAATCAGCAAGGCTCTACTACCTGGAAATGGATGTTTATTAGGTAGAGTGTTTCTTTACCTACTCTTTCACGTAAAAACTACTGATCATATTTTGATGTAACTGTAGTAAGTATTGCTTACTAGTCTCCGCGTTCGGCGTGTACTGCGTGGTGGTTGGTTATTCGAATAAATGGTAGGCTGCTATTCTGGTGTATGAGCTATATTACTGCTGAGTTACATCGAAATCTGCTGGGTAGTTTTTGCCGTATATCACAGATTATAATCAAACACAATGATTGCACGAATAGAAGAGCGTCATTTTAGTGCTGCGTCGAATGCTGTGGGTACGATCCGCACATATGATATTCATGAATTAATGATTGGAGTCCTTTAAGACAATGACTTGTGACAACAATTTGTGAATCACTGAAGAGCGTACCTACATTCCTCACGTCTTTTCATAGACATTTTAAAGTCTACTATTTTTAAAACCAATACATAAATGCAACTTGGTATGTGTAAATAAAATACTGAGCTTTAGAGAATGAACTTATTGAGAAAGTGTGCAAAAAAGAAGAAGAAGAAGAATTTAGAAGTCTCTAAAACGAAATAGCAATATTATTAGACTGACATACGGTATGAGGATGCTAATATATTGTTTTTATAAATTAACATTTTCAAAATATTCTCAATACATTTCGTAAAGTTCAGTACCTATTTATAAGTTTCATTCAGTTTTATTTCTTCATTGGTTTTCGAAATAATGGGCATTGAAATTTGTATGAAAAGAGGTGAGGAATGTTTGGAAACTCTCACGCGATACACTAACTGTATAGTTTAGGGTAACTTAAAATAAAATAGTCTTTAGAAGAAGCAGGAAGAACACTTCTGCTACTCTACTATACTTACAAAGGCTACCTCTAATGTGTGGTCAGCATAAATATCCACCATGGTAAAGTTGACGTAAAACGTTCTTATCATGAAATTCATCATATAGGAGCGGTAATTATTTACACCATGTTATAATACACACACAGCGTAAATGGTACGTTCGCGCTATACGTACACGTAGATCATCGATAAAGACAGACATTGTTGATATCAAGTCCAATATGAACCCCTTATTGGGAGTACTGGGAGATGAAGGGTGGTGACAGACTTGCGGCGAATGTAGTGGTATAATTTAAGAAAATTAAAATCATGCAATCATCGTCATCCACATCATCTCGCCACTGAGCCCGATTGTCCGCTCTTGATGTTCAGGCAATGAGGCAATAAAGCTTTGAAAATTTGTAGGGCGTCCAACTCGTCGTTTTCCAGTTTGATTATAGAACATGAGTACTCCACTGCTGTGACAGATGTGGCTCAAGAAAAAACACTTCAAGTGAGTAAGAATTTGAAACTCTATTAAAATCCTTATCTGTGAAACGAAACATCTACGAACATTCTGTTACACATCCAATTACCTACATTATACCACGTCTGTGACCGCCCTAACTTATACTTTCGCACTTCAATCGTACAAAAACAAAGTTGATATATTGTCTGGTAAAACTTTATTGGGCCAATAATTCAGTGAATCGATGGCGTGTCTTTTGTTAATGCAATTATGTTCCATTATAAATGGTGCAGCAAAAACGATGATTGAAGCGTGAGTTCTGATGTAGCAGCCGTCGCGGTGAAACTGCAAATTAGCTATTAAGTATGTAAATTTGGATTTTGTGGATGTTAATACCGTCGTCAAAGAGACAGAGTGCAATATTTCGTGATTATCTTGCTAATTATAGAAGACAACAGCGGCTGCCTGCATTTCATAGTGTAAGCTTCAAAATCTTTACGGTTTGAAACAAATTTTTAACCCTTTCTTTCTATTCTATTAGAGTTGGAATATTAAAAAAATCCTTCGTTAGTGAGTGTCTAAGTACATTATAATTTATTTTTTGTAAAAGACAACTCCCGCACTAGAAATAAATCCAGTGCCACGGGGGACTTTACAAACATACAACCAACGGAAACAATGAACACCCAGACTCGAAACAACCATTTATGAATCACACAAAGTGATTGTCTCGTGGGGGAATCGAACCCGCAACACTCGGCGCAGTGTCAAGCGGTGAGGCGGCCACTTAAACCGCTATGCCAACTGTGCAGTCGGAAAAGGAAACCACTATCCTTTTGTGACATTTAATTTCTTGTTCTGACTGACATAATCACCGCAGACCCCGGACTACTGTAGCTGCAAAATATGGAATTTAGTTCAGTATTTCATAACGTAAGCTTAGGAAGGATTAGTTACATTTCCTAAGGGAAAATATACTTAGGGGTTGAAAATTTGCTAAGTAGGTAGCTTAAAATAAAAAACTACCACTGTCAAGATCGCCAGAGATTTATCAAAACATTCGCGAATAGACTAATGTTTCGTTTTATACAATTTTTTTTACCTAATAAGTATTTTTTTCTAAAGAGCATAACAAAAGGTGACCTAGGGATAATGACATTAAACAGGTAATTTCTTATCCTTGAATGAATATAATGACACAACTTATGACGAATGGCTAGAGATGTCAATGATATACTAAATATACACTCTGTTATAATTTATTGTTTTAATGGTAGATGAATTGCAATAAATAAATAAAGTACTGGCAGTACAAAGGACAAATAAATGTTTTATAGATAATAATTATCTAGATAATTTTAATTGTAATAAAAAGTCGTAAGTACCTTGGCATTTAAATGCAGTGGTCGAAGCCATGAACTATCGCTATCCTTTGAAACTGCTGAGGACAGACGGCAGTGACTCTGAGGAGAAGCTAGTACCTATTCATGGTTAGACTAGAAATATTTCTGACTATGGACTACGGTCACTCTGCCTCCGTGGTCCAGTGGATAGCGTATGCGACTGCTGATCGGAGATCCCAGGTTCGATTCTCGGGTCGGGCAAAGTGTTACTGGGTTTTTCCGAATATTCAGGTCTCAGTAGCAGCCCGGAGTCTGGTGAAGTGCCCGGTAAGGGCAATAGGCTCGCCCCCTATTACGTGGGACCTAAAAATTCATGGCGAAATGTGGGTGTAGTAATACACCTCTGCCTACCTCTTCGGGGATATAGGCGTGAGACTATGTAAGTATGTATGTAGTAAGATTTCTGGCTATGGACTACGGTCAGAGATCTTTGTTGATATACAAATACGTCTTGAGTGCAACCAGGAAAACGCTGAGACGCTTAGTAGGTAGGTATGACTGGGACATGCAGATGGCAATCAACTGGTCTTCTCATCGAGCATAGTTCGTCATACACACTCACCGACTGAAGACTACGTGTAGCGCCAGGATCCTCTTTGATGCACACCGTCTGATCCGACATACCTATGTGGATCGAGTCAAATCATGTGTATAACATACCTGCGAGCTATTTATTAAAATATTTGATATCTTATACTAATACTAGCTGACCCAGCGAACTCCGTTTTGCCTTTTTAAGAGTTTTTATTTAATTCCCATTTTTCCAAGCTCCTTTTCCAAAGTTACCATTGACTTAGCGCTTAATCTCTTATCATTTCAGAGTCTATAAATGCTAAACAAACAAACATAGATTTTTATATATAATATTGAATTCCCCATTCCTTAAAATATCGGAGACGATACCCATATTGACTTTTAAAAAAAATGCCGTCCGCCATCTTTGATTTCCTATCCGCCATCTTTGATCACGAAATAGATGTTGTATTTGGATTCTCCATCCCTTAAATAATCAGAGACGATACCCATATTGATTTTTTACATTTTCCCATCCACCATCTTTGATTTCCCATCCACCATCTTGAATCACGAAACAGATGTTGTATTTGGATTCCCCATCCCTTTTAACATCGCAGACGACACCAATATTGACTTTTTTTTAATTTTCCCGTCCGCCATCTTTGATTTCCCATCCGCCATCTTTGATCACGAAATAGATGTTGTATTTTGATTCCCCACCCCATAATATCGAAGGTGTTCGCGACAGACATTAAAACTATGACAGTGAATAGTGTATTCGAAACCGCGAGTGAAAACCGTTAAAATCAGTGTTATCTAATCGTGCGGTACACCGGGTTCGGTTCCCGGACGTGTCAAAACGTTACAAAATAGCTAAAATAGTGTAAATGGTTAGATTGCTAATATACAACAACTATGTAATACATGAACATTAGTCTTAAACTTGTGCTAACTGTAGGGACCTGAGATATCGAATCATAAATAGCGTTATCAGTAGTGACAGATAAGAGTTAATGCTTCATAAAACAGCTGTTTGTTTACATATTCGTATTATAGTTTTATAAGTGTTTTTTAGCTTCATATAGACTTGAAATCATGTCTAGATACCTTTTTATTGCTAGTTATTACCTTATATAGTTAAAATAAGCATAATAACAAACATTCGTATGTTTATCATAAAATTTGTTTACTTACGATAGTATTTACTTAAGAAATTCTGTAAATTTTTTATGCTTCAAAGTTATCATGTCATATGTTCGAATTGAATAAAGATATTTTCATGGTGTTTGTTTTAATAGATGCCCCATATAGTTGCACACAACGGCCTGCCAAAATTATATATATAAATTTAGTATACGATAGTTTTTCAATAGAAAATATAGTGGGCGGGCCCTTGTGTGGCAGCATTTTTTGGGAGTTTTTATGGAATAACTTAGTGACGCTAATAGTTAGGTTTAGGTATTGTATACCAATAGATAGAACTTAATGAGACCTATCTAACGATGTATAGAACATGTATATATGCGTAATAGGATCGAAACATACGTAACATTTGTACTGTTTTGTAAATAAAAATAAACGAAAGATTCCCTGTGCACGTGTTCGGTGCGATGGTCGTCGATAAGGTAAAGTTTCGAGGTACTTAAGCGACCATGTATTCGGCCAGTTGTTGCCGTCTCAACCACCATCTTGTAACCATCAAGCACCGCACACCTGAACAGCATCGCTCTCAACGTATGAAGATGTTTCATTTCTGAAGCCCTTACACATCGAAGCCATACAGTCCACACACATAGAAGAACACGCATCGTCGTAGGCACACGTCAGCAGCACACTACCAGCGCACTGTAGCGGACTAGCAAAGGTTCGATTCCTGGCATCCGTTACATTTGTTGGTCGCTTCGAGCCGGATTGAAGAATGCCTACGACGCGTTCAAGAGGTCGTGCTCCCGAGGTCGCCGGGGGAGCGGCCGGCGCCGGGCCTAGTTCCAGTACCCCTGCCCGCGCCGCCGCTGCCCGCAACCCAGCCGCCGCGGTCGTCCGTCACGACGGGCCACCGCGATCGCCGTCGACAACAGTCGGGAGCGACGCGCCGCCGCCGGCCCCCCCCGGCCCCGCGGGGAGGGACGAACGAAACATCACTCAAGATGCAAGGGAGCGAGCAGAGGTGCAGTCGAAAAATGAAGATGGCAAGGAAAGGACGTTGCAACCATCCGATAGATCGAGCGTTTGTACAGCGCAACATAGCATAATAGAAAATAGAGATAGAAAGAAGCCAACGAGGGAACGCGACCAACGCTCAGCAGCTACGGGACGCTCCAATAGAAATGTGATGTTGGCTCGAGAAGAAGTTTTGAAGATAAAACTACAGTTAGCACAGTTAGCACTACAGAAGGCTGAAGAGGAGGCGGACTCCGATGACTACGACGAGGATGGACAGTCAAAGCAAGATTACATACGTTCGTGGTTGGAAGAGGCTCCGGAACCCCAGCCCGGCCCTGAAGATATAGATATAGTGGTATCGGCGCCCACTAAGAAGAGGGACGTCGACGGGGCACAGAAGATAGATATAGAAGATGGGCCGCCCTCACAGAAGATGGACGTTCATCAACAGGGAGGGGATTCGCTGAAGCCGTTCATCACGGATCTCACCTCCGCGATCGCCGCGCTCGCCGACAGGAAGCCACCGGACACATCGATATTTGCACCACACCCCGCGGTTTCGAAAGTCATCATGACGCTACCGACGTTCGGCGGCGCGCACACCGAGTGGCTGTCGTTCAAGGCGATATACGACACCACCAAAAATTTCTTCAACGACGTGGAGAATACAGTGAGACTGAGAAGAAGTCTCAAGGGAAGAGCGTTAGAAACAGTTAGCTCTGAACTGATTGGGCATGCGCGACCAGATGAGATTATGAAGGAGTTGGAGCTGCAGTTCGGACGACCAGACTCGATCGCACAGGCAGAGACGGACAAGCTGAGGACCCTGCCACGCTGTAGCGAAGCACCCAAGGACATATGCGCGTTCGCGAGCAAGATTAGAAGCGGCGTCGTCACACTTCGTGCGTTGAAAAAGGAACACTACCTCATCAATGCGGAGCTAGTGCGCGTGTTGACCGAGAAGCTACCGAACTCGCTACGTGTGCAGTGGTACAAGACGTATACCGAGAAGTGCCAGTCGAAGCCGGACCTCAGCCGATTCAGTGACTTCGTGACAGAGTACGCGCGTTACTGTAGCGCGTTCGCGCCGGCTGAGAACATCACCGATGGGCCGCCAAGCAGACGTACCGTGCAGAGGACGTACACGGCGACGGCGACGGAGAAGCGAACGCATACGGACACGTCTAACGCGAAGTGCAGGATATGTGAACGCGAAGGACACTACTCGTCGGCCTGCAGCACGTTTCGTAACGCCAACGCAGAGAAGAGATGGCAGCTAGCTAAGCAGCATGGATTGTGTTTTCGCTGCTTACGCATACGCCGAATAGAACACTCGTGCAAGCCCAAGAAGTGCGGTGTAGAGGGATGCCGCGCTACACACAACCAGTTGCTTCACTACGATAGAGGAGCCCATAGGACCGAAGACGTGAACATAGAAAAGCAAGAAACGGTCGCCAGTTCGTGCATACGTGCAAAGGCTCAAGCATACTTAAAGATAGTGCCCGTGCAGATAGTCGGACCGGCGGGAGAGGCGTCTACGTTCGCCCTACTCGACGACGGAAGCACCGTATCGCTCATAGACGAAGACATAGCCAAGGAAGTCGGCGCGGAAGGGAACCTGGACCCGTTTACGATCCGTGCCATAGGCGATACGTCGATCGACATGCCAACGTCGCGACGCGTAGACATACAAATACGAGGAGCCGGCGCCGACAGCAAACAAGTGCCTTTGTGTGCACGCACCGTAGCCAGCCTACACCTGTCGCCGCAGAAGATCGCCGAAGAGGACCTGATAGACTGCAAACACCTCGAAGGCATCAAGAAGAAGCTGGTGTATGACATAGGCGTGCCAAAGGTGCTAATAGGTCAAGACAACTGGCACCTGCTCATAGCGAACGCAGTACGAAGAGGACCCAACGATCAACCGGTGGCGTCGCTTACATCGCTGGGATGGGTGCTGCACGGCGCGCGCTCACGCACCTTGGGTAACACCGTACACTTCGTCAACGGTCTCTCCGCTATAGATGAAAACATAGAAGCGCAACTGAAAGAATATTTCGCACTGGAATCGCTCATAGTGAACCCACGTCGACCGAACTCGGACCCCGAGAAGCGGGCTACAGATATGTTAGAAAAACATACGAAACAATTAGATAATAGAAAAATAGAGACGGCCTTTCCACAGAGGAAAGCACACGTCATACCCAATAGCCATGAAGACGCAGCGAAGAGGCTCGCGTACGATAGAAACGTAGAATCGAAAATAGAAAATATAGAACCGAGTAACTCTCACATAGATGTGAAGCCGGTTACGCACTCTCACATAGTATTAGATAGAGGACAGGTGCACTCTCCCATAGTTTCGAAGGCCGTCGTTAAGCCTACCGTCGTTAAGACAATAGGGGAGCAGTGCATTGCATCCTGCACAAATAGTCGCCCACCACAGCGAATCATAGAAGCAATAGAACCAAGTCAACATCGCCAGGAGACAGTCGGCCTCGCCAGCAAGGGGCAAGAAGAGAAAATTCTCGGCTTGATGTGGAAAACGAGCGCGGACGAGCTGAGCTTCAACCTTACACTCGCACGGCTTCCAGACGGACTCATCGGCACCGAAGCGCCTACGAAACGGGAAGCGTTGAAAATAGTTATGTCACTATACGACCCACTCGGCCTCGCATCGCCCGTGACTGTTCGAGCCAAACAGATACTACAGGAAGCCTGGCGACTCGATACAAATTGGGACGAGAAGTTTGACGAAAGCCTCAGAGTGCAATGGGCATCGTGGATACAGCATTTAGAACAGTTGAAGTCGATACGCATCCCGCGGTGTTACCCCGGGTACAGTGACGCCTGTACACTCCAAGTACATGTCTTTACGGACGCCAGTGAAGTGGCCTACGCAACAGCGGTGTACTGGCGAGCGACTACACCAGATGGGCGTGTGCACGTGACGCTCGTTATGGCGAAGGCGAGAGTGGCACCGCTTAAGGTGGTGTCAATCCCGAGACTCGAACTGCAAGCCGCCGTCATGGGTACGCGAGTCGCTCAAGCGGTAATAGAAGAACATCGCGTCAAACCCGAGGCCGTCGTGTACTGGACGGACAGCAAGACCGTACTAACGTGGATAAGAAAAGGAGCACGGGCGTACAAACCATTCGTCGCGCACCGCCTAGCCGCCATAGAAGAGCATAGTAAAGTTGAAGATTGGCGCTGGGTACCTACGAAGTTGAACGCGGCGGATGCGGCTACACGCGACGTGCCAAACAGCTTTAACTCCAAACACGAGTGGTACACTGGACCGTCGTTCCTGTACGAAGACCCGTCACTATGGCCCGTAGAGAAGCACATCGCCCCTGACGCGACAGGCGAAGAGCGCACACTGACAGCTGTAGAGAAACGTCAAACACATAGAATTATAGAAGCCGTACCGGACCCGTATAGATTTTCCAAATGGGAGAGGCTCTTACGAGCGACAGCAAGAGTTCTACAATTTATAGCATTATGTAAGAAAACCGCAGAGAAGGTTCTATATAAAAGAACGCAGAAAAAAAAACAGAAGGATCCAGATTGGCGTCACGTGACGAAGACGAAGCACAACATCAAGTCGGGCAGAGCGGCACCTCGTCCAGCCGCCGACTCCCGAAACTTCGTGCTTCTCTCCGCAGAACACACCCGCGGCGCCGAGGACCTTCTTGTGAAGGCGGTACAAGAGGACTCCTTCGGCGCCGACCTTCGGGAGCTGCGGCGCGGAGGAGGTGTCGCCAGAGACAGCCGCCTGTATTCGTTACCCGTGGAGATGAACAACGGAATTATCACTCTACGCAGTCGTATAATAGCTACAGAAGAAATCTCCGAACAAACAAAGAGACCGCCGATCTTAGACGGCGATCATCGTATTACACAGCTATACATAGATTGGACGCATAGAAAATTACATCACAGCGGTACAGAGTTGGTAATCAATGAAATACGCCAACACTATTGGATTCTTCGTCTGCGGCCGACTACAAAGAAAATAGTACATAGATGTCTACCATGCCGCATTAGAAAAACGCAGCCGCCTGAGCCAGCCACAGGGGACCATCCAAAGACGCGCCTTGCTCACCATCAGAGGCCCTTCACCTACACGGGTCTTGATTATTTCGGGCCGCTCTCCGTAACCGTCGGTAGACAGCGTCACAAACGTTATGTGGCACTGTTTACATGTCTGACTTCCAGGACAGTACATCTGGAGGTCGCCGCCAGCCTGAGCGCCGACTCCGCAATCTTGGCGCTGCGCAGGTTCGCAGCGCGCCGAGGTTGCCCCGCAGAGATCTACTCGGACAACGGCACCAACATGCACGGTGCCGACCGAGAGATGAGAGACGCCGTCGCCGAAGAAGCGAGTCGCCGTGGCATCATATGGCGCTTCATCACCCCCTCAGCGCCATTCATGGGGGGCGCATGGGAGCGCCTCGTCAGGTGCGTGAAGACCGCCCTCTATACGGTCCTTCACGAGCGCCATCCGCACGAAGAAGTCCTAGCTACACTACTGTGTGAGGTCGAGTACACAGTAAACAGTCGACCCCTCACACACGTCTCCGTCAACGCAGCAGACAGCGAGGCCATCACCCCGAACCACATCCTGTTCGGTGGTTCTGCTCGCCTCCCTCCGCTGGGCGAGTTCAGCGAGGCTGACCTCAACAGCAGCAAGCACTGGCGGCGCGCCCAAATCCTCGCCGACATGTTCTGGCGCCGTTGGGTGCGCGAGTACCTACCCGAGCTGCAACACCGGCGGGAGCCCCATGGGTCTGGGCTCAACCTCGAGGTCGGCGACCCCGTCCTGATCGCCGACGGCCAACTCCCGCGCAACACCTGGCCGCGCGGTCGAGTTGTGGCTGTCTACCCGGGCGCCGACGGCGCCATACGCACTGTCGAGGTGCGCACAGCAGCAGGCGTCCTCAAACGGCCGGCTAAGAAGCTGTTCCCCCTGCCCAAGTGACGAGGTGTCGCTCACCGGGTGCTCTGCAGAACCGCCACACGACGGGTCACGCGCGTTGCTGCACGGCGGGAGAGATGTTCGCGACAGACATTAAAACTATGACAGTGAATAGTGTATTCGAAACCGCGAGTGAAAATCGTTAAAATCAGTGTTATCTAATCGTGCGGTACACCGGGTTCGGTTCCCGGACGTGTCAAAACGTTACAAAATAGCTAAAATAGTGTAAATGGTTAGATTGCTAATATACAACAACTATGTAATACATGAACATTAGTCTTAAACTTGTGCTAACTGTAGGGACCTGAGATATCGAATCATAAATAGCGTTATCAGTAGTGACAGATAAGAGTTAATGCTTCATGTGGCTTCATAAAACAGCTGTTTGTTTACATATTCGTATTATAGTTTTATAAGTGTTTTTTAGCTTCATATAGACTTGAAATCATGTCTAGATACCTTTTTATTGCTAGTTATTACCTTATATAGTTAAAATAAGCATAATAACAAACATTCGTATGTTTATCATAAAATTTGTTTACTTACGATAGTATTTACTTAAGAAATTCTGTAAATTTTTTATGCTTCAAAGTTATCATGTCATATGTTCGAATTGAATAAAGATATTTTCATGGTGTTTGTTTTAATAGATGCCCCATATAGTTGCACACAACGGCCTGCCAAAATTATATATATAAATTTAGTATACGATAGTTTTTCAATAGAAAATATAGTGGGCGGGCCCTTGTGTGGCAGCATTTTTTGGGAGTTTTTATGGAATAACTTAGTGACGCTAATAGTTAGGTTTAGGTATTGTATACCAATAGATAGAACTTAATGAGACCTATCTAACGACGTATAGAACATGTATGTATGCGTAATAGGATCGAAACATACGTAACATTTGTACTGTTTTGTAAATAAAAATAAACGAAAGATTCCCTGTGCACGTGTTCGGTGCGATGGTCGTCGATAAGGTAAAGTTTCGAGGTACTTAAGCGACCATGTATTCGGCCAGTTGTTGCCGTCTCAACCACCATCTTGTAACCATCAAGCACCGCACACCTGAACAGCATCGCTCTCAACGTATGAAGATGTTTCATTTCTGAAGCCCTTACACATCGAAGCCATACAGTCCACACACATAGAAGAACACGCATCGTCGTAGGCACACGTCAGCAGCACACTACCAGCGCACTGTAGCGGACTAGCAAAGGTTCGATTCCTGGCATCCGTTACAGAAGGTGATACCCATATTGATTTTTTAAATTTTCTCATCCGCCATCTTTGATTTCCCGTCCACCGTCTTGGATCACTAAATAAATTTCATATTATAAATCAGCGTCCCGAAAATCTCGAAAACGATACCCATATACATAGATTGTATCCTATTCGTTTAGCCTTTTTTTGCCTTTGACCCAACTCTCCCCCTTCTGGTTTGACCATTTTATTATTTTTGTCTGGCCCCTAAAAGTTGTGGCGTAATTTTATATAGCCTATAGCCTTTCGGAATAATTGGGCTATCATAGGCAATAATATTTTTTTAAATCCGACTGCTAGTTCCTGAGATTAGCCGACATTATCTTTTAGCTTTTTTAGCCTTTTGCCCGGCCCCAAAGGGTCGAAGCGTTATGTTATATAGCCTATAGCCTTCCGGAATAACTGGGCTATCGTATACAAAAATATTTATTTAGATCCGACCGGTAGTTTCTGAGATTAGCGCGTTCAAACAAACAAACAAAAAAAACAAACAAACTCTTTCGCTTCATTATATTAGTAAAGACATTTTAATTTTTTTTTATATTTGATACAAATCTCTTTTATTGGGCGGATACTTCCATAGTTATCGTTTTAACTGTTTAAGAAATATAACTGCAAAAAGTATTTACACATACAAACTACTTAGTACTAAGACTTAGTAGTACACGTTAGTACTATTAAGTGTGTATGTATGTGTGTATGTAATTATGTTGTCGACTCGAAATCTTAATTTTTTAATGTTTTATTATTCAGGTAAGGTTTCGATGTACTCCTTGACGAAATAATTATTATAAGATTTGACACTGCGATAGCAGCGCAGTCCGTCGGTTCTAATGTGAAACATTCCAACAACCACAACTACTTACAAATTAAAAATTAAGTACAATAAACATTTTTCAGTGGACTAAATTGTGAATCTAAACCATTCTCAAGTCCCCTTGAACACATACAAAAAATTTCCTCAAGATCGGTCCAGTCGTTTAGGAGGAGTTCAATTACATACACACGCACACGAGAAATATATATATCTATACTAATATTATAAAGCGGCAGAGTTTGTTTGTTTGTTTGTTTGAACGCGCTAATCTCAGGAACTACCGGTCGGATCTAAAAAATTCTTTTTGTATACGATAGCCCAGTTATTCCGGAAGGCTATAGGCTATATAACATAATGCTTCGACCCTTTGGGGCTGGGCAAAAGGCTAAAAAGGCTAAAACATAATGTCGGCTAATCTCAGGAACTAGCAATCGGATTTTAAAAATTGTTATTGCTTATGATAGCCCAATAATTCCGAAAGGCTATAGGCTATATAAAATTATGCCACAACTTTTAGTGGCCAGGCAAAAATAATAAAATGGTCAAACGAGAAGGGGGAGGGTTGGGTCAAAGGCAAAAAAAGGCTAAACGAATAGGATACAATCTATATGGGTATCGTTTTCGAGATTTTCGGGACGCTGATTAATAATATGAAATTTATTTAGTTATCCAAGATGGCGGACGGGAAATCAAAGATGGCGGATGAGAAAATTTTAAATATCAATATGGGTATCGCCATCGATATTTTAGGGGGTGGAGAATCGAAATACAACATCTATTTCGTGATCAAATATGGCGGATGGGCAATCAAAGATGGCGGATGGCAAAACTTAAAAAAATCAATATTGGTATCGTCTCCGATGTTTAAAGGGATGGGGAATCCAAATACAACATCTATTTCGTGATCAAAGATGGCGGATAGGAAATCAAAGATGGCGGACGAGATTTTTTTTTAAGTCGATATGGGTATCGTCTCCGATATTTTAAGGAATGGGGAATTCAATATTATATAAAAATCTATGTTTGTTTTTGCATCATTTATATACTCTGAAATGATAAGAGAATAAGCGCTAAGTCAATGGTAACTTTGGAAAAGGGGCTTGGAAAAAAGGGAATTAAATAAAAACTCTTAAAAAGGCGATACGGAGTTCGCTGGGTCAGCTAGTTAAGATATAAAGCTGAGGAGTTTGTTTGTTTGTTTGGTTGAACGCGCTGATCTCAGAAACTACTGGTCCGATTTGAAAAATTCTTTCGGTGTTAGATAGCCCATTTATCGAGGAAGGCTATAGGCTATATTACATCGCGCTATGAGTGACGGGAGCGGAGCAGTAGCCTTAAATAACGCGGATGTAACTGCGGTCATCCTCTAGTCTCTCATAAAGTTTTATGTAACAAATATTGCTGATCTAAAAACATTCATGGTATATATATACCTACTTTCACCTAAAATACACAAAATAGTTTAATAAAAATATTATATAGGTGCATAGGGTTCCCACCAAGGACTTAGGGTCCCAAGCCAACCTCACCTGCAAGTGGTGCACCTGCCGATCAACGGACGAGGCTCTGGCAAACAAAATATCCCGATAAGCGGCAATAGGCTCGCCACCTATTACGTGGGATCAAAACACTGGCGAAAAGTGGGCGTTTATTATGCCTCTGCCTACCCCTTCGGGGAAACAGGAGTGAGTCTATGTATGTATGTATGAAAAATATTATGCATTTTATTCATTCGCTATGGTCTAAGATTGCCCATGTTATAACTTAATTAACGACGTGCACAACCGGAGTCCGAACCCGCACCTGTTGAAAGACAAACGACCCAGCGCGTCGCCAAATCATTAAAAGAGTGATAAAACACCCTATAATCTTGCAATGGTGTCTGTACTGACATTTATGATAATATTTAAAATTATTGGACGCTATATAAACACATTTAGCACAAATTGGTTGGCAAATATTTGTTGGGATAAGATTGTGCTAGGCGAAGGAGATGTAGCGCACTGTTTGCTAAGGACGCGGGTAGAGATTTTTTGAAACTTACACGTAAATAAGTAATAGACAGTAGAGTCACAACTTGAACCAAAGATACAGAACTTTTCTTAAAAACTATTATATCCAGCATAGTTCGGACCGTGTAGCTCGGTTGGGGACGTGTATCTAACGATAAGTGGATGAGAAGTGGGATGAGGGAGAAGGAATAGGGGATAGGGCCACCGGCACTCTCACTCACCGAACGAAACACAACAGTTTAGGTACTGTTACTTTACGTCGATTTTCTGTGAGAGGGTAGTACTTCCCCGGTCGAGCCATTCATGCTGAAATCAGCAAGGCTCTACTACCTGCAATTTATTTTATCTCGCCAAGTTTCTTGTGCATGATACATGATAATTTCCTTTAAGGTTTTGAAACTTCATTCAATCTAGCGCCAGCACGAATTTATTAATTGAGTATGTTACGAAAAGTTACGAATTTATTAATTGAGTGGTAACTTAGACGAAGAGCAGCGATAGTTGAGTGGAGAGACCGACAGACTGCTACGCAGAGGGTCTCGGGTTCGAATCCACGACACGCACCAATGACTTTTCGGAGTTAATTACGTATTAAATTGTTAATTATCGCTTACTAATCGGCGAAGGAAAACATCGTGAGGATACCTGCATGTCTGAGAGTTCTCCAATGCTCTCGAAAGTCATGTGAAGTCTGGCAACCCGCACTTGGCCAGCGTGGTGGACTATGGCGTTACTCTTCTCATAGTGAGAAGAGGCCCGTGCCTAGCAGTGAGACAGTATAAAGGGCTGATGATGATGACTTAGAAGAATATAACCCTTTTTTGTCGACACATAAGTACCAGTAGTGTCCGTGTGGTGACGGATTAAGAATTCGGAATGTCACCACCACATATCATCCCATGGGTATCGTAAAAGCCGACGGTGGGAGCATATTACGCAGAGAACAACACTGCAAGACAAGGAAAACTTGATACAAACCCTATACCAACCCGTTTGGCCAGCGTGGTCTATTAAAGGCTGATGATATGAAGTACCAGTAGAATAAAGTGCTAGCGAGCCTATTAAAAGAACAGCAAACTTTTAGCCACAAACATTTTGTCACATACGAATACAGCCTGAGCACAGCAAGCTCCATATTGGCATGTGGCCTTATTTGCGACCTTTCATTGTATAATTTGCCCATAAACCATCATTATGGATCTAGTAAAAAATACTCTTATTAAATGCGACACTGTTTCTCATACCCATTTATTCCTTTTTTGAAGATATAATAGCTCTTGTTATGGGGAAAGTATGTACATAGTTGGAAATATTTTCTATTCACGGTTTTTTTTATGAATTTTGATGAGGATGGACGGATTTGGATGGTAAAAATATGGCTTCATTGTTTTATATTAGATAAGTTGTGGCGATGTTTTTAGGGTTATTGTTAATGTTTTTACGTGAATTAATAAAATATGTTCTTCAGCGAGTTTGTTTTTGTTTTATTGTGTTACTTTGTTTGCTCTTGTTATTCATAAATAAAGTAAGTTAAAGAGACGCATACACATGTCATCAACACAGCTACATATGGCCCTAAGATAAAATTTCTACTAAATGATATACGAGGGTCAAACTGAAAGTTCTTAGAACTGGCCACTTATAAACAATATAATAAAAAAAATATTCTAAAATTTGAAAATAGAACTCTTTGCCAATATTACTGAGTATATATTTCATTCATTTGTCATTTGTTTTACGATTTGGCGGCAAATTGAAAATTGTCTGTGTCACGTCAACATGAATTTAACACGAGAAAATTTTCGTGCAATGATTTTTTATGACTTTCGATGTCATTTAAGTCAACAAGAAAGTTATGATAGACTACGATTGGCCTTTCACGATGAAGCCCCATCTCGTGCGACTGTTTACAACTGGTTTAATGAGTTTAAACGTGGTCGCACTAATCTCACTGATGATGTACGTGAGGGACGGCCTTCTACGGCGACGACTGAAAATAACATCTGTGTTGTGCGGTGTATGATAGAGACTGACAAAAGAGTGACCTATCAGCAGATTCGGACAAGCTTAGGCATCGGTATGAGTCAAGTGCACAAAATCCTCCACGAGCATTTAGCGGTCAGGAAGCTTTGCGCCCGGTGGATACCTCATAATTTGACTAAGGCTCAAAAACTCCATCGTGTGGATTGGTGCCGTAAAATGATTGAAAGATTTAACGGAGGTGACTCAAATGCTGTGTTCGACATACTAACAGGTGACGAAAGCTGGATTTACTGTTATGATCCTGAAACCAAAAGACAATCTGCTCAGTGGGTGTTTCCTTTCGAGGAGTTGCCAACTAAAGTGAAGAGAGATCGAAGTGCGGGAAAAAAAAGGTGGCCTCGTTCTTTGGAAGGATAGGTCATTTCGCAACAATTGTGTTAGAGGATCAAAAAACAGTTTCTGCAGAATGGTACACTATCAATTGTTTGCCACTTGTCTTGGAAAAAGTTCGAGAGAAACGACCTCGCAGTAGGATCCTCCTTCACCACGACAACGCCTCGTCGCACACCGCCAAGCGAACGATCGACTATTTGGCGACATCAAACGTTGAATTACTGGGTCACCCGCCGTATAGCCCCGACCTCGCGCCTTGTGATTTTTATTTATTTCCAAAAATTAAAGAAAAACTTAAAGGAAAGCGGTTTATGAATGCTGAAGAAGCGGTGGCTGCGTATCGCGATGCCATTGAAGAGACCCCTAAGGACGAGTGGGCAAAGTGCTTTTCCCAGTGGTTCCATCGCATGCAGCGGTGTATTGACGTCAATGGACAATATTTTGAAAAGATATAATAAAACTAATAACTGGCTAATGTAATCAGTTTTTGATTTTCTAAGAACTTTCAGTTTGACCCTCGTATCTAAAATTAAGGCAGCGATAGCCTACTGGAGATTACAGCATACTATCATACAGTCACGCCGCGCTGGTTTTAGTGAGTAGCACCCCTCCCTGAGCATCTGTAGGGGATACATATGTACATGCTAATGAGGCGGGCCAAAGACTGAGCCAGTGGTAGTTTTTTCGGGTAGGTCCTGAATGCCTATAGGGGTACAGGTATAGCCATACATTTTATTTTATTTATATATTTATTTATCATACAGGCGGCGATAGCCGAGTGGGTATACCAACAGACTGCCATGCAGAGGGTATCGGGTTCGAATCCACGGCGCGCACCAATGACTTTTCGGAGTTATGTGCGTATTGAATTGTTAATTATCGCTTGTCCCGTGCCTCGGAGAGCACGTTAAGCCGTCGGTCCCGGTTGGCATGAAGATCTTTGACAATCGTTACAGGACGTCAGTACCTTCTAAATAAAACTGACACTAGTCTAAACCATGGAATATCGCTATCCCTTCGGGTTGCGGAGGTCAGACAGGCAGTCGCTCCGTGGAAAAGCTAATATTCCGTCAAATCCGGTTAGACTAGAAAGCGGACCCCAGATTGAAACTGGGATAACGCTAAGAGAAAGATATTTATTTATCATACACACGTTCATACAGGAATAGTGCAGTGTCCCACAAAACCGTGTCATCGGTTTGACTGTGGATCCAGTCTTCGTACAGTATTAGAACGTTTACATAAATAAAATTACAATAATTACTTATAGCTAACTAAACTCTTAAGTTCATACATACATACATACCCATGACTCCTCATGATGGCGAAGACCAAGCTAAGATTTGGTTACCACCGCGAGGGCAATTAATAGGATGCTAGACAATTTCGCTCTGATATAAATGCCTCACGCGGTCCAAGTGGTGACCTGTGAAAGCGTTGCTTAACTTTGCCGACCTGTTATGAACGGTAGGCCAAGTCAACAAACACTAAAACGGCTATAATATTCTTATTTAAAAGCTGGTAAAAGTATCTATTTAAGTTCGCAATGTCGGTACTCCGACACACTACACTAATGACGTCTACACATTGTTGAGATTTATCACTGCGGCGGTGTTTACACTTGCTGATGATCATCTAAAATAAAGATGAATTGAGGGTGGGTGCCGAAACCCGCACTTCCACAAGACGGCGCTGAACTCTCATCAGTCTCTCCGCGACCACGCTCGGTACAAGACGAGCGAAACGTCGGAAACAAATAGGTATTTATACCTTAAATAAGTTAAGTTAAAGCGATTAAGACCCGCTAAATTATTTTGTATGATGTATACAAATCGCGAAAGTTTAAAATCGATTGTGGTAAAAGTATGTTTCTTAACACAAAACAAGCACATCTGCAGAATATCGTTAGCACATTTGGGTCGTAGCAATCACTCGATGTTATTGGATCAGAGTTCGACGCCGACGCGTTCGCAATTTTTGTCCAATCTCATGGATTTCCGGTTACAGCACTCCACTTCCGGTGGCGCGGAAACGAGCCGACACTCCGGATATGCTCGCCAACATGTTGGCAATAAAATGCCGGCAAAATGACGTCATTTCCTTTTTAAAGTAGGTTTAGATTTGATAGAATAGTTTTGCGGATGTCTTGTATCGAGTTTAAAGATGCCTCGTTGGTTGCTTAGCTTAAGTTTGCTTTAATACTAGCTGAGCCCGCTGTTACAGCCATGTTATTTAGGGCAACTATTCCGCTCCCGTAAGTTTTATAATTAATTTTAATAGTGAGAGAAACTGGCAACTAACATCTAGCAACCTTAGGTAAATACAAAACTAAATAGTAAGTTTCAAGTACAAAACCTTGACATTAATTCTGGCAACACACATACCTAATACACAAATGCATCGTGATGTTGCTAATGCATAAAAATGTGATCATCGGACTAATGGTGCCGTCTAACATAGTCATTATGTTAGTGACCTTAGTTCGTGTAAAAAGTCTTTTGTAATTTAAAAAAAGTACAAGTGTATGTAATATATGAAATTATTGTTAATTTTGCCGGTCTTACTGTTTGCCAATTACACAGATAGACCTTTTTTTTTTTTTTTTTTTTTTGGTGTCGGGTTGGAAAATCCTCATGGAGTCCCTCCGCCCCGGGGGAAGGACGAAGGGGACTGTCAGACTCTTACTGACTAAAAACCAACCCGTGTTCCTCATGTACCCGTGTGTCGGAGGGTAGGGATTCGCATAAGCATTCATCGCAACCCCCCGACGGGTATTGGCCCGCCAGATGGTCAGGCGGGCCCCGCACAAAACCCCCTTGGCGGCGGATTAAGGTGTTGGGCTCCGCCGCCAAAACACTCAGCGGCCGCAGAGGATAGGGAGGACGGCAACGCAACACCGCATCTCCTCTTCCTCTGCGGCCCCACCGCGACGCATCGAATGGTGCGCCCCCATTTGGTCGCGGGAGATAGGGCGCGCGGCAACGCAGCACCGACACGCCTCTCCTCCCACGACCGCACCCGACTGCGAGGGACAGACAGAACTGTCCCCCGCACCCGCACCGTTGGACGCATCCTGCGCAGGCCCCGTCAAGCCCACGCGGAGCGTCCCCTCCTGGATCCCTCTTAGCTTCACCGCGGGACACCAATCCACGGTTACTGAGCCCCCCCACCACGACAAGGTGGAGATCCCACGGGGGGGGACACAGATAGACCTAGATATCATAAATGTCCTAACGTTATCCCGATCCAGGCATTTCACCCACGATCTGTTTTTTGGGGCCAATTCTGCTATTTTTATATGACATTGATATTATATTTTGAATGGATTTAAAAGCGGTATTCTGATAACCTAATGTCATTATCGTATAATTTAAAATAAACAGTTCGTCGTTGACACATACGATCTCGTTACAATTTCATTCAAATATCAGATAATTTAGAAGAATACGCTTTTTGTGACGTAAGTATGACACTGACATGATATCGAGGCTATATTAATTTAGCAGAATTGGGCCCCAGGTTTGGTAGAATATTTGATTTTTCTTCGAGCTACTGCTATCTGAACTCTGTAACCCAAAGGGATGGCGATATGTCACGGTTGGTACCGGCGCTCGTACATTTGAGCGACGGTTGAGACTGACAGTGTACTGTGCATTTTGAAGCAGCGAGCAAACAAATTTTGCAGTTAGCCTAAAAGTCTCAATAGCATAAATTATTCGAAAATGAAGATAAAATATTAAAATTTAATAAAGTAGTAGCCGCGATTCAATACGGGTAGACGAAAACCCCGCGGTGGTTTTAGCGAGTAGGCCCCGTCATAAGGGGGAAATCTCGCACTTCTATCTGCCCCATATAATCTCGGAGTGGACGGGCTCCTAAAGAGTGTCCACCAGAACAAGATCTTAAATAAAAAGCTACACAAAAATCTTTAAGTACGTTTAAATACACGATAGAAATGTTATTTTGATTAATTGATCTACATAGTTGGTTAATATTCTTTATGATATAAAAGTTATGTCTAATCCAATAAAACATGAGCTCTTTGAATTATGATTCAACTAGAGCACGCCAGCAGCTACGCCTGCATTTTTTTTTTATTTACCCGTTTTGGCCGATCCCGTGGGATTTTCGGGAAATACCTACTTAGTGCACCCTTACGGTCCCCAAGGAACATACATGCCAAATTTCAGCTTCCTGCGCCCAATAGTTTTGGCTGTAGCGTGTCTGTCAGTCAGTCAGTAACGCAAGGATTTTATATATTAAGATTATTTTTTCAGGTTCAGGTTTTCAACCACTGGAAAACTGCTCACATCCTATCTATTATTACTGTTATGAACGCGAAAGTTTGTGAGGATGTTAGTTATTGTTATACACAAATTACTGAACGAATTATGATGAACACGTTGCAATAAAACCTCGTTACTGATTTGTTATGTTTGTTTTGTTTTTCGTATGAGTGTGTGGCCAACTCTGGTGTCGGAGTTTTCAGACGGCCCTAAGGCCGCCGACATGGCCTAACGATCCTTATCCTTAGACAAGAACCAGGACCGACAGCTTTACGTGCCCTCCGAAGCACGGTCGTTACTGGTGACGCAAGAATACAAATTAGTACTAACCTATTTCATTCCCTGGGAATCCTAAATAAAATACTCGCAGTCATATCTTTGATATGAGACGAAAAAATCGACATCAAACTCTCTACCAACCCTCTGACCAGCATGGCATACCTATTAGGCCAGACCCACCGATTCACAAATACAATGCTATTCTGACGGATAATGAAATGCCCACGTCCGGCAGTGGGCTACGAAAGCCTTTATTATGAACTGAAACCCGCGCGGACGAAGCCGTGAGCCAAAAGCTAGTCACTTAATAAAAAATACTTCACCAACAACTTTTATCTTAAACAAAGTTGTGTTATCACAATCTTCGGATTCAATCACATGTTTTTCTTTTGAACCGCCAAAATGTGTCGCAAAGTTAACAATAAAGTGTTTTCACGTAAGTACGTGCGGTCGTAACAAGTTTTTCATTCAGTTTCGCTCGGCAGCGAGAGATTGAAACAATAACAGGGGCTGAGGACTCGAATCCCAAGGGATAGACCCCCTGTGAGTTACTCGCAATACTCACCCTCCGAGCATGTGGTCGCACTGTTAGCGGTAGCGGGAAGCGTTTAGATAGGAATGAAGAAAATATATTACCTATAGGTACGTAAAGGTAAAACATTTTTTTATTTTAACCGATATTTATATTGCCTCCAGCTACGTGGAGTGACGATATACGCAAGGTGGTTGGCAGCGCAGCTTGACAAAATGAGTCGGAAAAGTGGCCAGAAGAGCGTTACACGGGCTGATTACTACATAACAAGGACTAAGGGTCGGCGCAAACGGGCCACCGACCACAGCCACTGGTGGCCAGCGACAGCCACATATTTAGTATAGACGAGCCGCACACGGGTGGCCGGTGGCGGCCAGTCGCTACAGAAGTAAAATATATGAAAAGTGTGTTAAGTGGCTGTCGCTGGCCACCAGTGGTGATGGTCGGTGGCCCGTTTGCGCCTACCCTTAGTATAACACTAGAGACAGTGCTGGAATTTCAAATTTTATTGATTATTCTTTAAGAATATTGATGGACAAGTATATTATTTTAATTCTTTATTTATTCAACCATCTGCCACGAATCACACAAACTCTGAGACACAAAGTCCTGCCACGTTTGACGATCGCACCCACAACACTCGGTAATGTTAAGCATGGTAATGGTGGCTTAAATCACGTCGTGAAGCTTAAATCTTAGCACTTATAGGGATATCGCTATAACGACGAAGATTATGTATCTACAAGCACAGAAATAAATAGTAATAGAACGGTGACCTGGGCGTGGTGTGCGTGTCAAACTATTGCACTATAGCGCATGTGTTTACACATATTGTACAACATTATTCTGCCTGACAATCAGCAATGGTCAGTTTTTATATAAACAATAACATAATTTCATTTTCCACAGCTACATCACACACACACATCGATAATAATTCCTTAGTGTCCCCTCAATATCTAAACGTCACTGTGGGCGGAGCTTGCTGAAATGTGGCACGCGCGAAATGTACGCGATGACGTGACATTCACCATTCTATTACTATTTATTTCTGTGTCTACAAGTCTGAATAACACATCCGCTATACGCTTTCACTCGAACCCCACCCTAACAGTATATTGATTGGATTTAGCGAATTCAATATTGCTGTTATATTGTATAAGAAATGATGGTTATTTGCTTATCAAGTTCTTTGTCGATGTGCCCTTTTGCCGCTAAACTTGATAACTCAGCGAATCTTATTAACTGTAATGCCAACAGAAAAATATTGTTTCGTCTTTAAGCGAGAAGTTTTTTGTATTTAATGTTGGCTTTACTGAGTACGAAGATATTTTGATACAGTATGTTGACATGAAATTGAGGTTCATCGGATCACTTCAGGGTCAAAGGTATTTGGGAGCCAGCGGTGAATGCAGGATTTTTTTGGGTGGTATAATTATGCTGATCCATACTTATTATAAAATAAAGTTCCCGCTGGGTCCTATCTATCTGCATCAGCACGATTGAACTCAAAAAATAACAATCGGATTTTGTAGCTTCCGTTTTAGTACCGATTCATGGCGACCCGATTAAATTGAACAAAACTTTTGTATTTTCAATATTATTAGGATTCAGGATCATCATCATTGTCTTGCCCTGGTCCCAACTTATTTGGGGTCGGCGCAGTATGTCCTTCTCATCCATACTTCTCTGTCATTATAAGGATTCAGGATATTATGAGCTATTTGAGAGACTTTGCCAAAAGGGATGTGATAGTGTGATACCCTATTGGAAGATGTAGATTTGCCCGGTAAGCTTCGCCTAATCCTTAATCACCCCATTACAAGCCGGGGAGATACTACTATTAAATAGTTTCACAGTCTGAAAACCACTCTCTCTGAGTACGCATGTAGGTTGACGATTAATGTTGCAATCGTCAGCTTAAAGCAAAAAGGTCATTGCACACTGTAACGCAACATGACTGCGATTCAGCGTTCTAAAATATACTTATGACTGGTCCAATCTTACGGCCCGGCCACGGGGACCGGCGACGCGACCTGCGACAAGCGATTTCGATGTACATGGCGCGCTTAACTACGCCGCGGCGACCGATGTCGCCTCACAGTAAACGCGCCAAGTACATCGAAATCGCTTGTCGCAGGTCGCGTCGCCGGTCCCCGTGGCCAAGCGGTTAGATTCTTTATCGTGGTGTGCTTTCTAGAAAACTGAAGTTTGGCAAGAAAAACAGCTGATGTTAGCTCTATTCTAGGGTGCAACAAAGGTAGTGCTTGGATTATGATGATAGTATCGTATTCTGGGATTACTTTGAACGAAGAGCCGATCACGATTGAAATACGTCATCATCGCCTTTACCGTTAATAAATCTTGTACCAAAGACTTGTAGCTCGGAGTCCGCGTAGTAGTTAATACCAATAAAATATTATAAACTAGACGTCGCCAGCGGCTTCGGCCACGTCAATTATACATATAAACCTTCCTCTTGAATTGATCTGTCTATTAAAAAAACCGCATTAAAATCCGTTGCGTAGTTTTTAAGATTTAAGCATACCTACATAGGTACAGACAGATAGAAGACAGACTTTGTTTTACACTATGTAGTGACAAGGAAGTATTTCAAAAATATTAAACCCTCTACGCTTACGCGCTGACATTAATTTATTAAGACAATTCTGGCAAGTAACACTACAGTGGACCAGCATCCTCTTGACACCAAAAACAATCATACCAATATCTAGAGTGATACAATTGGACATACATATTTATATGTAGATCTGTGCTAAGTGAACTTTTTTAAATCAAATGATATCTGCTTTAGAAAGCTCTGTAGCAATGCTTACTTTCACTTCATACGCTCTAAATTTTATTTTATATCCGTCTGTTTAGAAGTCTATATTATAATAATATAAACATAACATAGCATAATTCACGCCTTTATCTTCAAAGGGATAGGCAGAGGTGTATTACACACGCACACTTTGCCAGTTATGTTTCGGTCCAAACGTAATAGGGGTGAGCCTATGGCCATCTACCGACCACATTATTAAGCGAGCGATAATTAACATTTTTAATATGCCTATAACTTCGCCGTGCCGTGTGGTTGACGGCATAGAATACAAGTGTCACCACCCCCTATTTTCCCGTGGGCGTCGTAAGAGGCGACTAAGGGATAACATGATGCAAATACCATCTTTGCGTAGAGACGGAAAACTCGACATCAAACCCTATACGACTGCCTCGTTGGTCTCGCGGCATAAATGTGCGCGTGGGATCGGGAGGTCCCGGGTTCGATTCCTGGGTCGGGCAGTGTTATTGGGTTTTTCTGTTACGAAATTCTCAGTAGCAGCACGGAGTCTGGAAATGTGCCCGGTACGGCAATAGGCTCGCCCCTTATTACGTGGGACTAAAGTATATCTGGCGAAAAGTGGGTGTAGAAATACACCTCTGTCTACCCCTTCGGGAATAAAAGGCGTGACGATATGTATGTATGTATGTAACTTCGAAAATTCAGAGGTGTGCTCCCGGGGTACCTGGGAATAGACCATCGTCTCAGCAATCCGTTAGACCCAGTGGTCTAACGGATATCTATCGCCGCTTTTAATATCTAATATTATAATTATTTTAAAATAAATACTTTAATACTCTTAGTAATAACAACGACGTCAGTCTTATATAGCTATGTAAAGTCGACATGAGGATCCCAGTTTTCAGCACGACATCTTTACACTATGAGAAGGGTAAGCCACAGTCCTCTTGGCCTAGGGCGCGTTGGCAGACTTCACGTGTCTTTTGAAAACATAGAGAGAACTCACAGAGATTTTCGTTGGTGTTCTATGACTTTCCAAAAACTCTTCGGCCCGTTTCCTATCTTAGAATAAGCATCTTTAGGCCACGTTGGCGGCCGTCAGAAAATCTAAAAACACCGGCACCAGAGTTGGCCATACGAAGAAGAAAGATTTTGGGCATAAAATGCTGTTTGCCAGACCGTGTTTCAATTTTATAGTATGTGGTTTTAATCAACTTTGTTTGTGTTTCATCTGCAAACAACTTAGTGAACCACCCTTGTAAAGTAATCCTGTACAAAAAGATACGTCTCAATGTTTATCTAAAACATTGTAGAAGATAATCTAAAAATCCGAAGCCATCAGACCTGCCAACTGCTTCGTTCCCACAGATTTGAGTTAGAGGTGAATCAAAAGTCATCGGGGCTACGTAAGGGAACGTATTTATTTTCAAAACTATGACGATTCAATTAATTTTCAGAGTTTTAGATTATATTTTGATGATCAGCCATTTACTTATATCTATTAACTAGAGGACGCCAGCAGCTACGCCTGCATATTTTTTAAATTTACCAGTTTTGGCCGATCCCGTGGGAATTTCGGGAAATCCCTTCTTAGTGCACCCCTACGGTCCCCAAGGAACATACATGCCAAATTTCAGCTTCCTGCGCCCAATAGTTTCGGCTGTAGCGTGTCTGTCAGTCAGTCAGTAACGCAAGGATTTTATATATTAAGACTATGACATTGGAAGGCAGCGACTTTTGAAGGGTTAGGTCATATTCCACCATATTCGCTGGCAATGTGCGGGTTGGTAAATCAGAAAATCACTTTATGTGACTGGGAGTCCCGAAACTTGACCTGGTCAATAAACTTAACGAAATAGTCCTTTAATTATAACGGCAATATTACCGACCACACATGTTTTCTTACTATATACAAAGTAATTATTAATATACTGCAAGCCGCAGTGGGTAACTGAACTCGTTATTATGAAAAACTATTGTTCTAAAACATGCGAATGATCTGAAATGGCGACAAAATCGGTTCCATATTTTTTGTCAAGGTTACAGTTTTTTTATGGGGATTTTGGCATAGTAGCACATGACATGACCCAAAGTGTCCTACATAATAACAAGTACAATCAATCTTAGAAGATTTGCTCAACAGGTTACGAAGAATGATCCTGGATATACTCATCGTCATCGTGTGTATTAAATATGTTAATTATCGCTCGCTTAACATGCGCCCGGTAGATGGCAATAGGCTAGCCCCCTATTACATTGGGACCGAAACATAACTGGCGAAATGTGGGTGTGTAATACACCTCTGCCTACCCCTTCGGGGATAAAAGGCGTGAAGTTATGTTGTGTTATGTTATCTCATCGTCATCGTGTCTGCCAAAAGACGTCTTCGGCTGGGCTTAGGCCGCCCCCAAGGTCTCCATATAGACCGGTCTTGAGCCGCCTGCATCCAACCGCTGCACGGTCGGTCCACCTGCGGGAGGCCTACCTATGTTTCGACATCCAGTGCGCGTACCACTCTACCCAACGGAAGAAAGTAATAGAATGTTGTCTACTAACAACAAATTTAATACATAACAGTTTCATAATCATTCCATACGAGCAAAGCCAGACGAGTAGCTAGTGTTACACAGTGACATTGTATTAATCGGCGGCCACCTTGCCGCATTCATTATCACAAATGGAGCCCACCATTCGTTCGCGGACAATAAAAATCGCATTTACAGCAAAAAAACGAATTGATTAATGACATGAGTCGGGTTTACTGTAATATACGTTAGGGGGATCGCACACTGGTGATAATTTCGGATGTAGCCTTAGCCTGTGTGTATGCACCTTTTGTTTTGAAATTTTAAGAGTTTTTGGTCTGAGGAGCTTTTTACTCGACTGCGCGACGCAAAGGAGGGTAATGTGTTTATCAGTCTATGTATGTATGTATGTTTGTTTCTATGTGGCGTTCTAGAGACCAAATGCGTCCGCCGATTTTGATGATTCTTACGTCAATCGATTCGTCTTAACCTTCCGAGTGTCACTAAAGACATGACAGTAATCAAAATTCACCACAGCGACAACCCGACGCCATATTGTCAAAATGAAAAAAAAAAGTCGATGAACTATGTCAAGTGGGGTGTCGTTGAATAGGTATTTTAAAATCATCTTAAGGTTCCTTTTATCATTTTTCAATTTAAATAATAGTTTAGGATATATAACGATTTAAAGTTGTTTAACAAAACAATAATTCTGGCTAATTTTCTTACTTATTGATTTAAGTTTTTATTTCAAGTATAAACGATATACAAACACTTAATTGCGAAATTTACCATCTTATAACGAAGTCAATGAATCTTAACTAAAAAGTATAAAATAAAAAATAATTTAAAGAAAAACAAAAAACCCGACTGCATAAAAACTAATTTAAAAAAATACGTGAAAAAATTAACTTAAATAAAAACTAAAAAGAAAGAAACAAGCCCAGTAGTTTAGAATTTTGTTAAGTAATATGCAGAACAGCCCCCTTAGCCAAATGGCATTCGATCAACGACATCTATAATCGCTAAGTGCAAAAATGTATGGAACTGACATAAGCCTTCGGTATATCACGTAGTCAACGTAGAAGGAATTCCTTATGTTGCCATGGCAACCAAGCGTTAGCGAAAGTAGATATCAAAGCGAATGCCGTTTGGCTAGGGCCTCTGAACGACTCACAGTCGGGGCCCCTTGGGAAGATTTGATTGATAAATTTGAATGGGCCCCGTCTGTGAGTCGTTCTGTTCTGCATATTACTTAACAGAATTCTTAACTACTGGGCTTGTTTCTTTCTTTTTAGTTTTTATTTAAGTTAATTTTTTCACGTATTTTTTTAAATTAGTTTTTATGCAGTCGGGATTTTTGTTTTTCTTTAATTTTTCATATGACGATTCGTGGGGATGGTAAGATTTTTAATTTATTAAGTCGATCAATTCTAATAAAACTTATTTCGTATACCTACTTACACAAAACGGTAAGTTGTAATTGGGTTGTCGTTGGTTGTAAAGATCGTTTTGCAAACAATTTTTACATTAGGCGACCATTTAATTGTGTAACACATTTTAGGTTTTTGTGCCAAATCCATTGTATCCTGTGTCTTATGTTTTTAAATACCAAGAATAACAAAAAAAAGTCACGGTGCGCGTGTTAAGTGCTAGGCAAAAAACTTAGGTAAAGCTATAAAGGCATGACCAGTCCAATGACTAGTTAATGCGAATGACGTCTTACTAATTAGTCAGTGAGCATAGGTACAGTTCTCTAGTTATAGTATATCATCTGTGGGTACAGTCGAACAACTTCCCGCTAGACCACCATAAGGGCGAGAATCGCTTAGCAAGGCATCGTCTCTTCCAGTGCTACTTTACACGCACATTGTATTGTACTTGTATTTATATACCTACACTCGTATACAAAACCAGTTTCTAGTGTGCCTCAACTCTATGAGCGAGCCAAGAGATTTTTTTTTCAAACTGGTCCAGCGCCGACTTGTTTGATTGTACCTGCCTAATGTTTTGCCATTTTTTTAATACAAAGCGCGCTTTTGGTATAAACCCTATACCACGGCGCATTTTACAAAGATTGAAGCAGCGAACACAATGAACACCCAGACTCGAAGCAACAATTTGTGGTTCACTCAGCGGTGTTCCATATGGGGATTGAACCCATTACACCCGGAGTTGAGTAAACGGGCGAAACGGCCGGTTAGCCATACGTGCAGTCGGTTAGATACATACTACTGCGCTCCTGGTATATGAAAAATCATCTCACCTCTTCCTATTTTCCTTTTCATTCTTTGACTTTTGTACCTTAGATTTGTCATAGATACGTTATCTACGTAGTAATCAATCCGTAGAAACGGTACACTAACGCACACATCGGTAACTCCATTATTTTATTTTAGTTTCGGTTGACAAGATGTGTCAGTTTCACTTTGACGCCGGCTCGCGACGTCACACACACATAATATGTCAGACTTGCCAACTGGCTTATGTTTAGCGTCCTGCTTTTGGTACGCCTATAACGTATCTACTTCATTTTACTTGTAAAATCATTGCCTTCAAGGTTAACTTTCAAAATTGGTGCCGCGAACTGAAAATGCGAATCATTGAATCATCCTCCTTACTTTCAGTTTGCCGTGATTCACAGCCATTAAATTGAGCACGCGAAATGTCCAACATATTGCTGGTTTATTGCCAAAAAACTTGTAATCGTGCCCACTTTGATTAATAGCTGCGTGTATTTACATAAATTATTTGCGATCGCAACTATCAGTTTTGACGATGCAGCTCATTTGAATTTGTTAGAAAACTGTTGTTAGCCACTGATCATAGCTTTCTTTTACGTATCGGTTTTTTTGGGACTTTTCATTTGTTGAAGATTTAAAGGAGTGATATATACTCATGTATATTAATGACACGCTGCTGGCCAAGTGCGGATTGCAGAATTCACATGCCTTTAAAGAATACAACGTAATTTGCAGACATGCAGGAGTCCATACCAAGGTAACCCTATGAGACGGATTTCCAAACCGTATGATCTATTTCAAACACTACGCAGTTTTGCGTCCAAAGCGTCTAGTCACAATTCCAGTCTCTTCCTTCGTATTTTTTAATATCTATGCATCATTTGAACTATCCCTAGCCACTCATGTTCGTGACTGAAAACCGTAAACTATCAGGTAATCCGCAAATTCAGTACTAAATGTACAAAAATAATTGTAAACCTGCCAAATGATGTGCACGTTATAACTAACAGATGTTTTCCTTAATTAAACCGTAGAAGTTAATGTGTCTTGTTTGATAATTATAAACATTCAGTATTTGTTAATTGTAAAAACATTGTAACATTAACAAAATGACGAGACGTCATGTCGGGACGGACGACACGACACGACGTTCGTCGTTGTTGACGGCCATGTGTCACGCAAATGGTCAAACGAAGAGATATCTGGTATAAAATCTTGTGATATTGACTGTCTGACATCCAACGCAGAGCCAAAACATTTAGGCGCAGGAAGCTGAATGATTTGGCACGTAATTATGTTACTTGGGGACCATAGGGGTGCAATAAGTAGATATGGGTTTCTCAAAAATCCTACTAATGCTTATATATTATCAAAGCGAAAGAGTTAAAAGTTGATACCTTTAAAAGTTTGTACTTTCTGATAACTATGTGGTGACGCATTAACAATACTAGTGTCACTATCCCATTTCATTGCGCGGATGTTGCAAGAGGCGACTAGGGAAAGGCAAAATTCAGCTCTTTATGGCGCTGATACACTTGAGCATTCACCCGTTATGAGCATTCTGACGAATGTTATAATACAGATAAAAATATTTTTAAATAAAAAACAAAACAACTTCAAAAAACACTAAGGAACTAAAAAACAAAAAATAATTGGTTTTGGAGCAAACATTTTTGGAGTCGGTGCCAAGCAAAGTATTTCTGATCTGACTATAAAACCTCTACACATTTTTATATAACTTTCGTTGTTGATAGAATAGGTAGTTTGTAATTTAGTAACTTTTTGCGTAAGGGCTTGGCACCGAATTCAAAAATGTTTGCTCCAAAACCAATTATTTTTTGTTTTTTAGTTCCTTAGTGTTTTTTGAAGTTGGTTTTTTTTTTATTTAAAAATAATTTTTATTTTTTGCTTTTTAGTGGTATACTAATAAAAAATAGTAATAGGTGGTACATAGGATAGTGTAGGTGGTACATGATGGGGAGGCCTTCCTTACGTGCCTCAATTCTGAAATGTAGACCTGTACCTTTCTGGAAATATTAAGTATTTTTGTTTTCAACTAAATAGCCTAAACACGTTCGTTTCAGTTCAATCATCAGATCTCGGAAATCATCCAATACCAAAGACAAAAAAAACGAGCCTAAACACGATGATATTGCGTTATTCTATTACAAAGATCCCATGGCCACCTTCCTGCTCCATCATCAGAGTTTGGTGAACATTCAGCACTAAAGTCCATGTAAAGACGAATCAAACGAGCCTAAGCTCAATGGGATTGCGTCGTTGTATTACAAACATCCCATGGCCAGCTTCCTGCTCCATCATCAGACCCTGCAAACCATCCAGTACCAAAGTCCATGTAAAGACGAATCAAACAACCCTAAACTCGATGAGATTGGGTTATTGTATCACAAAGATCTCATGGTTACCTTCCAACTCTATCATCAGACCATGGAAATCATCCAGCATCAAAGTCCATGTAAAAGACGACTCAAACGAGCCCAAATTCGACGGCATTGGGTTGTTACGGTCTAACCGCTTCAAGTGTGCAAAATTTGAAGAGTTCCTTCGATTTCACAGGATTCCATGATCAGATCCTGACCTGGTGATCATGGGACCAACTAGGAGGTATACTCTTTCAATCAAAGCAAGAATTTTCGAAATCGGTCCAGGCGTCTTAGAGAAATCGGGGAACATACATAAAAAAAAGATGCCGACGAATTGTAAGCCTCCTCCTTTTTTTGAAGTCGGTTAAAAAACAAACACGTGTGTTTTAGCGAGCATTCTCACCAACGTTCTAGCGAGCATTCTAGCGAAAGGACAGTCTATTTGCTTCTACGTCTTTGTTATTAGAGCGTTCGCTATAAAGATCGTGAAATGGTTCCTAGCAATATGCGGCTCTGTTCGTTAACAGGTGGACAAAACGGAGAATGTTTTGGTACAAGTGAATGCTCATGTGTATCAGCGCCATCAGACAAAACAATTAGATAACTTCATACTATAAATGGCATATAATAATAGAATAAAACATGTAAGTTTGAGTATCCATAGAAATATACAATAATTCTTTAATTAGCGTAATGGCCTGTGGTTGGTAAAAACCAAATGTATTGGCATTGACGAAATGTGTCAATGTCAGCCGTTTTAACTGCAACTAATGTTTTTATGTTACTCGTATGATTGTGAAAGGTTTAGGTTAATCATTACAGTCAATTAGTTTTAAATTGACGTAAAGATGTTTTAAGTCCAACACTAATGTTGAATTGGTTAATGTAAGATGTATATGTCAAAATAATAACGTTTAGGTCATCATCATCATATTAGCCGAAAGATGTCCACAGCTGGACATAGACCTCCCCCAAGGCTCTCCACATAAACCGATCCTGAGCCACCCGCATCCATCCGCTGCCCGCGACCCCAACAAGATCGTCAGTCCACCTTGCGGGAGACCTACCTCTGCTACGACGTCCTGTGCGTGGCCGCCACTCCAGAATCTTTCTGCTCCAACGGCCATCGGTTCTTCTGGCTATGTGCCCTGCCCACTGCCACTTCAGCCTGGCTATTCGGAGAGCTATGTCGGTGACTTTGGTTCGCCTGCGGATCCTCATTTTTGGGAAACGTATGGGTATTTCTAATATATTGTACTGTCTGTATCAATACTGGACAAAGGCACTTTCTTATTCTGAGAAAGATTACGCCATGGCCCACCACTTTGGTCAAGTGCAGGTTGGCATTCACATGTTCTTTGAGAGCATTATGGAGAACTTACTCCGACATGTAGGTTTCATCACGATATTTTCCTTCACCGTCAGCCAGGAATAATAGACCTTTTCTTTTTCTTCGTCACTACACTCTTGGCAGTGTAGCCGAGGTCACCACATCAGGAGTTGCGGCACACTTAATAATTCACCTCTATATCTCTCGCACTGTTGCTTTGGACAATCAAACAAATCGGCGCTGAACCAGTTTGGAAAAAAAATCCCTTGGCTCAGACAGAGTCGAGGCACACTAGAAACTGGTTTTGTATACGAGTGTCAATGTGCGTGTAAAGTAGCACTGAAAGCGATGATGTCTTGCTGAGCGATTTTCGCCCTTATGGTGGTCTAGCGGGAAGTTGTTCGACTGTACATTTGTGGAGTGGATTAAGAATTAAATACGTACATACACGTAGCGCTCGTAGCCAGATTTGACTTGCTGTTTGTTTGGTCGGGAAAGTTAAGCAACGCTTGCACAGGTCGTCACGTGGATGGGTGACCGCGGGCAGCATTTACATCAGAGCGCTGTCGTGCTTCGGAGAGCACGTATAACTGTTCGTCCCGGTTCTCCTCCATCCATCTAGTTCATCTACAATACGATGATATATAACTACGAAACGTAAATGTACATGTAGAAGCATTAAGTAATTTACTTAAAAAATTTGACGTTCATAAGCGTCACCTTAACTTAGGAACTACTGTTCCGATTAGAAAAATTCTTTCAGTGTTAGATAGCCCATTTATCGAGGAAGGCTATAGGCTATATAACATCACGCTATGCACCACGGGAGCGGAGCAGTAGCCGTAAATAACGCGGGTGTAACCGCGGGCTCATCTAGTTTAGAATAGGTCTGATTCCTAGACTATCACTGCCTCTATCCATCTAGTTCATCTACAAACAAATCGGCAGTAACAAGGTGAATGATCAGCACAGCTATGTACAGATAATTCGTGTGTTATAGAGAATAAGTTTGATTCCCGTGGCGTTGCGCGTCCATTACGCGTCGCCATTACGACGTAATCACGTGGGCGCGACGGCGCCGGTGCTGCACTGTCATCGTCGCCATCAGTGTAACTCCAACAGTGGGACAAGGTACGCTGAGAATTTTTATTGAAGTATGTATATTTATTTATTAGATGATATAAGTCTCTAATGTAAATCATAAACACAGTTTACTCCGCTTCTTTAGCCGTCTAAAGACACATATTATGTTATGCACTGGACTAGGGAGGCAGTCCTCCGTAGCCCAGTGGATAGCGTATACGTCTGCTGATCAGGAGATCCTAGGTTCGACTCCTGGCTCGGGCAAAAGTGTTAAAATATTACACCCACATTTCGCCATGAATTTTTAGGTCCCACGTAATAGGGGGCGAGCCTATTGCCGTACCGGGTACATTACCAGACTCCGTGCTGCTACTGAGAATTATTATTCGTGGACAATAAAGTAGAAAGTGTAGGTACTTGGAGATGTTGCGGTAATTTTAGTGACTAGGCCTTGAACTCTCGTCTCTTTCGTAGCCCGCTGGCCTTGAGCTTAGCCTGATCTGCTAAGTCCACACCATACATCATAGAAAGGCGAAAGGGATAGCCCGAAATAGAATTACCGCCGCACCGTGAGAACTCAAGAGGAACAAGAGGCCATTAAAAATTGACCTGTGTCTTCTTCGCCATAAACGATCAAGTCTGAGATTTCTGAGCCATGCTGAGCTGACACCTGATGGCAAAGACGCGGATGTTATCAGCCTGCCCGATCTTGTTCACGAGAGCGCCGATACGATTGACAGCATTTTAATTACACTCCAGTTTGGCACTTGATGAGTTTCACGACTCTACATCCGACCATCTATGCTAAAAATATATATGAAATCTTTTTTAATCCAGTGGGAAAAAATTTAAAACATTTCTTAAGGTTTTTCCCTTTTTTAGTATTTTTTTTCTATGCGGAATGAATTTTTTTGCAGTCTTTGTAAAGCCAAAACATTTTGTAACGTATATTTAACATTCTTAAAGTTGCAATACTTTTTCATAAAGTGGTTTACTAACCATATCGTTGGTTCTGCATAAATATTGTTAAGCTGATACAATTAACGGAATTACGGAAAACTATCCCACTCAACTGAAGAATTCCCAAGTGTTACAGAAACGGTTCCTAATGTGGGAATTGTCTTACAAAGTCGTAACATACGTGTACACATGCCTTCCTTCCACTCGACACCACCAAAACGACACCATCGGTGGTGTCGTATGGAATCACTAGTCCATACGACACCACCGACTAATAGTGAGGTTACCTACATACAAAGTTGTTGATATGAAAACTCCAATTAAGTTCAAGCAGTTTCATTAATGAGGTATGTCATTTGATAAAGTTTATATTTTTCTTCACTGAAATAAAAAAATAATATTTCATAAACTCTGTTTTATTAATTATCGTTTAACTATAGATAACTTGAAATAATAACTTTGGGGTCGGATCAATGTATGTGATGTTGTCTGATATTTATTTATTTATTTTAATGAACTGGGAGCTGTTAGTCAAAAACACGCGTTTCTGGACATCACTAGGGTGGTGTCGTATGGACTAGAGATTCCATACGACACCACGGATGGTGTCGTTTTGGTGGTGTCGAGTGGAAGGAAGGTACACATGTAAGGGCGCCAACAAGTCACGAGGCACGCGTGACGGTCCGGACCGATCAACTTTTCAATTAACAGGTGAACTGCGTAGGGCTGTCCACACATACATAGCGGATATTAAAAAAATAATATTTACGTGGGTCTACGCGAATTTTGAAAATTGAAATTAAGCTACTGTTTTCAGCTTTTATCGCGGTGGTTTTACTAAGATTTAATTTAAGCCGAATGATCATTCGGTTTACCTACTACATTATTTTTCTATTACACGGCTATTCTTCTAACCTTTAGTATTTTAAGGTGGCCACGGATCACGACAGACGTCCGTGCTAAACGTTCTTGTAAAGTAGCTGAAACGTCGGATAATAACAGGTAGGTAATGTAGTTTTTAGACCATTCGGGTTAAATGTAACTTCAGTAAAACCAGTATAACACAATACAATCCGTATTATTTATTTATAGACTCACGCCTGTATGCCCGAAGGGGTAAGCAGAGGTGTAATATAATACCCACATTTCGCCATGAATTTTTAGGTTCCACGTACCTAATAGGAGGCGAGCCTATTGCCGTTACCGGGCACATCACGAGACTCCGTGCTGCTATTAGTACCTAATACGTATTAGTAAACTGTAATTCAAGTTTATATCCTACTAAATTATAGTCATGGCATCTTAAGCAGATAAGACGAAGTATTTGTTTGTAAGTATCTTTTGCCATAGGACCAATCAGACTAGCCAAATAGTTTGGTAGGGACGCTAGCAACATACAGTGAAAAAATAATGACAACCTAACTTAGGAACTGAAGCGATGCTACGCGATCAGATGAAGCATTTATTTATTAGTTAGTTTTGCCATAGGATCACTGTGACTAGTTTAACAAAGGACAATGGCAGATCTCCATACATCAAAATGTCTGAAAATAAATGGAAGCGAACAGTAATAAAAATATATCAAAAAATTTGGCGTAAGTAACAGAGTCTATAAATGATTCTATTTTCACTCAGGAAAGGTGGAAAAAGAAGATATCGGTGTTTGAAGTTTTAGTTAATATTGAACAATGTAGGTACAAGGAAAGTTATAGTATGAAAGTTAAACAATGTGGGTAGGTACGTTTGAATTATCAAATGACATATGCCAGATTGACATCAAAACGCGGAAGTATTTTGTAGCATCTAACTGTCACAGCCAAAGACAAAAGCAGAGATGCACATTTTAAATCGATTTTATGTGAAATCGATACAACTTTAAAACGATTCTGTGACGTTTTTATTTGATTTAAACGTTGTTTTGCTTCCAAAATATTAGCTTATTGATGTAATGTTGATTAAATATTAAATAACTGCATTTTAAACCAAACCAACGCTATAAAGGTCGATCGTATCGATTACTTATTTAATAATCGATACGGATATAGCACTCACGTCTATTCCTGTCACACCATTGTCTATGGCAACAATCAAATAAAAAAGTATTCGTAATCAATTGGAATGCTTTTTATCATCATAAAATACTCCAGCTTTCACGAGACAAAGTGAAAATATTAAAAATATTAGAAAAAAAAAACAATTTGTTTTGTTCATATGAAGTTTAAGGTCGCCACAACAAACCCAGACCAAATTCTGCCATTGTCCTTTAGAAGCCCGCTTAAGTGAAAACAAAATAGCTCAAGCAGATCAGCTACTTCAAGACAGCGGCATGCAGTTGTGCTGTTATCGTGCCGGTTCAGTCTGCCATGACCTTATGAATTATGTTTTGATATTAAATAGTTAGTCAATGAAAATATACAATCATTAAGTAATTAACTTCGATTTTGACGTTCATAAGCATCACATCGTGACCTGACTGAATAAATGATTTTGACTTTGGCTTTATTATCATGTCTGTCATGCTATTTTAGCAATAAAAGTAATTCTTGTTTTAGGAAACTTCATTATTTTAGCCCTTAAAATAAAATATATACACCTTATATTATATTGTTCTCAAGCTCGGTAGCCCTACCAAAGTGGCGCCAACGAAATATTTGTTTTTATTTTATATAAACACCTATTCACCTCGATAGATTTAAGATATGGAGGCTGGGAAAGGTTGAGCCTTATTGAATGACTTATAAGGGCTAAAATGCTGTAATAATCTATTTGAAATAGATCAACTCGGTGCCTTGACAAGATGGTATTGTGTACAGGCTGTCGAAAATGCGTGATTGGTATTTTCTGATAAACATGTCTATATGTCTACTACTCATGGTATCTATATAGTAGGTATTTTGTTATAGTTAGTGCTTAGTTCTAGAAACATACTAGATGTTCAAAGGTTATATTCATCTGAAAGTTACAAGAAAGTATCTGGATAAGTCGATGATTTTAAATATAAGCGACATTGGCGTTAGTAGGTTTCTTGGCTCGAGGGTAAAAGTTATTTTATTTTACTAAAGCGGAAATTAGGAACATCCCTGTAATGGTAGGGTCTCTAAATCTGGAAAAATCGCTTTTAAGGAATGCATTGCTTAAGAGATTTTTTGACTAATAATGAAACTTACCACACGGAGGCGCTCAGTTGAAAAGGAGGCTGCTTCAACTGGTCTCGGCTGGAAAGAGCTGGAGGAGCCCGACCACGACCGCCAAAAATGGAAGACTCCTTTGCGAGCCCTATGTCCCTAATGAGGGACAAGAGCCACATCATCTCTCATCATCAATGAAACTTATGGTCGACGGGTCGTGGGTTCGATACTTATCTGTGAGCTTAGTCATAAAGAAGGAGGGATTAAAAATGTTGCACAATCACAAAAAATCGACCAAACACCATATTGCACGATTAAAAAACAGTGTCCATTTTACCAACTCCGCTGTTGCGCAAAGTATAAAGTAATTAATACCTCGCAATTATAAATAATGCATGGACTTAACTAGAATTTATCAATGGCCTGTAGTATGGCGGCCATACTGGATAAGAACGCCATACAATCAAGGCAACTGTTTTTCCGTATAAAAAGTATTATAGGTGCAAGAATAGGATTTTTATCTCTCGCTTAGGTATGGAATACCATACGCTTTTTTACGATACGGACTAACGGGTGTATATCGCATAATTATTTGAACATAAAGTTGAAATATCTTTTATTTGCCTGACGTATCGGCATGGGTTACACCAGCTGTGGTCGCTAAAATACTCTTTATTTTGAAATAATTTCGCGGTATACCTACTATTAACTTACTTTATACTGAAGCAAGAAAATTGGTAATGATCAATCGATTCTATATTTCTAGACGAAAAATAGATAAATCAATGATAACTAACCGAACCGGAAAAGTCAGTTGAAAAAGCGAATGTTTTTAAATTTCAATTTGCACTCCTGGGTTGACAAGAGAGCAGACTAATGAAAGTATTGGATACAACCAGAATAAACCAGGAATAATTTTAGTATTTGTAAACGAGATCAGAATGAACATAGGCTCACCATAAGTTCGATAGTTCACATCAAAATCCGAGAAAGACACCAAAAACAGAATATCTTGTCTTAATAACTACAGGTCAATCATCAAGCCTGCAGGACACGATATACAGTTTTTTTACCAAACCTTTATACGGATTAAGTCATCAAACCCGTCATGTTTGTAGCCGGTCATGTTACGACAGTTCGACACATTTTTTACAATCCATCGGATACCCACACTCATCCCCAGTTACTGAGAAACGACGGAATGTCGACTCATCGCGATATTTTGAATTAAAATTAGTTGTTTCCTTTAGTTTTTGATATCAGCTGCTCTTTTGCAGATTGTGAGACTTAATATATTAAAGTGGTATTTATTTGACAGAGCGGAAGTCTAATGGAAGGTAACAGACTGATACGAAGAGGGTATCGGTTGCGAAGCAGTAGCCTTAAATACCGTGGGTTCAGGTAGTTAGTGTGTAATGTGCATTCAAATTGTTAATCATCACTGGTGACGGAACATATCTGCGAAGAGAAGCTGCATGTCCGACAGTTCTTAATAATGTTCATGAAGTCTGCCAACCCACATTTGCTTAGCGTGGTAGACTATGGGCTAACCGTTCTCATAGTAAAACTAGAGGACGCCAGCAGCTACGCCTGCAATTTTTTTTCACTTACCCGTTTGTCCGATCCCATAGGAATTTCGGGAAATCCCTTCTTAGTGCACCTCTATGGTCCCCAAGGAACATACATGCCAAATTTCAGCTTCCAGCGCCCAATAGGTCTGTCAGTCAGTAAGTAACGCAAGGATTTTATATATTATGATTAGGTCTGTGTCCTGTAGTGTAGGCTAGTTTGTATGTCTTGGCATGGGTCTGCACATGAGTCCCAGTGGCAGTCTGTTTATACCTATTTTTACTAGGTACAAACAGTTGTACACAGTACACTGCTCACAATATTTTCCTTCACCGTTTAGCGAGCAATCATTTACGTTCTTTTATACGCACAAAACTTCGAAAAGTCAGTAGTGCGTACCCTGGGTTTCAACTCGAGATCCTCTGCATTGCAGTCTGTTGGTATCTCCACTAGGCTATCACTGCCTCTCGTATTTACAGATAAGTATTTCTCAATTCTTGTCACTTACAAAAATAAAATAAGACTATAGTTAAATGATAATGGCTTGTTAACATGACATATGTGTTGCATTAATTCCGCGGCATGGGCGTGTTCGAACATCTGTATCGGAGACGGGAACATGCAATACTGATCGAATGATACGTCATCGACATCTTAACTCGTTCCTCCAATATGGCCGTCGATTTATTTATTATTATTTATTTTATTCGAATAATTAGTAAGTAACTGAATAAATGTTAGTAGGTGTATTAGACACCGAGTAGTTAAAGATATAGGTAGAAGTACAGTTAATACTGCTTTAAAATATATTTGTTAAGGCCTTGCCACACGGCACAATTTTACCACTGATCAAATTTTCAATCGATTTGGCTTTGCCCGTCTACACGACACAATCAAATCACTGATTTTCATTCCGTCCACCCGATTGGTTAAAATCTGGTGGTACCGCCCACCCGATGAACTTGAGTTGGACGACTAGCGTCTACACGTCACGATTTCATCAAGTGATTTAGTCAAGTTGGACGTAAAATTGTGCCGTGTGGCAAGGCCTTAAAATTCGTTACTTATATTACTTATTCATACCTATAGATCTATGTTTAATAAATATAAATCAACAAAGTATATTTGTATATCTTTAACGGTTCAACTGCTAATCCCCTGAGTAGGTTTTGATGAAATTAAATAAGGAGTAAACTTGTACCTGTGTGTTATTCTGACGTACCTATCTATAGTTATATTAATGAAAAATTTAACCTAAATCCTTTCAGCAGCTTTTGCGTGAAAAGCAACTAACAACTATCCTCAGAAACCTTCGCATTTATAATAAAAGTAGGATAGAAAGGAGGTAGGATATATGGATACAAGTAAGTATGCCAATGTATGTACATGTTTAATAAAATAGGTACTAATCGTGAATATTTATTAAAATATCATCGCCGTACCTCTTCCATTCAGCGATATATTTACGATGCCATCTTATTTGAGCAAATGTGTGTTTAATTATTCTATTACTCAATTGCTTTTTTATTCTTACAAAAAAAATACAAGCTTCAATAATTTATGGGACAAAGACTATAAATAATTATTTGCATAGAAAATAAATACTAAATTGTACAGTACAGTACATTAAAAGAGCATGCATGAGGAATCTGATAGGAGTGAATGAAGCAAGAGATATGTCAGGATCTGCCTACCCCTCCGGGAAACAGGCGTGAGTCTATGTATGTATTTTCAATGTTACTTTATCTAGCATCATACGTGTAGAAAAACGAAAAAGTCTTGTAATAATTATTATAGAGAGAGGGTTGCGGCAGATCTCGTATGACGTTCGTCGACCAAATTGGGGACGTCTTGAAAAACGGAAAAGTCCGAAGCACCCGGGACCGGCGAGCATGTATGAAAAGAGTAGGTAATTAATGTACAGGAAGTGCGTGAGGTTTGTAAGGATAGAAGCAAGTGGCGTTCTGTTGTCTCTGCTAACCCTACGGCAAAAAAGCGTGAGCATATGTATGTACAGGGTTCGATTCCTGCATGGGACAACATTTTATAGGGTTTTCTGAAAGGAAAAGTTAAAAATAAAAAGTGTCTTTATTTATCTCATATACTGAGTTCATACATAAATTGAAGAATCCCCAGTAAGTTACTGAAAAGTTATTCCTTAAATAGACAGCTGACCTGGTAGTAAAATATTATCAAAATCGACCCAGACGTTTTGAAGATTACGCGGAACTTGCAGACTGACAAAAATATTTAAATTGGTTTTTAAGCACAGGTACAGTACCGATCATGACAAGATTTGGTAGTAACGTTCTCAGCAACAGGCCTCTTGAGACGTCAGCTGAATTATTTCACTTAGTGTGGGAGTCGCAAACATCGCTACTGAGCTGCGAGTTGGTTTTTATTAAATTTGGTTACAAAATTCAGCAAAATTGTGATGCATGTTATAAAAATCCGCCTTATTTCCATCCGTTGCGTCATCTGTTACAGTTGTTAGACCCCTCAATAGGTAGTTCTTTTTAAACTTCAATTCCTATTGCCAATCATCATCCTCATCCTTCGGTAAACATTATCGCTATTAAAAACCTTAAGACATTTTTATGTACCTGCTCACTTAACTCTATTTTAAAACAGATAAACAACCTGTTGAAAGCGAGGCAGACATTTTATTTTATTTAGTTATAAAATAATCGTCCCAACGGATCGAAAGCTTTCGCTCCAAATCCCGCAAGTCACCGTCGACATGTGGCGACTTTGAAATTGGAACGCACCTCGCGAGCGCGTATTTACTTTTTTAATTCTTTTTTTAATTTCCTTTTTTTTAAAACGAAGGAGTCATTAGATTGTAAGTCATAACGGTCTGTGGTTTTTTATCGTCTGTCCGAAACATGTCAGGTGTCCATTTTTAATATTCCGATATAATTTATTTGGTGCAAAAACCTGCGGAGACATTAAGGACTGCAACTGTCTTTTACTTAATCGATTGCGCGAATAAGGTTACATGGGTGATAATTTATAGACTTTTACAACCGAGTGTTTTCAACTGTGAATTGTATTCAAAGTACGGTGCAGAATGAATTATTAATATGTACTGGAGGAAATATTATGTACTTACCTAAGTAGTCACTGTTACTATCTACCATAAAAAACTTAAGTATATTGAAGGGACCTTGCGATGTATCGATGTTTAAACTTTAGTATCTTGTTTATGTGTAAGTAACTGTAATTATAATAATAAATTTATTATAATATAAATTACTAGTAGTTCAATGGATATATTGATATAACTGATATAACCGGGATTGTAATAAAAAAAATTACAGCTTGTATTTTTTCAGCTTAAGTTGTAAAATAATTGCTATTAGTTAATTAGGTACTTGACGCAAACGCTACTACTGCAACAATAAACTTTCCTCCTTTTAGTTTGTAGGTACCTATTGATGTTGTCAATTTTATTTTCCATAAATAATACCTAATTATGTAATAGTATCTACTATGCGGAAAAAGTGTACCTACTACCTGTGACAACGGCTCCCAGTACCTAATTGATGAAAGAAACTTCAAATTTTATGAACATAATTTAAATCGACACGCTTCGCTACAAAACGAGAGATTTTAGCGTCAGACACATACCTACCTACAATCTGTTTATTTTGATGAATAGTACACTCACACTCGTCACGTTGGGCATAAAGATTGACACTGTATGTGCCTCAACAGCTACAAATTAAAAAAAAAACAGTCGCTGTTCCAAATAGATATACCCTGTACCCATATCTTTTTCACGTAAGTAGAATTTTATTATTTTAAAGCTAATGCAACATTTGCAAAATTCAAGAGAGGCCTTTACAATTATTATACTCGAAGAAATTTCACCATCCAACAAGAACAGCACAATCATCAAACTCGCGCCAAAACTCTACGTTCCATTTTATTAATTCAAAAAATGAACGATCACTTTTTAATATCAGATCGAAGCGTTCAAATCTATCGGCCTAATATTTCATAACAAATTACAAAGACGTCTCAATACACGACAAGGCTTCGTCGGGCGCCCGCCGAGCTCGCTCGAATCGTAACTTAAACAAAAACGAGCCGTCATCTCACAATGAACGGACAAAAAAAAACGGTATATCGGTAACACAATCTATACATATTAAACATACAATACAAACAATGCGATGTTGATTGAAACGTCAAGCAAATGACGTCCCGATTGATTCAGATAGCTGCATTGTACTTAATAACAACGTAATTACTCCACGCTGAGATATAACTATTTATTTTGTGTCCAAATTTATTATTGAGACGTCGAAAAAAACAGATCACGAAGCAATGATTCGTGATTTCTGTTGCGTTCGACCCTTTCTATATCGATTTTTATATCGATTTCCATATTGAGTTCAGTGATGTATCGACAAAAAAAGTTGTTTGTTCTTTTTTTTCTGGAATCAAAATTGTTTTATGATGTTGGCATGTTGTGTTGTTTTTTTTACAGTTGTAATAAAGGTTGGCAGTACGTGGGCTTTTTAACAAGTTCATGGACAATGCGTATGTAATAGAGAATTTGATACTTTATTGTGTAGGTAGTTCAGCTATTGTAATTGTGTTTGAGATTGATTTATTTCTTTACTAATATTTATAGACCGTTGGTTCAGCAGTTAATATGTGGGAATAAAATATAAAAATGATGAGTCCTGTATTTTACAAAAAGTCTTTATTTAATTTTTAATAAACTCTGGCAAAACAAATCTATAGCCTTTCACCAAAAAACCTATGTAGTTGTTACCTATTGGTTAATACCTAAGTATTATTAATTGATTAGACTCTCTGATATTTTCATTATCTATCTGGAAATTATTTTTTTATCGTAAGAACTACGTGTTGTGTTTTTGTTTTTCGTGTGAGTGTGTGGCCAACTCTAGTGTCGGAGTTTTTAACACAGCTCGAAGGCCTCCGACATGGCCTAACGACTCTTATCCTAAGATAAGAACCGGGACCGACAGCTTTACGTGCCCTTCGAAGCACGGTAGCGCTCAGATGTAAATGCCACTTGAAGAACTACGTGCAAGCGTATCTTAGAAATAGTTTCTTTTTTCAATAATATAATAAAATCAATGAAAGCACACTGCTATCAAGGCGCAGCCTATGACAAAGCAAAGAGGAACAATATAGATAACATATCGTGCAAAGTTCATAGAAGAGATGAAATCAGCTTTCGTAACATATGTATAACTAATCCATTGGCGTAAGTTCGATTAAATGCTAACAGAAGTAGTTATGTCACAAAAACAGGTAATAAAGTAAATGTGTTAGGTACTTAATAACTCATAAAACTTCGCAAATTTAGTGTTGCCCAAATGCAAGAACAAGACGAGACTTAGCCAGTCTTGGTCTTGGTCTTGCGCCAATACACCTGGTCTTGGTCTTGGTCTTGGTATTGCGCTCCCAGTCTTGGTCTTGGTCTTGGTCTTGCAGCAAGAGTCTTGCAAGTCTTGCAATTACCTATCAGTCTATTACTATTTAAATTAGTAATGGTATTTTTAATCACTCTCACTCCCTCGGTTTAGGTACCCTAAGGTAAGCAATGCACCTTGACATTATTTGGTGATATGATAGGTAAATAAATTTAGTATTGTATTTTAATTCAGATAATTAAATTTTTAGATTAGAATTAAGATAAGCGAATTACTTGTAACGTGTCAGGTTCTATCTAGGCACCTGTTACATTTCGATTTAAAATAATCGCAATTTATTTTCCTATTCATCAATAATTGTACCTAATCATAGGCAGGTAGGTTATCCAGTTAGGTTTAGTTAGATACTAATTAGACCACAGATAAGGTTAGGATGATGATAATAATTAAACTAGTTAAAATGTGTACCTATGCAAGTTATTACATCATGCGATTAATTGCATAACTTACAGAAAGTTTTTTTTAAGTAGGTGCACGTGCGCTGAACGTGGCGCGGGTGGCGTGGAGGAGCGGGGATGACGGGTGATAGTATACGTGTGTGCGTGCCACAACCACGACTATAGAGTTGTTAGGGTTGTCGAAAAAAACACAAAAAAATATTTTTTTTGTTTTGTATGGAAAAAAAAGTTTCGCTTTCATTAGTAACATTTACGCATACGATTCCAAACTTGATATAGATAAACACCTTTAAATATTGTTGGGCCTAACTCGGACACCCTGTATACTTACTAGAATAAATTATTATGACATCTACTACCTATCCTTACCATTTTATCCTAATCATAATACTGCTTGCGTGATCAGTATAATGTATTCATTTTCATTCTAAGCACTCTGAAACTTATTTATTCTTTGGAACACCTGTAGGTACTCTTAAAATTCGTAATTATTTTGCATGAGTCTACCTACGCCCTGTGGCGGCAATCAAATAGTGTCAAATGTTGTGATTTCGGCGCGGCGGCAACGATTGTTGTATATGATTTCAAAAGAAGCCGCCGGCGCGTGTATCATAACCATGTACTTCCGAAAAGCGGCAAATTTATTTGAGAAGTAAGTACAAAACCTTTGATGCCGCATTATCAAAGTGCCGATGGTTAAAACATAACTATGCATGCACTCAGTTTGATTTTAATGGATATTTTTTTATTCGCTATGTAGGTATGTTTATGGTACCTATTAGTCGTAATGCGCATAGGTCCAGTTTTTCATATTCTTTGATACAGTTTTTTGCGTCTCATAGAATTCCTAAGCGTACCTATACACCGAACTGTTACACCTAACTACTCCGTGAAATAGCGCTAAGTCCTAGCTGCAAGACGCAAGAGTCTTGCAGGCTTAGTCTTGTTCTTGCTCAAGTCTTGCACGATCAGTCTTGGTTTTGGTCTTGCTAAAAATACGCGGTCTTGTTCTTGGTCTTGGTCTTGCAAAAACGCAAGAACAAGACCAAGACTGCAAGACCAAGACTGAATTTGGGCAACACTATTCGCAATGAAAACACAAGAGTGTCATTTAGCATTGTCATGTCACAGATCGTAATAACTTGATAAAATATTGGGACTGGGTGGTTGAAGAGTGACTTAGAAACACGTTTTTAGGTTATCTTTTCGTTCTCCACGCGATTTGTTTCTGCTTTTGGCATTAAATCTATTTGTTTGTGTTGTGTTGTGTGGTGGATTGTTATTAACATTTGTGTTGTGGTAAGTCTAACAGGTATAATACACTAATATTGGACATGGAGGTCGATGAGCCCCCGGATGGGGGCGGAGGTACGCCTCCTGATGTAAACAAACGTTTAAAAAGACCGGCCGATGTTGTTACACCGACGGATCTTAAAAAAACCCGCACCCCGGCTGAATCTATCCAGTCTGTATACGTAAAACCTGGATACGAAACTGATAGCCAGATTAAATATTCGGACACAGATAAAGGCCCATTCACAGTGTTCGTTTCAAGGGCAGAACCGGATCTTTCCTCGGGCTACTCTTTTAAAATCTTAAGATTCGCACAATTCCTGCATTCACACGACATCTCCGGAATTAAGGAAGGTGGTATTAAAAACCTGGGACGCAACCGGGTTTCCGTCGAATTCAAGACGGCCAACGACGCCAATAAGTTCCTGGATCTTAGCCTCCTGGGAACAAACAAATACAGTGCTCATATCCCGAAGTTTCAAATCGCCCGTATGGGTGTGGTCAGAGACATCCCAACAGACTGGACCTTAGAGGAGCTTGTTTCTGGTATTACCACCCCTTCTAGTTGCGGAGAAGTTATTAGAGCAAGGCGCTTAAATGTCAAATCAAAGAAAGACTCCCAAACCACCTGGATCCCTTCCAACTCCGTAGTCTTAACTTTCTTAGGACAATCCCTCCCTGAGAAAGTATATTGTTATAATGCTTCCCTTCCTGTTTCTACCTACCAGCTTCCCACCATCCAGTGTAGAAAATGCTGCCGATTCGGCCATATAGCTGCCCAGTGCCGCTCACAGCCCCGGTGTTACAAATGTGCCCAGCCCCATTCTGGAGAGACCTGTACTGTTGCTGACTCTGAGGTGTCTTGCTTCCTCTGCCGAGGGGGCAGACACACAGCTGTTGACAGCCAATGCCCTGAGCACTCTAGACAGAAATCGATTAAAATGGTTATGTCTCAGGAGAATATCAGCTATATGGAAGCATCGGTCAGATTTCCGCAAGCAAGACGCGCCTACGCAGATGTCGCTGCCACTCCCCAATCCCCTCCTCTATTTTCCCAAACACAAAACCTCCCCCCTCTCTCTCCATTACCCCAGTCTCCTGCTACTACTACCTACCCTACTACTTCCTACAGAAAAACAATATTTTTACCCCCACGCTCTAAACCAGAACTTGGGAAATCTTATGATCTCCAAGCCCACAACGCTATAACAGCTACTCCCACCTCAACCCAAGCCAATGGCTGTGCTTACCCCGCCTTCATTGAGACCACCCCTCTTCCTACTCCAAATGATAACCTGATCGAGCTACTGATATGTACTCTAATAAACATGCTCTCAAAGTTCTCCGACTCCCTACCGAACAATCTCACAGTTCCTGTAGAACAACTACTAACCGTTATCTCCCGTAACAATAGGTCTAATGGGTCTCCAAGTCCTTCAATGGAATTGTAGAAGCATTAGACGCAACAAATATGATATTATCTACTTGATTAACCGCTACAAGCCAGCCGTCCTTGCGGTCTCGGAGACTTGGTTAAGGCCGGGATCCCACTTTAGGGTCCCAGGCTTTTCATGCCTCCGGGACGACAGAGAGGATGGATTTGCGGGTTGCGCACTGTTGATCAATAGATGTATCACTTTTTCCCAGATCCCCCTACCCGCCCATGATCCGGGCCTAAATTTAGTCGCTGCTAGAGTGGCAGACGTTACCTATGTCTCTGTTTACATTCCCCATCCAAACTCTGCCATTATCTCCAACCTCTCTTCCATTCTCTCTTCTTTCCCGCCCCCCATTGTCGTGTTAGGTGACTTCAATTGCCGACATACTCTGTGGGGATCACACTGCAACGACCCCTCCTCTTCCTCTTTACTTGACCTCCTTGATAGCATTGACCTTTGCATTTTAAATGATGGCACCCCCACCAGAAGAGTCTCCCCAACACAGAATTCCAGCGTGCCTGACCTATCGTTCGCCTCACCCTCCTTAGTCTCCCGTCTTTCCTGGTTGGTTCTGCCAAATTCTTTTGGTAGTGATCACTTCCCAATCCTAGTCTCCTTTATACAATCATCTTCCTCTCCCCCAATGTCACCTAATATCCAACCTCTCCTAAAATACCGTCTTCCTCTCGCAAACTGGGATCAATTTGCGACATTATTGGATTCTGAGCTAAGAATACTGCCCCCTGTTGAACCTTCCAATGCCCTAGACCTATATGATCGTTTTACCTCCGCCCTTCTATCTGCCGCCGATTCCTCTATCCCCACCAAATCCTCCTCCGGTAGACTGGTTCCTTCTCCGCCTTGGTGGGATTCTGAATGCTCAGACAGTGTTCGGTCCCGCAGGGCGGCGGAGAACAAGTTTAAATCATCCCTCACCATGACCGACTTTCTCTCCTACAAAAAAACTGCAGCCTCCACATCAAGACTCCTATCCAAAAAGAAGTCCCAAGGCTGGAGGAATTTTTGTGAATCCCTAAACCCTCGCTCCCCGCTTTCCCTTGTGTGGAAAAGGATTAAGACATTCCGATGTAGTCTCCAGGATCCAAACATAACTTCTAACGATCCGGACTCCTTTATCCATGATTTCCATTGCAATCTTGCCCCTCCCTACGTCCCTGATCTAGAGTGTACTCCCTCTCCTTCACCCCTCTTACCTTCTCACCCACCAGATCCCATGAACGCCCCTTTCTCCTTTGTCGAACTCACCTGCGCCCTTGATCACCTTCGCGACTCCTCTCCTGGTATAGACGGTATCCCATACTCCTTTATTTGCAAGTCCTCAAACTCCAGCAAGTCCTTTTTCCTTAACCTACTGAATTCCATCTTTCTCTCAGGCGAAATCCCAGCATCCTGGAAATCACAAATTATCATCCCTATCCTCAAACCAGGCAAAAATCCTAAGGACCCTTCTTCTTACAGACCTATAGCCCTCTCCTCAGTCCTAGCCAAAATCATGGAAAACCTGATCAAAAACCGTCTCGAATGGATATTGGAGAACAGAAACATTCTGTCGAATTCACAGTTCGGTTTCAGAAAAGGTAAAGGTACTCTGGATAGCCTAAGTATCTTTACCTCTGAAATACGGGTGGCTTTTTCCAAAAACGAACATGTTATCGGAGTGTTTCTTGACATTTCGTCAGCGTATGATAACGTCCAGATTCCGCTGCTCAGGCAGAAAATGCACCAGCTGAGTATCCCCGTGAGACTGGTCAACATTGTATGCAACCTGTTGATGTGCCGTTCAATATCCATTCGACATCAGGGCATCCTCCTTCCTCCTCGACTCTTATGGAAAGGTCTTCCACAAGGCTCAGTGCTAAGTCCTATCCTTTATAATCTATATACCTACGACCTAGACCTTACTGTTTCCCCCTTTTGTAAAATTCTCCAGTACGCAGATGACATAGTTCTCTACATTTCCTCTCCCTCCTTTACTCAAGCTTCATCCCATATAAACACCGCATTGTTTTACTTGAATCAGTGGCTTTTTGATCACAACCTCTCCCTTTCAATTCCTAAATGCAAAGCTGTTGTCTTTTCCCGTAAACGTAACATCCCCCACATCCAGATTTCTGTAGGAAGTGAAACAATACCTTTGGACAATCACGTCAAATTCTTGGGTGTTATCCTCGACTCCAAACTGTCTGGCATCCATCACCTGCACTACATTGAGCGGAAAGGCGAGAGGGGTGTGAATGTCATGCGGGCCCTTTCAGGGGTTCGTTGGGGTTCCCACCCCTTTTGCCAAAAGCTTTTATACAACGCTGTGGTTCGCAGTCATTTTGATTACGCGGGTTTCCTGCTTGAACCTTGCAACAAACTTGCACTGTCCAAGCTGGAAAAGATCCAGTCCAAATGCTTGCGAATTATAACTGGTGCTATGAAATGCTCCCCGGTTAATGCTTTGCAGGTTGAATGCCTAGACCCCCCCCTTCACCTCCGCCGCCAATACCTGGCAGACAGGTTTTTGCTCAACGTCCTCCAAACCAGCACCCATCCCCTCCTCCCTATTCTTCATTCCTTAGCGCCCCTAATCTCTTCTTCCTCTTATTGGTCTCGCAAGGACCCTCCGCTCCTCATAGTTTCTCTTAAAAAATTCCAGGACTTGTCTACCCCCATTTTTCAATCTCCTCTTAACCTCCTCTTTCTAACAGAATTTCAATCCCTAGTCTTCCAACCTAAAATTTACCTTGACTTTGGTATTGGCAAGAACTGTAGTCAAGCCAACCTCAAGCTAGCGAATATTTTGTCTAACGACTGGGCCGACTGGGTGACGCTATATACAGATGCTTCGAAACAGACCAATGATTCTCCCGTAGGTTCCGCAGTCTGGCTCCCTAAATTCCGTATTATCCTTAACTTTCAAATTCCCCAGCAAAGTTCTATATTTACAGGTGAGTCTATCGCCTTATTGGAAGCAGTCAAGTACATAGAATCTCACAAGCTGAATAAGGCGCTCATTCTCTCCGACTCCCAAAGCTCCCTCGCTGCTTTATTAAAAAATCCCTTTAAATCCCGCGATCCCTTCCAAATTTCTCTCCAAACTAGAGCAACTTTATATAGGTGTCACCTGGCCGGCATCGAAGTAGTCTTAGCGTGGATTCCCAGCCATTCAGGCATATCGGGTAACGAGTTCGCGGACTCCTGTGCTAAAGCAGCGTCTGAATCTGGATGCCCAACATATAACCTGTGCTTTTCACGCGACCTACGCTCTCAGGCTCACCTTTCGTTGGTTAGTTCTTGGAATGACTTGTGGCAGACCTCCAAACTGGTCAAAGGTAAATTTTATGGTTCCATCCAACCCACCATTCCTTCAAAACCCTGGTATAATAACCATAAACATATTAATAAATTGGCAACATCAATTATAATCCGAATGCGCCTGGGATTTGTTTGTTCTCCAGTATTTTTGACTAAAATCCGCGTCAGAGACCATTCCATTTGCGAATGCGGTTTGGACGAGGGTACTCTAGAACACATGTTTTTCTCATGTCCAAAATTAGTGATCCCCCTGTACGACCTTCTCCCAAAACAAATTCCCAGACCCGTAAACCTAACTTTCCTTTTGTCACTAGCTCACACATCCCTTATTAAAATTCTATACAAATTCATTTCCATAAACAAAATTAAAATCTAGTCCCCTGCCCTTTGTTGTCCCCCTCCGTTTGTTTCCCTACTAATAGGTATATAGTATTATCTATGTGTCTAAGCATAATATATATTTACTAATATCTGTGTTGTCCCTTTTCAGAGATTTGGACCCCCAAGCAGAAACCATAGCTACTAGTACCGGTCAATAGTCATTTCTTTTAAACTTTATAACTAATTTATTTTGATCTCTTGTTCCACCCTGACATTGGCAAAATCATCGGTGAACGATGGAGCCATTTTAATCAAAGTTGAAGTTGAAGTTGAAGTTGATAAAATATTACGCAGGTGGATGTCATATTCTGTCGATTATAAGTTCACTAGTAGTTGATTGAATGACTGCAGTGTAAAAAGTAGTTTATAGTACACATTATATTATTCAGGGAATTTGATCATTTATCAAACATTAGTATTCTTATAATGGGGTCCTTGTTATAATTAAAATAGTAGCAAAATTCATAAAACCCGAAAAAATTGCAAAACTCTTGAATTCAATTAGGTTGTTTTCCTTCTCCGTTTATGTCAAGGAAAACAACGTGAGGAAATATGCATGTCCAAGATTACTTCATAGTGTTGTCAACACACATTTGAAACGTTTTTCTGTTAACCCTCACTTGGCCAGCGTGGTGGTCAAGTGAACAAAATTTGTATCCATATTCAATAAAAACATTTTTCACCACAGCAGCTCAAACATGCCGCTTTTGCTGCGAGACAACAGTGAACAAAACGCGATTTTGATTCGAGCGTGAGGCAAAGTAGCTTTTTAATTTTTCAATCTTCAGTGCTACGAATTGACATTGTTCAGCCACAAATTTGATACATTCGAATTTTACTGTGCTCTGTCTCTTTCACATGCATATAAAAAGTGAGTGAAAAAACAAACCCCTTCGAATTCGAAATTCGATTTCGGAATTCGATCTCAAAGAAAACACCTACGGCAATGCAAAGAAAAGATATTTGTAATAAAGAAATTACTTTTTTTTATATGTTATTGTTTACATGTTTAATTTATTATTGGATTTTAATAAAAATAAGTCTAAATAATAGTATAAAATTTGTATTTAACCAATACATTTTTATTTAGAATTACAACAATGATACATTTGAAAAATAAACATCAGGGACAACAAGGGTGAAAAATAAAAAAAGTAGCGGGAATAAAAATTTCGCTGATGCTGATACAGTAGGTATAGCGTAACGTGTTAAATTTGTATTAATATATAAAATAATATAAAAAGATGAGTGAAACTAGCGATGATGACTGTACTTTAACACCAGAAGAGTTAAATCAACAAGTGATTATGCAGAATTCAATCTATTCCTGTTCATTTCTATGTCTCCTTAGTAATATGTGTTCTCACTGCTGTGGTGAAAAGTTATGCGTGCTACACGAGAGCAAAGTTTTTTGTATCTCGTGCTGTTGAGTCCCTCACCACGCTCAGGATTCTAACTTTGATTCACTCGCTACGCTCGTGAATCAATCATAGAATCCTTCGCTTGCTCGGGACTCAAAATCAGCACTCGAAACAAAAAACAACTTTGCTCTCTTGTTGCACAAATAACTATTGAAACCTAAACTGTTATTGTACTGACACTGGCTAGGTAGTCTTTTTTGATTACATATTGAAAGATTATAAGGCCATGTCGTACATCGTTAGAAAGGGTATTAAGTACAGGTTTTTTTTTAAGTTATCGAAGTTCAAAAGAGCTTTTAGTTTTTTTTTAATAATTAATTTAGAATTTCATATTTTGCACTCATTACTTCATTTTTAAGAGTTTTGAAGCTCGACAATTACTTTTTTTGCAGTTATTCGCAACAATTTATGTTTTTCTAAGAATAATAATACATTAGAGAATCCAATAAAAGTTATGTAGTGCAAATATGACTGCAAACTAAAATGTTATATCGTTTTAAATGTGATAATTCAGAAAAAAAATAAAATCATATAAAAAAATCGTATCTCGAGTACAGTTACACTTAGGACCTGGGTGTCTTGGGGTGAAAACTAGGATATGCCCTCCCCTAACCCCCAAAAAATTGTGTCGGTCCATGCGCCAATGTATAGTCGTGATGATTATGTCTAGTTGACCAAGTGGTTTGGAGTATCCGGGTGTAATGCTTCCTACGCGCGTACGAGCCACATCTTCACCTCTGCCATTGCGATCGACGTACTAGGTTACTACGGTTCTTAACGTAAATAAGCAAACGATACAATACATTACCTCTATAAACGCTGTTACATTACTCTATATAAGTTTTCAGTGTTTTACCAAAATACTTACCTACTTACTTCTAGTGATTCATTCTATAATTCATACAAATGTAGTGTCATCATCATCATCATCAGCCTTTAACAGTTCACTGTTGGACTAGGCCTCTCTTTTGAATGGAGGAATTGGCCTACTTTACCACGCTGGCCAAACGGGTGGATACAGGGATTTTCTATCAAGTTTTCCTTCTCTTACAGTGTTGTTCTCTGCATAATATGCTCTCTCTGTAGGCTCTTACGACACTCATGGGATGATATGGGTTGGTGACATTCCATATTCTTAATCCGTCACCACACGGACGGCAATGTGGTGTACCTTGATGTAATTCTAATTACACTTAGGTATATCTCATCACCATTTTTGCTGAGTTCACCGGCCACATTTAAAGATTCGGTGTCATCAGTACCACTCACCGAAAAGAAATCTTACAGAATTCATATGAACACTCACAAAATTAATAAGAAACCCCGATTACTCATAAGAGTATCCGCGCTGATTCACAAACATACCCATCATCTCTTTTAATCATTATCATCGAAGCGTCCTTTGCCTTACAAGCACTCCAACCCTTGAAAAAACGACAATAGCGGACTACTTCAACGCAAAAAAGGAAGGAAAATACTTCAAATTGATACAAAAACATTATTATATTTATCACAAAACAACATAAAGAATGGTACATCAATATGTGTGGCTCATTGTTACTTGGTCATTAAGTACTGTAGCCCTTTGATATCCTCTTGAAACTCAAAGGTACAAGGTTACAATACGGTGGCTTTTTGTGCCATCTGAGTCAGCCAAGTCTGATGTGCTTTGAAGCCTAAGAATGATTAAGCGTGGTGCATTCATTGGAATAATGAAATGGAATCATTGAATGGGTTTGTATGTGCTGCGGTATGTTTTGAATTATGACAGAAGGTAGATAAACTGGAACGGTCAATCGTTTGTGTATATACGTATGCAGCCATAGAAAAATGTAGTGCTCACGGTCATCTCTCGAATAAGTTTGTGGTCAAAGTCACCCAAATAAAAAACAAGGCTCAGCAGGCGGTGTTGGCTTTACTGACAACGTATGGCCAAAACTATTGGGCGCAGATGTTGAAATCTGGCATACATTACCACGGTATCTAATAGAGCCTTGCTGATTTCAGCATGAATGGGCCGGATCGACCGGGGAAGTACTACCCTCTCCAGGAAATCGACGTAAAGTAACAGTACCTAAACAGTTGCGTTTCGTTCGGTGAGTGAGAGTTCTCCCTCGTCCCATTCCTTATCCTATCCCTTTTCCCAATCCCAAGGGGCGGCAACGCACTTGTGACTCCTGTGGTGTTGCTTGTGTCCATGGGCGGCGGTAATTGCTTACTATCAGGCGATCCGTTTGCTCGTTTGCCGCCTATTATTATTAAAAAAAAACGGTTATAAAAATTAAAATGGTTGGACGTAGCTGCGGACATCCCTTAGTTTTTTATATTGGTAAAACTAGTGAAAATCTAATAGATGTCTTAAAATTATAGGTTTTACTTACAAATATTTGTTTGAAGGTAAAATAATGCATGCCACCACTAATTTGTTAGGAAACAAAATTAATAAGGTTTATAAAAAATATTAAAAAAGCAACTGGACGGCCATCGGATTTTGAGTAGCTTACAGTTGCTACATGATAAGGATTTTAGCATGACTCAAGTAAATAAGATCTGCGCAAATCCGATAAATGTGTCTATGATTTTGTGCCGCGGGGTATGAAAATATGACGTTATTTTGTCTGTCCTGCAGCACGCTGTCAACGAAGTGAGCAGGGATTATGGATTTTAGCAGTAGCAGATAAGTTCATCTGTGGATTTTTTAAATTTCAGTTTAATAACGGGAAAATTCTGACACGTAAGGATCTCCATTCTTGATGGTTTTAAATATTGGCATCAAAAATATGACATTTTGTGAATTCTAATGTAATTGGTCGTATTTTAAAGTTGACGTAATATCTATATTGTTTTGGAAATTAATAGGTAAATAAATTTTCATTAAATTATCCTAACCGGAATGAAGAAACGATAACCATTCCACATTGAATGTAGAAGAAGCGCAATACGTTTGTCAAAATTTAAGCATCTATTCTTTTTACCTACCCTGATGGGAAAATGACATGAGTGTATTTATGTTATCCTGACCTAATAAATTAACTACTTGAGTATGAAACCCAAGAGCTTTCAGTCCTACATAAACTGAAATGTATTGTATACTGCGTTTATCTTGACTAATAAATTCCATAAACCTAAACTTATACTGCAGTTCAACATGGTTCATCTAACCAAAAGAGCAGTCCGACCTAAAGCTTACAAAGTCAAGCCACCCCTTGGGGGTCGGTTAGGCGTGACTAACGCGCATCGACATTTCGCCTCCATCACTGCTTACCCCTCATAAGTAGGTAAGCTTTATGTTCACGCCGTTTTGACCACGCGTGGGATACTGCAAAAATAAACTATTGTGTGGTTGGTAAGTTACATTGTATACGTTATTAATGAGATTAGAATATCCTTGGGGCTGCGGTTTAAGTTTGTGTTGTGTTTAAATATGGTCACAGGTTCGATTTTCGGTTCGTCAAAGTTAATAGCGTATTTGATTAGCATGATCATGTTCAAAGATTTTATATAGCGTATGCGACTACTGATCGGAGGTCCCGGGTTGGATTCCCGGGTCGGGCAAAAGTGTTACTTTCCGAATTTCCAGTAGCACCTCGGAGTCTGGTGATGTGACTGATGTGCCCGGTAACGGCAATAGGCTCGCCCCCTATTACGTGGGACTTAAAAATTCATGGCTAAATGTGGGTGTAATATTACACCTCTGCCTACCCCTTCGGGGATACAGGCGTGAGTGTATAAAAAAACTGTTTTTATGGAGTTAGTTGATTGGTTGCTTTATTGTTTTGATTGGGACTTCTTTTAAATGTTTATATGTCCCATAAAATTCAGTAAGAATAAAATTTTGATTATGTTTTCTATACCATTATTTGTAAATATTAACATTTATTTATAATAAAAAAATCTAAAATGTAACGAAAACGCATTTTTATACGCACTTATATAGGCTGTAATTAATTATTACATATTGAATGAGTTCTTTATGCTTTTTGCTATATTATTATATCTGGGAATAGTAAAAAATATGCAAAATAAAACACAAGTAGGTACAACAGCTGTTTGTTATTGCTAATGTCTTTAATACTCCGTGATTAATCTTAATATATAAAATCCTTGCGTTACTGACTGACTGACAGACACGCTACAGCCGAAACTATTGGGCGCAGGAAGCTGAAATTTGGCATGTATGTTCCTTGAGGACCGTAGGGACGCACTAAGAAGGGATTTCCCGAAATTCCCACGGGATCGGCCAAAACGGGTAGATAAATTTAAAAAAAATGCAGGCGTAGCTGCTGGCGTCCTCTAGTAGTCTTATAAAGCGTTATAAAAAATGGATAGGTACTTAATTTAATTGTCATAATTATATTTTTGATTGAGATTATTATATTTCGAAGAACATTAGTAGACCCTGAAAAAAAACAATTAAGATAATAAAATGCTTAATTTTCTGCAACTACCCTCTGTAGACAAAAATAATGCAAGTACTTAGTTATAATTTATTATTTCGTTAATTTTATGTAGATTAAGGTAAAAACGCGAATACAAGAAACTTATACTTGATAGTGAATAATATATTATATAGAAACCTTTTATTAATTGGAGTTTTAATTATTATAATCATTTTTGATGATATTAAATGAACAATTTTTTATAATTGATGGATGCGTAGTGATCTAAGCGGCTGCTTCGCGGTGTTGTAGATTCACACAAGAAAATACTGTCCACGAATATTGTAGTCTTGCGTCTGGGCGTGCTTTGTGACTTCAAATTAATAATAATTGCAAAGTGTTTTCACATACAGCTTATATTCCTAGTCCAGGAGATGTCTTATAAAAAACAAGTTATTTATTTTCATAATGCACAATACATTTCAATTATGATCCTCTTAGCTTTTATCCCAGTTTCAATCTGGGGTCCGCCTACTAGTCTAACCGGATTTGGCTGAATGTTAGCTTTTCCACAGAGCGACTGCCTTTCTGACCTCCGCAACCCGAAGGAATAGCGATATTCCATGGTTTAGACTAGTGTCAGTTGATTAAGAAGGTACTGACGCCCTGTAACAACTGTCAAAGATCTTCATGACAACCGGGGCCGACGGCTTAACGTGCTCTCCGAGGCACGGGACAAGCGATAATTAATAATTCAATACGCACATAACTCCGAAAAGTCATTGATGCGCGCCGTGGAATCGAACCTGATACCAACTCATGGTAGTCTGTTGGTATCTCCCACAGAACAGTTAATATCTATGGTATCTCCACTCGGCTATCGCTGCTCAATACATTTCAATAAAAAAAAATATATATCTAACAATACATAATAATAATATGAATAGGTAGGTACTTCTTACATGATCAGAAATCACAACAAAACATGGCTACCGAGATAGCGTTTAACCGGCATCAATTGAACAACGCTCAAATCCAGCGCGTAATCTCCATCTTCAATTAATGTCAAGTTGACATCCGCTGTCAAATCAAATGACAAATTAAAATAAATGACGCGCGCATCGGTGCTGTTGCTCGTCAGCCAATGGGGGCGCGCTAAATGTTGCCAGTTTAAAATGTGAACACAATGGGGTCTCGATCTGTCGACAAACAAGTGTGTTTGTGTTTCGGCTCCCGATGCTTGAAGTTTAATTAGTTTGTCCAAGGCGACAGTGCGGTGAATACTGTGCAAAGACAAAGCAGTAGGTTAGTTTTAGTTGGATTTTGTGAAGGTGTTACCTACTATGATCATGTTGGGATATTAGGTTTGTGAACTCTACAATTAGTTTACTGTTAAGTTAAAGAATGATCTTGTAAATGAAAATTGAAATCGCTGCATATACTGGCATTAGTGTTCTCCTTTTGCAAACATACCTGTCCGTAGCATTTGAGCAATGACGATGTCTCTGGCGCATTTGAAAAGCTTCTTACACTATTTAATTTTGGGTTGTATTTAACTGTTAGTCAAAAATACTAATTTTCCACCAAAATACTAATTGCACCACTAAGCTAAGTTGACGGAGCCCTGCTTCGCAGGGCTCCTATTTTTGGGAGCAGGGTCACAAGAGAACCTAACATAACCTATTAAGTTTTCTGAGTGGATAAGTTTCCCGAGCGGACGGAACTTTTCATATCAAATGATATTTTGTAAAAAGATCATCATATTTGGTGTACAAATTGTATTTTAGTGTACAAGTCAGTATTTTAGTAAAATAATAAAGTTTTTTTGCGTTACTCACTTTAGTGTGTTACATAACATTTTTGATACGCTGTTAAAAATATCCCTTTAATTTTTATCATGGGAACAATTACATAAAACTTCATAACACTGTAACACAGACCAAGGACTGACCAGCCCTGGGTGTAGGTACCGAATACAAACGTCGACGAAAGCTTCAGGATGCTGTAGATTTTTTTTCTTCTGTCATCTGGCATGAGCCACGCAGGATCTAAGTATTTTTTTTTGTTTTATAGTAATAGGCGGCCAACGAGCAAACGGATCGCCTGATGGTAAGCAATTACTGCCGCCCATGGACACTAGCAACACCACAGGAGTCACAAGTGCGTTGCCGCCCCTTGGGGTTGGGAAAAGGGATAGGATGAGGAGTGGGATAAGGGAGATGAATAGGGGATAGGGCCTCAGGCACTTTCACTCACCGAACGAAACGCAACAGTTAAGGTACTGTTACTTTACGTCGATTTGCTGTGAGAGGGTACTTAGCACTTCCCCGGTCGAGCCGGCCCATTCATGCTGAAATCAGCAAGGCTCTACTACCGTGAGTGGTTTTCTTAGGAGTATTTCAAAAACTACTAAGGCCTGTTCACTTTCTCTTTATGCCTGCTTGACTTTACGTATCTTGTATAATAGTAACATATTTTGTTAGATATACGTTGTCCATTCTCCTATATTTTAAAGACAACTATCGCACTAAGAAATAACATAATAAGCATTTAATAAACAGACACAAAGTACTATATCCTACACATAAACGTAACAACCGCTTACACGACTACGCTATATCTACGTCTATCGGTCAGTTTCAATAACTGATCTATCCATAGATTTTTGGCTAGCGTAGCTTATTTGGCTACTTACTAGAGATACATACTTGACATAAACCTCCATATAAAATATGTCAAACATGTGTGAAATCGTAAAATCCAAGGATAGGTTGGATATTAACTTTAGCGATTACTTAACCTTCTGCCTGTCCCCTGTGCATGTATGTCGCGTGTGCCATCACCCACCGATCAATTGACAAGTAATTGCGCGCGGCGTCGCCCACTCCAGATCTCATCAGTACAAACTGTGTGTGTTTACATTTAGCGTGTTTTACTAATATCACCGAAGCACTGATTCTGTTGGGCCTTTTCACGGTGATGAGTGGGATTAACAGGGAGATGAGATTTGGTGTTGTTGTTTTGACTGCCTAGTGGGAATGTGATGGCACGTGGATATAAGTGGGTTTCATTCTTGACTCAGACAAAATAAAGTTATTTTAAAAGAAGGCTGATATTTTTTGACTGTTTGGGTTTGATTCCTAAGTCAGACAAAATAAAGATTTTTAAAGTAAGGCTGATATTTTCTGAAGTAGAATGGAGTCGGAAAATGAGCTCGACATGTGATTGCTGATCTGACGATAATAATAAGTATTCTGTAAAGCATAGTTTATCTTTTGTTATTTCTATAGCACTAAACCATGAGCGATATACCATTTTTACGCCTTTATAATATGTAAAATGTATAGTTAACAAGAGAGATAGAGGGATAAGCAAAACCATCGGCAATGTAAAGGCAACTTTATCGGAAAACCATTTAAGAACATGGCAATAAATTGGAACCTCAGCTGGCAAAATAAATGCATGATCTATCTTTTGAGGAAGTAAGGTTTGCGTCTTTATAGCAATAAAAATATTTTTAAATTACCATAATAAAACGAAACTTCTTACGTAGACCCCCTTCGAAGCAGTCGACTTTTTTCAACGCACCATATTTTCGCAAAATATAATATTAAAAAGGATACTAATGTATCTGCTTACCAACTTAGCAAACTTGTTTTTTATATCCAAAAAGCGTTGATACAGTAAGGCGGCACACTCACGGTCGAGTCGCGTGCACGCTCCATTAGGCTGTAACGCGATACGCCCGCAATCTGACGGGATTTGCACACTTTTTACTTTGCGTTATCTGTGGTCTGTGCTCTCTGCGGCGAAATTGGCGGGAAATTAGTATGCGCTTTTTTATTTTTTTATTTTGATAAGCTTTTGCTGTTTTTATCTTGAGTATCGTATCGATTATCGTGATAGATTGATTTTTAAGGGATGTTCGCCTGCTTTTATTAGAGTTTGTTGTACTCATAGCTTGACTTGAGTTGTCGTTCTTATTAGATCGGGAAAGTTATGCAATGGGTGCATACTACATATTATGTAGGTATATATTACCATAGGAAAGGCTTGTTGTGGAATTTATATCAGAGCGCTACCGAGTACCTGAGTATCAGACGGTACTCAACAATGCAAAGCCGTTCTTGTCATAGAAGAAGAAGAATAAGGATGTACTAGGTAAGGTTTCCAAAAGTTTCCGGCCTGAACTACAAAATGAAGGATAAATCTCAAAAAACTTTTATTATTTTTCAAAATAGTTTTCTTTTATTTCAATACACACTTTTCACATCGCCTTATTAACATTCCTATACCTTTAAGAAAAAGTTTTCTCCTCAAAATGTTCCAAAACCGCAGATTTCACATCTTCATTCCTGTAAAAAAAAAATCATCGTAAATCAGATTTCAATTTTGAAAATACTAGTCACTAGGGGCCAAGTCAGGGTGGATGGTCGAGCTCAATGAAACTGCATTCTTTGAGGCAGCCTGGGAAATAACAGCACTTCACACATTCTTGCTTCTGAACAGCGGAAATAAGTTTTTGGACTTACCTTGCACTGACCTTATTCTTACCCAAATGTTCATGTAGGATTCTAAACTTACTACGTACGTCGGACGTATTAATAGTAAAGTAAAGGACGTTCTTGAAGAGTAGTTAAGTAGGTCGTCATGAAAATAGATACAACCTAACTAAATATATTCTTTTTATTTTTCACCATAAGAAAATTATAACTAAAAGTAATTTAACAAATTATAAATAATTGAAATTAAAACTGCTGTTTCTTGATTATACTAGACATTAACGACCAATCTTATTATGCTCCGTAATTAAAAAGCCAGTAACATTAAGTAGGTACAGATATAAAATTATAGCCATTGACAAATTAAAACCAGGTCGATAAAAGAAATTAAAAGCTAATTTCCTCTTTAAGGATTGGTACTCTGTTCATCATTAGGTACACAATTAGTCCTGTTTATTGCAATCATCATCCTCCTAGCGTTATCCCAGTTTGAACCCGGGGTCCGCTTTCTAGTCTAACCGGATTTGACTGAATATTAGCTTTTCCACGGAGCGACTGCCTGTCTGACCTCCGCAACCCGAAGGGATAGCTATATTCCATGGTTTAGACTAGTGTCAGTTTATTTTAGAGGTACTGACGCCCTATAACGACTGTCAAAGATCTTCATGACAACCCGGACCGACGGCTTAACGTGCTCTCCGAGGCACGAGATGACGATACTAGCGATAATTAACAATTCAATACGCACATACCTAACTCCGAAAAGTCATTGGTGCGCGCCGTGGATTCGAACCATACCTTCCGCAAGGCAGTACGTTGGTATCTCCACTAGCTAGGCTATCGCTGTCTAGTCCTGTTTATTGCAATAAAACTACAAAATAAATTTCCTAGCATTACCTTATTTACCTTTAATTTACTATCACTACATAGCACAGTTGCAAGCAAATTGCCTAGTAAAAAGGTAATTAAAAATGCTTTTTATTGCCCCGGTGCCTCCAGTCTGTGCCTCTGTGGTTGCTGGTCCAGTGTCATGTGTCGGTGGCGTTTGTCCACCTCATTAACCATCGCCCACCTCGGGTAGATTGTAACTAAATATCGACGAGGATTTTTGGGTAATATTCTTGTTGTTTTTATTGGTGTATTGGCGTATGAGCTGGAGGTTAGCCTGGTGGTAAGCGAAGCGATAGCTTCGTTCTCCATATAATACTGATGAAAGGTACCTACTCTCTTTGAGATAAACAGATAGACACTCAACCAAGACAGACTAACAGTTGGTTTTAATATTCGAACTTGCCATTTGGCTACTAGAGATAGATATTTGCCAAAAGCCTCATACAAAATATGGCAACTATCTATCTCTTGTTGCCAAACCATCGATAGACAGAATATTGGAAACGGGCGGAAGTGAGTAACTGTAGTTTAAAATTGAACAAAAGTGCACTTTATTTTCGTCAATGTCATCGTGGTACGCAGCTCAAAGTTCATCATGTATGTAACTATTTAGGATGGTGTATAATTGTATATATGTATGTATAACTAAATACTACGGTTTAATAAACAAACCTCTTGGTTTGAGCGTTTTCGAGGTCTCTAATAAGACTAGAAAAAGATAGAAGGTATTTCACCAACATGATTACACGTAATTTTGCGAGGGTGTGGCAAAACCTCCACATGAGATGGGCCACATAAGTTACAACTTAAAGGCTGAATGTAAAAAAAATAATTGGCTAAAGTAAATAACATGATATCAAACACAGCTATTTGTGGTTCAAATAATGTTCTTTGGTCCTTATTTCTTATACCAAAGAAACGGTTGACAATGTAATTTTATAGCGTAAGAGCGTATCTTATTAAAACAGAAGCATTACACGTGTGAAGTATGCCTGGCTCGCTTTGCACGGCTAGTCCTACCCGCAGCGGTAGTATTACTGAGCAATGTTAACGAGGTCTGGTGACCCGAGAATATCTAACGATAATCACGATACCATACAATGTAAGCAGGCCAAGATCCTTTAATTGATTCACGGAGTGTTATCCTTTGAAGGCGTAAATAGGTAGGTAAGTTGCACTTTAAAAAAATAAGTAAGTACAAAGTAATTAAGTAGATATATAAAAACGGTCAAGTGTGTGCCATGCCACATACGATGGAGAGTTCCGTATTTGCCCTTATAGGTAGTGACAAGTAGATCGATTTCTGCCATAAGTACCTACATATTGCAGGATATAGTTCGATTCCCACACGAGACAACACTTTGTGTGATCCATAAATTGTTGTTTCGAGTCAGGGTGTTCATTGGGTCCGTTGGTTGTATGTTTGTAAAGTCCCCCGCGACACAGGATTTATTCCCTGTCTTAAAAAAAAATTGTTCGCAAATTAGACCCCTTTAATGTTCAACAGGCCCCACTTTAAAAAGGTTTACTGATTAGATCGATGGTCTAGACAAGTGGTAATAGGGAAGTTTCCTGCAAGTAAAATAAATTATACAAGTATTTTTATCTAGTGAAATATGTTAAAATAATGGTAGTTTCATTCATCAATTAATTTTTAAACTATATTTAACATTTTTTATCGACAATTTATTGATAATAAGTATTCTATTTGACAGCAAAAATCTATGACGTCACTAGGTCGTATTTCATACAAACGCCGTAGGAAAGGTTGTTTTTGACATTTCATTAAAAGTGCTTGATTTGACTAGTTAGAAACAACCCTATTGACAATTTTATTAGATCCGTTAAATACTGTCACCGTTTAAATAAAATAACATGAATCTAACTAACATGATGCGGAACCTGCCACACAGCAGCCATAGTACTGGAAATGAAAGAAAGCCTAGGCAAAAAATACACATTATATATCACAAAAGGGTTTACCAGACCTTCGCGGACTATCGCGTAAAAACCGATGACAAACGGCTCTATAAACTCATAATTTTAGGTACTTTTCCATCGAACCATAAAAAGGATATTATGGCTTTAATGGCTCGAAACCGATCCGCTTATTATTGGAACAATAACAATTAATGCAGAAACGACTCTATCGAGAACCTATAAATAATAAAGTGATGATATTAAATCATTATATTTATCGCCTTTCTTTTGCAGCTATACATAGTAATGGCGTTAAAAGCGATGCTAGGTAAATATTGCAGAAAGGAAAAAGCGTTGCTAGAAAGGAAAAAGCGAAGAAAAGCAAGGATTTTTTTGTAGCTTTACATTTTTATTCTTTATTTATGTGCTACTGCAACTGTAGGTAGACGAATAATAACGGCCATTTTCAATTTTCGATCCATACATGGATTTTGAGATTCGAGATTCGTGTTTGACATATTTTGTATGGAGCTTATGTCAAAAACGAACCTAAAATCTACAGATCTATCTATAGATCGAATATTGAATTCAGTAAGCTGCTTATCTTTTACACACCAATAGGTATACTGCCAGCTACATTTGAAGAACTTCTTTTTGAATAAGCAAAAAGGTTGACAGCTCTTCTTAAAAAGATAGCAATATAACCAACTGTAATCTCATATTACTTGAAGTTATGAGGTAGATGGCGTAATAAAAGTAACATTTTACTACTTTAATTAACGCAGCGTAGAGTTTGATAATAAGTAACTTACCGTAGCCTTGTTTGTTTACAGTGCAAGTCGATATGAACTCAAACACTGACAAATAAGTCACTAAATCGCATATAAATTGGTCTAGGGACCAACTGAAAAGTACGTTTATAATCTTAGGGCAAGTTGGTTGTTTGTCTACTACTTCTTATCCTTGTCTATTTTCTCTGTCGTTGCCTATGGGAAACTAGAAGAGGATGAGACGGGTCATGTGATGAGAATCGTCGAAAGAAATTCAACATTATGCATACTGTTGCTATATGTGGATCTTCGATTAGGGCCTGTCAAACCGACCTTTTCATACCAGCGTAGCTCTACTGCATGAAAAATAATTTGTAAAAAAACTTACTAATTCATTACATACATTAGAATATGATTTATTCAAATTCTGACAACAAACAAAGATCCATCAGCCCTCTTAACACAAAAAGGCACAAACCCAAAAAGATCATTACCGTTTTATTATTCTGTTCACAAAAACTGTACAGCAAATTTACACCACATTAAACAACCAAACTTAATTCACCAATTACCTGACATTCTATACGATTTACGCACAATACGTTTTAATTGAATAAGCACAGTTTAAGGATCTGTCCGTAATGTCGGGTAACTGATACTCCTCGCTAAGAACCTGTGGCTCACGCAAAAAGGACCAGCCAGCACTAAGGAGCCGTAAAATTAGGGTCTCGATGTAAACCAACGGATAGTATCGGGTTACTGAGGGGCTAAGTTATAGGCGACAGCGAGATACTATAACCGGAAGCTAGAACAGATTTCTTTTCGTTTGTTTTGTCTGTGACTATAATTACGGGTCAAAATATATCCTAGTATTACTCTGCGCAATATTTTATATATTTCAGAAAATATTATAATGTTGCGTGTATTACAATTCTGTTACTTACTTCTTTACATTCCGCCTGAATATATTTCAGCTTATTAATTGAACAAATTAGTTATTGTTCTTCTATCAATATATTAATACACCAACGTCTGCTTTCTCAAAGAGGCATATAGACCAAGCTGTTTTAATAAACGACTAAGGACCGTTTTAACCTTGCACACAATCTAATAAATTTTCTTTGGTCAAGAGGACAACTCTAAGTTTCCGCTAATCGCTCACAACTTACCTCCCTGCTCACACCGCATTATTAACACGTTTTACCGCGAAACGGCATGCTCATTGTGTCGCATACAAGCCTGTAACGCGACACCGCCCGCTCCCTCGCACACTTTATAATCCGATCAATTGGATGAATGAAGAACCACCTTCGTTTACCACGAATAAACCATATCTTTAGACTCTGAATGGAGATCAGGTTTTGAGAAGAAAGCTGAATATAATTAAGACGGTAATCGTTTTGAGGTAATTACTGGTGACAATATTTTAGGACAAGGGTAAGGCTTTTCAGGTTATGTACAAGACTTTATGGGGCTAGTTGCTTTTTTAAATTCACTATTATTGTTCTTCTTATGACTGTGTAATATATTTATTAAACTCTCTTCTTAATTAGTAACATGTTAAGTGGAGGAGCCTTGTGAACACTCATGATGTTTGCAGGGTTTGTATATTTTTTATGATTTGTCGAATCTAGTTTATCAGTTTTTATCCCTGATCAAATCATTGTTCACTTGTCACCTTTACAAAATTCTTTAACCTATTGGTTGCTGATACATCTATACTGCTTTCGCTAAAGTGTTTTGTTGTACTATTCACATATTTTTTCATATCCATTTATTTCTAATCAGTGTCGCGAAGTGTTTTGCCTGTGTCAGCAATCATGGTACCACAAGTTGTAAGATTAAGATTCTGACTTTAAAAATAATGGCATGTGTTTCTTCCAGGCTCTTCTCATAGCCCTACCATCCCGAATCTGGTTGTAAAATAAGAAATGACGTATATTATTGAAATGACGTATATTATTATTATTATCAGTAAATGAGTTTGAAAATGTCAAGGATAGGTGTGGTAGTAAAAGCTTTTTAATAAAAGTAAGTTCTTCTATGAATGATAGTATCATGATTGCCCTAGAATTATCTCGGTTTCATCCAAGACTTTCGTTTTGGAGACTTTTCAGACTCTTTTAGACGTTGTATTATGTACAGTCATCATCATCAGCCTTTACCAGTCCATTGCTGGACTAGGCCTCTTCTTTGAAAGGAGGAATTGGCTTACTATTCCACGCTGGCCAAACGGGTTTGTATAGGGTTTGTATTAAGTTTTCCTTCTCTTACAGTGCTGTTCTCTGCATAGTATGCTCCCTCTGTGGCTCTTACGACACCCATGGGATGATATGGGGTGGTGACAATCCGTATTCTTAATCCGTCACCACACGGAAAGCCCTAGCATTATCTCGGTTGCATCCATGACTTTCGTTTTAGAGCCTTTTCAGACCCTTTTAGGCGTTGTATTATGTACACTAATCTAACGATATTTGTCGGAATATCTTTACCATATGTTTTCCACAGAGTGAAATGCAAAACAATTAAATGCGTGCACTTAAACTAAATTCTTAGCATGCATATTATGCAAGAAAACTATATGAAAATCGTTACCGTAACAATTATACTAAATGATCTTTAATGCATGCGATAGTTTCGTACCATATTTGGTCCTCTTCCTTTTCACATTGCTTATAATATATTATTGCACATTATTTTGATAAATGATAGTCTATTAATTGTGTTCCTATCTATTACTTTTTTATCGCTTTCCGTACTTTCTTTATCTTTCTTTTTCACTTCTTGAAGTATGTGCTCATAAATTTCTTTCTTTCTTTTACACATTTACATAACATTACCATACTATTCACACACACATAGGTACCCAACAAGTCAGGCTGGTAAAATCAGGTCAGTTTTTCTTATAAACTAGTCCGTAATGTTAGTCTAGCCTATAGACCTACTTGCATGTCACCAGTAGGGCTCCCGGTCTACCCCACGATATAGGTTTATGGAGCAAGTCAGTAAAAGTAACATAATATTTTGCCTTCACGCATCGAGGCACTACCCCGACCACCTGGCCGTAAGGCTAGCCGTTTGCGATTATATTTACGCTATCCTTTACTGAGATAAGCAGACATAATGGTTTTGGGTTACTATTGCAAAATATAATTGTTGGTAATAGACAAAGCACTGATTTTTGTTGGTGATTTCATCAAGCGGAAAATTGGAAGTGATCGTTAAATTGATGTAAAAAATTTAAGGGGTCGTTTGTTGTGCAGTTAATATTTAAATATAATTATTATTATTGTTTACCAGATATGGCCGTTAAAAAAAATTTGTGCAAAAAATTATTTGGTCAACTTTGGCAATGTAATAGGTAATAATAAAGTCTTATCTTAGCCTAAAATAGACGCTGGTGTACTAGAAATTCAATTTATTAATAATCCTAGTTTCATTGGGAAAACACCACTTCAATCATCATCTGCGTTCTAGTGAAAGTCACGGTAATAGAGCCTTGCTGATTTCAGCATGAATGGGCCGGCTCGACCGGGGAAGTACCTACTACCTTCTCACAGAAAATCGACGTAAAGTAACAGTACCTGAACTGTTGCGTTTCGTTCGGTGAGTGAGAGTGCCGGAGGCCCTATCCCCTATTCCTTCTCTCTCATCCCACTCCTCATCCTATCCCTTTTCCCAACCCCAAGGGCGGAAACGCACTTGTGACTCCTGTGGTGTTGCTTGTGTCCATGGGCGGCGGTAATTGCTTACCATCAGGCGATCCATCTTCTCGTATGCCGCCTATTACTATACAAAAAAAATCCAGTTGCAACTCAGGATTCGCTTACTAGTTTAACCTATCTACTTATTAGGTACATACTTTTCGGGAAAACACTGATTTAAAGTACACGGCGTATATACAATTACCTGTCCTGATTGACGCAGATCCTTAACTACTGAAGCCACAAATATGAAATTAGGACAGCGAATTTCAAGACGCAAGCTAAAGAAGTATTTTTTTATATGCCAATATGTTGAAAAGATCAAGCGAAGCCGAGGACAACTGCTAGTTAACTAAAATAGGAAACAATAAAGTCTTTAGTCTTCTTTTTTCATCAATACCATAAAGCATTGATTCCTAGCATGCGTATTCATAAAAACGGATATTAAAATGAGGCACAATTAATTAATATGCAAATGTTAGTATTGGATATTAAAATGCAAAACAAAGTGCGTTTGCGTTATTTCTTCTGTTCAGGACATGTCACCGTTTGTATACACAGTTGTAAAAATTTATAACACTGATATACACAATAAAATAACTGTGCTGTAAAATATCTAACACTAGGTTTTGTCAGCTGATTTGTTTATAAAGATGTAGTACATTGTAAAACCAGAAAATAAATAGCTTTTTGGAGTTATATGCGTGTTGAATTGTAAATTAAGTCATGCCCTGTGCCTCGGAGAGCATGTTAAGCCGTCGGTCTCGGCTGTCGCACACTGGCGAATATTACCAAAAAGATGGCCAAAATGTTTAATGGTACTATTTCCCTTATACTTTCTGCTTACGTAAGTAAATAATACTATCAATTTCTAAGCAAGGGTATCGGTGTCCAGATTTATTTTAGAAAGTAGTAGTAACATCTGACAGCAATTATAAATACCTCTAGAAATAGAATCCATGACAGAAAATACCAAATATTTACAGTTATAAACAATACGAGCGATATTTTTTATATTTTTGATCAACTTCTTAGGCAGATTGTTATAGAATTTTACCATAAAATATATCAAAAAATGCTCAAAAGTTGCGTCATTTATTAAGGTATAAGATAAGTGTTATAAAACTGTTCTATCGTCAATATTTTAAAATCATATATTGGCCAAGTTTTTGCAAATATTCGCCAGTGTACGTCGTGAAGATCTTTGATTTTGTTCTAACTAGGTTATCCTGCTAGCGAGGAGGATGATGAAAAGCAGAAAATAAATACGTGTGTGCCAGTTTTCATCCTCAGTTTCTTTACCTTACCTTAGTGGTACTTTTTTCTTAAACTTTCTTTACCTTGTTGGTAAAAATTAAGATGAAGCTTACGTTTGACGTCGTGTCTTCTATTATTTCCTTGCTTAATTTCATCAAAATCGGTGCCGCAGTTTAGTGTTACAAACAGACAGGCTTTCGCATTTATAATAGCATGGATACCAACCACTTCTTAAACGACAGCACCGAACTATCTTGCATGTAATTATTAAAATGTCAGCATAGGTACATTGTTTGTGGTGTAGAAAACAAAGGAGAATGACCAAATTTGTATGGAAGATGGGCTAAGTTTGCTTCTCGATGATTTGACCAGTAAAATATAGTAAATATACTCCTGATTAAATTAGGAAAAAAATAATAAGATATTCGGCGGCAGTTTTTAGCTATCGGTCATTAAAGATTTCAAATATTTGTGTCCGTCAGAATGAACGGTCACTAAGCGTATTTAACGTTGAATTTATGCCTAACAATTGCTTCCCTATTGCTTCTATTTGATTCCTATTCTCAAACAATTGCTTCCATCGTATTGTAGAAGAAAAAAACATTTTAAGAGTGACCGTTCATTCTGATGTCAGGACGGCCTGTCACCGAGTCGTAGTGTCGTTGTTAAATAGAATTATTGAAATTCACGGTGGCCATTAATTACTTCCAGTTTGCTTCTCTCTATGTTTTACAACGATAATACTGTTACTATCGCGGCAATAAAGATATCGACAAAAGTGTTGTTTATCAATATTTTCAGTGCCTGACAAAAAATAAAGGCAAAATTCTTTTTGAACATTACACATAACTGCAATGTTCAAAAAGAGTTTTGCCTTTATTTTTTGTCAGGCACTTAAAATATTGTTATACAACACTTTTGTCGATATCTTTATTGCCGCGATAGTAACAGTATTGTCGTTGTAAAACATAGAGAGAAGCAAACTGGAAGTAATTAATGGCCACCGTGAATTTCAATAATTCTATTTAACAACGACACTACGACTCGGTGACAGGCCGTCCTGACATCAGAATGAACGGTCACTCTTAAAATGTTTTTTCTTCTACAATACGATGGAAGCAATTGTTTGAGAATAGGAAGCAAATAGAAGCAATAGGGAAGCAATTGTTAGGTATAAATTCAACGTTAAATACGCTTAGTGACCTTTCATTCTGACGGACACAAATATTTTGAGGTTAAGTATTGTGATAGTTACATGAATTATATCATATAAATAGTAGTAAATTAGTTAATTATCGCCCGTGCTTCGAAGAGTACTTACGTCAAGCCGTCGGTCCCAGTTGTCATGAAGTTCTTTCACCATCGCAAGTCGTTACGGGGAGTCAGTAGGTACCCTCCAATAAACCGATACTTACTGGTCTAAACCATACAATATCGCTTTCCCTTTGGATTATGGCGGTCAGACTATGGAAAAGCTAATATTCTGTCATATCTGGTTAGATTAGTATGCGGACCCAGGGCTCCTAGGCGTTGAAGTCTTGGATGCAACCGACATAACTCTAGGACGGTGATGATATGATTTAATCATATTACTGGAATTTATTAGAAGCCTCTATGTTTATTATACAATATAGAAAATAGTTGTAAAAAGAAGTGGAGCTATGAAACAAACGCTTGTACATTATATTAGTTTGCGGTTTTTTCAGTCTGATATATTTCTTACTGAGAATTCTCAATACCATGTGGTTCAATTAATGAGAATTGCAGTGAGGCTAGTTCGCAAAAGATAAGCTCATTCCATTGGACCTTATTACAAAGTTGGCATTAAAACAACACTGTTTTATGCTTAATAGGTAAATGATACACAGTTTTTATGTTATTCTTCATTTTATTTGTTATTATACCTAAATCTTCTTCAAATAAATCACCTCAAAAGCAGGAGCTTGTATATCGTATACCATAATATGGTGCAGGTATGACCTCATAAGTTACAACAGCTTCAATTACTTAATGTGTAGCATTCTAAAAATAAGACTCCGTTCAATTCCTGAAACAAACAATTAAAGTAGTTTGAATATTTGGAGAGGATAGCAGGAGAGAATTGTAGGAATTGAGAAGTGAAGAAAACAACACTTACACAGACTGGCGCTATCCATGATGTCAAAATATTGAGCTCCAAATCAGATAGCTTGTCCAAAGAACGGACACGTGTTGCTGCCGAGGTACCGCAAAGGAAGAGTTAACATAACCGCAATCCTCACCACAGCTAGTTGTTCTAAGTCCAGACATACTAATGTTACCAATAAACACTGTCTCATACTTTAGTCAACCCACGAGTCTTGATAACACGAAATAAACTTGTTTGGTCCACAAAGGATTGTTCAAGTCAATATAAACGACAGTAAATTACTTATTTTCAAATAAATAGATATGAGCATAGGTGAAAAAGCAATTTGACTGTTTTCATGTCAAAATAACTGACTACGTGACTACTCTGTGTAACTAACGTAAGACTAGAGAGGTTGGACTAGTAATAAGGTTATATTTCTTTGCGTAAGACATTATAGATGCCAGTATAAAAAAAATGTGTTCCCATATTTTCGATAAGTACAAAACATTATTTCGTGGGTAATATGTTGCAAAAAGGATAAACATATTATTTACTTATAGAAAATATTTTACCACAATACATTTTTCAAAATATCATAAGATTTTGGTGTTATTTTGCTTATTAGAACTTTTGTTATGTCACCCTGTTTTCACTATGAATGTAATTTTTCCCTATTAAAAGGGGTTTGGAAGAAACTGTAAACATTTGCCTAAATATGCAAAATGAGTTTTGAATATGAAATGGCGATGTCACGATCGGAACAACGCAGATACTATTAATTTTTAACTAAAAATCCCCGTTCTGCTTTAAATTAAAATTAATGTATATAAAATTATAAAATATAAGAAGATTTTCTAGATATGAATGGCTTAGAAGCAAACGTGCCACAAAATAGCCCAGTTTTGGTCATTCTCCTTTGCGTGGCATTAGCCTATAACCATAGATAATGAGAGGCGCGGCAAAAAACTCGTAATTTTTATATGGCAACATTGAAAGTGCAACAGGTGAAAAGTGGCGCCATTCTGCTGTAATATAGATAATTAATAATTAACAATAAATTGAATTTAACGCAAATTCTTGGAATAATACGGTTTGTGGAATGTTGGGATGTGTCTCAGCATTTTATTGTATGTGTAAATAATTAAATATTATTATAAAAACGCGAAGTTTTGTGAGGATAGATCAATAGATGGAAGTTTGCAACTCTATGCATAAATGCAAGAAGATTATTACTGATTGGTTAAAAACGTTAACATACGAGGAAATCAAACAAATTTTGATCAGACTTTGCTAAAATGGAATTCATAATATACACACACACACGCACACGCTCACATACCATATACACACACATGCACGTACACATACACATATGTACACACACACATACACAATCGAGCTGCTCTTTTTGATAGTATTACTTACCTTATAATAATTATTTTTATTTTTTTGTTTAGTAGGTATCCAGTTTCTTATTTTAGTTTATTAGTCTCCACTATGTAAATGTATTACAGGGGAAGTAGCGAGTCAGTCCCAACACAAGTAAGTATTGTTAATAAGTTTAATAACTTAATGGGGCTGCCTCATGCAATACTTAGGTATGTAACGATTATACAATAAACAATTTATAATTATAATATTACACAAAAACTACTCCAAGGTTTTTGATGAATCTATGCAGTAATATTCACCTATTGTTGCGTTTTCCGACACCTATTTGTGTGACTCCGTGGGTGGAAACTAGTTTCAAATATTTTACGTATTATACTGATAAGGTGTTCGTTGAAAGCCTAGTGCATTATTTAATAAAACAGTAGAGTCCTATCTTACGTCATCTTACGAAGATACTAGCTTTGTTCAGAGTAAGTATTTGTTTGAAACTCTGCTTATTTTTAATCTACGTCTATGAAAATGTAGTAGCTATCTAATCTAATCTAATCTAATCTGTTCAAAAAGTTCCCCCTTTCTCCTGTCTGTCTGTATGATCGCGATAGACTCAAGAACTATCGCGCGGCTTTAGTACTGTTTTTACCAATAGGGTATTTTCTGAGAAGGGTTAAGGTTTATAATTCTACTAGAGGATGCCCGCGGTTTCAGCCGCGTTATTTAAGGCTACTGCTCCGCTCCCGTCGCTCATAGCGCGATATTATATAGCCTATAGCCTTCTTGGATAAATGGGCTATGTAACACTGAAATAATTTTTCAAATCGGACCAGTATTTCCTGAAATTAGCGCGTTCAACAAAACAAACAAAGAAACCCTTCAGTTTTATATACCTACTAGCTGTCCCGGCGAACTCCGTATCGCTTTTTTAAAGTATTTTTCTTTTTCATTTTCTTTTTTAACTAAGTTACCACAAAGATCAGTGTTTAATCTATTAATTGCCAGGCAAAGTTGCTTTGCCGTATAAATTATTTCTAGGGTAGAAAAACTAACTTATTGTAAGAAGATGCGGACGTGGTATATGAGTGATAGGGGCAGATAACTGATCTAGTGATATGATAAAATTACTCATTTGGCTATTAAATATTTAATTCAAGTGCAAATTTGACTCGCCCATGAAGGGTTCCGTAGTAGACGAATCCACTGAACATAGCCATTATCTGCATCGAACATCAAACACCTAGTAATAATAATTTCAATAAAATAATATATTGATTTTCCATCTGCCATATTTGATCACGAAACATTTTCATTTCATTTCAAACAGATGTTATATACGAATGCCATATCCGTTATAACGGCGGAGCCGATATGCATATTGATTTAATAGAATTTTCCCATCCACCACCTTTGATTTTCCATGCGCCATCTTCGATTTCCCATTTGCCATCTTTGATTACGAAATAGATGTTGTATTTGCATTCCTCATAGCTTAAAACATCGGAGAGGATACCCATATTGACTTACAATTTTTTTTCATCCGCCATCTTTGATTTCCCATCTGCCATCTTTGATCACGAAATAGATGTCATATTTGGATTCGCCATCCCTTAAAACATTGGAGACGATAACCATATTGATTTTTTAAAACTTTCCCATCCGCCATCTTTGATTTCCCATCCGCAATCTTTGATCACGAAATAGATGTTGGATTTGAATTCCCCATCCCTTTAAATATTAGAGACGATACCCATATTGATTTTAAAAAAATCCCATCCGCCATCTTTGATCACGAAATAGATGGTGTTTATGAATTCCCCATTTCTTAAAATATCGGAGACGATACCCATATCGAGTTTAAAAAAAAATCCCGTCCGCCATCTTTGATTTTCTATCCGCCATCTTTGATCACGAAATAGATGTTGTATTTGGATTCACCATCCCATGATACCCATATTGATTTTTTAAGTTTTCCCATCCACCATCTTTGATTTCCTATCCGCTATCTTGAATCACGAAATAGATGTTGTATTTGGATTCCCCTTCCCTTTAAACATCGGAGACGATACTCATATTGATTTAAAAAAAAAATCCCATCCGCCATCTTTGATCACGAAATAGATGGTGTTTTTGAATTCCCCATCTCTTAAAATATCGGAGACGATACTCTTATCGACTTTAAAAAAACTCCCGTCCGCCATCTTTGATTTCCTATCCGCCATCTTTGATCACGAAATAGATGTTGTATTTGGATTCTCCATCCCTTAAATCATCAGAGACGATACCCATATTGATTTTTAAAATTTTTCCCATCCGCCATCTTTGATTTCCCATTCACCATCTTGAATCACGAAACAGATGTTGTATTTGGATTCCCCATCCCTTTAACATCGCAGACGATACCAATATTGATTTTTTTTAATTTTCCCATCCACCATCTTTGATTTCCCATCCGCCACCTTTGATCACGAAATAGATGTTGTATTTCGATTCCCCACCCCTTAAAATATCGAAGGTGATACCCATATTGATTTAAAAAAATTTCTCATCCGCCATCTTTAATATCCCGTCCGCCATCTTGGATCACTAAATAAATTTCATATTATTAATCAGCGTCCCGAAAATCTCGAAAACGATACCCATATAGATTGTATCCTATTCGTTTAGCCTTTTTTTGCCTTTGACTCAACCTCCCCCCTTCTCGTTTGACCGTTTTATCATTTTTGTCTGGCCCCTAAAAGTTATGGCGAAATTTTATATAAGTAGTCTATAGCCTTTCGGAATAATTGGGCTATCATATGCAATAACAATTTTTAAAATCCGACTGCTAGTTCCTGAGATTAGCCGACATTATCTTTTAGCCTTTTTAGCCTTTTGCCCGGCCCCAAAGGGTCGAAGCGTTATGTTATATAGCCTATAGCTTTCCGGAATAACTGGGCTATCGTCAGTGGCGTAGCGTGGGTTTCTGCCGCCCGGGGCCGTTCGGCAATTCGCCGCCCCTTTTACCCCAATGTTTCTGCAAAACTATAACGTTTTTCGGGTTTTGGTATTTTTGTATGATTATAAGTATGTCCTTTAGTTTGGCTTTACACGCTCAACGGCTTAAAGCATTAAAAAAGAAATGTTGTCATTTGATTCGTCTCACTTGCTCGAATATCATAGAGCATACGGTATAATAATTTTGCGGCAAAATGTGGCAGCTCTCAGCGGTATTAATGGGTCACGCACGGCAGCGCGGCGGCCGTTTCTCTGCTGCAATATATTATATGTATAGCTTAGTCTAAGCCTAGACGGCTTGAAGGATTTTAATAAGTTAAATGTCGATGAATTTCCGTCATCACTAGATGCTTTGTTGTTTTTAAGAGCCAACCACACCTCACTCTGTTCGACATTCGGGACGGCTTCGGTGTAGTTGCATTGTGTGTCAGTAGAGCACTGTGGTCGTCGGTCTGCCCGCGAGGTAAACAAGTGTCGATAAAACCTTTCAACGTCTTCGAGAATCTCTAACTTTGAGTTCACGATGCGGTCATCCGCATTTGTAGTGTCGTTTGATTGTGTCGCCTCAACTGCAGAGCGAAGACTTATGATCCCCGGGGCTTTCTCGATCGCAGCCTCGATGACCCGAGTGTTAATGCGTCGTAGGTCTCGTTGCGTAAGATATCGTATTTGTCGTTTTATGACCTGTCCTTCCGGCGAAGACAGACGACAGGATGGCATCTCTCGTCTTTTCCTCATCAGTTCGATAGTCTCGGCTAGCAGTTTAGACTACTTGTTTTTTTCTCTATGGGGAGCAGATCTTTCGAGACGAATCTCCTAGTACCGTGACCACTGTGGCCGTCCTACTGCTTAATGCTGTCGGTGGGAGGAGCAATGTAAGTCTGAGAGAAGGCTTCATTGACTGGGCCCTTTTAGTTCTGAGGTTGATATTAAGAGAGCCTCGTACTCGTCGGTGATCGCTTCAGGTGTTTATCGTATTGATCACCGTCTTTAAATATGTGGTTTCGGTCGGTCTTGATGTAGTCTTTCACCTTGCTTGTCACATTATCGCGGTTATGCCACCACTGGCGTCTTGGCGTCCACTGCCTGTGAGGCTACTTCTTACAAAAGGAGTTCATTAGGAAAAGGCCCTGTGCTACGAGCTAGTTAACTAGCATTAAGCCATATGATTCTTGTGCCCCACGCCGTGGCCTCTGATTTTCGTTTCGCCGCGTTCTTGTACTTCCACTTTCGCGTTGAAGTACTGAGCTTTGGTCTTACTAGGTATTGCCTTAACAGTGTCCTGATACATGGCCTCAGCCATCCCGTAAGGTTGAGTTGAGTTGTGCGCATATACTTGAATCATCACCTTTAGACCGCCCCTATTGGTGAGTCTAAGTACGACGTACGCTACCCGGGTCGACACACTACCGACTTCCACAAGCTTTTCCTCCTGACCTGGAAACCGACGTCACCCCAAGAGTAGGTCGCCTTCTCGATGGTAGCAAAAGTCATCTGACTCTGAAGTTACCATGTCCTCCCCCTGTCATCGGACTTCTGATAACCGCAGTATGTGCCACGTTATGTGACTTTATTCTACCTTGAGCTCGGCGAGATGTTCTTTTGCCGTAGATTATGTTTGTTGTAAGACGTGAGGTATATTGTATAATTATTGATTTTGGTAGTCTGCCGTAGCCCGATAGTCTTTCAGAACACATGCACTGCCGTACCCGCCACCACGTCCTTGGCCGGGAATAACGAAGCTGCCGGGAATTGGGGCTGTTGCGTCCAAAAATTAGCAGAACGCGTTTGTAGTATGTGAAAAAATCGGCTTTGATTTTATCGCAAATATCATATATTATATTGGAGTTAAAGTTCAAATAGCGTATAGTTAAACCGCAGGTGTGACTATTGTCTTAGGAGACCTGTACCTGCTTTCTTCCCTATTGAACTAACTATAAAGATTATGTTGTATTATTTTATCTGGCACGCGTCGCCCCTATTGCCCTGGCGCCTTGCCTGGCGCAACTGGCGCACACAGCGCCAGTTGCGCCATGGCAATAGGGGCGGCACACATTGCACACAGGGGCAGCTTCATAACAGGCTCGCAGATCACTGGAATATTGCAACCTATTCAAGAATTAATAAACGGACACAAGCAAGTCTTCACGTAATGAAAATCATGATGATTTTGTTTTCGATTGTTGTTCTTTCTACTGCGCCCGCGCCGCCGCACGGTCCTACTGGGTACCTACGTGTCAGTGCGCGCGCCATGTATTTAAAAAATTGTTTTTTTTTTGCGGCGGCGTCTTTTGCCGCCCCCTTAAATGTGCCGCCCGGGGCCATGACCCCCCCGCCCCCCCCCCCCCCCCCCACGCTACGCCACTGGCTATCGTCACGGTAATAATATCTAACAGTATTGTAACTCCATACAAACGCACGAAACTCGAGTTATACCTACGCGCCGCGAGCAGAGTACCCATTAGACTGGGCGGACTGTGCCTACAGTACCCGCAGCCGCTATCGTGCCGCAGCTCGCATGCGGCGCGTCTGGTAGGTATATAACTCACGAAGACGGCCGAGTTACAATACTGTTAGATTATATTACCGTGCTATCGTATACAAAAAGAATTTTTCAGATCCGACCGGTAGTTCCTGAGATTAGCGCGTTCAAACAAACAAACAAACAAACAAACTCTTCCGCTTTATTATATTAGTATAGATTAGTACTAGAGGACGCCAGCAGCTACGGCTGCATTTTTTTTAAATTTACCCGTTTTGGACGATCCCGTGGGCATTTTGGGAAATCCCTTCTTAGTGCACCCCTACGGTCCCTACGGAACATACATGCTAAATTTCAGCTACCTGCGCCCAATAGTTTCGGCTGTAGCGTGTCTGTCAGTCAGTCAGTAACGCAAGGATTTTATATATTAAGAGATAACATAATTCAACAAGCGAGTGAATTATGTTATCGCGAGCGAAGTCCATAAGATAAGACCTAAATAATAAAGTAACAAGATCTCCTCCCTTGATGAAGATAATTTTGAGAAACATTGATCTAATAGACCAAAGTGCCGACAACAGTTTCGTCCGTGTAAAGCTTAGACACATGATTGACAATTTACGGCTACGCAAAAACTAAAGTGAACACGCCGCCTTAATTGAAAATAAGTTTGCAAATGAAATTAATTACACCCTGGCATTTATCCAGTTAAATAGAAATTTGAATTAAAATTATAACTTTATAGAGGGCGTGGAAACAAAAAATAATAATGTAATTAACTTAACCGGCGGGCGCCTAGGCGTAGGTAATTAAAAGTACTGTAGGGACCATAGAAATATAAATAAGTATATCTATGGCAGGGCCCTAGCTTTATTAAAAAATAAATTTATACTATTAAATAATACTCTTTAATAGTATAAATGACTGAAGTAAATAAGAACCCGGGTTCGGTTCCCGGGTCGGGCAAAGTGTTATCAGGTTTTCCCGTTAGGAAATGCTCACTAGCAGCACGGAGTCTGGTAATGCGCCCGGTATGGCAATAGGCTCGCCCCCTTTTACGTGGGACCTAAAAATTCATGGCGAAATGTGGGTGTAATATTACACCTCTGCCTACCCCTTCCGGGATACAGGCGTGAGTCTATAAATAAAATAAAAATAAAGAATACTCTATATATTATTTAGATTTTTCACAGAGTGTTGTCTGACTTCCACAAACGAAAAGAATAGCGATATTTCAAATCGTACAACAGTGTCAGAATATTAATGCGCTCTGTTTGGTTTGTACCCGTTGTCTGTTGGTATCTGTTGGTATCTTCACTAGGGTATCATTCAGTCTTTTCGGTTTCGCCTGTATCCCCGAAGGGGTAGGCAGAGGTGTAAATATAACACCCACATTTCGTCATGAAATTTTAGGTCCCACGTAATAGGGATCGAGCCTATTACCGGGCACATCATCAGACTCCGGGCTGCTACTGAGTATTCGAAAAAACCCAGTAACACTTTTGCCCGACCCGGGAATCGAACCCGGGACCTCCGATCAGCAGTCGCATACGCTATCCACTGGACCTCGGAGGCAGTCTTTTCTGTTCTGGTAATAAAATATCTCAAACATCAATGTATTCGTCGCCTTACAGTGCAGTAACTTGATAGCTTGTCAGAATCTTTGTGTTGCCGCCGACGAATGAAGACATCTCTTAATTAATGATGCTGGGCTGTTACATGTTACTTGTGTACTGTCGTGTGTGGCTTCTGGGATCTTCGGCTTTATCTGTAGTAGGTACGATGTATTCATCACATATATATTATCTGTATATAATTTATTACTTTATTAAGTAGATATATAAAACATATAAAAAGTTCGTGTGGTGACGGATTAAGAATACGGATTGTCACCACCCCATATCATCCCATGGGTGTCGTAAGAGCCGACAGAGGGAGCATATTATGCAGAGAACAGCACTGTAAGAGAAGGAAAACTTGATATAAACCCTATACCAACCCGTTTGGCCAGCGTGGTATAGTAGGCCAATTCCTCCTTTCAAAGGAGAGGCCTAGTCCAGCAGCGGACTGTTAAAGGCTGATGATATATAAAAATCATGCGTTACTGACTGACTGACAGACAAAGCACAACCAAAACTATTGAGCTCAAGAAGCTATTTGGTATGAATGTTCCTCAGGGACCAGAAATACCTAATGCACCTCATAGGTGCATAACGAGATGACTATCATTGGTCGATAATATTAAACGGTTTTTGCATTAGTAACACGATTTGGTTATAAGTTTGTCTTTACTCATAGATTTTTTGCATTTCTGGGTCCCTATCTCTATAACAAAATAAGTAAACAAAGAAACATCCATTTATAACCTAAATTATGTTAGATCGAAACAATGCGTCTATCAGTATTTACAAACACTAAAATATGATCAGATTAAAGAACTGCTGACTGTGGTCCAATAATTAAAGTTTTATATTAGTTTTAAAATAAGTATATAATTATAAGTAGGTATATTACGTTATTACGTTTAATATGTTTATAATAAATATTGCGATGACTTCTTTACTCAGATCAAAATTAAATACTGTAAGTGCCTTTAACGCCTGTGGCACAGGTTTACCCTAGTACAGGCACCTCATTATTTTACTTAAATTACTTTTTAAGAACTGAATGTATATATTTTTGTGATGAATTGAAAATTAATAATTTTTTATTATTATTTTTTATTATATCATTCGATATGTCGATTTCCGTTTGAACAATTTTAAAACATTTTTTAAACTGGAAACGCACGTTTGGGCAGATGACCTTGATCGCGCGGGAGGTCAAGAAGGTACATACATACATACATATTGTCACGCCTTTTATCCCCGAAGGGGTAGGCAGAGGTGTTTTTCCACACCCACTTTTCGCCAGATATACTTTAGTCCCACGTAATAAGGGGCGAGCCTATTGCCATACCGGGCACATTTCCAGACTCCGAGCGGCTACTGAGAATTTCGTGACAGAAAAACCCAATAACACGGCCCGACCCAGGAATCGAACCCGGGACCTCCCGATCCAACGCGCACATTTATGCCGCGAAACCAACGAGGCAGTCGTATAGGGTTTGATGTCGAGTTTTCCGTCTCTACGCAAAGATGGTATTTGCATCGTGTTATCCCTTAGTCGCCTCTTACGACACCCACGGGAAGATAGGGGGTGGTGACACTTGTATTCTATGCCGTCAACCACACGGCTATAATAATACGGCGGTCAAGAAGGTATTTCTAAAATTCTCCGGGGATCGTGAAGAAACGGTTGTATGAAAAATAATTTGCGGGCGTCCTCTAGTTGAATAAATAATTCGTACAACTGTACAGTGGATAAGTGTATTCTATTTATATTTTCTTGCAAAAGGCTTTCATTCGAATGAACTTGTAGCATTGGCCTATAATAAAAAACAAACAATGTCATTCTCTTGCTTTTCTATCCGTGGTCGATGGCTATAAAATATAAAGTCATTCTTTTGTAATAACAGATTTATTTGCCATTGCTCTGCACGCGTGGCTTATTGTGTTTCCAAGCCCTAGTCTAAACTATGGCACATCGCTATCACTTTGGATCAGGTCAGACCATAGAGATATAAAGGATAGGATATAACTCAATACTGTGTCGTGTCCGCCGGAGGGAGAGAGAAGGCAACAGTTAAAGCCCCCCTGCATCTCTCTTTAACAACGCATGCTCTACATTCTACAATGGGGTTGACAACTGTTAAAGTGTGTTGTCGTTGTGTCCCCAAACATTGAATTTGTATTATGGTCAAATTTTTACAATATATACACTTTTTTGTCATTTCAAACTATCGTCGTGTATCAATAAAAACAACTTTTAAACTATTGATTACTGATAAACTGATATAAATAATAGTTACAGGTGGCACGCCATTGCGCAATGTTGATGTTGTGCATGTACTGTTAGAGAGAGACGGACACTCACTGGCCCCTCTCTGCCACTCTATCCTTTATATCTCTATGGGTCAGACAGGCAGTCGCTCTGCGGCAGAGCTAGACTGGTATTCAGTGAAATCCGTTAGACTAGTAAGCTTATCCCGGGTTGCACATGGCATACACTAGGAACATGATTGCTTTTTTATTTTTGCAAAAACTGCACTAGAAGTAACGCTTTTATCGACTCTTTACGAACAAAAACAGTACCTAGTAAAAAGATACAAAAACAGTACCTACCTAGTAAAAAGATACAACACCAGCCCTTTATACTGTCCCACTGCTGGGCCTCTTCTCACTATGTGAAGGATAAGGCCATAGTCCACCACGCTAGCAAAGTGCGGGTTGGCAGACTTCAGATGTCTTTCGATAACATTATGGAGAACTCACACATTTAATACGCACATAACTTCGAAAAGTCATTGGTGCGTGCCTTGGATTCGTACCTGAGACCCTTTGCTTGGCACTATATCGGTCTTTCCACTCGGCTATCGCTGCTCTGATGATGGCTTATAAAAAGCCTTATTTTTGTTAGTGATCGATCATCGCTCGCCATCTAAAAGTGCCAAGTAAGATTTTAGATAATTCAATTGATACATACACGTAATTTAGGAGTGCCTGACATTCTGTTTCACCGACCGTTTTCATCAAGATCAAACTCTCGCGCCAGACTATTAGGTATACTATTGAACGAAAATGGCAGCATTGTATTTCATTATTATTTTCCTCTTCAACACCACTGGTACAATACTTTACCATCACAAAATAAATACTCCATCCACACCTCAACCCTCAAACGTCTGACATTGATTGCCAACCAAACAATATAACAAAAGCAAAGAAAAATACCTCAATATGTCCAGAACTGGGCAATTAATATGGTTTCATTCATCATACGGTGTCACTGCGTCCATATTGTCCGTCCTTGTCTATGTCTGACACACTCGTCGGTTCACATGGCTAATAAACCACCCACTGTTTACACAAGAACTTACTAAACTACTAAAAATATATTGCTACTGGATTTTGTATTTTATTTGGTTGGGACTAGGGTTGATTTTGATGAGACAAGTGCTGTTTGTAGTGCAGTTATGCTGTGGTGCACCGAATTTTGTATAGTGGTCAATATTTGGTGTAAGTTGAAGGATTTGGTCTGACGGTTATGTTCTTGTAATTGGAATTGGAGTAGGATTGTGGTATGTTTATTAGTTAACGCTTTGAAAGACAGTAAACGGGAATCTTTCAAAATATTTTGCACATTTACGTTATTTTTTAACAGTATCCTAGTTCTTAGTGAGGAGAGAGTCTACTTTAGGAGTCCTCTTAGGAGTAGAGGAAGTTCACAGGTCTCTAAAACCTTAATTAACCTCAAGTTTCGGATATAAAGAACGCTCAGATTTGTAATGACTGTTTTTTATAAGATAATCCCCGCACTTTAAGATGAATTTTTCAATGCCGAGAATACCGAAGTGAGGATGAGGATAGGAATAAACCTTCGAATATTATGTTATCGGCGCTCCAATTTCTTTATTTTTTTTTATTTATAGTCTCACGCCTGTATGCCCGAAGGAATAGAGGTGTAAATATTACACCCACATTTCGCCATGACATTTTAGGCCACACGTAATAGGGGGCGAGTCTATTGCCGTTACCGGGCACATCACCAGACGCCGGGCTGCTACTAAGTATTCGGAAAAACCCAGTAACACTTTTGCCCAACCCAGGAATCGAATCCGGGACCTCCGATTTGCAGTCGCATACGCTATCCACTGGACCTCGGAGGCGCTCCAATTCAAGGCCGTAATAAAAGATAAATGTCTTTAATAGTCGCTGTTGAACTTGGGCACACTTGTAATACATTGAGAATGAGGATGAGATTAGTCCAAATAGAAGCCTCCACTACAATATTAGGCTACCATCTCGCATTCTTAGCCACAACAAAGAGAAAATGTATCAAAACAAAACAAACGGCTCCTCACACCTTATTAAATAGCATTATCACAGTACAGAATAGTTACAATACGTCTTTGTCTGTCCCCTGTAATCGCCTGCTGTTTTTCTACTTAATTGGACGAAGGAATCAACGCCATACAGCCACGGAGGGACGTCGAACAAATGTTTTGTTTGACGGAGTAAGTCTATTAATATTTGAGATTATTCCCGTGTACCAAAACAACATCAGCTGATTATTCCCATAAGATTGATTGGGGTTTTGCATGTTTCTATGGAGTTGGGAGTAAGAAGTGGTGTGAAGACGAATACGAGAGCTTGTGGATGTCGGATTATATTATTATAAAACATTTAACATCTAATCTTGTTACTACTATTTTAAAAAATGATGTTACAAAGGTAAAAATAGGTAGATATGTTATAGGCGTACCAAAAGCAGGACGCTAAACATAAGCCAGTTGGCAAGTCTTTCATATGTGTGTGTGTGAGTGTGACGTCGCGAGCCGGCTTCAAAGTGAAACTGACACAACTTGTCAACAGAAAATAAAATAAAATATTGAGTTATCGATGTGTGCGTCAGTGTACCGTTTCTATGGATTGATTACTACGTAGGTAACGTATCTACCTTAATAATAATATCATTGATTTTAAATGTGAAAGTTGTTTGGTATATTTGTTTACTACTCTTTCATGAGAAAACTTTGTAGTTATTTTAATTACCGTCACATTACTACTCCGGAATAAGAATACGGATTGTCACCACCCCATATCATCCCATGGGTGTCGTAAGAGCCGACAGAGGGAGCATATTGTGCAGAGAACAGCACTGTAAGAGAAGGAAAACTTGATACAAACCCTATACCAACCCGTTTGGCCAGCGTGGTAAAGTAGGCCAAATTCCTCCTTTCAAAGGAGAGGCCTAGTCCAGCAGTGGACTGTTAAAGGCTGATGATGATGTAAATAGAAGTCGTAAAATTTAAACATCATATAATACTGACTATTGTCTTACATTTTGTGTCATATCACTCATGAATTGCAATTGTAAAATGAACATACATCATATAAACAACATGTCAAACCACCTATTATATCACATCAGCTTTATATCATGTTGGTACACAAAATACTTACTTGATACTTAGAAGGTGCATTTGCTCAATGCAATCATCATCAGCCTCTTACACTGTCCCACTGCTGGGCACGGGCCTCTTCGCGTTATGAGAAGGGTAAGGCCATAGTCCACCACGCTGGCCAAGTGCGGGTTGGCAGACTTCACATGTCTTTCGAAAACATTATGGAGAACTCTCAGACATGCAGGTTTCCTCACGATGTTTTTCTTCGCCGTTTAGCAAGCGATCATTTACAATTTAATACGCACATAACTTCGAAGTCATCGGTGCGTGCCGTGGATTCGAACCCGGATCCTCTGCGTAGCAGTCTGTTGGTCTCTCCACTAGGCTATCGCTGCTTTTCGCTCAATGCAATGTCAGATATTAAAAACATACTGAATACTCATTTGTATGTAGTGTTAGTAATTTTTTTTATTTAAGACACAAAATTATTTTAAATCTAGATAGGCGAATGCATACCTACCATAAGAATGTAAATCGAAGATGTCTAAATTATATTCCAATTCGCTAATGTTAGCGATAATGTCAACGCCATGCTGCAATTATACAGAGTTGAAACCTTTGAATGGGTCACAAAATGTATATTCAAAAGTAAATAATCGGTATTTTTATTATATGAAGCTATGAAGAAGCGGTAACCCAGTGATGTAGGTACGTAACGAACTGCCGAGACGATGGTCTCGGGTTCGATCCCAGGTACCCCGGGCACACACCTCTGACTGTTCTAAGTTACGTGTGTCTTAATAATGTGCCCGGTAGATGGCAATAGGCTCGCCCCCCATTACATTGGGACCGAAACATAACTGGCGAAAAGTGGGTGTGTAAAACACCTCTGCCTACCCCTTCGGGGATAAAAGGCGCGAAGTTATGTTATGTTTTGTTTTGTTATGAACCTATGTATGCAAATTGCCCAGGCAGTACTTTTTCCAACTGGTAGATAACAGGTAGTTAAACTAGATCCGACCTCGCTGCAGATAGTACAAGTGCCACAGGCCTCTGGGTGTGTGACATCCTTCTGTACGTATGTAATCTGTGACATCCAGCTATCGGTACATGGAGATCAAAGGTGCCGCCGCTTCACGCCGCTCGCACTAAGTTGACAACAGAATTACTAGTGTTATTGCTTGTAGCTGCGCATCTGTGATTGCACTGTGATATGACACTGAAAACTGATGGATATACACTCTGAAATACCTCTCACTTAGAACTGATCTATACATCTATAATTTATAATTTATAAATAATATTGGAGTGTATGTTTGTAATATTAAAATAACCGCTTTTACTAAATACATATGGATGTATAAACGGGACACATACCGAAATGAAATGTTTCACAATTTTTGTCTGTCTGTCGGTCTGTCTGTCTGTCTGTCTGTTTGTTCTCGCTAATCTCTGAAACGGCTGGATCGATTTTGACGGGACGTTCACTGGCGGATAGCTGGTGTACCATGGAGTAACTTAGGCTATAAATTAACCGGGTACGCAAAGTAGTTCCCTCAGAACGCGGGTGAAACCGCGGGCAACAGCTAGTTAGTCTATAAACATGAAAATGGCATGTACTCGATACTGGTATTTTTATGCTAAAAAGTACAACATTTAATACAGAAGACTCTCAAATGTTACCAAAAATGAATTCAAGTTTTAGAGCTTTCTAAAGTTGATTTCTTGAAGAACAACTTACTCACAGGAAAAATAGATTTTCTTTTCTTTAATGACCTGTCTCGTAACGCCGTGGATATTACGAAAATTCATAAGCTTATAACGTTTTTTGTGGAGCCTAATACACGCTTATATATCTAAACCTCACTTAACAAAATTACAATTAGGTCCATATTTCGACAGTAAATAGTAATGTAAGCTATAGCATATTTCAGAAATGGTGCTCATACACCTGAGCAATCAGTTGTAACAGAACAACGATCATTCGCCGCTATGTCGAACTGAACGATGAACAGATAGAACATTGCTACGTACATTTTAACTTGATGATTTTAACCATCTTTCTAGCGAACGCTCTAGTCAGCAAATGCTCGCCAGAACGTTTGCAACAATAGAGAAGTTTCCTGCAAGTGAAATAAATTATACAAGTATTTTTATCTAGTGAAACATGTCAAAATAATAGAACTACATTCATCAATTAATGTTAAAACTTAATTTAAAATTCTTTACCGTCAATTTATTGATAATAAGTATTCTACTTGACAGCAAAATACTATGACGTCACTACGTCTTATTTTTAAAGGTCGATTTTGATATTTCATTAAAAGTGCTTGATTTGACTAGTTGGAAACAATCCTATTCTAGCTAAAACATACTCGTTTGTTTTTCTGTTTTGTAATATTCGCAAGAATGCTCAAATGTATCAGGACCACAATAGTTGCCTTACAAAAATATTTTATTTTACTAGATAAATAAACCTTTCCACATCTAAAGCTAAAACTAAACTGCGGAATACAAGATTCTGCTCTTTTGGCAATAAGTCGCAACCAGTCCCATTTCTTTGCAACTTACCGACCAGTATCAACTAGTTTTTAAGGCATATTAACCGTGCACCGCTGCCTGGGAGTCTGTCGGACCCACTGCGTCGAAGGCCCCGAGTTTTTCAACAGAGCGTGTTAGCAACGAGACCCAATCAATCATCGCCCCTTGATTTAATATTGTCATAATAATAAAAACTCGCGTTAACGTATTCTTGTGTGACAGAATATTGGAACACAGTGGCAATTAAATAGTCAGAACCATATCGTACCTGAGCCGTCGTCGAAGGAGAATAGGACGAGCTAGCCGAGCCTGTCGACTTATATAGGTACACCTTATTTACACGTTTGACAGTTTAACTGTCAAACGTCATGTCAGTGTAATTTAGTTGCCACTATCCTCTTACATATTATGTATAAATACTTGGATATCAGTAATTTCAGCCCAAAGCCTAGATATTATTACATATCTCTCACGGGCGTCTCTAGTTGAATAAATAATTCGTACAACTTAACTGTAGAGTTGATTTTTTTTATAGTCTCACGTCTGTATCCCCGAAGGGGTAGCCAGAGGTGTAAATATTACACCCACATTTCGCCATGAATTTTTAGGTCCCACGTAATAGGGGGCGGGCCTATTGCCGTTACCGGGCACATCACCAGACTCCGGGCTGCTACTGAGTATTCGGAAAAACCCAGTGACTCTTTTGCCCGACCCGGGACCTCCGATCAGCAGTCGCATACGCTATAACCACTGCATCACGGAGGCAATCAGTTGATAAGTGAAAACTATTTATATTTTCTTGCAAAAGGCTTTCTTTCGAATGAACTTGTAGCATTGGCCTATAATATAAAACAAACGATGTCATTCTCTTGCTTTTCTATCCGTGGTCGATGGCTATAAAATATAAAGTCATTATTTTGTAATAACAGATTTATTTGCCATTGGTCTGCACGCGTGGCTCATTGTCTTTCCCACCCGTAGTCTAAATGTTGGCATATCGCTATCACTTTGGATCAGGTCAGACCATAGAGATATAAAGGATAGGATATAACTCAATACTGTGTCGTGTCCGCCGGTGGGAGAGAGAAGGCAACAGTTAAAGCCCCCCTGCATCTCTCTTTGACAACGCATGCTCTACATTCTACAATGGGGTTGGCAACTGTCAAAGTGTGTTGTCGTTGTGTCCCCAAACATTGAATTTGTATTATGGTCAAATTTTTACAATACATACACTTTTTTGTCATTTCAAACTATCGTCGTGTATCAATAAAAACAACTTTTAAACTATTGATTACTGATAAACTGATATAAATAATAGTTACAGGTGGCACGCCATTGCGCAATGTTGATGTTGTGCATGTACTGTTAGAGAGAGACGGACACTCACTGGCCCCTCTCTGCCACTCTATCCTTTATATCTCTATGGGTCAGACAGGCAGTCGCTGTGCGGAAGAGCTAGACTGGTATTCAGTGAATTCCGTTAGACTAGTAGAGTTGCAACTGACATACACTAGGAACATGATTGCTTTTTATTTTTGCAACAACTGCACTAGAAGTGACGCTTTTATCGACTCTTTACGAACAAAAACAGTACCTAGTAAAAAGATACATCACCAGCCCTTTATACTGTCCCACTGCTGGGTCTCTTCTCACTATGAGAAGGATAAGGCCATAGTCCACCACGCTGGCCAAGTGCGGGTTGGCAGACTTCGAATGTCTTTCGAGAACATTATGTAGAACTCTCAGACATGCAGGTTTCCTCACGATGTTTTTCTTCACCGTTTAGCAAGCGATAATTAACAATTTAATACGCACGTAACTTCGAAAAGTCATTGGTGCGTGCCTTGGATTCGAACCCGAGACCCTTTGCTTAGCAGTCTGTCGAACCCTGCACTCAGCTATCGCTGCTCTGATGATGGCTTATAAAAAGCATTGTTCTTGTTAGAGAACGATCGTCGCTCTCCATCTTAAAGTGCCAAGTAAGATTTTAGATAATTCAATTGATACACGTAATTTAGGAGTGCCTGACATTCTGTTTCACCGACCGTTTTCATCAAGATCAAACTCTCGCGTCAGACTATTAGGTATACTATTGAACGAAAATAGCAGCATTGTATTTTATTATTATTTTCCTCTTCAACACTACTGGTACAATACTTTACCGTCACAAAATAAATACTCCACTTCAACCCCCAAACGTCTGACATTGATTGCCAACCAAACAATATAACAAAAGCAAAGAAAATACCTCAATATGTCCAGAACTGGGCAATTAATATGGTTTCATTCATCATAGCATGTCACTGCGTCCATATTGTCCGTCCTTGTCTATGTCTGACACACTCGTTAGTTCACATGGCTAATAAACCACCCACTGTTTACACAAGAACTTACTAAACTACTAAAAATATATTGCTACTGGATTTTGGATTTTATTTGGTTGATGCTAGGGTTGATTTTGATGAGGCAAGTGCTCTTTGTAGCGCAGTTATGCTGTGGTGCACCGAATTTTGTATAGTGGTCAATATTTGGTGTAAGTTGAAGGATTTGGTCTGACGGTTATGTTCTTGTAATTGGAATTGGAGTAGGATTGTGGTATGTTTATTAGTTAACGCTTTGAAAGACAGTAAACGGGAATCTTTCAAAATATTTTGCACATTTACGTTATTTTTTAACAGTATCCTAGTTCTTAGTGAGGAGAGAGTCTACTTTAGGAGTCCTCTTAGGAGTAGAGGAAGTTCACAGGTCTCTAAAACCTTAATTAACCTCAAGTTTCGGATATAAAGAACGCTCAGATTTGTAATGACTGTTTTTTATAAGATAATCCCCGCACTTTAAGATGAATTTTTCAATGCCGAGAATACCGAAGTGAGGATGAGGATAGGAATAAACCTTCGAATATTATGTTATCGGCGCTCCAATTTCTTTATTTTTTTTTATTTATAGTCTCACGCCTATATCCCCGAAAGGGTAGGCAGAGGTGTAAATATTACACCCATATTTCGCCAAGAATTTTTAGGTCCCACGTAATAGGGGGCGAGCCTATTGCCGTTACCGGGCACATCACCAGACTCCGGGCTGCTACTAAGTATTCGGAAAAACCCAGTAACACTTTTGCCCAACCCAGGAATCGAACCCGGGACCTCCGATCTGCATTCGTATACGCTATCGACTGGACCACGGAGGCGCTCCAATTCAAGACCGTAATATAAGAAAATGTCTTTAATAGTTGCTGTTGAACTTGGGCACGCTTGTAATAGGTACATTAGTGGGAATGAGGATGAGATTAGTCCCAATAGAAGCCTCCAATCCAATATTAGGCTACCATCTCGCATTCTTAGCCACAACAAAGAGAAAATGTATCAAAACAAAACAAACGGCTCCTCACACCTTATTAAATGGTATTATCACAGTACAGAATAGTTACAATACATCTTTGTCTGTCCCCTGTAATCGCCTGCTGTTTTTCTACTTAATTGGACGAAGGAATCAACGCCATACAGCCACGGAGGGACGTCGAACAAATGTTTTGTTTGACGGAGTAAGTCTATTAATATTTGAGATTATTCCCGTGTACCAAAACAACATCAGCTGATTATTCCCATAAGATTGATTGGGGTTTTGCATGTTTCTATGGAGTTGGGAGTAAGAAGTGGTGTGAAGACGAATACGAGAGCTTGTGGATGTCGGATTGTATTATCATAAAACATTTAACATCTAATCTTGTTACTACTATTTTAAACAATGATGTTACAAAGGTAAAAAGTAGTAGATATGTTATAGGCGTACCAAAAGCAGGACGCTAAACATAAGCCAGTTGGCAAGTCTTTCATATGTGTGTGTGAGTGTGACGTCGCGAGCCGGCGGCGTCAAAGTGAATCTGACACATCTTGTCAACCGAAAATAAAATAAAATATGGAGATATCGATGTGTGCGTCCGTCAGTGTACAGTTTCTACGGATTAATTACTACGTAGGTAACGCATCTATCTTTTTCTTGTAATATCATTGATTTTAAATGTGTTTGGTATTTTTGTTTACTACTCTTTCATGAGAAAACTTTGTATTTATTTTACTTGCCGTTACATTACTACAAAGGCTACATTTGTTTAATTTTTCAAAGAGGTACATATGTATCCAAATGATGTATATAATCCGTGTTATATAATCCGGATTAAGAATACGGATTGTCACCACCCCATATCATCCCATGGGTGTCGTAAGAGCCGACAGAGGGAGCATATTATGCAGAGAACAGCACTGTAAGAGAAGGAAAACTTGATACAAACCCTATACCAACCCGTTTGGCCAGCGTGGTAAAGTAGGCCAATTCCTACTTTTAAAGGAGAGGCCTAGTCCAGCAGTGGACTGTTAAAGGCTGATGATGATGTATATAGAAGTCGTAAAATTTAAAAATCATATAATCTGACTATTGTGTTACATTTTGTGTCATATCACTCATGAATTGCAATTGTAAAGTGAAGATGTACATCATAATAATAAGCATCAAATAAACCTGTCAAACCACCTATATCACATCAGCTTTATATCGTGTTGGTACACAAAATACTTGATGCTTAGAAGGTGCATTATCTGCCTTCCCCAACCTAAAGTGCAGTAACTGCACAAACATGATATTTTTCTTTTGCTGTTACTGCACTTTAGGTTCAGGAGGGAGAGATTTGCTCAATGCAATGTCAGATATTAAATACACACGCATACTCATTTGTATGTAGTGTTAGTAAAAAATATTATTTAAGACATTAAATTATTTTAAATCTAGATAGGCGAATGCATTACCTACAATAAGAATGTAAATCGAAGATGTCTAAATTATATTCCAATTCGCTAATGTAAGCGATAATGTTAATGCCATGCTGTGAATTAGTCACAAAATGTATATTGAAAAGTAAATAATCGGTATTTTATTATATTAACCTATAAAGAAGCGGCGGTAGCCCAGTGGTGTACGTAACGGACTGCCGAGACGATATGGTCTCGGGTTGGATCCCCAGTTACCCCGGGCACACACCTCTGGCTTTTCCAATTTATATGTGTATTAAAATTAAATATGTTAATTATCGCTCGCTTAATAATGTGCCCGGTAGATGGCAATAGGCTCGCCCCCTATTACATTGGAACCGAAACATAACTGACGAAAAGTGGGTGTGTAAAACACCTCTGCCTACCCCTTCGCGGATAAAAGGCGTGATGTTATGTTATTTTTATGTTATGAACCTATGTATACAAATTGCCCAGGTAGTACTTTTTCCAACTGGTAACTGGTAGGTAAACTTTATCCGACCTCGCTGCAGATAGTACAAGTGCCACAGGCCTCTGGGTGTGTGACATGCCAGTCTTCTGTACGTATGTAATCTGTAACATCCAGCTATCGGTACATGGAGATCAAAGGCACCGCCGCTTCACGCCGCTCGCACTAAGTTGACAACAGAATTACTAGTGTTATTGCTTGTAGCTGCGCATCTGTGATTGCACTGTGATATGACACTGAAAACTGATGGATTCACACTCTGAAATAGGTACTTCCCACTTAGAACTGATCTATACATCTATCTAATATATAAAATTCTCGTGTCACAGTTTTCGTTGCCATACTCCTCCGAAACGGCTTGATCGATTTTGATGATTTTTTTTGTGCTTATCCGGTATCTATGAGAATCGGCTAACATCTATTTTTCAAAAAAAAAAAACAAAAAAAAAAATGCAAAACAACGTTTGCCGGGTCAGCTAATAATTTATAAATATAAATAAAATTCGACTGTCTGTTTGTAATATTAAAATAACCGCTTTTTACTAAATGCTTATGGATGTATACACGGTACACATACCGAAATGACATTTTTCACAATTTTTGTCTGTCTGTCTGTCTGTTTGTTCTCGCTAATCTCTGAAACGGCTGGATCGATTTTGACAGGACGTTCACTGGCGGATAGTTGGTGTACCAAGGAGTGCCATAGGCTATAAATTAACCGGGTACGCAGAGTAGTTCCCTCAGAACGCGGGTGAAACCGCGGGAAACAGCTAGTTAGTCTATAAACATGAAAGTGGCATGTACTCGACACTGGTATTTTTATGCTAAAAAGTACAACATTTAATACAGAAGACTCTCAAATGTTACCAAAAATGAATTCAAGTTTTAGAGCTTTCTAAAGTTGATTTCTTGAAGAACAACTTGCTCACAGGAAAAATAGATTTTCTTTTCTTTAATGACCTGTCTCGTAACGCCGTGGATATTACGAAAATTCATAAGCTTATGACGTTTTTTGTGGAGCCTAATACACGCTTATATATCTAAAGCTCACTTAACATTCTACAATTAGATATTTCGACAATTTTAAGTAGTAACGTAAGCTATAGCATATTTCAGAAATGGTGCTCATACACCTGAGCAATCAGTTGTAACAGAACAACGATCATTCGCCGCTATGTCGAACTGAACGATGAACAGATAGAACATTGCTACGTACATTTTAACTTGATGATTTTAACCATCTTTCTAGCGAACGCTCATAGTCAGCAAATGCTCGCCAGAACGTTTGCAACAATAGGGAAGTTTCCTGCAAGTGAAATAAATTATACAAGTATTTTTATCTAGTGAAACATGTCAAAATAGTAGTAGTTTCATTCATCAATTAATGTTAAAACTTTATTTAACATTTTTTATCGTCAATTTATTGATAATAAGTATTCTACTTGACAGCAAAACACTATGACGTCACTACGTCATATTTCATACAAAACCTTCGGCAAAGGTCGTTTTTGACATTTCATTAAAAGTGCTTAATTTGACTAGTTGGAAACAACTCTATTCTAGCTAAAACACACTCGTTTGTTTTTCTTATTTTTTTTATAGACTCAAGCCTGTATCCCCGAAGGGGTAGGCAGAGGTGTAATATTACACCCACATTTCGCCATGTTTTCTGTTTTGTAATATTCGCAAGAATGCTCAAATGCATCAGCAAACATCACCAAAACAGTTGCCGTACAAAAATATTGTATTTTACTTGATAAATAAACCTATACACATCTAAAGCTAAAACTAAACTGCGGAATACAAAATTCTGCTCTTTTGGCAATAAGTCGCAACCAGTCCCATTTCTTTGCAACTTACCGACCAGTATCAACTAGTTTTTAAGGCATATTAACCGTGCACCGCTGCCTGGGAGTCTGTCGGACCCACTGCGTCGAAGGCCCCGAGTTTTTCAACAGAGCGTGTTAACAACGAGACCCAATCAATCATCACCCCTTGATTTAATATTGTCATAATAATAAAAACTCGCGTTAACGTATTCCTGTGTGCAGATGCGACAGTTGGCTGGTTTTTATGAGTTCGTGTTCGAGTTTTCTGCCTTTTTAGGATTAGTTATAAATGTATTGTAAATTTCTCATTGGTGCTATAATTGTGATTATCAAGTAACATACTTTATTGACACAATTATAGTATGATTTCGAAGTATGTAGTAGTGTATGCTGCAACATGTGTAAATTGTACCTAAGTGTCTTTACTGTAAAATCCAAAACAAATTAATTCTATTGAGCATAAGGGCTATGTGAGAAATTTGATAATACCCTTCGCGGGTTGAAAACAATGCGAGTTGTAAAATAATAATCTCTATATCCTTTCTAACCAGGAAGAAAAGACTGCGAGGCTTCGCTATACGTTACTTCCTCATTCTTATCGAAATTATTGACAAGGAACTTGTACTTAACACCTTCGTAGTGCATATTTACTTGTAAGATACAATAGGCTAGCTGACAAAAAAAAATTTATAAGTCCATCCTTTACATTATTCAAAAACTAGAGGACGCCAGCAGCTACGCCTGCATTTTTTATTTACCCGTTTTGGCCGATCCCGTGGGAATTTCGGGAAATCCCTTCTTAGTGCACCCCTAAGGTCCCCAAGGAACATACATGCCAAATTTCAGCTTCCTGCGCCCAATAGTTTCGGCTGTAGCGTGTCTGTCAGTCAGTCAGTAACGCAAGGATTTTATATATTAAGATAAGCGATACGTATTTTTTTATTTGTTATGTTTTAATTACCAAGATATAGCTCATTAAAGTTACGTATAACGTCACGCCGTGCTGCATTTTTTAGCACTAGATGACGTCACACGTAACTTTAATGGGCTATATCTTTGTTATTTTTTATTTAATCGAAAAAAGGAAAAATACGTGTCCAATATCTTTTTATAATCTAAAATACTGACTAAATAAAATGTAATTATTTTGACCCTGGAAACTACCCTATTAAGTGAAATGCTGACATGGCTAAAATAAATATAACAATAAGTAATTATAAAAAAATAATATAATATAATATTCTACCACATTCACACAACACCATCTAGACCCAAACTAAGCAGAAGCTTGTACTATGGGTACTAGATAATGGATAAACATAAATATATACTTTTTGTTTGTAAATACATACACATTATACATAGAAACACCCAGACCAAGACAAACATCCATGTTCATGCAGAAAAATGTTTGACTTATATTCTGTACCTTAATTGCATTCACTTACTACGTTGTACGACCAACGTGTACAACGTGTACTACGTGTACAACCAACTATAGTCAAACAACACATTACCTACTCACCAATAAAAGGTAAATCATAAACTCAAGAAGGTTTTATTCCTAAATGTTATACAATATCGCTTCTGCACATTAATCTATACCACAATCGTCTCCGCGTTTTATAGCTGATGACCTTTTTTGCCCCACTTCGGCAAAGCTTTTGACACCTGCGCGATAGCTAGTTTAATTTGCGCCGGGTTTAATGCGGTTGAAACATCAATAACACTTAGCGACGCGGCGGTCTCGCAGACCCACGGCGGTAATCAAGGGTTAAAATTGACACGTTAGCGGACATAATCATGGCGGGTGTAGACTTGTAATGCGATTTAGGGATATGATATTCAAAATGTTGTGAGCCACTGGTTTTACTTGAAAGTGTGGCTGGTTTTCTTAACTGGTGGGTCGATTTGAATAGTATTTAGTGTTATTAGCCAGTTTGAACCCTGATAAAAAAAAATAACTATGAACGTCAACGTTGGGACGTACCTACAAACTCACTATTGGTAGATTTTTTACATAGGTATTAAAACGTGTTAAAACTTTGTTTTAAATGTTCGTGTTTCTAATAGGGCTCGTTAAAAAAATAAATGCTTCTGTGTTATGTGCTAAATATAATTCATTTATTATTATTAGTTTTGCGAATATTTTGCTAGGTTCTATTACCACATTCAACCATTAGGCATGCGAGTATATTTTTCTCACCGAATCGTATGATGATGATGACTGATGACGATGATTTCATAAATACAAAATGTCAAATAAATATCAAAAACAATTAGCTTTTTTTGCTTTTTCTCTTTTGTATATATAACCATCCTAAGGCACAACAAGCCTCTATCATGAGAAGAGTAAGGCCATAGCCAGGCCACGCTGACGCACGCTGCCGCGCTGCTGTTCGACAGGATTTACATGTCTTTCGAGAACATTATCGAGAACTTTCCGTCATTTAGGTTTTCTCACGATGCTTTCCTTCACCATCGCAAGCGATAATCAACAATTAAATAAAAAGAAAATATTGTATATATCTTTAATTTTATTTAGCGCATCCAGTAACAACGGCAGCTCACTAATAGTTATCTGTCAGTGACTGTAATTTTCTTGTAACAACCTTAAAATTAAATTGAAAGAAAATAATAGGGATTACTTAAGAAGCCATAGGACGACCCCTTAAGGGTAATCGGGGGCACTTCCAGATGATATTTACTTTGCAGTCTAATATCTAATATTTTCCTTTTAAGGTTCTTACCAGCCATTATAGCGTAGTACGCTTGTCGAATGATAATTTGTGACATTTATTTAATAAGTATTAGCTATTGGCACCGTATTTTTACTTTATAACACCTGTTTTAACCTATATGGTAAACCTAATGAGCTTCGTTGTAAAGGCAAAATGTAACACCGTATTTAGTTGAAGATTTATGGCCAACTTCATCGCTGTATGATATGTTAATGTAAAATTAATTTGTGTCCGATAAATCATACAAATTTCATTCCAACATTGTATTTTTATGGAAGACTAGATGATGCCCGTTCTTACACCAGCGTTATTTAAGGCTACTGATCCGCTCCCGTGGCTTATAGCGTGATGTTATATAGCCTATAGCCTACCTCGATAAATGGGCTATCTAAAAGTGAAAGATTTTTTCAAATCGTACCAGTAGTTCCTGAGATTAGCGCGTTCAACCAAACAAACAAACAAACTCTTCAGCTTTATATATTAGTATAAGATAATTCAATAAGCGAGTGGCGCTGCGAGTGAAGTCTAGTTATCAATAAAATAAGACCTAAATAATAAAGAAACAAGATATCCTTGCGTTACTTACTTAGTGACAGACTCGCTACAGCCGAAACTATTGGGCGCAGGAAGCTGAAATTTGGCATGTATGTTCCTTGGGGACCGTAGGGGTGCACTAAGAAGGGATTTCCCGAAATTCCCACGGGATCGGCCAAAACGGGTAAATTTAAAAATAATGCAGGCGTAGCTGCTGGCGTCCTCTAGTATTAGTATAAGATTGGGCTTATCTAGGTGGTGAAACTAGGTCGTAGACTTTTGGAAGAGTCTTTTAGAGAGTCATTATTTATTTTAACTCGTTTGTTTCGAGTAGCTATAACTTACACTATGGTAATTAGTCTTTGTTTTATAATAAGGTCTTTTTAGTCTTTAAATGGTGAACCAAAGCTATGCTGAAGTTAGTCTGAGGGTAAAAATAATAATCGAGATCATCAGTTACAAGCTAAATACTCAACTTAATAAAAGGATGATGGTGATACAGATTATTACAAGTTGAGTTCTAATGAGACCCTTAAATTTCATGACTCCTATCTCGTATTTACATAAAGACGAGACAAAAGACTTCAAAACGTACTTCAAAGTGGTTACCACGGCTTAAAAACAATTGCAATGTTTATGAACTTAAAAAGAAGATATAATGACAAGCATCGAGAAAGGCATGTTAAGATTGTTTGGGCACATGGAGAGGATGGATGACGAAAGACTAACAAAGAAGATATAAAAGGCAAATGTGAATGGGACAGGACGAAGGGGAAGACCTAGGCGGACGTTCTATGACCAGATTGGAGACATCCTAAAAAAGGGACAGGTCAGAAGTACCCTAAACAGAAGAGCATGCATGAGAAACTTGATGGAAGTGAATGAAGCAAGAGAGGTATGTCAGGTTCGTTGCAAATGGCGTTCCGTAGTCTCTGCCTACCCCTCCGGGAAAAAGGCGTGAGTCTATGTATGCATGTATGTATGAACTTAAAATTTTGGAGTCAGCGAAGATCGCAGTTCCATGGAATAAAGGTCATCGCTCCTTTTATGATAATACTGCACATAACAAAATATTTTGACTATAACAATAATATGTAGTTCATTATCTATATCATCATCACCCTGCCATAGGCCAATACTAGCTATAGGCCACTCCAATGGTACCCCACTGAGCCCAATTTTGGGCTTTTCGTGTCCAGTCGCTGCCAGCCACTCTTTTTATCTGTAGCTATCTAGTGCCTTATCTCAAACAGATACAATTTTATTAAAGTTACGGTCATTTCTGTAGGAACCTATATTACTTTTTATAAATAGAAATCTGCCTCGTTGGTCTCACGGCATAAATGTGGGCGTGGGATTGTGAGGTCTTGGGTTCGATTTCCGTGTCGGGCAAAGTGTTATTGGGTTTTTCCGTTAGCAAATTCTCAGTAGCAGCACGGAGTCTGGTAATGTGCCCGGTACGGCAATAGGCTCGCCCCCTATTACGTGGGACTAAAATAAAGCTGGCAAAAAGTGGGTGTAGCAAAATACCTCTGCCTACCTCTTCGGGGATATAGGCGTGAGACTATGTATGTATGTATAAAAATTTGACGCCCTCTATTACGTGGGACCTAAAAATTCAAGGCGAAATGTGGGTTTAATATTAAACCTCTGCCTACCCCTTCGGGGATACAGGCGTGAGTCTATAAATAAAAAAAATAGAAATCACTTACAAAAATAAATCTATTCACGTATACTTCGAACCCAGTCCACAAACTAATGAGTCCGCTTTTTCAGGTGTCCTCGTTGACTCGTCAGTCGTCACAGATGCAACAAAAACGCAAATGAAACGTAATAATTGGACATTCGCCGAGTGTGAGTATAAAAAACAACAGATATCATCTATAAAGATTATCCGTGGTACATTTGCGGGAGCTCCGCGCCGAGGTATGTGAGAGGAATGCCGACACGCATGCGTCCAAATTTGTTACACACCCCGTTGTCAAAAAACTGTGAGACTTGACGGGTATTTCAAGATTGGTCTAACGCACACGCTTTCTAAATACTGTGTCAATGAATACAGATTTACTTATAGAAGCGCATTTCTTAAGGATTTCATGTGACGATTCCAAGTGGCGAGTTGGCGACTGTCGTCAGTGTAGTTCGTAGTTGGCGCCGTTGGCGGCGCTGGCGTCGTTCTCCAACTCTCTTGCTCTCGTAGTTCAGATACACAGGAGGAACGTTCGTCTCTCTTGCACTCGTAGAGACAGCTGTCACAGCGTGACTGTCATGCCGCCAAGCGGCAATATGGGTCGCAGAAAGTTTGTCTACAGAGCGCCCATAAGAAATGCGCCTCTATGTAAATATCTGTGCTCTATGACTGTGTTATAGAATTACTACTTAAAATGTGTGATAAAGCACCTAGTCGTTAAATTTCTAGAGCATATCTCATTAGATATTATTTAACACTGATGGCGATTAGTTAAACGAAATGTGTGAAGCAAAGAGCTGTCCTTTCTAAATAAATCTGGATCTGAAAATGAGATGCCGCAAAAAGTAAGTGATGTAACTGACTCTATTATCGATCATTATAACCCATGATGCAAACCTAATAAGATACGCGGTGAAAAGCCAAATATTTATTGTTTTATCGACTAATCCTTACATACAGTAAGATCACTATTTACCTTTACAAAAATTGCCCGAATCACTGAAATCAGAACTATTTTAGTTTGATAATTCTGACTTTTGAAATCAAGAAAAACCTTTTGAGCGTATAACTTGCACCACACAAGCGCACTAATGACGAGTTTGGGAAAAACGTTTAAGTGCGAGGTTGCGCGGCGGTGATTCGTTCCGCGCGACACCCGCTGTAATCACCGCCACTAACTATATACGAATACCTGCCGTTTGTACCATCACCCAACTACTTGTTAGCTGCTATATCTAACTATAGATATCTGTTGATATACGGAACATGTTAGTTTGAGTTGTTTTAGCAGAGAAGCCTCATGGTACCATCGAAGAATTGATTTTACGTTTCGAGTTGATTCGACTGCACGGATTGAGTAGTTGTTTATACGGGTGGTAGCGTATGGAATAATGCTATCCCTTTGAGTTGCGAAAGTCAGATAGGCAGTCGCTCTGTGGAAAAACTGATATTCAGTCAAATCCGACTAGACTAGTAAGCGGCACCCGGGTTGCGCCACTAAGATAAGAGGATGATGGGATGATAAGATAAGATTTATTTATTTGTTCAATACATGTGTTTTACAAAAGATGTTCATTTAAAATTAGGTACCTACTTATAAACATGTTTTGCCATAGATGGCATACAAATATAACAGGCTTGAAGTTAAATACATTAATAATGATAAAACAATTAAAACAGTCATAACAATAACAATAAAATAGTATGTCAATTAAATAAAATTAAAAAAAAATATATATATATATATATATATATATATATATATATATATATGTCATTGTAAATATAGTATAGCAGTTTTGGCACTGTGCATACATAGCCTTTGACTATCTCTCCTGTTCCGTTGGACAATATCCGAAAGACGTGGGAACAATTGCGGATTAGTTTTGACAAAAATACATACTTCCATAATATACAAGCAAGGAAATGTCAACATTTTGTAATTAATAAAAAATGGGCGGCAGCTATCAGTGACTTTCAGTCCAAACATGGCACGTATGCAGCGTTTTTGTAATTTGAACACAACTTCCCTATCAGTCGAGTTGCCCCAGAAAATTACACCATAACGCAGAGTAGACGCCACTAGCCCATGATACGCAGTGAGTAGGGTTGCAATATTGACAGATGGAGCAAGCATAAATAGAGCATATGAGGATTTACTCATTTTATTGCTAACATATTCGATATGACTTTTCCAATCTAATTTCTTATCAATATATATTCCAAGAAATTTGGCAGTATCTACTTGATGATGCGGTCCGATGTTTGAATGATTGCAAAGTCCTCAGCGAGTCAGGATTATTTCCACGTGCGGTGCCTTTAGAAAAGTCTTCATGTTTCTTAAATTTATTGAAATAACGATTAGTAGTAGATAATATAGAAGTAGGCAACGTAGCAAATATGTTGCAAGAAACTCCTCCCTCATGTCTCGTTCGATAGAAAATGAACTCTACCAATTGAAATTATGGAAAAGTTATATGTTCTGCATTCAATTGATAAGTAGTTTTTGGTGGTAGTAGAGCTTAAAAGTATTTTTAGAGTTGTGATCATCTTCCGCAGCATCATTTCGGGATGATGCTGCGGCTCGGAGGATCTCGGGTTCGAATCCACGGCACGCACCAATGACTTTTCGAAGTTAAGTGCGTATTAAATTGTTAATTATCGCTTGCTTATCGGTGAAGGAAAACATCGTGAGGAAACCTGCATGTCTGAGAGTCGTCCATAATGTTCTCGAAAGACATGTGAAGTCTGCCAACCCGCACTTGGCCAGCGTGGTGGACTATGGCCTTACCCTTCTCATAGTGAGAAGAGGCCCGTGCCCAGCAGTGGGACAGTATAAAGGGCTGGTGACGATGATGATCATCTTCATAAAATGCCTATGCCCAGTGACTTTGCTCTTGCAAAATATTCAATTGTTCTTTGTTTTTTTTTTTGTGCTGCGTGTGATGTGTTTGTTTACGCGTCTGCCAAACTACATGAAAAAGAGTACAGTAGTTTAGAAGGCTCATCATGAGTCATCAAGTAATGATTTCTAAATGTGCCATGATTCTCCCACGGTATACAGTGTCTTAAATACCTTCTAATATACGGACATTATGACTAATGCGATCTCAGAGGTCACTCTGTGGTCAACTAGTCGTACGGAGCACACAAATATTGTGTGCGTTCTGGGAATTCAACTGTACGTTGAAAGCCCTACTCATCGCTGTAGTTCTGTCGATTAATTGTCGGTAATGAACACGTTTTTGCCTGCATGGATGATATTTTGCGATCGGTGGATTAACGGTCACCTCACCGATCAGAACTGTGCCGTATATTGTGGTTTCGATCCACACAAGACAATAGTTTGTTTGATCCACAAATAGTTGTTTCCAGTCTTGATGCTTTTTGTGTCCGCGTGCTTTAATATTTGTCTACACTATATAATATTATAGAGAGGAAAAATTTGTATTTTTGTTTGTTTGTAATGGATAAACTCAAAAACTACCGGACCGATTGAAAAATTCTTTCACCATTACAAAGCTACATTATCTACGAATAACATAGGCCATATTTTATTTTAGAAAAAATAGGGGTCCGTAAGATATTTGGGTTTTTCGGGTAGGTACGCGAAGTAGTTCCCTCAGGGCGCGGGTGAAACCGTGGGAAACAGCTAGTAAAGTATCTCACAACACAGAATTTATGTCTAGAGCAGCAGTTGCTTTTGATTTTTTTTACACACTTACGCCTGTATTCCCGAAGGGGTAGGCAGAGGTATAATAATACACCCACATTTCGCCATAGAATTTTTTAGGTCCCACCAGAGACGAGTAAGAATATACTTACTCGTCTCTGGTCCCACGTAATACGGGGCGAGCCTATTGCCGTACCGGCCACATTACCAGAATCCATGCTGCTACTGAGAATTGAATACGGAAAAACACAATAACACTTTGCCCGACCCGGGAATCAAACCCGAGACCTCCTAATCCCACGCGCACATTTATGCCGCGAGACCGACGAGGCAGTTGTGTTTTTTTTTACTTAGATAATAAAAAAAGAGCAGATGAATCGCCCGTTGGCACAGAATAATGAATAGTACTTGCCGTTGGTATCTAAGTGCTTACTGCTGCCGATGGCGGCTCGCGACATAAGAGTTACAAGTGCGTTGCTGGCATTTGAGTTGGAATATGGTACAGGAGGAGCAGCAAGATGAGGAATTGGAAAAGGAGATGGGGCCGCTGATAGTCTCAATAACCGAACGAAACCAGTATAGATAACATAACTTCACGCCTTTTTATCCCCGAAGGTGTAGGCAGAGGTGTATGGCACACCTATACTTCGCCAGTTATGTTTCGGTCCCAATGTAGTAGGGAGCGAGCCTATAACCATCTACCGGGCACATTATGGACCGAGCGACAATTAACATTTTTAGGGTTCCGTACCTAAAAGGTAAAAAACGGGACCCTATTACTAAGCCTCCGCTGTCTCTCTGTCTGTCTGTCTGTCTGTCACCAGCCTGTATCTCATAAACCGTGATAGCTAGAAAGCTGAAATTTTCACAAATTATGTATTTCGGTTGCCGCTATAACAACAAATACTAAAAATAAAAAAATGAAAATATTAAGGGGGGGGGGGGGTCCCATACAATAAACGTGTAATTTTTCGTATTTTTTTATCAAAATTACTAACGGTAACAGGTAGACGCTTAAAATTTTCACAGAATATGTAGTTGTATATTACCTTTCAAAATAAATAATTAAATAAAAGACAGTAAATAATAAAGGGGGCTCCCATACATCAAACGTAATCTTTAAGCAATTTGTTACTCGATCTTAATAAACAGGTAGAAACTTAAAAAATATTTAAGTATACATGCAACAAACGTATTTTCTTTTATAGATGATGGCACGGAACCCTTCATGCGCGAGTCCGACTTAAAATTGCCCAATTTTTATAAATAGTGTAGATACAGTCATATTCTGTGAAAAGGTAGTAGGTAGATACTTCCCCGGTCGAGCAGGTTCATTTAAGCTTTAATCGAAAAGGCTCTACGACCTATTGGCGTTGATAAGATTCTAAATAGCGACTCTAGCGGCGAATTTGGAAGTTGTCCGGGTACGACACTTTTGACAGTTCAATACAATAGGGAAGTAAAATAAATTATACAAGTATTTTTATCTAGTGAAACATGACAAATTAATAGTAGTTTCATTCATCAATTAATGTTAAAACTTTATTTAACATTTTTTATCGCCAATTAATTGATAATATGTATTCTACTATGACAGCAAAACACGATGACGTCACTACGTCATATTTCATACAAAACCCTTAGCAAAGGTCGTTTTTGACATTTCATTAAAAGTGCTTGATTTGACTAGTTGGAAACAACCCTATTACCACTATAACCTCGAAGCAAAGTTGTATTGAAACTATCAATACAACTTTGCTTCGAGGTTATAGTGGTAATTGTATTGAGCTGTCAAATTAAGTGTCGTAACTGGATAGCTTCCAAATTCGCCGCTAGAGGCGCGCGGATAATCTTTGCATCGCCAATATAAAAACGAAATTTAAATACACCAAGAAGGTACTATCTAATCACACCTACAAAGTACCGTAACCACATTACAAAGCAATATGATTGATATATCACCTCCCAGCTACCATACAAACAGTATTCACCGTCAGGTTAAGCGTGAGTTAATAGCAACCGATCAGCCATTACTATTCCACATATTAATGGCTGCAATTACGAACTTTTTACATTCACAAGCCTGAGAACTCCAAGCAGTTAAAAAGCGATAATTTATTTAAATATCTCGATCAGTTTGCTCAGCGTTTAGAGGTCATTGACTCTGACTGCTAAGGAGTGTCGTGGGTTCGATTCCTGGACAAATCTTTGGGAACGGACTGCCTCGTTGGTCTCGCGGCATAAATGTGCGCGTGGGATTGGGAGGTCTCGGGTTCGATTCCCCGGTCGGGCAAAGTGTTATTGGGTTTTGCCGCTAGTAAATTCTCAGTAGCAGCACGGAGTCTGGTAATGTGCCCGGTACGGCAATAGGCTCGCCCCCTATTACGTGGGACTAAAATAAATCTGGCGAAATGTGGGTGTAATATTCACACCTCTGCCTACCCCTTCGGGGATACAGGCGTTAGACTATAAATAAAAAAAAATCTTTGGGAATGAGGGAGATATTTTTGTGTGTAATTTATCTATTGGTAATTTGTGTTTCAGAAACTATAAGTATGTTTATCAGTTTAATTATTATCTTTAACACACATAAACATAACAAATAAAACAATAACCCCCCAAATACCCTTTATCAAAATGCTTAAAACAAAACTTTCAGTAGTCCCCTTTTACATTACACATTGAATATCTGGCCACAAAACATTAGCTGCTTTATCTTCACGATATTTAACGCCACTAAGGCGGTAGGCAGGACAGACAGAAAACATAGTGCGAGCATTGAGACGGTAAACTTTGTCTGGTATTAATTAGGTTTTGCATTTCGTTGTTATGTGCGAGTATTTTGTTACAAATTTAAATTTTACACTGCCTCCGTGGTCCAATGAAAAGCGAATGCGATTGCTGATCGGAGGTCCCGGGTTTGATTCCCGGGTCGGCCAAGTGTTACTGGGTTTTTCCGAATACTCAGTAGCAGCCCGGAGTCTGGTGATGTGCCCGGTAACGACAATAGGCTCGCCCTTATTACTTGGGATCTAAATATTCATGGCGAAATGTGGGTGTAATATTACACCTCTGCCTACCCCTTCAGGGATACAGGCGTGAGACTATAAATAAAAATAAAATAAATAAAATTAAATTTGGGTACTGGCTTAGGGATGTGTCCACAGATTGTGTCTGTAGTATTGCCGTAGTAGTTTAAACGATCGCCTCAAAGGAATTCATTTGTGTCGGTTCACTGTAATGGGTTCGATGCAATTTACTGATTGTTTTGCGCCTCACTGATTAAAAAGACGTAAGTGGATGCTCCTGTTTCATCATATTTACTTTGGGAGGCTTACCAAATGAATATCATTTACCTACTGCTTGAGTGCTTGAGTATGATGTCAATAGTTACTAAAAATTTTACTAGTAAATGTCTACAATGTGAAACAGTTGCAGCTCCTTACAACTTCTTAATTATTACTTTTAAATTCAAAAGCAAAGACGATTTATATAAAACTATCTTACTTGTTTTATTCTCATTTGTTTTTATCTGTACTACGTTGTTTATGTACTACGGCCGTTACATTTTTCCTATCGAGTCTCTTCTCAGGATAATTATAACTACAAATCTTATATACTCAACATTTTTAAACCTAAACTTACTTTGTTCATGTATAAAAAGAACCGTACAGTTAATATTAAACTCAAGTAATTTATACCTAAAGTTTCGTATCAAAGGTTTTATACTTTTACTTAAACATCAATAATCTTCTATGTTCTGTTATGTGTATAATGAATGGAATTGTTATTATATACAGCGTTTCATTGAATGTATGTTGTGGACGATCATTAATTGTCTGCAAACCGGTTTTCAACTGTAATACAAATAAGTATTTGCATATTTATAATGATGGTTGTAAGTAAATTTGTCAGCGTTGGTTTATTGAACGTAGGATCACTGGGTACGAACCATGAGGATCTTGTGGCCTTAATAGAACGTCAACCTGTTGATATCTTGGCGATAAACGAGACATGGCTTAGGTTTGATGAAGAGTCGCGCGCGCCTGTACTGCCCGGGTATCGCCTGCGTCACCTGCCGCGTCCCGTGAGTGTTCGCGGCGGTCGCGGCGGCGGTGTTGGCTTTTATATCAGGCACGGCGTAAGCGTGCGCACTTATGCAACTGCGCGTGATCCTCGGTTCGATTCCGTGGAGCAAATGTGGCTCTCACTCACAGTGCGTGGAAGGAATGTGGCCATAAGTACGGCTTATCGACCCCCCTGGCTTAATCTTGACCTTTTCTTAGACGCAATCAGCCTTACATTGAGCACTTTGGGTAATTGCGATAATTTGGTGTTATTGGGCGATTTTAACGTTAATTTATTAAATATTGATGATTCCAAAACAAAAAAAGTTTACGACTTTCTAAACAGTGTGAGTTTAAAACAACTTGTGTCTTTTCCTACACATTTTACTGAGAATAGCGAAACGTTTATCGATTTGGTATGTAGCGACCTGATGGTAAAAAATGTAAAGGCTGAACCTTTTAAATCTATTAATAGTAATTCCTATATATGTTGTAAATTTGACATAGTGAAACAGAAATCACAGCCCATAACCTGCAGGTACCGTGCTTTTGATAATATCTGTCCCGAAAAGATGCATATAGATCTGGGTAACATACGTTAGGATCTTGTATCGGCTCTTACAGATGTAAATGACATGGTGAGCAGTCTTAATAGCGCAGTAATCAGAACATCGGATATCCACGCTCCTATCAAGACTTGTGTGTTCAAAGAACACTCATACCCGTGGATAACGGACACCATTAAACTTATGATGCGTTTTAGGGACGGCGCATTGGCTAAGTTTCGTAAATTAAAAACGGAACAGAGCAAATCGTTTTATAAACAATTAAAATCCACTGTAAACATAGCTCTGTACAATGAAAAAGCTGCCTACTTTAAGTACAAAATAAATAATGAAATTAAGCGTCCCAAATTACTATGAAAAAATTTGAAAAATTACATTTTACCTCCAAAGCGGGACTCCTATCTTCCTAGTCACTTTAATGATCCTAATAGCATAAATGATTATTTTCTAAGCACTCCCGGTAACTCTTATACACATGTCTCCCATTTGACATTTTTTGAATATCACCGTTTCAGCGACGCAGTATTTACGCTTAAAACTATAGACCAGAGCGTTGTCTCACGTATCATAAGCGGTCTGAAGTCGAACGCTCAAGGTGTTGACAACATTAGCCTTAGGATGATCAATTTAACACTATCATACTCCCTTGAAACCATAACAGCTATCATAAATCGTTCTATTGTATCATCAACCGTCCCTGACGTATGGAAAGTTGCCATCGTCAAACCGCTACCGAAAAAGTCAAACCCAATCAACATGAATGATTTACGGCCGATAAGGTCCTTCCCTGTCTATCCAAAGTTTTGGAAAAAGCTGTATGCCAGCAACTCACCAAATACTTAGAAAATAATGAAATATTGCCCTCATTGCAATCGGGATTTCGACAGTTTCGCAGCACAACTACGGCATTATTGGATGTCACCGACAATATTCTGCTAGCCCAGGACCAAGGCATGTGCACAATTTTGGTCTTATTAGATTATTCTCGCGCATTTGACGCCATAAATTTGGATATATTATTATCAAAATTGAGCTTCTATGGATTTGACAATAACGCTCTGAAGTGGTTTCACAGCTATTTATCAAATAGATCACAATTCGTTGAGCTGAAAACATCGGACGGTACCATACTAAACTCGGCACCTGCCTCATTAACTAGAGGTGTGCCGCAAGGATCTATACTGGGACCCATACTTTTTGCCCTTTATTGCACAGATATGAGGGACTGCATTACAAAATGCAACTACCATATATATGCAGATGACGTTGAAATTTATCTGTCATTCAAACCTTCTGATTATGAAAGAGCAATAAAAGACCTAAATGACGACTTGGAGAGACTCGTTACCTGGTCGGAGCTGAACTGTTTGTTGTTAAATCCTACAAAAACTAAGTTCATGATATTTGGTACCAAGACTGGTCTTAACGTGTTACATTCAACATCAAGTATCATGTTACAAGGTATCCCGTTGGAACAAGTGCATGAAGCTCGTAATCTCGGCCTGACCTTCGATTCTTCCCTACGTTTTGAAAAGGCGGTTGGTGACGCAGTTAGAAACTCCTAATATCGTTTGAGACTTTTGTATAAACTGCGTCTCTTCCTCTCTGAGGAACTGCGTGTTCAGCTAGTAGAGGCCCTACTTTTAAGTAAGCTTAACTATGCCGATTCGGTGTATAGACCAAGACTGTTAGCACGCACTGAACGCCAAGTGCAAAGAGTGCAGAACGCTTGTGCCCGTTTTTGTTTTGCGCTGCCGTACAGGTGCCATGTGACTCCTTTCTTGAATAGAAACTCTATACTGTAAATGAAATCCCGTCGAAAATTGCACTTTACTTATATGAAAAGTTGAACTGGGTGGCAGGTAGTAGTGATCGTCCCAGCAGACAATGTTCAAAACAACTGGCTATAAAGCCACAGGTCAGAGGCATTCAGAGGAAGTTTCCGCTACGCGGCATCCAAATGCTGGAATAATATACCACCTCATACAATTTTACTAAAACGGGTCTTTTTCGCGATATTTAATTAATTTAAGGTATAAATACCTATGTTTTACCGACGTTTCGGCCGTCTTACAACAGCCTTGGTCGCGGCAGGACTGATGTCATCTCAGCGTCGTCCTTGTGAAGCGCGGGTTTCGGCAGCTACCCTCACTTGTTTTTTATTTTTATTTTTATCCGAACTGTCGGTACGTTGTTGACACACAACACTTATGACGTCTACACACTGATGAGCTGTGTTACTGCGGCGGGTTTACATTTGTAAGTTGGCCGCGTGAGTCTCTAAATAAATAAAATAAATAAATTAACATCACAGGTTTTTAGGGCACCACCATTGAGAAATAAATAATTACTATTTAAAAGGCTCGTATTTAACGCTAACAAGACACACCATAACACAACCATCAAATAAAATTTACGTTCACTCGGTCAACGGTCACTTGGTACTGTTTAATTCATCTGTTTTTGTTAATAGAATATTTGACGGATTATACGGATTTGTTTATTGATTAATGTCATATTAATTGCGTCTTTTTGTATTGCTATGTCATACAGCATCGTGTTAGTAATGATCAGGTGATAGGCAGAAATGAATTGTACAGATGAGATTAGGAAGGCATTGCACTCATACAAATGATTTAATGGGTCTTAATCGCGAAAATGATACTAATACATAACTTCACGCCTTTATCCCCGAAGGGGTAGGCAGAGGTGTATTTCACACCCACCTACGCCAGTTATATTTCGGTCCCAATGTAATAGGGGGCGAGCCTATAGCCATCTACCGGGCACATTGTTAAGCGAGCGATAATTAACATTCTCAATACGGATATATCGTCGAAAAGTCAGAGGTGTGTGCCTGGGGTAACTGGGGATCGAACCCGAGACCATCGTCTCGGCAGTCCCTTACGTACACCACTGATTTAAGGTATAGGTAAATACCTATGTTATTTAATTTATAACTGTGTTGTTTAAGTTACTTAGCCATTCGGAATCGGTCTTTTTCGAATCGACCGGTCTTTTTGGAATCGATCGCTCCTAGGCCTTAAACCAGCAGTAAACGTCTCTAGGCTGAGTTGCAGTCAGCTATGAATCAAATAATTTTCTATTTGATGAAATAACTTTCGAGATACAGAAGAGCCTGTAGAGTACCGATAGCTTAGTGGAGTGACAAACAGACTGCGACGCAAAATTCTCGGCTCTATGGCTCGAATCAGCGGCACATATTGTAGTTTGTTGATAACAGTGTTAGCTCACATTTCATCTCAGATCACATCATAATCAGCCTTTAAGAGTCCACTGCTGGACTAGGCCTCTCCTTTGAAAGGAGGAATTGGCCTACTATACCAAGCTGGCCAAACGGGTTGGTATAGGGTTTGTATCAAGTTTTCCTTCTCTTACAGTGCTGTTCTCTGCATAATATGCTCCCACTGTCGGCTCTTACGACACCCATGGGATGATATGGGGTGATGACATTCCGTATTCTTAATCCGTCACCACACGGACAAACTGATCTCAGATCACGTTAACATAAATTGCTGTCGCTATTTTGTATAACATAAAGTGTTGTTATTGATTGTTCCCTATAAACAACATAACTTCACACCGTTATCCCCGAAGGGGTAGATAGGGATAAACAAATACAAATTCAATCTGATTAGACTTGGTAGCAGATTCCAGGACCTAAGGCGAGAGTTTTAGATGCAACTGGAATAGTGCTGTGATGGAATGGAATGGAAGACGGGGCTGGACGGACACGAGGGAGACAGGTCCACTCTCTCGCTAAATACTTATCGATTGATTTTGATTTATAAGGTACAATGTGTTTCGATGTGGCAACTCTATAAATGTACCTAGATAAGACCCTAAGGTGATAAGACCAAGACATATATTTAAAGAAAACTTTATGGACATGAGGTTATATACAGAGTACTTAATTTGTACTTGCTCGTATTCCGTTTGGGAAAATCTCCCGCAAAATCTTTGTCGTTTTATTCGAAAATGATAAAACTATTTAATTCAGTTCCTAGATCCCCTTCTGTACAAGTAACTTTGTATATTTATATATAAATAGATTTCATGCGTTAGGTTAGGTTAGAGGTTACATTGATTCGTCTTTCTCCCTGTAACTAAGGAATAGGCTATGTCGTAGTCCTTTAGGCAGCCTATAAATTAAAACGCCAGCCTTGGGCCACACACTTAAACGAAAAAGAAATTGCGACATTATAATGCGGATTCATCTACACACCTACACTTTTTATTGAGATGTAAAAGTAATAAGAATTCACTCAGTACACTATTCACACTAATGAATCTATCACATCTACGTATTAATCAGAGCAACACTAATTTTAATTTTAACACCTCAATGCTATGACGGGGCGGTCTGATTTTGACAAATGATATTAATATAAAGAAGTAATTGGAATGAACGATTGAGTGAATGGGTGAATGGGTGAATGTCTTAGTACAAAAGGTTACAATCAGTGGTATGGACAATGGCGGCGGTGTTTGCAATTAATACGAATGGCATCACCTGTGCGTTCGGTGGCGATTAATCATTGCTTGTGACAGATGGTGGGTTACTGTGAGTGATGAGAGATAGGCTGGTACTGTAGAGAGATAGTATAGTGTGCGATAGCTACTCTACATCATCAGCCTTTAACAGTCCACTGCTGGACTTGGCCTCTCCTTTGAAAGGAGGAATTGGCCTACTATACTACGCTGGCCAAACGGGTTGGTATAGGGTTTGTATCAAGTTTTCCTTCTCTTACAGTGCTGTTCTCTGCATAATATGCTCCCTCTGTCGGCTCTTACGACACCCATAGGATGATATGGGGTGGTGACATCCCGTATTCTTAATCCGTCACCAAACAGATTAAAAATAATTAAGAACAAGACTAATCAATGTACTAAAAGCAAATAACCACTTCGATCCGTAGGTCGTTGAGCGACTAAGGAAAATAAACGAAGCGTAGTATATTTGCGAAGAGACGGAAAACTTGAAATCAAATTTATACCAACGCGTCCGTCCAGAGTGGTATAGTAGGCTAAATCCTCGTATTGGCGTACTATGCTATAATGTGACGCAAAATAGGATAGAAAACTCTAGTTCTAGGCACGAATATCATTTAATATCGTTTCATGAATGGACACAAACGCACCAATAATTGAAACATTATAACTGACACGCCCAAAGTATTGTCATAGTACAAAAAGAATAGTAGGATAGCTTCATACAAATCGGCCGTCACCGGTTTGAATGTACGCGTGAGTCGCCGGCGCCGTGTACGCGCGCACTTTTCACGCACACTCTCAGGGCGTTTTTAGTGTCATGCGAATTTGCTCACGCACGCGGGATTGGCCCGCCTGCGTAAACCCCGCAAATGTCATTTTCATACAAGTATTTATTGTAATGCGGGGAATATGCACGCGGGACGCGGGGCGTGATCCTGGGCAGCGGCAACGCGCGGGGCCCCCGCGTGCGTGAGCGCGTCTATGAAAACCAGTGTTGCAGCAAGAATCCTCCTTTCAAATAACAGGCCATACTGTGACCTTGTCTTCTTATTTCGTCTTTTGTGAATTAAATAAATGATTAACAACTTTCTGAGTTTGTCGTCCATTATACACAACCACAACGCACAGCAGCCCGCATAAAACTAGGTCGTAGGCTACCGGGTTTCACGCTGCGTGAAATATTACGCATGCGGGCCAATCCCGCGTGCGTGAGCAAATCCGCATGACACTAAAAACGCCCTCATAGACGAGCGCGGCCCGGCGCGGCCTCAGTACGGGATGCGCCGCGCGTAGGTAGGACGCAAGAGTAGGCAATTAACCCGCCGATCGGCCTTAGCTAACCTACTATTATTCTTGTCCTGTATGGAAATCGAACCCACTAAACTCACGATAGAACTACAAGGTGGCCTTAACCCACTACACCATCTGCGTAGTTCGTGAGAGACGGAAATAAAAACAATAAAATACATATATACAGGGGTCTAATGTTTTAATTATTATAACGAGCCGATGATAAACAGCCTTGTCAGAATAAAATTATTATTACGTTTGCAAATTGATAGCTTCGTCGCTATTTATCATGTCAGTTTCTTACATTTCCTGTCAGTATTTTACTGTGGCGACAAGGAAACGGAATTAGTTTGGATTGTAAAATTGTCGATATCTATTTGTAGGTTATAGTTTTGAATAAGTATACTTAAAACTTACTTCCCAAAAACAATTTAAATTAAATTATTAATGCCTTAATTTTTGTGGGCGAAAAAATAATTAAGGAATATCTTCTTCTTTCTCTTAGCGTTATCCCAGTTTCAATCTGGGGTCCGCTTACTAGTCTAACCGGATTTGACTGAATATTAGCTTTTCCACAGAGCGACTGCCTGTCTGATCTCCGCAACCCGAAGGGATAGCGATATTCCATGGTATAGACTAGTGTCAGTTTATTTAGAAGGTACTGACGCCCTGTAACGACTGTCAAAGATCTTCAAGACAACCGGGACCGACGGCTGAACATGCTCTCCGAGGCACGGGACAAGCGATAATTAACAATTCAATACCCACATAACTCCAAAAGTCATTGGTGCGCGCCGTGGATTCGAACCCGATACCCTCTGCATGGCAGTCTGTTGTTATATCCACTCGGCTATCGCTGCCTTAAGGAATATATATATAAAATAATTATGACTCTAGTCCTCGTGGAAGTTCAACTACGTTATCAGCACCATAGTTATGTGACTTAAACACATTTATGAGGTTGCATCGTTTTAGCCGGAAAACGACCATTCCGTGCAAGCCACTGCAAAACCTTTCTGCTCTAACGGCCATCAGTTCTTCTAGCTATGTGCTCTACCAACCGACACTTCGGATTGGCTAGAGAGCTATGTCGGTGACTTGGGTTCTCCTGTGGAGCTCTACATATCTGATGCGACCTCGCAGGTAAAATCCAAGCATAGCTCTCTCCATCACCTTCTGATAAGGCCCATTGTGAGCGCCCACGACTCAAATCCTTATCATATCACTGACAATACGCATTAGTTTAGACTTTTAAATCTATACAGTCGAATAACTTACCGCTAGACCACCATAAGGGCGAGAATCGCTTAGCAAGACATCGTTGCTTCCAGTGCTATTTTACACGCACATTGACACTCGTATAAAAATCCAGTTTCTAGTGTGCCTCGACTCTTTGAGCGAGCCAAGAGATTTTTTTTCAAATTGATCCAGCGCCGACTTGTTTGATTGTACCTACTCTTTCAAAAAACTTTTGAATAACTTTGGAAAACATTATTTGTACATTGAATTTTTATTAGCAAACTCGCTAGTATTTTTATTACTGTTGTTGAATCTGGCTACACTAGTGATATAGTAGTCGGAACTTAGGTGAGAATGCACTAGAAATAAAATCCAGTACTATGTAATCTTTCCCGCTACCTCCTGTGACTTATGTCACTGCTTCCATTACATGTATAGACGTCGGAACGACAGTGGTCGCGTTTGATTCCACCGAATGACAGTACAGTGAAATGTGCACAAAGTGCACAGTTATTATTGCTTACAATACGAGAATAAATAAAAGTATTATTAGTTTACTAGCTTTTATCTGTGTGTTCGTTGGTGTAGGGCTCCGTTGTCGAGATTTATAATATATCGGCTTAGCGGATTTCTAATCACTGTCTCTAGGTTGGCTCTACCTTGCTGTTTTCAGCATTTATGATCCGGCTCGACCGATTGAAATCTTATCATTACAAGACAAGTAAAAGTAACACCGTGAATCAGAAATCAGAAATTTTTTATTTGTTAAACATAGGTATACATAAATTGTGTTGGTCTTAAAAAATATAAAGTGCGCTATGTTTTGTCATCATGACATACAAATAATCAATAAGTGAAAAATATCGTGCTTTTAAAACAAACAAAAAATCAATTGTAAATTCGAGTACTAATAATGAGATTGTCAATGATAAGTGGGACCGAGACCGACCCGGTAAGTAGGTATTACCCTCTCACAGAGTATCGACATACAGTAACAGTATCTGTACTCTGACTGCCGCCGTGGTCCAGTGGATAGCGTATGCGACTGCTGATCGGAGGTCCCGGGTTCGATACCCGGGCCGGGCAAAAGTGTTACTGGGCTTTTCCGAATTCTCAGTAGCAGCACGGAATCTGGTGATGTGCCCGGTAACGGCAATAGGCTCGCCCCCCATTACGTGGGACCTAAAAATTCATGGTGAAATGTGGGTGTAAAATTTACACCTCTGCCTACCCCGTCGGCGTGAGAATATAAATAAATATCTGTACTGCTGCGTTTCGTTCGGCCGTAGACCCAAACCCCTTTTCCTTCTGTCCCATTCTGCTCCTCTACCTTTTCACATTCTCACGGCAGGTAGCGGCTTGGTTGGGTTTGCGCACACAACCCAGTGTATGAGCCATGGCTACCACTGACTCGTTCTATCTTCTGTATATATAAAAGTCTTGCGTAACTGACTGACTGGCAGACAACGTACAGCCGAAACTACTGGACACAATAAGCTGAAATTTGGTATGTGTGTTCTTTGGGGACCGTTAGGGGTGCACTATAAAGGGACTTCCGAAATGCCCGCGAGATCGGGCTGAATTCAACTAAAATCTGCGCATAGTTGATTGAATCAGGCGTTACTGTCTTGGCGGAGCACCACTGTAACCTAATGGAAAGAAAGAGGAACCCACCACGCACCCTCGGATTGACCACCTCAACTACTGCAATAGAAAAAGGTTGATAATACCAAACTCCTCTAAAGATAAAGGATACGATTAGCGAACGACTGAGCCAAAGTCGTTGCCCATCAGTCCTGAGGATGCCTCGTGGAGAGGCGAAACACGTGTGAAGCATAGTCGGCGCATACAGCGGGATACTGCACGTCAGGTATCTTCCTGGAACCCATTTCCGCATTATTCCATGTATCCCTTATCCTTTGTCTTTAGAGGAGTTCGGTATTGTCAACGTTTTTCTATTGCAATAGGGCAATCCGAGGGTGTGTAGTGGGTTCCTCTTTTCTTCCATTAGGGTAAAATCTGCGCGTCTAGCTGCAGGCATCCACTAGTTAGCTATAAAAATACAACTAGACTTGTATATTTGGTACACACTACTAATCTCCTACCGTCTTTCAAATCTGAAATCAATCGTTAACAAAATTGATTGTGACATCGGGAATGAAGGACGTTCCTAGTGCGAGGGTGCCGCCCTCTATTTGTAGAGCTACGGATTAAGGATTAGCGCGTCATCGACGTGATTGACTCACGGCTTGTTCTGCCTATGCCCGATATAAGGGCGTGAAGATAGCCGGAAGTTATTGCGATGTGGAATTGATTGTAGTGTGGTTCTGTGTATAGTAAGTACAATGTGGACGTACGACTTTTATATTGTAGTGGCAAATGTGATACTACTTAGGAATTTGAATTAATACCTAGCTGTGAATTCTGACTTAATAGTTTCAACACGTTAACTGGAACCCTTTAGTAAGAAATCCGAGATAGTACCTACCCTTTTAAAAGTCATAGACAAAAGGCAGCAAGTTGACGGTTTTTGTGAATAGTCAGTTTTTACTTTGAATATATTGACTTTGCTTAAAGTCGTGAATAATTCAATTTGGTTTGCATAGGCTAGACAGCAGGCAATATGTTTAAAAGCTAATATTTCGTCATAACAAGGTCCTATAACTAGGCAAACTGCTTCGTAAAATAACTGTTGGCGAAGATTAAGCCTCGACATCTATAATGACAATCCCAGACATTTCAAGCATAAAATATTGAAAAAACATAGCTCATAAAGTAATAACTCTATCTATTTTATTTTATAATATAAGTTCTTATATACATACATACATAGAGTCACGCCTGTTTCCCCGAAGGGGTAGGCAAAGGCATTTTAAACGCCCACTTTTCGCCAGTGTTTTGATCCCACGTAATAGGTGGCGAGCCTATTGCCGCTTATCGGGATATTTTGTTTGCCAGAGCCTCGTCCGTTGATCGGCAGGTGCACCACTTGCAGGTGAGGTTGGCTTGGGACCCTAAGTTCTTGGTGGGAACCCTATACACCCTATAAAGTTAGGATATCGAATTCGCTATGACTAAAAAAATTACTAAACTCTATAGTACCTATAGGTACTACAGAGTTTAGTAAATTTTCCCTCTACAAACTTCTTCTATATCATCATATTCTAAAACACAATCCACACTTATCCCTACTTATCTCCAGTTCACTAACCTTAACTTTAATTCTATTATTGTTCAACAGAGCATCGAACCTTGTACAATTCCCTAGCGGCACGTCCCGCCTGTAAATGCACATCGGCGCATTAAAAAAACTGCTGTGCTCTATTTAGTGAAGTGTTCGTAAGACAATAGACGTCCCCCTGCGCCTGTTCGCTCCTGTTTGCACAATATAGTGCTAGAGTTCACTTGTGCGAGCATTGTTAAGAAAATATTTCGTAAATTGATTACCATTGGAGATACTTTTGTGTAAATATACAGTCGTTTTAAAGTCAGTATGTAAGTAGGTACAATCAAACAAGTCGGCGGTGGACCAGTTTGAAAATAAATCCCTTGGCTCGCTAATAGAGTCGAGGCACACTAGAAACTGGTTTTGTATACGAGTGTCAATGTGAGTGGAAAGTAGCACTGGAAGCGACGATGTCTTGCTGAGCGATTCTCGCCCTTATGGTGGTCTAGCGGAAAGTTGTTCGACTGTACTTGATTTGGTCTAGTTTTCGTGACTAGGTATGTTACGTAGACAAGGATTTTTGTGTATTAAGAACTTAGATCTCCTTTTCTGCATCATAGAATCGTGATGATCTGGGTTCTTTTTCTCTATATGAATGTGTCTATCTAAAAATATCTATGTTTATCTGGTTGCCATAGTAGAGCGCCTAGCCGTAGTTTGGAATAAAATTATTGTCTAAAATGATAGAGAGATAGGACGGTGTGATGTCACTCACGTTCCATATCTTCATACCAAAATATATCTTTACGAAAAAACTATAAGTAGATAGAGCGTGCATATTTCACCAACATTCTTCGCTCATATGTATTAATATTTTAGACTGCACTTTCAATTTTTTTATTTATTTATAGACTCACGCCTGTATCCCCGAAGGGGTAGGCAGAGGTGTGAAATAACACCCACATTTCGCCATGAATTTTTAGGTCCCACGTAATAGGGGGCGAGCCTATTGCCGTACCGGGCACATTACCAGACTCCGAGCTGCTACTGAGAATTTCCTAACGGAAAAACCCAATAACACTTTGCCCGACCCGGGACTGGAACCCGAGACCTCTGAATCCCACGTGCACATTTATGCCGCGCGACTTTCTTTTGAAAATAATTCATTATTTTCTACTAAACTATACTTTTATTTCTTTTTCTTATTATGAGTCGTCGCTCTCGTAAAACAACATCCACCTTAACGTAGTTCGCAACATGTTGACAGTGTGCTACTGTCTTGCGTTTGTCGCAGCGACACGCGACACGCGACATGTCGCACTCGATTGTCTCAAGTACGCGACATTAGAACACCACTTCACTTTACATTGTTTTAGCCCCAGTTGTTTTGTAGTTGGGGTGTGTTAAGTTGTTTGTGTTGTGCTAAGTATTTTGAGGGTAGTGTTGTGGAATTTGAAGGGTGTATTTTGGGGCTAATAGCTGTAGGACGGATAAGTTTTATCTAGATTTATAACCGCGAAGATTGACCAGCATCTTAGTGAACTAAAGAAAAGCTTTTGCTAAGGCAAAAAGCAATGTTCGCTTAGACATGACTCTTGAATTCGGTGATGAGATCATAGACCAGCGAGACAGGGTAACCCTCAGGGTTTCTAGTTGTATTGAAAAAGTAAAACCCCTCCACCACGGTAATAATATCTAACAGTATTGTAACTCCATACAAACGCACGAAACTCGAGTTATACCTACGATCGTGCCGCAGCTCGCATGCGGCGCGTCTGGTAGGTATAACTCACGAAGGCGGCCGAGTTACAATACTGTTAGATTATATTACCGTGCCTCCACCTTCCCACCCATTCTATTCAAGAAGACAATCTGTTCGGAATCTGCATTTATTTATTTATTTTATTTATAGACTCACGCCTGTACTCCCGAAGGGGTAGACAGAGGTGTAATATTACACTCACATTTCGCCATGAATTTTAAGGTCCCACGTAATAGGAGGCGAGCCTATTGCCGTTACCGGGCACATTACCAGACTTCGTGCTGCTACTGAGAATACGGAAAACACAGTAACACTTTTGCCCGACCCGGGAATCGAACCCGAGACCTCCGATCAGCAGTCGCATACGCTATCCACTGGACCGCGGAGGCAGTCTCATGGAGGAAATCTGCATTAGAAATAATTATTCTCATACAATCAATCCCCTTACTGGCCACTGGCCTGTTGTCACGATGACAAAAGCTAGGTCACAGTTCGCTGGTCTTAGAGGATAACCTGAATTCATTGTCTTCAAGAACTTTGCAGGTTTACACGTGATGTTCGCCATTATACGCAAATAACTTCAAAAAGGCAAGCATTGCACCCAATGGATTTGAACTTGAGACCCCGCGTAGGGGTTTGTCTTGACATTAGCGCATCGCTTCTACATTAGTGATCGTTTTAAGGAATATTGATATGCAGTCGAAAATAATATAACGAAAACGCTAAACCCAGCTGAGAATAAAAAGAAAATGAAATTAAAATATTTATTTCCGTAATTGATCATAATTATTATGTACATTTACTAATTTGCTGAGGTTTACTTTCAGGTATCAGGCATGAAACACTTGTGCCAAGAGGCCTCAATTAAAAATGTATTTAATATCGTTAATAAGTACCTGTCTTACCCTGGTAAGATTCACAAAAGCCTACTTTTGTATCACCACTCCTTGCTAATCACTTCTAAATTAAAATTTGATAGCAATTATCTCACACCGTCCATCAAATATTTACTCAAGAGCACAAAATCTCACAATATCAACTCGGGATCCCGAATTAAGGTTTCAAAGTGCCTGTCCACTGCCCTTCTGAACCCGGCTTAAATCCTGGATTTCTTTGAGAATCATCCTCTCTCCATCCCCCTTGCTCTTGTAAGATTTTGGCAAGGTGTGAGCGAGAGGTGTAAGGTCTAAGATTCGCATGAAAATTGTATGTGTGTCAGTTTGTTATACACGGGTCTTTGTAAACAAAATTGAATATTCAGTGAGGTGTTGTGGAAATCACTGTTGTATCCCTCGTACGGACTACGGGCGTTGGTTTATTACGTATGCACTTGCTATTGCTATAGTCTTATTTGCATAAAGAACTATTCGTTCGTAGATACGCCATTTTACGTGAGAGATATCGTTGTTAATATACACTAAACACAATAATACAATGATTGATATATTAAAAAACCGAGCTGACATCTGTGAGACATTTCCAATTTCCACTATTATATCACCTTTATTACTAAGTTCAGCAGAATTAACCAAGCTTATAAAAAACAATGAATTTCGACATTCATGAGTCCCGGGGAAAATTAATATGTCTCGGAACCCACAAAGAATAATCCATTTACCCACAGAATAATTCTTAGATTGTTCTAAATGCCAACTTAACACATACCTAAGTAGTTGTATAAATCATAGTTTTTTCTCGCCGATCAATAACGTATTGTGTTTAGACATGCTATCGATTTCAAATTCAAACAGCCGACTCTAACAGAGCTGTTGAACTGTGTATGAATTTAATTAATTTACTTCGCTGTATTACAAATGTGAGATGTAGTTTTTATTTTTCTTTCCAGCGGCTTAGAAAAAATAAACTTCGAATCCAAAACATCTATTTAAAATTTTCAACATTTGTATTCATTATTTCAGTAAGTTTAGAAAATACTACGCTCTATTATAAAAATAGAGCGTAGGAGTAGAGTGTCGTAACGTATTCCCCCCCGTTGGATCTCTACCGTGGTGGGAGGGCTTAGTAACCGTGGTTAGGTCACCCACGGTGAAGCTAAGCAAGATCCCAGGAGTGGACGCTCCGCGTGGGCTTGACGGAGGCCTGCGCAGGATGCGTCCAATGGTGCGGGTGTGAGGGACAGTTCTTCTGTCCCTCGCAGTTGGGCGCGGTCGCGGGAGGAGAGGCGTGTCGGTGTTGCATTGCCGCGCGCCATATCTCCCGCGACCAAATGAGGGCGCACCATCGTTGCGTCGCGGTGGGCCGCAGAGGAAGAGGAGATGCGGTGCTGCGTTGCCGTCCTCACTATCCTCTGCGGCCTGGGTGTTTTGTTCGGGGCCCGCCTGACCATCTGGCGGGCCAATACCCGTCGAGGGGTAGCGAGGAATGCCTCCGACACACGGGTACATGAGGAACACGGGTTGGTTTTTAGTCTGTAAGAGTCTGACAGTCCCCTTCGCTCTTCACCCCCAGGGCGGAGGGACTCCATGAGGATTTTCCAACCCGACGCCAAAAAAAAAAAGAGTCGTAACGCATTGATATTCATACTAAGGAAAAATGTCGAATAATATTCTTATCAACATTATGCTTCCAGATGGCGATGTACTTATAAAGTCTAGAAACAGGGTTATGTCAAGAAAACAAGTACCTACTGGCGGTTCACAAATCCGTATTTCAAGTCTGAGACAAGCTCCCATACAATTAATAGGGACTAATACATATTGCCATCAAAATCTCACTACCATATCGTACTGCGTATACGTAATAAGTCTTGCCGGACTTGAGTCCGCTGAGCCCTTGTGAGCTATGGCAAATTAAATTTCATCTTCAGCCACTGACAACCATTCACTCCTTACACCCCGAGCCCTGGCTTTGTGATGTGGTTTTTATACGTGATTTTCCTTAAATAGTGCGAGAAATTATTCTGAATGGCTATTTTTTTTATATTGTGTGAGCCACAAATAAATATCGAAGGAAATTATATTAGCATAAATATTTCTCTAACTGATCATGTGTTTTTCTGACTGATGTTATGTTATGTTGATGATATTTCTGTCGAGTGTGTTTGTTTGTACCACTAAGGCTAGGTACCTACCCTGTTGGTTTAAAGGACCTTACGCACCAGCGGTTGGCCACAAGGCGGTTTGTTTGAGCGGTCCAACCGCTTAATGCGGTTTATTCGCGGTTAGCCGCCATAGCGTTCAGCCGCGACGAAACCGCGTTCAGCGGTTGGACCGGTCGAAGGCGCGTGGCCCATAAGCAAAATGGACGCCGTCGAGATAGCTTGTGTTATTTATTTTTACTCTCGAAAACAACGAAAAAATAATAAAAAAGATACTGGATTCATCCTTTAGGTACTAGAAACACGCAACGAATTTGCAGCTCGCCGCTAACTGAGCGCCAGTGCGTATACCTACACAAGATAGCGGCTATCCGCGAAGCGGGCCGCGGCCCTCCATTCAACCACCGCGGTTGAAATTTTGTGGCGGTTTAGTGCGTACAATCATAAGCGGTTGCATATTAAACTGGAAAAGCTGCTAACCGCGCGGTTAGTCGCCCCTGCGGTTAACCGCTAGTGCGTAAGAGCGCTAACAGTCCACCCGTTGGCCGAGTGAGGGCTGGCAAACTTCACATAATATCTTACAAGGACGTTTATGGATAACTCTAAGCCACGCGTTTCCTCTGATTTCCCTTTTAGCAATTGAATACGGACTTAACTTCGAAAAGTTAGTGTCGTGCGCCGTGGATTCGAACTCGATACCCTCTACATGGCAGTCTCTTGTTAACTCCACTACATGAGAAATATCAGATACATAATCACATAGTAGAAAGTAAACTACTATTATAGTAGAAAATATTCTCACGAGTTTTAATGTGTTACCGATACGAGACTACGTATGATCATCACTTAACTGTATACTAGACATGTTGATATTAACATACAGCAGGGGTAACCAACTTGAGTAGAGCAGACCAATTTAACAGACGAAACTGTGAGAGATCTACCAAAACTTCTTTAAACTTTAAACAAAACTGCATTTTTATTAACAAACTAGAGGTAGCCAGCAGCTACGCCTGCATTTTTTTTAAACTTGCCCGTTTTGTCCGATCCCGTGGGAATTTCGGGAAATCCCTTCTTAGTGCACCCCTACGGTCCCCAAGGAACATACATGCCAAATTTCAGCTTCCTGCGCCCAATAGTTTCTGCTGTAGCGTGTCTGTCAGTCAGTCAGTAACGCAAAGATTTTATATATTAAGATTGAGAAAAAAAACAGTATAAAGGACAGCGACTGAAAAATTATACAAGGAGATTGATTTCAGCAGTCGATAAAAATGATATTGTCCTATCGCGATCGACTACATAAAGGCTCGATCGACCAGTGGATCGCAATCGTCCGGTTGGCCAACCCTGCCATAGAGAATAACGCTTAATCAACCAAGAAAAAGTCAGCATTGCTTTGTGTGTATATAGATAACTGTACTTATAGTAAGTGATTGAAGTATCGTATGAGATATCTCACGGTAATATGAACAATAGTGTGTAGTTATGGTGCTAAGATGTGTTTTGTTTGTCTGGTATGTGTAGACTCCGAAATAGCTGTATCGTAAGTATCCTTGAGCTGGGATAGCTTGAAATATCTTACAAACGACAAAAAATTTAATAATCTTGACAGAACTCTGCAAGTGCAATTCTCTTTGATCTTAACACGTTCCGGGACAGTACGTCGAAGGACGGTCCTTAAATTTCTATAGATTACGACACAATGTCCATCGACGGCTGACATTAAGCTTTGAAATACGCTAGCCCGTCAAAGAACGGACGTCAGCAATAGTAGATAAAATATTGTAGGGTGACGTATTAGTGTCGTATTACAAGAACCTACAGCTGGCTAGTGTCACATCGTGAATTTTTATGAGCACACAAGTAAACTACACGCACATATGCAAAAGGAACAGTGTCAATGTGCGCGTGGCTCGCCACCGAACGCGTTCGAGGAAATGTAGGTATAATTTCATAATTACTTGTATTTTATTGTTGTTTTGTTATAAAATTTATTCATGAAAACATTCGTATAAAATGTGAATAATGTTCACGTCGAGAAAAGTACTGTCATATCACGTAATATAAATAAAAAGAAGGTATGTAACGTCGTCAAGCGGGGGGAGAATTTGTAAGGGAAATTCTAGTGTCAAATTGATTAGGTTTTGGTGTACCGCCTGCCGACGTTCTGTCCCGGAACGTGTTAAGAATAATGAGGACCGATGATTTAGCGTGCTCTACAAGGCACGAGACCAGCAATAATTGAAACTATCTCTATGTATCTATCGTCACGCCTGTCTGCCATTGGGGTAGGCAGAGACTATGGAACGCCAAATGCTCCAGTTCAAACACACCTCTTTCGCTTCCTCGACATTCATTAACCTCATCATACATGCTCGCCGGTTATGGGTACTTTTAATTTGGCCCTTTTTTAATATGTCACCTATTTGGTCGGCGTACGGCCGTCTTGGGCGTCCCCTACCGACATCTCCATTCATTCTTACACGATACACTTCTTTCGTATTTCTTCTTCCATCCATCCGTTCCAAATGTCCAAACCATCGCAACATTCCTTTTTCAATTCTTGTTTTAGACCACACTTCTCTCGTATCACACTGTTTTTCACTTTATCTATCAGCCTTACTCCGCACATACTCCTTAAAGCAAATTGAAACTTAAAGCAATAATAATTTATTCCAGATACCCTCTGCATGGCAGTCTGTTGGTATCTACACAGGGCTATCGCTGCCTTTACGGCATCTAAACGAATTGACACTTTTGAAATAAGTATTTACGTGATTAACACCCTCTTAAAAATACCTTATCCTAAGAAACAAAACTAGATTTTGGCTTCTCTACATCTTCTTCATCATCAGCCCTGTATCCTGTCCCACTGCTGGGCATGGGCCTCTTCGCACTATGAGAAGGCAAGGCCATAGTCCACCGCGCTGGGCAAGTGCGTGTTGGCAGACTTCACATGTCTTTCGAGAACATTATGGAGAACTCTCAGACATGCAGGTTTCCTCACGATGTTTTCCTTCACCGCTAAGCAAGTGATAATTAACAATTTAATACGCACTTAACTTCGATAATTCATTGGTGCGTGCCGTGGATTCGAACCCGAGACCCTCTGCGTAGCAGTCTGTTCGTCTCGCCACTCGGCTATTGCTGCTACATCTTCTTAGAGAGGCCTATATCCAACAGTCAATTATGGCATGATGATGATGAAAAGTGTTATAAAAGGCCACAAAATGCTGCTGATGATCAAGAGATCTTATAAATACTTATTCACAGATACAATTGTCCCACGACTGCTCGTTGGTCCCGCGGCATAAATGTGCGCGTGTGATTGGGTAGTCTCGGGTTCGATTCCCGGGTCGGGCAAAGTGTTATTGAGTTTTTCCGTTGGGAAATTCTCAGTAGCAGCACAGAGTCTGCTAATGTGCCCGGTACGGCAATAGGCTCGCCCCTATTACGTGGGACCTAAATATTCATGGCGAAATGTGGGTGTAATATTACGCCTCTGCCTACCCCTTCGGGGCTACAGGCGTGAGTCTATTAAAAAAAATGTCCCACGCGAGCGATGCAATCATCATAAATTACGATGCGATTACAGTTAATAGGTGATAATAGTTCTCATCTGTTCGAGATATACGAGATACACACTCTCAGTAATCTTGGCTAAATTTTGTACTGCACTACCTCGATCTGACTGTAGCCATTCTTTGTTATGTAGTATTACAATTTTGCTATTAGTATTCGGCATACTAAAAACAAAATTGTCTTTTTTTATGGGATAGGGGGCAAACGAGCAGATGGATCGCCTGATTTTAAGTGATTACCGCCGCCCATGGAGACCCGCATCACCAGAAGAGTCACAAGTGCGTTGCCGGCCTTTTAAAAAGGAATACGCTCTTTCCTAAGTTCTCTTTTTTAGGTTTGAAGGTCGTATTGGTTCGGAAAAACCGCAGGCGACAGATCATTCCACAGTTTAGATGTGCGAGTAAGAAAGTTTCTAGAGAAACGCACCGTTGTGGGTTGCCAACCATCTAAATGGTGGGGTTGGAAATGCTGTCGCAATACAACCAGGAATACTGTATCTCTTATCTGAAAGTTCACATTGCATTTGAGCGTGCATAGCTTATTTGAGCGTGCATAGCTTATTTGAGCGTGCATAGCTTATCCTAACTAGTTTTAAGTCCTGTGTCGTGGGGTACTTTACAAACGTTCAATCGACGAACACAACAACACACAGACTCGTAAGTAAACAACAACTTTTGAGTCACACTAAGTATCTAGAATTACCGTAGCCAGGTAGGGATTCTCAGGACAGAGTTGCAGTGGAAGGTGTAATACATCTACCTGACCACGATAGACAATGATCCAGACACAATGCACTACGTTGCACAGTGATGAATTGAAATCCAAATTACAACTATCAATATTATATTTCACTTACCCGATATCTTTACTGATGTCAGGCTTGAGCTAAATTAGACACATTCATACAAGTATATTGGCCAAAATAAATGAATGAAGTATCTTATACTTAGCTATTAAGCTGCAAACGCGACGTTTTCAAGACACGTTGGCACGTGGACGTCGATACCGAATTCACAATTTTCGCAAATGTCAATCAATAGTTCACAATGTCTTTTATCACAATTTACCGTTGCCAGCACTAGATCAGGCGGCATTCAAGACGGTTTACTCAATTTAGTTTAATTATACAAGTAAATTCAATTCGCGTTAATTCAAAAGGCGATATTTTACGTACGAGACGACAACGTGGTGATTTTTCAAGGCGGGAAGGAAGTGACAGTTCAGTGTGACCATTGTCAGAAATTTTCAATAGACTAAACAAAATGTTACTCAATCGATCTAATCGATTTGACTTATAATAAAAACTAATTCTATTTCAAACATCCACCCGCCCCGGACCGGCCTACCGGTCCGCTAATCGGTTGGTAGACGTGACAATGTTGCAACCGCTCTCCTCAGAATCGAACCGTCCACCAAGACCTCAGCAAATCGGGGAACTCCATCAGCCCCAGTTACCAAACGAAGGATGCGCCCCCTGCCCCATCTGAGTGGCGGAAGGTTTGCCTCCTTGATCAAAACGAGGTCACCAATCTTGGGTGGATCGGTCTTGTCGGTCCACTTAACGCGTTGCTGGAGTATGTGCAAATATTCCAAATTCCAGCGTTTCTAAAAGCTCTGAGTAATCTGGCGTACCAATTCAAAACGCGAGAGACGACCAGGTCTCGTATCAATTTAGGGGTACTCAGGCAAGGCGACAAGTGGGCGACCAATCAAAAAATGGCCCAGCGTAAGGGCCTCCAAATCATTCGGATCTGAGGAGATCGGGCACAATGGCCGAGAGTTCAAAACGGCCTCAATCTTACAAAACACAGTTGCGAGTTCCTTAAATGTAAGGACAGACTCACCGATTGTCCTGCGCAAGTGTATTTTGGCCGATTTTACAGCGGCTTCAAAAATACCACGCCAGTGTGGACAATTTGGTGGGGAAAACAACCAATTTATCCCACGTCGGGCAAGCCTATCACCTATATCAGCCTTGTTGGTTTCAAGGAAATTAACATCATCATTCAAATAATTATACGTGCCCTTGAAGTTAGTGCCGCAGTCAGAATGGATCAAGGAAGGCAGCCCTCTGCGGGATACAAATCTGTCAAATGTGGCTACAAACGCCTCGGTCGTAAGCGAGGAGACCCGTTCCAAATGTACGGCCTTTGTGGAGAGGCAAACAAAAACGCACAAGTAGGCCTTAACAGTCTTGCTGTTTCGAAGTGTCGATGTTTTCACCAAAAAGGGACCAGCGAAGTCCGTGCCAACACCGTCAAACGTCCTACTCTCCGTTACGCGATCTGCCGGTAAGTCTCCCATCAAGGGCTGCATGGTAGAAGCCTTGAGCTTATAGCATGGGATGCAGCGAAAGACTACACTCCGAATAATTCTTCGGGCAGACAAGATCCAAAATTCGCGTTGCAAAATGGCCAACAAAGCATTACAACCAGCATGCGAATTTTTAAGGTGACGGTCAGTTACCAACAAGCGTACCAAATGACCGTCCTTAGGTAACAACAGGGGGTGACGTGCCCCGTAAGGGAGGTTGGCGTTCTTGAGACGCCCTCCAACGCGCAAGAGACCCGTATCGTCCAAAAAGTGGTTCAATTTAGATACAGCTCCCGATAATTTCGATCTCCCTGATTTAAGGATAGCAATCTCCTTCTCAAAATGCGCCAATTGCACAGAACGAACCCAAAAGGTGAGAGACTCCTGTCGTTCCTGTGGTAAGAGAAACGGTGTCAGTCGTTTCTGTTGTGGGTGCCTAAATTAAAAACAAAACGCTTTATCCAAGCAGTGACACCTAACAACTTGTCGAGGGAGCTGTAACGATTTAACAAAAAATCGGGGTACCTTCTCAAGAGCGAGTGTTCGTAGACCCGGCAAATTAGAAGTATTCAAAACTGGCGTTCGAGGCCAATCAATTTCTGGTCGACTCAACCATTCCGGACCCCACCACAGCGAATGACCTATCAAACTAGGCGTCAAGCATCCGCGCGAGGCACAATCAGCGGGGTTGAGCTCACCTGGCACGTGTCTCCAAACAAGTTTGACTTCGGATTTCTGGATTTGGGAAACGCGATTAGCAACAAATACCTCCAAAGTGTGGACAGAAGCCTTCAACCAACAAAGAACAATTTGGCTGTCTGTCCAGGCGTAGGTCCCATTAATACAAATGCTTTTACCCAAAGTGTTAGACACGTGGTTCAATAAGCGTACAAGTAGGGCTGCTCCCGAGAGATCCAATTTCGGAATGGTCAGAGATGTCCGAAGGGGTGCAACCTTGCTCTTCGCCATGATCAGGGAAACTCTCACCTGACCTGAGGCACTGACTGTGCGCAAGTACACCACGGCCGCGTGACCACGTTCCGAGGCATCACAAAACCCGTGAAGGGTGGCCTTGTACGTCCCGGGAGGAAGGATGGGACGAGGCAAGGAGATATCGTTGACGGCAGGAAGTGAGGATACAAAGGAGGTCCATTCCTCAACAAGAGTGCCGTGCAGAGGTTCGTCCCAGGTCAATCCTGCTGTCCAAAGCTTCTGCAAGAAGCATTTTGCCCAAAATATGATAGGACAAATCCAACCGTTCGGATCAAAGGTTCTGGCGACAGTAGACAACACGAGACGTTTAGTCCAAGAACAAGGCAATTTCAAGTCTACGTTATACGTAAAGATGTCTTGGACTGGTCTGTACTGAACGCCGAGAACAGCCATCATGGCGGGGTTGTCAACAATCTCAAACAAATGTGAATCCTGCTGATGATCCTCTGGCAAGCCTTCCAAAAGCGCTGGTGAGTTGGAAATCCATTTGCGCAACTCATAACCAGCGGAGGCCAAAATACCTATCAATTCGTCCCGCAGGAGAATCGCCTCGTGCGCTGTGGAGGCGCCCAAGCAAATGTCATCGACGTAAATATCGTCCTTCAAGATGGCGGAGGCTCGTGGGAAACGTAAGCCTTCGCGGTCTGCGAGCTCCCAAAGAGAACGTATTGCCAAGTAGGGGCTTGACCTTAACCCGTACGTATTAGTATTGAGCTCGTAGACGACCATGGGATCACCAGGAGACTCTCTCCAAAGGATCAGCTGGAAGCGACGGTCATCAGGGTGGATAATCGTCTGCCTAAACATCATTTTTATATCGGCCACAAAGACAACCTGATGTCGTCGGAAGCTGGTGATGACGTCACAAAGGTCCTTGACCAACTTGGGACCAGAATGCAAGCACTGGTTCAAGGATACGCCTGTTGAAGTCTGCGCAGAACCATCAAACACTGTGCGCAGCTTGCCAGTCGATGGCTTCAATATCGCATGATGCGGGAGAAAGTAATGCTCCACCGAACGCCAATCCAAATTTGACACTGACATGTGTCCCAATTGTTCATATTCTCTCATGAACTCAATATACTTCTGTCTGAGCTCCGGATCACGACCCATGCGACGCTCCATAGCCAGCAATCTCTTTTCGGCTAAAGGTCGTGACTCACCAAGCGGAGGCCGAACAGACAGAAAGGGCAGCTTCGTGATAATCCGACCAGAACGGAGTCGACCAGTGTTGTTCTGGAAGAACAGCTCGCACTCCTCATGTTCTGGATTCAAACGGGCAACTTGAGGGGGCTCCTCTACCTCCCAAAACCTCTGAACTGCATCAGAGAGAGCAGAGCCTACAGCCAACAAATTATCAAGTTTGGGTGGAGGGGGGTCCCTAGGTACAGGTCCCATCAAAGCAAATCCAAATATGGTCGGGATGGCAGTCAAACCATTTGGCACCAAGACCCGTTTCCCACCAATCAAAATTCCACCGAGGACATCAGAGCCAATCAACAAGTCGATTTGTCCCGGTGTGTCAAATTTGGGGTCTGCCAGCTCCAATCCCGATGTCAAATTCACCACAGCAGCAGGTAGTTGCTTCTGTGGGTGCATACCCAAAATATTCTTCAACACAATAGCCGAGGTTTTAATCCTCGGGTGTGAAGATTCAACAGGGCCAAACAAAACCTTAACTTGCCCTTCAACATTAGAGGCTACGTCACCTATGCCCCGTATACAATTTGGAAATAAACCCATATTTAATTTAACCTGCCCTACCAAATAAGTGGAAACAATGCAACCTTGTGAACCTGTGTCCAATATAGCACGGACAACAACAGAGGTCCCCGTGGGTCCCCAGACCCTAACAGCAACCGTTGGTAGGATAACGGTCTCAATGGGGGAGGTTGCGGTTATAGGGCAGGAGTCAATGACCTATTGTTGCCTGGGCGGCGACCGTTGGCCAGGACCAGGCAAGTCAAAACGAGGGTGCGGCTTGAAGTCCTCAAAGGCGCGATGACTTGATCCGCGCGCCATCTGTGGGGGGTCATAATGACGCACCCGCCCAAAACGAGGTGGGCGCGAGTCAAGGCGGGGACGCTCCGCCAAAGGAGGGGAATACCTGGGGCAGCAGTCATGGTGCTGGTGACGCTGAACAGCACATTCAGGTGCGCGAGAGAGAGGAGGCGTGCGCACGCTACGGTTCTCCAAGCGGGGCGAGTGGCGATCAATTGAGCGAGGCGACTCTCGGCTACGCGCCGGTGAGCCTCGGCTGCCACCTTCAAAACACCCGCCCGTGCGCGGCGTCGGCTGGTTGGACAAGCGGCCAACCTCTCTGGTATTCATACAGAGAATGTTCAAATGCTGTCCTCCACAGTGAGGACAAGGGCGAGAATTTGGGCAGTCTCGCTGGTAGTGGGACCCCAAGCAAGAGAAGCAAAGGCGGCGGGCATTCGCGATGCGCCTACGAGAGGCGACATGAAGGTCCAAAAATGCCCTGCAACTGGCCGTTCTGTGCCCCGTGACCTTGCAGTAGGAGCACTCCGCTGGGCTCTGCGTGACCGCAAAGCGAGGAGGGCGCCGGTCAACATTGGCTCGGGTGTGAACGCGAGCCTGCTCCTTGACCTTGGGCGGCTGTGTCTTAGCCGGCGCGTCACCACCGGAGTTGTCCAAGACCCGGCACTCATCCTCCAGGAACCTCTCCAGGTCAGCAAAGGGGGGCAGGTGGGTCGCGCTATCCCCACCAAAGCGCTGTTCAAAACGCGACCTCAGGTCGGCAGGCAGCTTTTTTAGTACAATGTGCACCAATAGATAGGACCATTGGTCCACGGGCAGGTCAAGGCACTTAAGTGCGTTGATGGCCACCAAAAGCGGGTTCAAAAGTTGGGTGCGCAACCCAGAGACCCGGGTGAGCATCGGCAAACCCAAAATCTGCTCGATGTGCGTGTCGGCGAGGCCACGCTTATTATGGTACCTACGGGTGATTAGGTCCCTAGCCGTCTGGTACGCCTCGTCAGACACAGGCAGATGCTGGATGAGGCCCTTAGCCTCCCCATCCAGAACCGACATTAAATATGCCAATTTTTGTGCTGGCCGAAGGTCAGCCCTATCATTGACCAGGCTGTCGAACAAATTAACGAAGCCCAGGTAGCTTCCTAGGCAGCCATCAAAATGGGGGAGGTCCAAAGTACGGAGCCTACTCACCAGCCCCGGTGCTGACCTAGGAAGCTCCTGCTTCAGGCCGGGTTGCCCTTCCATATCGGCAACAAGTTGTCTCGCACTATTGGAGACAGCATCATACAGGTCTAAGACCTGGGCATAGTCTTCACTGACCTTATTTCGCTGGTCAGTAGTGAAATCAGTGACTGACACTTCGAGACAGCAAGCGCTGAAAGTGCGGAACTGCTGTTCCACACTTGCCAGGCGATCATCGATCCGCTCGTACCTTTGAAGTAAGGCCTGCTGGCGATCAGGCCGGTTCACTAAAGCACTGGCCGAGGCAAACCAGCGCAAATCTGATGCAATAGCACCAGCAGCCGCACGCAAGTCCTTGATAGCTGACATAATCAAAATTCAAAAGAGCCCGGACAAGCGTTAAATAAAATTAACAATCAAAACTTAATTTTTCTTAATTCTTTGAAACCAACAAAGTATTAGCCTGTTTACTGCAAGTGCAGGCAAGTGACAGGTATCTACTGTCCAACAAAATTAATAGTTTCAATATATTGAAACAAACACAAAAGTTATCAAAAGTTGTAACTTATAACAAATTAAAAGTTGAACTTCAAATTAATTAATGAATTATTTGCAACAGACAGACTGGCTGTGTTATTTGAGATATACAATAGTAAGTAAGCACAGAATATGTGTTACCTAGCAATATTATCTATATATTATAACAAACAAAGGTTTATCAAAAGTTTGGTTGTTATAAGTAATGATTCAAACTTAATATAATTATGAGATAAACTAAATTTACTAAATTTATTGATACATACCGCTGTTATGTATCCAAACAAACTGACTTATTAATGCAACAACAAATTTAAGTTAGATTTCAACAATTTAAATCAAACAATTACTGATTGAGGTTATGTGTGACAATGTGTTTCAAATTATCTAGGTCAACTTATACAATTAAATATTTTGTATTTTAGACAATACTGACCTGAGAACACTACAACACTGTTAACCTGTTAACAAATGAGATGCTTAGCTCAGATACAAGTTTACAATATAGGCACAGTTAACCACGCTCTTGCTATCAAAAATTATGTCTAGAATTACCGTAGCCAGGTAGGGATTTTCAGGACAGAGTTGCAGTGGAAGGTGTAATACATCTACCTGACCACGATAGACAATGATCCAGACGGTGGGGCCACTTAAAAAACCACTGCGCCAGTAGGTGCCTAGTTTATTCCTCGTAAACACATGATTTTTGCAGGATTTGGATATTTTTATGATTTGTTGAATGTAGTTTAACATTATATATCCCTGATCATATCATTGTTCACTTGTCACCTTCACAAAATTCTTTCTACATTTGCATTCCTTCACGCGTTCCACTAACTTATGTTAAGAATAACGATCTGGAAAATGGAGGTAATTGGTGGTCATGGTCAGTATACCAATAGATTGTTTCTTACTGCTGGTTCGTATACCGTTGTCGTCATGCTCACTAAAATGTCATTTCTTGTGGTGGCGTCGTGTGTCGGGTCATCCCTGTCCCTCTAATATGGCGAGAGGGATGATGGCTGGCACATGCGTCATACTCGTGAACGGGTGCTACTTGCGATGACTGGTCGATGACGGTCTTGCGGGCTGGTATTAGATTTTAATATTTAACTGCATCATTGCCATCATGGTTCTGATCACTTTCGCGGATTGCCTGCATTATTAGGTAGGTATATATAATGTAAGTGGATGCTGCTGTTTCACCATGTCTATTCTGAGGAGGCTAACCAAAACTATTATGCTTGAGTATTATTATGTACAGTAAATATATACAAGTGATATAGAAGGTGTAACAGTTGCAGCACCTTACAAAATGTAAATTGTGTATTATGCAAAACCTGGCGATGAAAAAGAGTGACCGTGAGTTTTATTGCCCGTTCTTTCTCATGGTTCTACCTATTGCTTTGCAAACGTGGCAGTAAATGTAAATGTAGAAGCATACAGTAATAATGTTTTTAGTTTGAGTATAAGAAATTATTTTATAAATTTATTATTTTGACGTTCATAAGCGTCACATTGTGACCCAAATGAATAAAGGATTTTGAATTTGAATTTGAATATTAATTTTGCATACCTATCAAACAGTTCCAAAAAATAAACCAATAGAAAGTCTTTACGTTCAGAATTCAATACAAAAATAAAACGAAATTTCTTCATACTTATCACCTCTCCCTTGTTACTGGTCACCCTATAAAAGTCTCTATCAATTTCCTTCGTCCCCCTGACCCTTGTATTCAAATAAATTTAATTTTTTTTAAACTATTCCCATCGGTCAAGTTGGTATAGACGTCGAAAACATAAATAGGGTGGATGCTGGACAGAGATTTTTGTTCATGTCAAGTCGTACCTATAGATGTTTGAAAATATAAGAATGTTACCGGAAATGGTACTACCGTCGCTATCACTACTTATGTAGTCATACAGGACAAAATATTGATAATTTTATGTCTGGTCTCACAATTCTCGGTTCCCCAGATCAAATTGAAAATTGCCTCGTATTGCTAGTTCTTAAGTGAAATGTATTATGGTGTATGCTTGTGTCCAAAAAATAATATTATTTGCTTTATCTCGCTCAACTACATTTTCTAACCACCATAACTTCACAGAAAATGACCAAGCAGAGAATCAATCATCAAGATTCTATCCCATAACCAATCAGGAAATCATTCTCAATGGATAATTACCTGACACGATTTTTTGTTCCTTTTAATTCTTTCACAAACCTGACTTCGTCTTTCATCTACATCAGATAGTCTATGAAACCAGACAAACACACAAATAAAACTCAATTAAACCTCTAGCCATCTACAATCTCGCCAAACGCGTAGAACAGGCAAGCAGTGCACACGCAAGCCATTGAAGGAGCCGACGTAATTAAGAAGTAACCCATATTAGTTCGCATCGCACTGCCCGATCGACTATGTTAATTGTCAGCGTTGTACGTGACGGAGATAGCCTTTGTTGTACATTACACACGGTTAAAAGGATCAGCTAGCATGTTGGAGACTTAGAATATGTAGATATCTTAAAACATATATTTCAATTCTTTTAAGTAAATAATTAAACTCATTTGCCTAATTGGTCTCGCGGCATAAATGTGCGCGTGGGATTGGTAAGTCTCGGGTTCGATTTCCGGGTCGGGCAAAGTGTTATTGGGTTTTTCCGTTAGGGAATTCTCAGTAGCAGCACGGAGTCTGGTAATGTGCCCGGTACGGCAATAGGCTCGCCCCCTATTACGTGGGACCTAAAAATTCATGGCGAAATGAGGGTGTAATATTACACCTCTGCCTACCCCTTCGGGGATACAGGCGTGAGTCTATAAAAACGAACTCATCAGATTTAGACCGACGATTTTATTCGCAGGATGCGGGGTGCTGGCAGCTCAAGAGCGGTGATCTATGTGTATAGCCTTATGGTGACCTACGTCCAAAAGTTTATCTTCTTCTTTCAGCTAAGATGATGATGATGGTGATGATGAAGTAATAAACACATTTATAGTGTATCTCAGGATCACTTACCATTAATATGTCTTTCGTCAAATAATAATAAATCATCTAGTAATTCTATCTCTCAATTTCATTATCTAGATATAATTTATCATTCTTATGGTAATACTGAGTCAGAGAGTTTACTCATCCGTGTGTATCGTAGAAAGCCAAGAGGCTATGAACCCGGGACGACGCGGAAATGTGCCGGATCTGATATCTACCCTCTGTACCACGGACACTAGGATATTATCGTTTTCTCTCAGCTCAGTGTATGGGCACGTGATGAAGGTTGGGAGAATAGGTTGTGTTAAAGAGAGACAGTACTAGGAGTGATTTTAGAGAAAGAATAGCAAATTTGTAATTACTATTAGGTACTTATATTTTCCGTTGTATTGTCCGTGTGGTGACGGATTAAGAATACGAATTGTCACCACCCCATATCATCCCATGGGTGTCGTAAGAACCGACAGAGGGAGCATAGTATGTAGAGAACAGCACTGCAAGAGAAGGAAAACTTGATACAAACCCTATACCAACCCGCTTGGCCAGCGTGGTATAGTAGGCCAATTCCTCCTTTCAAAGGAGAGGCCTAGTCCAGCAGTGGACTATCAAAGGCTGATGATGATGATGATGATGACTTATATTTTATTTTTTTGAGGCAGCAACAAAAAAAAATTTTGTTAAATAATATTCCTATGTAAAATAGCTAATGTACCCATATTACAGTATTATATGCGACTCTTCTGCAGTCAAACCGCTAAACCCGTTTTGTGGAGCACTACTTTATAAATATATTGTAAAACTGTAATAAATAAAATAAAATAAATAATAATAAACCGAGATAAAATGCTAATAAACCGTTATACTGAAGTATCTGGTACATAACCAGAATGCACACTGGCTTTTCCTAGTTCGGTATGTGCCTATAAAATTGTGAATTATTATCTTGAAAAGCCGTAGTAAACGTATCTACCTACTAACGTAGAGCTATGGGAACGCTGCGGTGAGACTCCGATCGACCACCAGATAAAACGCCGCAAGTGGAAGCGGATCGGCCACACGCTCCGTAGGGATCCCGAACATAAACCAAGACAAGCCTTAAACTGAATCCCCAAGGAAAGCGAAAACGTGGCCGCCCTAAACAGACCTGGCGGCGGACAATTATCGCGGAGGCGAAAAGCGAGAAGCTCAAGACCGAACGGAATGGCGGAGCACTATGGATGCCCTCTGTCCCATCTAGGGGACATAGGATCTTAAGTCAAGTCACGTTAAGCCATCGATGATCCCGGCTGTCATGGAGATCTCTGATGCTCTTTAAAGTATGTCAGTACCCATAAACTGATACTGGTCTTAATCACGGCATGCCGCTATCTCGTATCCCTGTGGGTTGTGACGATCAAACAGCAGTTGCTCTTAACGTTGAGGTCGACACTGAAGCTACCGAGTTAGTCAGTAACGAAGTATTTGATGTCTGACACCGTTGCTTTAGTTGCTTTTCTACTAAACAATCCTTCGTTACAGAAAGACGAACCATATAACTCAATTCTTTATCTAGCTCTCTTTAGCTAGCTCTATCAAAATTATGACTAGATTACGTCGATAAGTCATTTCACTTTGGACGCGGAAGGCAGAGGCAAAGAGCTCAGATATTTACATAGAGGCGCATTTTCTATGGGCGCTCTGAAGACAAACTTTCTGTGACCCAAATTGCCGCTTGGCGTCGTGGCAGTCGTGCTGTGACAGCTGTCTCTACGAGAGCAAGAGAGACGAACGTTCCTCCTGTGTATCTTAACTACGAGAACAAGAGAGACAGAGAACGACGCCAGCGCCGCCAACTACGAATTAACTGGAGACAGTCCGCACTTGGAATCGGCACACGAAATCCTTAAGAACTGCGCTTCTATGTAAATCTGTATTCATTGGCAGAGCACCGATCGGTGTGGCGCATTTTAGAGAAGCCTATGACAAGCAGTGGACTGCCATAGAGCAAATTGAAGACCTTTTTAATAGATAGAAGAAATATTGTATGTTTATTACGAACCTCAACCGCAAACGTACAGACCAGACTACTTGCACCACAAAACGTACCACATATCCGGCACAAAACCTAAAAAATTTGAAAGGCGGTCCGTTCCATGCTCTAACCGTACGTCCATGCACTAATTTATTATTAATTAAAACTTGTCCAGGCCACGGTAACCATGTAATCATGACGCATCAGTATTCAGTAGTAGACGCTGTCTCGTTCGACCACAATTACGCGTTTTTACGCGTCAGCCGTAATGAATCGGTAGCCGCCTCTCCACTCGACTCTGGGTCGTTTTTGTCTCATAACTGCTGAGCCTCTATCGATGCGATCGATATATGAGACGCAAAAACATTCGTGTCCTCACAATTTGATCGTGGTGCATCGGGAATATTAAGGTTGTGTATTGTTTCAGTTGGAAATTATGTAGCGGGATCGGTGTAGCCTAAAAGTCCAGCTGATATGCGTTGGATTGGAGACAACACGGCGAAAGGTTTAGTTATTACCAGCCCGCTTGAAAGAAAACAAGAATATAAAGTAATAGAAGACACATTATTTAAGTTAGGTAATCTATTATTAGGCAATCGTTTTATAATTATAACCAGGTTAAAATTGGTTACATAAAATTATCGAGACGCCATATAATTGAAATTGCATTATGCATGGAAGGAAAAAAACACCATATAGAATTACCAGCTAAACAGGTGCATAAAAGTTTGTTAAAAGTAACAGATTAAAATTCGTAGTTTCCAGTTTCTGTAAAATTCGTAGGAAAAAATGTTGAAATTAAATAAAAACGAATTTCACTTTCACAGTACCTATCTTTCAAGGTGAAAATATCTAAATCTAGAAATAAGTCTCGTTTTAGATATTTTCATTATTTAGTTCTAGTTATGTGTTTTGCACTAGTAGTGACAGATTAAGAATTCGAAGTGCCACTATCCTATTTATTAGGTGTTGTAACAGGCGACTAAGGAAATAAATAGTAGGCCAAATCCTCCTGTGAAATCATCATCCTTTAGTCCAAGATCCCAGGGCCGCCAGACCTTACTTATTTCCTCAGAAACGAAATGTATAGAATAATGTAGTGTTAGTTTGTTTCATGAGTGTACACATACTTGTTAACTAGGATCGTGGGCCAATTTTTAGTTATGAGGTAAGTAAGAGGGCAAGTATGCGTACGCTCTTAGCAGATACTAAGACTAAATTATTCTATAAGTACATTTCGTTTCTGAGATAATAAGAAAGGTCTGGCGGCCCTGGGATCTTACTCTACTTGTTTTCAACAGTTTAGATTTGACTTCATTGATAACACACATTAGGTACACCAGCAATTTAAAACTAGTTGTTGCAATAATCCTTCAAACTAGTTGTGATAGGTGTATCACTTTACATACAACAACACAGGATACAGTAATTAACAAGCAATGAATGTTTATTAATAGTTATTCGGATATTGGTGTAATTAATTTGGATTCAGACAGACAAATGCCGGAACAAATACCAATACTAATTGTTGGCAAATTGATCAGTTGTTGTAATTGTACATGTGCGGAAATATGAACCTACGTGTTAAATTACGAATCATTTTTTTTTGTAAGTAAATGCTGTTTAATTATCTGCATGAAAGAGTTTACAATATAACTTTGTAATCAGGAAGTTTCTTCCTTAAATCACAATGATTTTAAGTTTTCTACTAGAATATGTTTTGAATTCAATGTGTTACTTCCTCATTACATTCCGTGACCGTCATAAGAGACGACTAAGAAATATATTCGTGTATATGGAATAGTTATTTGTGCAACAAGAGAGCAAAGTTGTTTTTTGTTTCGAGTGCTGATTTTGAGTCCCGAGCAAGCGAAGGATTCTTTGATTGATTCACGAGCGTAGCGAGTGAATCAAAGTTAGAATCCTGAGCGTGGTGAGGGACTCAACAGCACGAGATGCAAAAAACTTTGCTCTCGTGTAGCACACATAACTTTTCACCTCAGCAGTGAGAACACATATTACTTAGGAGACATACAAATTAACAGGAATAAATTGAAAACAAAATTCTGCATTAATCACTTGTTGTTTTAACTCTTCTGGTGTTAAAGTACAGTCAACATCGATAGTTTCACTCATCTTTTTAGATGAAGTATTTTATATTAATATAATTTAACACGTTACTCTTTACCCTATAAGCATCAGCAAAATGTTTACCACAGACTACATGGAGTACATGGATACATATTTACTTTTTTTCCGCTATTTTTTTTAAATCGCGTTCTGATACCGCGTCCCTGATGTTTATTTTTCAAATGTATCATTGTTGAAATTCCAAATAAAATTGTATTGGTTAAATAACAATTTTATACTATTAATTATACTTATTTTTATTAAAATCCAATAATATTTTAAACATATAAACAATAACATTTAAAAACAACATAATTTCTTTATTTAAAAAGATATTTCAATATACCTATTTAAATTTTAGGGTATAACGCGTTTCCGAACGTGTTTTCTTTGAAATCGGATTCCAAAATAGAATTTCGATGGGTTTGTTTTTTCACTCGCTTTTTTATATGCATGTGAAAGAGACAGAAAACAGTAAAATTCGAATGTTTCAAATTTATGGCTGAACAATGTCAATTTGTGCCACTGAAGATTGAAAAATTAAAAAGCTACTTTGCCTCACCCTCGAATCAAAATCGCGTTTTGTTCACTGTTGTCTCGCAGCAAAAGCGGCATGTTTGAGCTGCTGTGGTGAAAAATAATATACAGACAAATCTGGGTAAGCGGACCTTGTGATGAAACTGGGATAACGGAATAGGATGATGTGACCTACACTGATACGGAACTTAAAAGCTACCTAGTTAACAAATTAATTCCCTGATGTAACAGGTTGTAACCTTTGATAGGTGGCCCTTTTTTTATTGTAATAGGCGGCAAACGAGCAGACGGATCGCCTGATGGTAAGCAATTACCGCCGCCCATGGACACAAGCAACACCACAGGAGTCACAATCACAAGTGCGTTGCCGCTCCTTTGGGTTGGGCAAAGGGATAGGAGAATAATGCGGGTAGGGCCTGCGGCACTCTCACTCACCGAACGAAACGCAACAGTTTAGGTTTTCTGTGAGAGGGTAGTACTTCCCCGGTCGAGCCGGCCCATTCATACTGAAATCAGCAAGGCTCTACTACCTTGTAAAAAAAGAAAGAAAGAAAATTTAAACAGTTATCACGCAGTCGTTCGCAGCCAACTGCTGAACAACAAGCGTCTCATAGTTTGTGTTAATAGGAGGATTTGGCCTACAATACCACGACGGCCAGAGGGGTTGGTATAGCTTTCGATGTGAAGGTTCCTGTCTTCCCGTGAAAAAATGAACCATAATAATTCCATGATTGAATTTCAACCACTGTAAGACCACTTACAAAACATAAATTGCGTAATTATTTACTTGGAAATGAACAAAATGCACTTAGTTATACTAATGTACTATTCTCAGGTTTTCTAGCGAGCACAAGCGTATTTTTGAGTTTTACAGAAAAAGGCAATTTTGTTTCGAAGTTTATACACATCAGAACAGTTCGTAAAATTATCGCCCACGACTATATCAGCATAGAGGCACAAAAAAGTTAAAATTTTAATTAAATTATGTATTAATTGAATATTCTTTCTAGTCTGCTTGTTCATGTTAGGTCGCAGTGCAAGCGAGTAGCGAGCATAGTCTACAAAAAAGTTGGAACTAAATAATCATTCATGATAATAGTTCAAATAAATCACTAAAATATTAGGCTGTCTCTCTACGTAAAATAATAAAGTCGGTTCTGTAGTTTACTAAACAATACATTAATGATTCTACAGAGAAAATAGGTACGTGTTAAATAAAATGACGACCTTTTAATTAAATTTTCAGTCTATTTTCTAAGTCTGCTTTACTTTCGTTTCATTCCCCTGAATAAATATAAATAAAATTTAAACAAATAAAAAAATAGTTAACAAATTACAAACAGATCAATAACATAAGAAAAAACGCTATCTAATCTGTAATCAAAGTACTGTGAAATCAAATTCTAAGTCGAAAATTCATTTAGGTCAGATAATTATTGACGATTGAACGTCAAATTTAAGTAGCATATCTGCCAACTTTTTGACGTATGTCAAGGTATTTTTCATAGACTTGCTTTTTCTTATTATATCCGCTGTCAGTGGCACCTCGCCCAAGCTCGAGGGAGCGTATCGCGGGGACTGTATCTATCGACACACAGTCTGGTATCCACTATACATGTACTTACATATTCCGCAGACGTGTTGTTTTCTATACCCGCTGTCAGTGGCACCTCGCCCAAGCTCGCGGAAGCGTATAGCGTGGACTGTATCTACCGACACACAGTCGGGTATCCACTATACATGTACTTACGTATTCCGCAGACGTTGCTTATTATGCCCCCGGTTTTTACACAAACCGCACTGTTTTGTTCCACATTAATCAGCTCTATTTTATGGCGATCGTGAACTAGATACTTACTCGGTATAGTACTTGTTATGCATGAGATTGATGGTGCTAATTATTATGGAAATTGAATGTCAGGACAGGCAGCTTCTGCATAACATCCTGCAGTTTGAAGGTATTTGAATATGACATTTATTTACACACAGTCAAAATATTAAATAATGAAAATTTCAAGGTATGCAGAGTTCAGTTGGGTATTCTTCGCGTTGCTACTTGACTACTACGATTGGTTTATACTAGCTTTTACACATCAGGCGCTACGTGACTACCTTGATAATAATAATAATATAATATTCTACCACATTCACACAACACCATCTAGTCCCAAACTAAGCAGAGCTTGTACTATGGGTACTAGATAATGGATAAATATACATATATACTTTTTTTTTGTAAATACATACATATTATACATAGAAACACCCAGACCAAGACAATCATCTACGTTCATGCACACAAATGTTTGACTTGAGCGGGAATCGAACCCGCGACCTTCGGCGTAGCAGTCGCTTACACTCCCGCGGCGCCATTTGTAAGTCGATGTCATCGTCTGCCCTATCTAAAACTGTCCCGCTACAGGTCATAGTCATAGGCCTCTTCTTAGCATGATGTAGCGTGGCAATAGTCGACCACGCTAAGTGCCAGTGGACAGACTTAGCTTGTCTTTTAAGAACATTTTAGAGAGCTCAGAGATGCAGGTTGTTTCACAATGTTTTCCTTTACCGTTAAGCAAATTACTTAATAGATTAATAATTAAATACTGCTTCTGTGATCCAGTGGTTAGCGCATGCAACTACTGATCGGAGGTCCCGTGTTCGATTCCCAGGTCGGGCAAAAGTGTTACTGGGTTTTTCCGAATTCTCAGTAGCAGCTCGGACTCTGGTGATGTGCCCGGTAACGCAATAGGCTCGCCCCCTATTACCTGGGACCCTAAATATTCATGGTGAAATGTGGGTGTAATATTACATCTCTGCGAGTCTATAAATAATTAAAAAAAAATAATACTCACATGTGTCTTACACCATGATGACCAGATTATGTCGAGTCTGCTATCTCTTCACAAGGATATTATTGGCTTCATGTATTTCCATTAGTTATCTCTTATGACTCCTACGGAATCAAATAGGGTAGTGACAGTTTGTATTCTTAATCCTTTACTATACGGATTAAGAATATTACTGCCTCCGTGGTCCAGTGGATTAGCGCATGCGACTGCTGATCGGAGGTCCCGGGTTCGATTCCCAGGTCGGGCTAAAGTGTTACTGGGTTTTCCGAATTCTCAGTAGCAGCACGGAGTCTGTTGATGTGCCCGGTAACGGCAATAGGCTCGCCCCGTATTACGTGGGACCTAAAAATTCATGGCGAAATGTGGGTGTAATATTACACCTCTACTCACCCCTTTGGGGATACAGGCAGGCAGGAGAATATACTAAAAAGAAGTATATTAAGTGTATGTTAAACCTTAAAATAGACTGCACGGTTGGCGTAGGTCGTCTCGCCGCTTGACACTGCGCCGAGTGTTGTGGGTTCGATTCCCACACGAGGCAACACTTTGTGTATCTAGTTCTGGGTGTACATTGTGTCCGTTAGTTGTATGTTTGTAAAGTCCCCCGCGACACAGCATTTAGTCCTAACCCTAAGTAGTGCGGGAGTTGTCTTTAAAAAAACAAAAGGAAAAAATCACAGAATGCCTATGAGAGTGAATACATTTACTCTCGCACAAACAATATACCGCTATAGCTTATCAAACGGACCACATCGTAGTTTTTACATCGGCCACATTATATGCAGATCTCATGACAGTAACACCGCTAGTAGTTCTCGATGTTTTACTCACTCTCGTTATACAATTATCTTCTACTTAATAATTACAATGTCGTTAGGAAATGTTACCAGTGTTTGAGAAAAAGCCAGCGATAATTATTTTGATTGTTTTATTGCTTATTAATTGGGTAACACAGTTGTGTGAGTCGTGATCTGTGGAGATGTGTATCGGTAATATGTGAACAAATGTCTTCCTGTTTTCTATGGTGCAAATATTTCATAATCATCTGACGACAGGAAGCTACAGTATGAGTACCTATAAGTGAATATTTCAAGATAAGTAACATAATTATATTTGGTTGAAAATACATACATACATACATATCGTCATGCCTTTTACTTTTACCCCGAAGGGGTAGGCAGAGGTGTATTTCTACACCCACTTTTCGCCAGATATACTTTAGTCCCACGTAATAAGGGGCGAGCCTATTGCCGTACCGGGCACATTTCCAGACTCCGTGCTGCTACCGAGAATTTCGTGACAGAAAAACCCAATAACACTGCCCGACCCAGGAATCGAACCCGGGACCTCCCGATCCCACACGCACATTTATGCCGCGAGACCAACGAGGCAGTCGTATAGGGTTTGATGTCGAGTTTTCCGTCTCTACGCAAAGATGGTATTTGCATCGTGGTTGAAAATATACTTTTATAAACTCGCTTATATTTTTAAAAGTCAACTACAGCACCGGTAATAAATCCTGCATCGCCATGGACTAAGCAGGTTCAATGCAGAACGCACAACCAGACTCGGAACAAATACTCAGCGCAGTGCCGCGATCAAGGCTACCGCGTAACCGTCATCAAAAGCTACTCTACTTTTGGCGCAAAATTAAAGGTTGCATGCATTCTTTATTTTGTTTTTATATACTCACGCCTGTATCCCCGAAGGGGTAGGCAGAGGTGTAACATTACACCCCGATTTCGCCATGAATTTTTAGGTTCTACGTAATAGGGGGCGAGGCTATTGCCGTTACCGGGCACATCACCAGACTCCGTGCTGCTACTGAGAATTCGGAAAAACCCAGTAACACGTTTGCCCGACCCGGGAATCAAACCCGGGACCTCAGATCAGCAATCGCATACGCTACCCACTGGACCACGGAGGAATGCATTCTTAATGGTACAGATAACTTTCCCACATGCATGTGTAAACAATGTGCGCTCAGAAATGTAGAGTCATAAAATAATTCGTATAAAAATTTGACGTTCATCGGCGTCACATTTTCACCTGAGTTAATAAATTATTTTGACTCTGATCGCTTACATTTTTAGTGCAATTTTAGTCCCTAATATCTGCCATACAGTTCTTAAGCATTTTTTTTTGTTGCGCCATTTGTGTAACCAATTCCTTTTAAAACCGTTTGAAAAATATGTTACCCCAGACGGTTCAGACAAATTACAAGTAAATAATGTGTTACCTTGTTAGAAGTGATGACTTCTTCACAGAGTATATACCGTTTAAGCTGTAATAAGTGCAATTATACCAAGTTTTACAGTAATGCGATGATTAAGAGTATCATTAACGTATTTCGCGCTTCAACGAGATTTCTTAATAAGGATATAATTGGGAGAATTATGCTTAACACGGCGAGGTAATTTATTTAATTGTCTAGTAGCGACCCGGCTACTCATGGTTACGATTAGCGGGCCAATCATTGATTGTGCCTGATTTATTCGAATACGTGATAGCTGAGAATTTTTTTGAAAGATTGATTGCACTGTTTTATTGAATTGATTTTTGATAGGCATTTTAATATTTTGGTTTTTTTATGTTAATAGGCGGCAAACGAGCAGACGGATTGCCTGATGGTAAGCAATTACCGCCGCCCATGGACACAAGCAACACCACAGGAATCACAAGTGCGTTGCCGCCCCTTGGAGTTGGGAATTGGGATAGGATGAGGAGTGGGATGAGGGAGAAGGAATAGGGGATAGGGCCTCCGGCACTCTCACTCACCGAACGAAACGTAACAGTTTAGGTACCGTTACTTTACGTCGATTTTCTGTGAGAGGGTAGTACTTCCCCGGTCGAGCCGGCCCATTCATGCTAAAATTAGCAAGGCCCTACTACTACCTATAAAATTTTATAATAAGGTTATAATTTTCATTAAACTTTAATCAAATCGTGTAATTAAATATATTAATCGCTTAAGTAGAGATAAGGCTTTTATGTACTTATTGCTTAGAGCTATGAAGTTGTTTAAAAGTGAGACCCATCATCAGACCAACTCAGTGATGCCTGCCGTAAAAAGAAACCTAAAGAGGTTTTAACACAAAGTTACATGTCGAACTAATAATAATAGAACTATAGTCAAAAATTGTTCAATTATTTAAAATAAAATAAATAATAATTAAATGTCAATTGCAAGTTATGCCTTTAAACTTTGCCGCAATTTTGATTTGATAATTTTATGATATTAAAGGCTTATGTCACCACTGACGAATAAGTTCTGGTTAAACTAATTGGCAAATAAATTTCTACTATAAATTCCGTTCTAATTTTGAATTAACGTGGAGGGTACCTAACGCTTATGTACTTATTTTTATTTATTTATTTATAGACTCACGCCTGTATCCCCGAAAGGGTAGGCAGAGGTGTAATATTACACCCACATTTCGCCATAATTTTTTTAGGTCCCACGTAATAGGGGGCGAGCATATTGCCGAACCGGGCACACGCTTACTTAGAGGTGGTGAAACAGGGTCTAAGATTAACGGTAAATAGAAAATCAGCCATGACAAACTAGTCTCAAAAATCCAACAGCCAACTTCACTATAACTTGCAAATTTCATAATCATTTCTATAGCTGCCCGATTTAAACATTAAACGGGTTCACACTGTTCGATAAAGATATAAAAAGCAGTTGTCATTTTCTCAGATCTGTTACAGTGCAATAGGGCTGCAATACTCGCAGCCAAGTTTATTGATTCGTACAAATAAAACAAACAAGGCTAAATGGAAGCGGTGCGCAGATTAAGCTGTATTTTCATTTAGATGGGTGGACAAGATGGAAGCTTATAGCGAGACTCATGGACTGATTCTGCATTAAGACTCTTATGAGATAATCATGGACTGACTCTGTATAAAAACTCTAAATTGATGGTTTACCAGACTTTTTCCGAATAAACTTACACTGTTGCCATAATTGCTTATGGATGAGAGTGCGAGATGCAATCACCAGTTGAGAATCGCCTTGAACTGTCTCCTGATGTCTGTTTAAACCATCGCTCTTGGCCTGTAAGAATGTTATGTCGGTGGAGCAATCACCGTTTAAAAAACAATCAATATAGCCTTGCACATAATAAAAGTGAAAAAGAGAGAAATCACATTAAATACCAGCCTGCTATAAGCGTAATATACCTACTCGGTATTTAGTAATGGCTGTTTGGAACTTTGGATGGAGTGTTAAACTCTAGATATCCAATGAAATCTAGAGTTTAACACTCCATCCAGAATGAGGAGATGTTAGAAAATATGAGTTGCCTTTGCCCCTAAAACTAAAAGCACAACAGCAATTTCTCCGCAAATTCTTTTGGCACATATACTTCCAAATCTTTTGCCTTGCACCACAGTGATCGCTGGTCCGGTATCGCATAGGTGTGTCGGTCGATACATCACCGGGCGCGTAACAGCGGCGCCTGCTCGCCGCGCCCGTGTGCCCGCGCCGATTTATACCCACAATAACCTTTAATTCCAACATAATTTAATTTGAACACGCCGCCTACAGACTTAATTATGATATCTCCGGATACAGACCATGTTACGTATGCCATATTTAAAAAAATAAGTAGGCTGAATACATGATTCCTTTGCCTGTCAGTTAGATGAAACTGTATCAGCTGGTTGCGAGAGCTGCATAATTGATATTATTTCTTCATACTTGTTACAGATCTAATTCCAATAGAAGTAGATAAATATATAATTTATAACGCCTGCAAGGACTGTATAAAGTTATATTTATTATACCCACAATAACTTTCAATTCCAGTATAATTTAATTTGAACACGCTGCCATCCGACTTAATTATGATATCTCCGGGTACAGACCATGTTAAGTATGCCGTATTTGACCGCCATATTTAGAAAAAAAAGTAAGCTGAATACATGATTCCTTTTGCCTGTTAGTTAGATGTGAAACTGTATCAGAGCTAAATTTGATATTATTTCTTCATATTTAAGGCACAGAATCTTTAGGTCTAATTCCAATAAAAAGTGGTAGATAGATCGTAATTTTATATGCCTAAGATTGAACTTATACAGTTTTTTTTTTTCATTCATTTTAATTGCAAAACTACTTAAAGAAATACTCTACGGTAGAAAGTCAAGTCAAATAAGCACAAAGGATTATTTTACGCTTGCAACACTGAGACGGGCTTATAGCTATCTCACACATATCTGCTGCAATTGGATATTGGAATTCAATTATATTGTTTTATTTTATCCTCTTATGGCGAATAGCTAATTAAGAAATTTCAACCATAACTTTAGTAAGATTTGATCGTCGGATCTGCTTCAAAAAAATAATTTGCGTGGTTTTCTATTTAATAATACGAGAGCTACTTATCTTACTAAATAGGTAGTAAGCACTTTAGTAGGTATATGATTAATTTTTTATAACAAAGTAATCATCAGTTGGCATTAATATTAATATGATTGCATGGGTATGGTCGTGTAAGATTTTTTTATATGGGTACATTGGCTGATAAAGTGTTCCGTGAATAGTTCTGATTTTCCTACGGAATAGGTAGTTAGATTTAAAAAAAAACACGCGCTAGGTTGCTTTTTTGGCATGAAGGTTTTAGAAACATTCACATATAGGACATTAACGCCTTCTAGCCACGGAAATAAAATATTTCTGGACAGCACAAAGTGTTTTCTCGTGCGATGATCAAATCAACACTGCGTAGTGCTAAAGTAAAATAATTTTACTTTTTAATTGGAAGCCTATCCTGCTAATAGTAGGGTCTTCAAGCTTCACACTCATTGCAGCAGTTCAGTGTGGTCACTTTCTTCTTGGATTTTGTACTAGACTAGAGGACGCCAGCAGCTACGCCTGCATTTTTTTTTAATATTCCCGTTTTGGCCGATCCCGTGGGAATTTCGGGAAATCCCTTCTTAGTGCACCCCTACGGGCCTCAAGGAACATACATGCCAAATTTCTTCCTGCGCCCAATAGTTTCGGCTGCAGCGTGTCTGTCAGTCAGTCAGTAACGCAAGGATTTTATATATTAAGATTTCCAAAATTTGGTCAACTTATGCGCTAACCTAGTTGTAAAAAAATAAAAGAAATGTATTTAACAGCATTTAACAGCTTCTCCGAAGTCACACGATTTAATTATTATAAAAAATATTAATAATGTCTTTATGTTTACCATTCATTGGGCGAAACTAAAAACGTATATCATCCTTATCATCGTACGGTAAATTGTGGTAATTCACGAAACCATCATAATTAAGCCTCGCAAAAGTTCATAAAATATCGTGATGACATTATTACATTGTAATCGTTACATTGCGTTATTTGATCTTAATTTCGATAGCTGCGGTCACAGGAACAGCGCAATCGATCGGTGGAAATTAATATCATGTCCGAGTGTAGATTTGTGGTTAACACGCGGTGTGTAGGGTTGGCGAAATCACTTTGCAAAGATAATTAAATAAATGTAATTTTAAGAAGTTTAACCAGCATGAATGATCTCAAAAGACATGTGATGCCTATTTCCACAAAAGGCCATGTAGAATTTGGTATAGGTACCTACCCTTCTCTTAGTGAGAAGACACATATAATAAACAAGGCTTAGGATGATTACTTACTCAGGCATATCAAACATAGGTACAATTTTGCCATGCCTGACTAACGGCCTGGTCACGAGATCAGTCTAAGCGGCGAGCGGCGCGGTAGGGGCGATGTACATGGCGCGTTTAATCTGAGGCGGCCGCGCGCCGCGTCACAGTAAACGAGCCATGTACATTGAAAACGCTCGCCGCTGCCGCCCGGTAGGCCGTGACCGTGACTTTGGAAGCAATTAATGGCGGCTAAGTCTTTACAAAATGCGTAAGATCTATGTGCTGAACTTTAGTCTGCAAATAATACCCACCCACTTGATACTTGACAACACTAATTTTATTTTTTTATAGTAATAGGCAGCAAACGAGCAGACGGATTGCCTGATGGTAAGCAATTACCGCCGCCCATGGACAAAAGTAACACCACAGGAGTCACAAGTGCGTTGCCGCCCCTTGGGGTTGGGAAAAGGGATAGGATGAGGAGTGGGATGAGGGAGAAGGAATAGGGGATAGGGCCTCCGGCACTCTCACTCACCGAACGAAACGCAACAGTTTCGGTACTGTTACTTTATGACGATTTTCTGTGAGAGGGTAGTACTTCCCCGGTCGAGCCCATTCATGCGGAAATCAGCAAGGCTCTACTACTGAGTATAATGATACATGCTTGCCAGTTAGATTTTTTAAACGTTTAGGTATATTTTTATTTCAGTTAAGTTTTACATAGAATATTCACGCCAATTTTACGTTTGTAAACGATAGTTTGCAACATTTCTTTCCGACCCAACCCTACTACAGCCAGAATCAGATATCGCTAAAACAAATTAGCGCAAAGAATGAAACAAACACATCCCGTCTGACTTATGTGTCGTAATTAAGGCCCTGGGACCAGTTGCGGCGTGTAATGACTCCATTCCGTAAGATACGAGCCTATATACACTTACCACTCAATACTGCAGAGATTTGGAGCCCGATTGCTGTGCTGGAAATTATGCAGGAAGAAAGAAAGTATTATTAATATGGTGGAAGCTCTGCTTAGTTTGGAAGGAGTCTGTGAGTAGTCGTAGAAGGGTATTAGTAAATACACGACCCTTAGGGATGCTTGCTTGGTGACATGGGTCCAACGTGCCTGTAGAGAATCTTAATATATAAAATCCTTGCGTTACTGACTGACTGACTGACACGCTACAGCCGAAACTATTGGACGCAGGAAGCTGAAATTTGGCATGTATGTTTCTTGGGGACCGTAGGGGTGCACTAAGAAGGGATTTCCCGAAATTCCCACGGGATCGGCCAAAACTGGTAAATTAAAAAAAAATGCAGGCGTAGCTGCTGGCGTCGTACAGTTTAATTATAAAATGGGATCGGAAGGATTTTGTATGAACACTATGACATCCATATTGTTAATTTTTGATTTTTTGACTGCACGGTTGGCGCAGTGGTTTAAGCGGCCGCCTCGCCGCTTGACACTGCGCCGAGTGTTGCGGGTTCGATCCCCACACGAGACAACACTTTGTGTGATCCATAAATTGTTGTTTCGAGTCTGGGTGTTCATTGTGTCCGTTAGCTGTATGTTTGTAAAGTACCTCGCGACACAGGATTGAGTCCTAGTGCTGAAGTTGTCTTAAGAAAAAAGATCGCTTGTCCCGTGCCTCGGAGAGCACGTTAAGCCGTCGGTCCCGGTTGACATGAAGATCTTTGACAGTCGTTATAGGGCGTCAGTATCTTCTAAATTAACTGATACTAGTCTGTAGCCCTACCATAGAATATCGCTATCCCTTCGGGTTGCGGAGGTCAGACAGGAAGTCGCTCCGTGGAAAAGCTAATATTCAGTCAAATCCGGTTAGACTAGTAAGCGGACCCCAGATTGAAACTGAGATAACGCTAGGAGGATGATGAGGATGATGACTGTGACATCTGTCTATTTTACTTTACCAAAACCTACCTACTAACCTACACCGTTATTGAGAAACTATTTCTATGGTGCCGTAGTAAACTACAAGAAACCTTTACAATTTTGTCTGTACTTTAGTTCGATCGTAATTTCTACTCGGACACAATAGGTACTTTATAAAAAGGTTATTCATAGTAAGTGGAAACCTTTTATTATAGGCTCACGCCTGTATCCCCGAAGGGGTAGGCAGAGGTGTAACATTGGTAACATTACACCCACATTTCGCCATGATTTTTTTAAGTCCCACGTAATAGGGGGCGAGCCTATTGGCGTAACCGGGCACATCACCAGACTCCGTGCTGCTACTGAGAATTCAGAAAAACCCTGTAACACTTTTGCCCGACCCGGGAATCGAACCCGGGACCTCCGATCAGCAATCGCAAACGCTATCCACTGGACTACAGAGTAATGATTATATTCGTTGAAACATTTCCGAAATCGCGAATTTTTTTGCTGTTCCATACATAATGTAAGACCTCAACAAAATGTACCTCTGGAACAGCTGATTTTTGAATGCCACCCCGTGCATGACCCTCTCTGTTTAATTAGCAATATTAAAGAGCTTATAGGTAACTAGCTGAAAATTAAATTAATGGCCGAGTAATTTTTCCTACTCGGTATAATTTTTACACTCTATTTCATATTTTTGACGTAAAAAATCTTAATCAATTACTCTATCCTTATTTTCAGGCACTTTTATGCCTTGAAAGAACACAAAAAAATATTTTTTCTTGCTACCATTAGATTCTCTTTGCCCGAAGCAATCAAACGTATATCGATTACAAAGCACACATTACGTTGTACCTGTAATGGAATCGAACATGCGACCGTCACGGAAGTGGATGCCTAATTAACATCCGAGCCACAGCAATGTAGTTTCACTGTTGCGTCAGACGACAACACTTGCTTTTTGCTCTATTATGTGTAAGAAAGGCGTGGTCGTATCGAGGTCGTGAGTAGTCGTAACTAATACATGGTCTAAATAAAAACAGTGGTGCACATACATAGTACCTAATTAAAAAATGTTTTTATTGATTGACCTGTTTGCATGTGGTTAGTGACCCTAACTGCAAATTCTGCTATTAATAATACGGAAATCGGGGACTCGTATACTAATACTCGTATTTGTGTATTGGTTACACCAGCTTTGTACAAACAAGGCGAGAAATATGCCGAAATATCAGGAAAAATAATAGGTCATCATCATCATCAGTACATCAGCCTTGTGTAAACAGTCCCACTGCTGGCTTAGGGTTAGCACCACGCTGACAGATGTTACATAATATCTCGAAAGATCGAATATATTACGAAGAAGGTTTCCACACCATCGACCAAATAGGTGACGTTTTGAAAAACGGAAAGGTCCGAAGCACCCGGAACCAGCGAGCATGTATGAAAAGAGTAATTAATGAAGGGGAAGCGCCTGAGGTTTGTAAGGACAGAAGCAAGTGGCGTTCCGTTGTCTCTGCCTTTTTTTTTTTTTTCACCAGCCCGTGCTCCTCATGTACCCATGTGTCAGAGGGTAGGGTTTCACAGAAGCATTCCTCGCTACCCCCCGACGGGTATTGGCCCGCCAGATGGTCAGGCGGGCCCCGAACGAAACCCCCTTGGCGGCGGATGAAGGTGTTGGCGCTGGGTGTTTTTGGGCTCCGCCGCCAAAACACCCAGCGGCCGCAGAGGATAGGGAGGACGGCAACGCAACACCGCATCTTCTCTTCCTCTGTGGCCCTTCCGCGACGCAACGATGGTGCGCCCCCATTTAGTCGCGGGAGATAGGGCGCGCGGCAACGCAACACCGACACGCCTCGCCCCCCGCGACCGCGCCCGACTGCGAGGGACAGACAGAACTGTCCCCCGTACCCACACCTTTGGACGCATCCTACGCAGGCCTCACGCAAGCCCACGTGAAGCGTCCCCTCCCGGGATCCCGCTTAGCTTCACCGTGGGTGAAAATTAAATCCACGGTTACTAAGCCCCCCCACCACGACAAGGTGGAGATCAAACAGGGGGGCCGTTATCTCTGCCTATCCTGACGGGAAAAAGGCTGTAGTATACGTATATAATATGTACGCTCGATTTTTCCCTTCACCGTTTAGCAAGCTATTATTAACTAAGTATTTATAAGCATACAACTTAGAAATGATGGCGTTGCGTGCTGTTGGTCTAAACCTGAGACCCTGTGCAAAGCAGTCTGACAGTCAGTGATAGCCTAGAGGACGCACCATCATAGAAGAAGTCATAGGTCCTTATGATATTTAATATTTGGTGATGGAACTTATTTACTTAGTGTACCGGATCTATCTAGCTTTTTATTGAATAGAAGATGACAAGGGTTAATGGAATATCGCTATCCCTCCGGGCATGGAATATCGCTATCCCTTCGGGTTGCGGAGGTCAGACAGGCATTCGCTCTGTGGAAAAGCTAATATTCAGCCAAATCCGGTTAGACTAGAAAGTGATGATGAAGATGACATGGTTTAAGTAAGTGTTTTTTACAAAACTTATGAGCAAATAAATGTTTTGACTTTGATACTTATACCTACGTATTTATTGACTAAGATTAATGCTAAAGAATTTACTGGGCAGTCGCAACCACTGAACGAGTGGGCGTTTTTTTTTAATTTGGCCTCTAAACTAGAGGCCTCGCAACACCAGCATCTACACTTAACGTAGGTAACGTAGCTTTGATTGACAACCGAAAGTACAAATGGTAGGAATTTCCAGTTTTATGTTAAACTAGCGACCCGTCTTGACTTTGTACGGAATTATTAAATATAGATTTAAATGTAGCCTACGTTACTCCGAGATAATGCAGCATTTTGTATTGAAAGCAGTTTTGCAATCGGTCCCGTACTTTTTGAGTTTATTCGATACAAACATACAAATTCATCCGGTTTTTTATATAAGTACCTATAGATACGCCAAAAATAGTAATCAGGCTTCCATTTTAAAGTGTATAATATACAATAATTAAGAAGTAAGTAGGTAAGTATCTGTCTACGGTAAAGAATTTCATACAGAATTCCATTCACAGTAAATGTTTGCCCATCTATAAAACCGTTAACTCACAATTAACCTACGTACCCCTATTTGCTTAACTCGAAATCTCGTTCTAATAATAACTATGTTGCGCAAAACATTAATTAATTAAGTTGCGCATTATCACATCTGCAGTTATCTGCCTTGCCTCGCATTGTTATCACTGGGATCGCAAAAAGTTTGCGTCGCGCCGACAAAAGCCGATACACTAACATTGCTGCTAAGGAATCTGAACGAACCCGCGCTCATTAACGCTACGTTTGCGCATCGCGACATCGGCGAATAAAATCAGCCTGTATCTGCATTTGTAGTACATTTAAAAACCAACCTTGCCGCAAAGAACTTTCGTCTCAAAATCGCATAAGCGCCGTTGAGGGATTTCGAATTAGGAAAATGCTGTAACTGCTTTTGCTGTTCAGTCAGTTCAAAATTGGACTTTATACCAAGTAACTTCAAATTGATTTTGCAGTATATGACAAGGCGTTGGATATGCCGTTATGATTTCAATTCGAATTTTAGACCGTACTTTGAAAATGTCATATGAATATCTACGTTCATTTGAAATTGGACTTTTCTCCTATAGTTTTAAAGGTGAGGGTGCTTTGAATACTGTACGTTGTAAATCGTTTTTAAGGGTGCGCACGTATGTGTACGATGCGCGATTAGCGTTTTTGTGTCGGCAGCATAATTAGGGGCTATCGGCGGCGTGTATGAAGACATAAATAAAAGGAGAACGACTGAATTAGCGGCCCACTAACTACCTCCACCCGTTGGATTTAAGTTTCAATCGATCGATGTACTGATTTCTTTTGTATTTTAAAATCTTGTTTATTGTTTAAAAGTGTGAGTTTTGCACCTGCGATCTTTGTGCTAATGAGATGGGGTGATGATATCGTTATCATTAAGGGGCACAACCCTTATCCACAACCCCGATCAAGGAAATACGGGGAAGAGTCATGATTTTAAAGGAGGCTTTTGTGTTTGTTTTAAAAGGAACATTACCTACCTTTGGATTTTTTCAAAGCTGAAATGTCAGTGATGCATTGACTATTGTCGATACCTTTATCAAGATACATACCAACCATTATTCGGCAGCTGAGAATTCTAACCGAAAATACGATTGAAATTTTCTCACCTAGGAACCGAACCTAAGGCCTCCCAGTAACATTTTAAGGTATGCAACATAAATGTAAACTTCATACCCCATGAGCTTACATTGAACTGACTTCAATAAATTAACTTCATATAACTAGGTATGTACCTAGGAAATTTCGTAGGCCTAAATGCGAGTGGATCTAGATTTGTAGGCCTAGGCCTACAAATACTATTTTATTTATTTATTTATTTATAATCATCACTTACAACTATTATTACAGGTAGATATCTTAACCTAATGCAATAGTGAAGGCAGAAATATACAATTTATAGTTCTTAACAAACGACATGTAAGGTTATTTTACTAAAATCAGTCAGTTAAACTAACATTATTCACTTATAATGTTCATTAAAATATAATATGTAATGTGTATATACAGGGTGTCACAAGACCCATCACCAAGCCGAAGTCTACGCGTTTTGGACATCATGCCTAGTCATACTAACCAAAAATAAAACTTGGGAAACGACATTTTTTTTTAAGTTTTCACTTTTTTCAAGCCGCTATAAAAAATGCGCGCGTGCAATTTTCGAAATACCTACTGATCTTTGGGTGCATAGGACATCTATAGAACAGGTTAGCGGGGTAAATGCATCGATTTTGTACCTAATTACAAAACTTCCATAGTAACTTTGAGCCTCAATATCTCCTGAACCAGTAATTTCCCAGGTATGATGCCGAAGCAAAAAATGTTCGTAATGATTGGTACAATATGTGGTTTCAGTTTTCGTTAAGGGTCTTTTTACACCCTGTATATACATTACATATTTTATTTAATATGTTATGCTTATACCTATTTTTAAAGAATTCAGAATTCCTTTTCTACAGGTTTCTTTTGGCGCGAAGCAGGTAGAAACTTTATGCTATTTCTTTAAATTGTATAAAGGCAGCTACAAGGATTTAAAAGAAACCCTATTTTAACCTATGCATTAATACCCCGGAGGGGTAGACAGAGACTACGGAATACCTGTTATACCTTATGAGACAGAATTAGCATTAATATATGAGCCACCAACTATAAAAGATACATACATACATATACTCACGCCATTTTCCCGTCGGGGTAGGCAGAGACAACGGAACGCCACTTGCATCTATCCTTACAAACCTCACGCGCTTCCTCTACATTCATTACTCTCTTCATACATGCTCGCCGGTTCCGGGTGCTTCGGACCTTGCCATTTTTTAAGATGTCCTCAATCTGATCGACGAATGTCCGATGAGGTCTGCCGCGACCGACTATAAAAGAATTGCTAACCAAAATATGCTAAACATGAAGTTGCTTAAAAAACCCTTAGGTACTTTCTTTGTTTGTAGTTTTACATCTGACATTTGGTCGGCCCATGCGATAGAGAAGGCCCTTTGCAATCGAAACGGGCTAATCTCAGATCTCTATAGGACACTGTGCTCTCAGTTATCTAGGAGTTTCTGACCTCAACCAACACTATGAGAAATGTGTTACTTGGAAAATATTAAGCGTAAACCATAAATCACAACACCCACTATTTTACCTGGTCACCTGGTCAACCTATTCTCTTTTATTTGACATAAAACCTAAAAAAATAAATTATTTTACGATTTGATGAATCATGATTGCTTTCATGAAATAAGTAGCCGCTCTTTTGTGAATCATAGCGTTAAACGATTTGCTATCATGGATCTGAACAATGATTGTACTCGGATAATTCTTTAATTAGTATTTTATATACAAGCTCTACCTCGACCGCGCTGTATTACAGATAGGACTATTCACTACAATAGACCGGACATAACACTAATCAATAAAGACACTACCTACTCATCCTATCCCTTTTCCCAATCCCAAGAGGCGGCAACGTACTTGTGACTCCTGTGGTGTTGCTTGTGTCCATGGGCGGCGGTATTGCTTATCATCAGGCAATTCGTCTGCCCGTTTGCCGCTTATTACTATAAAAAAAAACAAGAAAACTACATAACTCATAGACATAGCCGTTCCTACATTAAATGCTCGATCATTTCATCAAATGGGCAATTTTACGATGTGGAGACGACACATACTTATCTACTAGTTTTTAGTCATCCCTATTTTCCGTAGCAACGGTAACATGTAAATAGAATTAAAACTTAACAATGTAAGGAAGCTACTTTGAATAAAAAATGATATGTAAACATGGACTAATAAATCCATCGGGCGGCTATTTGCATGCGCTAGCACTCCGCGCCAATTCATGCGACCAAGTTTTTTATACACTGTAGACGCTCCATTTCTTTTGTATTTTCGTGGACTAGTGCTGTTAATAGCAACTTATAATTTATTGTTTTCTGATAAAACTGTAGAATAGTCGATGTAACTAAATAGGAAATTGAAAAAAAGGAGCGGTGTTTTGGTACGGTTCAGTAGGAGATCCTTAGATAAAGCTGTAAATTGTAATTAATGTTACTAAGTATTTTAGACTAGGATCTTTGACAGGTTTGTCTGTTGTACATTGGTAATGTAATAAAATAATAGCAAAACTATCTGTAGCTCTTTTCAAAAGGTATACTAAATTCTTTAGTTCTTAAGTTATCCTGCAGAATTTAATGTAACTACAAACGAATAATTTTACAACTTGTTAACACATTATGTAAGACATGGCATATATGTATAGTAAGTAGTTGGTACTTTTAGAAATATCCTTTGCATTGAGAAGATTATTTATGTCGGTTCCAAAATTATTTATAGATAACCTCATCATCATCAGCCTTTATCAGTCCACTGCTGGACTAGGCCTCTCCTTTGAAAGGAGGAATTGGCCTACTATACCACGCTGGCCAAACGGGTTGGTATAGGGTTTGTATCAAGTTTTCCTTCTCTTACAGTGCTGTTTTCTGCATAATATGCTCCCTCTGTCGGCTCTTACGACACCCATGGGATGATTTGGGGTGGTGATAATCCGTATTCTTAATCCGTCACCACACGAATAGATAACCTAATATTTTGGATATAGATGTAGTACTGTTAAATCATGATTTGTCATCCAGCGATTCAAAAAATTACAAGACCGTAAGTTTTTTTATGAATATAAAAAATACTGGCTAACTATTCCACGGGACTACCCCATGTTACCTTCTCGTATTAAAATTCCATAACAAAATTTAATATAGTTATATTTTAGTTGCATCCAACATTTTTCGTCTTAAAGCCGGCACTGAGCATACTGGTGTTACCAGATATGATAGTATATTTATTGAATTGAATAGCTTTACTATCTGAGTAAAGATCTTTACCGTCCATAGGGCCAAGCGATTTTCCATCCTATAAGATGTGTGTGTATTGAATCCCTATAACGACTGTGAAAGATCTTCATGACTGTTAGGAATCGACGGCTTAACGTGCTCTCCTTTAGCCTATCGCAGCCTTGAAATGCCCGAATGTATTTACTGTTACAGGGTACAAATAAGAATTGTAAATCCTAAATCAGAACTCGATCCTGTCACTATAGCATACAGTGTCGCATCGAGATATTATTGCGTCTGTCCGGTCAGTTAGTTAGAGCGCTGGAGACTCAAAGATATATTTTCTTAGCAGTCCACGCCAATGTAAGTACATTAGGCTCGGCTTACAAAGAAATATAAACATTAAACTGCTGCTAAACTAAACAAAAAGTTGTTTAACAGTGATTTTTTACTTGTACAAGGTATTTCCCACAGATATAGATCTACATAGATAACGCAACTATCACGATTTGTATTGAAACCAAGCGTGCCGACTTTTTAATACCTACTGTGACGTTGCCTGTATCACGAAGTCGAAGCGATGCGCGACAGTATCGCTTGTGCGATATTCATCGTCTACTAATACACAACGTCAGATCAAACGTCCGAAGCAAACGCGGCAACGTAATGTGAATAAAGTTTACTTAACGGTAAAACGGACGCGCGGGGACTGAAGTTAGTGGCGACCAAGCTCGACGCTTGGTCGGAGTTCAGACACGCGAAGTGCATGCATTTGCGTTAACTATGTAGATCTATGTCTGTGGTATTTCCTCACTGGATCTTGACTTCATCTTATATGCAAATTCCCTCTATGAGTTGTGGATTGACCTGAACGGTCCCTGAATCGCATCTTGTTTTTAATATTGCATCACATCTATGGTAGTTGTTCTCTTACTGGTTTGAGTGGCAGTGAATTTGCATAGACACTTGTTTAGTTTTTGTATGCAGATGACATGCAGTGTTTTTGGTATTGGAATTTCGATCGAGATACTCAGAATGTGAACGATAGTGGTACCTGACATGAATTACTGGAAAAAGCTTCTTCCGATCAGGTAATGTTTAATAAAAACTTCACAATTGAATATTCTTACAATAATAATTAACATTACATCAAAAACTTAATTTAGAAAAATTCGTGAAACAGAAATTGAATACTTAAATGGTGCCATTATCGATATTAAGCAATATCTTGCAGGCAACCTTATAGATATACAAGATCTATAAATATTAAATGAAATATGACATGAAACATGACGACCGGTTGGCGCAGCGGGTGGTACCTAAGTGACTGCTACGCCGAAGGTCGCGGGTTCGATTCCCGCTCAAGTCAAACATTTGAGTGCGTGAACATGGATGTTTGTCTTGGTCTGGGTCTTTCTATGTATAATATGTATGTATTTGCAAAAAATAGTATATATGTATGTTTATCTATTATCTAGTACCCATAGTACAAGCTCTGCTTAGTTTGGGACTAGATGGTGTTGTGTGAATGTGGTAGAATATTATTATTATTATATGAACTACCGTTGTGTGGCAGAAATGCTTTGTAAAGTGGTCAACATCGCCATCAGCCTTGTTTACAATCTATCGCTCATCTGGGCCCAGGTGTTGGTCAGTCTTGGCTTTAGCCATAGTCCACAATGCTGACGAAGAGCGGATTGGCAGGTCATAGCACTTTAATCATATCGAATAATATGCTGGAACTACTCAAAAAGGGGCTTCTGATCCGTAACTGGGCAAACCCTCTACTACGGTGAGCATATAACTTGTGACCTTTATGTTTTTTCTTTTTTTTATAGTCTCACGCCTGTATCCCCCAAGGGGTAGGCAGAGGTGTAAATAATACACCCAGATTTCACCATGAATTTTTAGGTCCCACGTAAAAGGGGGCGAGCCTATTGCCGTTACCGGGCACATCACCAGACTCCGGGCTGCTACTGAGTATTCGGAAAAACCCAGTACTTAACACTTTTGCCCGACCCGGGAATCGAACACGGGACCTCCGATCAGCAGTCGCATACGCTATCCACGGGACCACGGAGGCAGAGCTATATGTTATAGATACATAAACTACATCCAGACAAAAAATTGTTCTGATCACACCTAGATTTTCCCTGAGTTGTAATCAAACTCACTATCTCCGCAAGTCAAGCTAAATAACCACTAGACCAACCGACTAAGAAGACTTTATCATAAATATTGACATAATTGCCAATAAGTACTCACGCTTAATTACCATAAATTAAAACTGCAATGACGTGCCAAATTGCAATTTTAATATATGGCCACCCTTTCGGCGCGTACGCAACATAATAGAGGTAATTATTGATAGTGTTGCCACACTGCGGAATGTCAGGTGTTAATCGACATTTGCATACGATTGTGATAATCAGCGGTTAGGAAATGTGGAAGAAACACGTTTTATACGTAGTAGGTTGGCTACAGCGAAATTGTGTAAGGTTCTATTATTAATTATATTTAGGAGCTATATATTATAAGTCATATTTATGAACTCTGTATTATAAATTATATTTACGAGCTACATATGTATTATAAATTATACTTTCGAGCTATTACTTAATATAATAATTCAACTTAGGTATGTTGCAATAGCCTACTAGTCAAATCTTTTGTATCGCCTGCTCTGTGCCATGGAGTGCACGTTAAACTGTCTTGATCCCGATTGTTATAAAGGTCTTTGACAGCCGTTATGGGGAGCCAGTACCCGAAATTATACTGAAAACGGGTACTGGACCCGAAATTATACTGAAAATGAAAATGGCATATAGAGTATATCACTATACCTTGGCAGTCACTGTGACGAGTTAATTCTGTCAAATTTCGTTTGACAAAAAACCGGACCCTAACTGCCTTTGTGGTACAAACTTGCTCCTTGGGTACAAAATGTCATTATCCACCATTTCATAGCAAATAACATTTTTGTGAAGAGACGGAAAACTTAACACCAAACTCTACACCAACCCGTCTGGCTAGCGTAGTGTGGTAGACCCAATTCTCCTATTTATTGACAATTATTATAAGAGATACTTAATATAAAGTAGAATACATGCTGTAGAAATGAGAGCATTGAAAAATATGTGCGGTGTGTCTTTGACTGACAGAGTAAAGAATTGTGTGATAAGAGAGTGGTGTGGGGTAAAAGAAGATGTAGTGACAAGCATCGAGAAAGGTATGCTAAGGTGATTTGGGCACGTGGAGATAATAATGTCCTCCCGACCGATTTCGGCCACGGCGGCTTGTCTATATATGAGACTTGCCAACTGCGCGGGACATATTATAGTGCACAAGTGTGTGCGCAAACACAAGTGCTCTTTCTATTCCCTCACTCTCATAGTCCGATGGGACGCCACAAGCGACACGACCGGAGAGAGATTGGGCGCAGGACCAACGGCTTAACGTGCTTTCCGAGGCACGGGGGTGTGACACCGCCAACTTCCTGACTCCGAACTTCTATTGGATAATTCCTATCAGAAAAACCCAATATCAGTTTTTGTTCGACCCGGGAATCGAACCCGAGACCTCACGATCCGCAGTCGCTAACACTACCGCAGGACCACAGAGGCACGTGGAGAGGATGGGTAACGAAAGACTGACCAAGCAGGTAGTATATAAGGGAAGTGTGAATGGGACAGGAGGAAGGGGAAGGCCTAGGCGGACGTTCTCTGACCAGATTAAAGACTTCCTTAAAACAGGACAGGTTAGAACTACCCTGGACAGAAGAGCATGCATGAGGAATCTGATGGGAGTGAATGAACCATGAGAGATATGTCAGGATCGTTGCAAATGGCGTTCCGTACTGGTAATCGGACCATCAAAACGAAATGTTTTAAATGCTACCGGCATAACGCTAGGACGATGAATATGTTTTTGAAGACAAAGGCCTTTAATGATATTTTTGTCTTGAACTATCAACTATCTTTACTCTTGATTTAATTTTTATCAGAAGTAAGTTTTAGTTGACATCCATCTTGGTATCTAACTTATTTTGTTGTATCTCATCCTTTTTTCATTCTGATACATAAAATGTAAGTTACTTTTTATAGACTCAATTTAAATGGCACTGTAAACTGATTGACTGATTTAATTTAAAATTGTTTCCTTTTAAAATTGTGTAATTGGTTTGATGGCTGTATTATACATATTTCTTTTTTTTCTTTATGTTATTTTTGCATGCCAACTGGTAAGATATGGCTGAACTTGTATATATTTACTTTAAGTGTCACCAAAAATGTAACCCATATTTGCAAAATAAAATATCTTTATCTTTATCTTATCTTGAACTAATTTGACCCCTTATCCCTTCATCATCATCATCAGCGCTGCATATAAGCTGTCCCACTGCTGGGCACAGACCTTTTCTCACTATGAGAAGGGTAAGGCCATAGTCCACCACGCTGGCCTAGTGCGGGTTGGCAGACTTCACATGTCCTTCGAGAACATTATAAGAACTCTCAGACATGCAGGTTTCCTCACGATGTTTTCCTTCACCGTTTAGCAAGCGATAATCAACAATTTAATACGCACATAACTCCGAAAAGTCATCGGTGCGCGCCGTGGATTCGAACTCGGACCCTCTGCGTAGTAGTCTGTCGGTCTCTGCACTAGGCTATCGCTGCCATCCTTATCCATTAAACCTTAGCATATCTGGCTAGAAGCGAACGCAAAGGAAATATAAGCAGAAAATATAGAAAAAGTCGCTTAATTTTTGCTTTAAGTATAGCGTAGCCACTAGTAATGTTTGAGTAATGTGTGTGTATTTTTTTTATTTATAGACTCACGCCTGTATCCCCGAAAGGGTAGGCAGAGGCGTAATATTATACCCACATTTCGCCATGAATTTTTAGGTCCCACGTAATAGGGGGCGAGCCTATTACGGTACCGGGCACATTAACAGACTCCGTGCTGCTACTGAGAATTTCCTAACGGAAAAACCCAACAACACTTTGCCCGACCCGGGAATCGAACCCGAGACCTCCCAACCCCACGCGCACATTTACGCCGCGAGACCAACGAGGCAGTGTCTGTAATGCAGTGCGAGTAATGTGTCTTGCGTATTTTTTGTAAAAGTATTTAATATTCTTAATTTATTCTGAAAATAAAGAAATATAATAAACTAGCTGACCCGGCGAACTACGTATCGCCTTTTTAAAGTACCTTTCTTAAGACGGCGGATGGGTAATCAAAGATGGCGGATGGGAAATTTCAATAAAATAATATATTGATTTTCCGTCTGCCATATTTGATCACGAAACAGATGTTATATACGAATGCCACCTCCGTTATAACGCCGGAGCCGATACTCATATTGATTTAATAGATTTTTCCCATCCGCCACCTTTGATTTTCCATCCGCCATCTTCGATTGCCCATTTGCCATCTTTGATCACGAAATATATGTTGTATTTGCATTCCTCATAGCTTAAAACATCGGAGAGAATACCCATATTGACTTTAAATATTTTTTCATCCGCCATCTTTGATCACGAAATAGATGGTGTATTTGGATTCGCCATCCCTTAAAACATCGGAGACGATAACCATATTGATTTTTTAAAACTTTCCCATCCGCAATCTTTGATTTCCCATCCGCCATCTTTGACTACGAAATAGATGTTGGATTTGGATTCCCCATCCCTTTAAATATTGGAGACGATACCCATATTGATTTAAAAAAAAAATCCCATCCGCCATCTTTGATCACGAAATAGATGGTATTTTTGAATTCCCCATTCCTTAAAATATCGGACACGAAACCCATATCGACTTTAAAAAGAAATCCCGTCCGCCATCTTTGATTTCCTATCCACCATCTTTGCTCACGAAATAGATGTTGTATTTGGATTCACCATCCCTTAAATCATCGGAGACGATAACCATATTGATTTTTTAAAACTTTCCCATCCGCAATCTTTGATTTTCCATCCGCCATCTTTGATCACGAAATAGATGTTGGATTTGGATTCCCCATCCCTTTAAATATTGGAGACGATACCCATACAGATTTAAAAAAAAAATCCCATCCACCATCTTTGATCACGAAATAGATGGTATTTTTGAATTCCCCATTCCTTAACCCGGCGAGGATGTGGAGGGGTCATTCTGACCCTGTCAATTTTCAATCGTGTGTAGTTTTTTATTCTGCGATCGAAGAGTTTCGAACGTCACAATAGCTGTTGCTAAAGGACCGGCGCGCGCACCCCGCGCCCCTGATCAGGCGGCCGCCGCCTGTGACGGGAGTAACACGTGCGTGCAGTCAGAAAGGGTAAATATGACCCTGCGACAGCCGCGATGTAACATTTTTATGTAAGATTTCAATTATATTTTTTACTTAATCTTAATATATATAAATCTCCTGTCACGATGTTTGTTCGCGATGGATTCCTAAACTACTTAACCGATTTTAAATTAAATTGGCACACCGTGAGCAGTCTGGTCCAACTTGAGAGATAGGATAGCTTAGATCTTTAATTATAGTCGCAATTTTATTTTATTGCAAATTATTTGTCTATAATTAATTGACAGTCACAATTATCTGTTAACTCCAAAAGATTCTCACAGCTGTCGATAATCTTATATTAATATTTTCGTCAAGGAGTACATCGAAACCTTACCTGAATAATAAAACATTAAAAAATAAAGATTTCGAGTCGACAAGATATATCCGCAAAATTCGGATTGTCGAGTATTTTGTTAAATTGTAATGGTTCTGACAGACAAATCACAGTCGCCATGTTGGCTCTATGATATTGGCCCAAGTTTGCTTTGTACTAAATACTTTGTATGTGTAAATACTTTTTACAGTTATATAGTATCCGCCCAATAAAGGAGATTTGTATTACCCCGAATATATATCTATACTATCTATACCAATATAATAAAGCGGAAGAGTCTGTTTGTTTGTTTGCGCTAATCTCAGGAACTACCAGTCGGATCTGAAAAATTCTTTTTGTATACGATAGCCCAGTTATTCCGGAAGGCTATAGGCTATATAACATAACGCTTCGACCCTTTGGGGCCGGGCAAAAGGCTAAAAAGGCTAAAAGATAATGTCGGCTAATCTCAGGAACTAGCAGTCGGATTTTAAAAATTGTTATTGTCTATGATAGCCCCATAATTCCGAAAGGCTATAGGCTATATAAAATTACGCCACAACTTTTAAGGGCCAGACAAAAATAATAAAATGGTCAAACGAGAAGGGGGAGAGGGTTGGGTCAAAGGCAAAAAAAGGCTAAACGAATAGGATACAATCTCTATGGGTATCGTTTTCGAGATTTTCGGGACGCTGATTAATAATATGAAATTTATTTAGTGATCCAAGATGGCGGACGGGAAATCAAAGATGGCGGATGAGAAAATTTAAAAAATCAATATGGATATCGCCTTCGATATTTTAAGGGGTGGGGAATCGAAATACAACATCTATTTCGTGATCAAAGATGGCGGATGGGAAATCAAAGATGGTGGATGGGAAAATTTAAAATAATCAATATTGGTATCGTCTGCGATGTTAAAAGGGATGGGGAATCCAAATATAACATCTGTTTCGTGATTCAAGATGGTGGATGGGAAATCAAAGATGGCGAATGGGAAAAAATCAATATGGGTATCGTCTGATGATTTAAGGGATGGAGAATCCAAATAACCGTCTCTGATGATTTAAGGGATGGAGAATCCAAATACAACATTGATGGCGGATAGGAAATCAAAGATGGCGGATGGAAAAAAAATTAAAAATCAATATGCGTATCGTCTCTGATGATTTAAGGGATGGTGAATCCAAATACAACATCTATTTCGTGATCAAAGATGGCGGATAGGAAATCAAAGATGGCGGACGGGATTTCTTTTTAAAGTCGATATGGGTTATTTTCGGGACGCTGATTAATAATATGAAATTTATTTAGTGATCCAAGATGGCGGACGGGAAATCAAAGATGGCGGATGAGAAAATTTAAAAAATCAATATGGATATCGCCTTCGATATTTTAAGGTGTGGGTAATCGAAATACAACATCTATTTCGTGATCAAAGATGGCGGATGGGAAATCAAAGATGGTGGATGGGAAAATTTAAAAAAATCAATATTGGTATCGTCTGCGATGTTAAAAGGGATGGGGAATCCAAATATAACATCTGTTTCGTGATTCAAGATGGTGGATGGGAAATCAAAGATGGCGAATGGGAAGAAATCAATATGGGTATCGTCTGATGATTTAAGGGATGGAGAATCCAAATAATCGTCTCTGATGATTTAAGGGATGGAGAATCCAAATACAACATTGATGGCGGATAGGAAATCAAAGATGGCGGATGGAAAAAAAATTAAAAATCAATATGCGTATCGTCTCTGATGATTTAAGGGATGGTGAATCCAAATACAACATCTATTTCGTGATCAAAGATGGCGGATAGGAAATCAAAGATGGCGGACGGGATTTCTTTTTAAAGTCGATATGGGTTATTTTCGGGACGCTGATTAATAATATGAAATTTATTTAGTGATCCAAGATGGCGGACGGGAAATCAAAGATGGCGGATGAGAAAATTTAAAAAATCAATATGGATATCGCCTTCGATATTTTAAGGTGTGGGTAATCGAAATACAACATCTATTTCGTGATCAAAGATGGCGGATGGTAAATCAAAGATGGTGGATGGGAAAATTTAAAAAAATCAATATTGGTATCGTCTGCGATGTTAAAAGGGATGGGGAATCCAAATATAACATCTGTTTCGTGATTCAAGATGGTGGATGGGAAATCAAAGATGGCGAATGGGAAGAAATCAATATGGGTATCGTCTGATGATTTAAGGGATGGAGAATCCAAATAATCGTCTCTGAGGATTTAAGGGATGGAGAATCCAAATACAACATTGATGGCGGATAGGAAATCAAAGATGGCGGATGGAAAAAAAATTAAAAATCAATATGCGTATCGTCTCTGATGATTTAAGGGATGGTGAATCCAAATACAACATCTATTTCGTGATCAAAGATGGCGGATAGGAAATCAAAGATGGCGGACGGGATTTCTTTTTAAAGTCGATATGGGTTTCGTGTCCGATATTTTAAGGAATGGGGAATTCAAAAATACCATCTATTTCGTGATCAAAGATGGTGGATGGGATTTTTTTTTTAAATCTGTATGGGTATCGTCTCCAATATTTAAAGGGATGGGGAATCCAAATCCAACATCTATTTCGTGATCAAAGATGGCGGATGGAAAATCAAAGATTGCGGATGGGAAAGTTTTAAAAAATCAATATGGTTATCGTCTCCGATGATTTAAGGGATGGTGAATCCAAATACAACATCTATTTCGTGAGCAAAGATGGTGGATAGGAAATCAAAGATGGCGGACGGGATTTCTTTTTAAAGTCGATATGGGTTTCGTATCCGATATTTTAAGGAATGGGGAATTCAAAAATACCATCTATTTCGTGATCAAAGATGGCGGATGGGATTTTTTTTTTAAATCAATATGGGTATCGTCTCCAATATTTAAAGGGATGGGGAATCCAAATCCAACATCTATTTCGTAGTCAAAGATGGCGGATGGGAAATCAAAGATTGCGGATGGGAAAGTTTTAAAAAATCAATATGGTTATCGTCTCCGATGTTTTAAGGGATGGCGAATCCAAATACACCATCTATTTCGTGATCAAAGATGGCGGATGAAAAAATATTTAAAGTCAATATGGGTATTCTCTCCGATGTTTTAAGCTATGAGGAATGCAAATACAACATATATTTCGTGATCAAAGATGGCAAATGGGCAATCGAAGATGGCGGATGGAAAATCAAAGGTGGCGGATGGGAAAAATCTATTAAATCAATATGAGTATCGGCTCCGGCGTTATAACGGAGGTGGCATTCGTATATAACATCTGTTTCGTGATCAAATATGGCAGACGGAAAATCAATATATTATTTTATTGAAATTTCCCATCCGCCATCTTTGATTACCCATCCGCCGTCTTAAGAAAGGTACTTTAAAAAGGCGATACGTAGTTCGCCGGGTCAGCTAGTATTATTATAATTTTAGGATTTTTCGTACACAAGGAATGGCCAGGAGCTTGATGATGAGCGCATACGTCTTGTTTAAATGCAGTCTGACATTGAAGACGACTTGTTATCCGACGGTAGCGAAAAGGAAGATCATTTGACCGCTACGCAAGAGAATCAGAGAATTCATCGGAGAACCCGAACAAGAAGCACCTGTTAGGGTTCCAGGTGTACGAAAAAGGTACCAAGTATGTCTTTATGCCCGCCATTGCAAGACAACCAATATTTGTGAAGATTACCATAAGTATATTTGTCCAGAACACACTATTTCATTCTGCCAGGATTATGCTGCAATCACAGACAATAATGATTTGTAGCTCATAATTGATGATAAGACTGTAAGTGAAACTAATTGATCTCTGCGTATGTACCAAAATTAAATTAAAAGTTAATCGTCAAGAAGTTAGTTACTTTTTGTTGTTTTTAATGTAAGTTTAGAAAGTTTATGCAAAAGTTGATTATTTTGTAGTACTTTGCTAAAAGTGATTAAATTATAATATTTTGTACTCTTATCTGCGTTTTATTTCGATGGAACCGTAAAAATAACATGTAATATAAATACTATTGATTAATATTTGGTACATTAATATAAATTTAGATATTTTAAACCGAATTATATACAGGGTCAATAAGACCCTCCACAACCTCCACGTTACTATTTTCACCACATCCTCGCCGGGTTAAAATATCGGACACGAAACCCATATCGACTTTAAAAAGAAATCCCGTCCGCCATCTTTGATTTCCTATCCGCCATCTTTGATCACGAAATAGATGTTGTATTTGGATTCACCATCCCTTAAATCATCAGAGACGATACGCATATTGATTTTTAATTCTTTTTCCATCCGCCATCTTTGATTTCCTATCCGCCATCAATGTTGTATTTGGATTCTCCATCCCTTAAATCATCAGAGACGATTATTTGGATTCTCCATCCCTTAAATCATCAGACGATACCCATATTGATTTCTTCCCATTCGCCATCTTTGATTTCCCATCCACCATCTTGAATCACGAAACAGATGTTATATTTGGATTCCCCATCCCTTTTAACATCGCAGACGATACCAATATTGATTTTTTTAAATTTTCCCATCCACCATCTTTGATTTCCCATCCGCCATCTTTGATCACGAAATAGATGTTGTATTTCGATTACCCACACCTTAAAATATCGAAGGCGATATCCATATTGATTTTTTAAATTTTCTCATCCGCCATCTTTGATTTCCCGTCCGCCATCTTGGATCACTAAATAAATTTCATATTATTAATCAGCGTCCCGAAAATAACCCATATCGACTTTAAAAAGAAATCCCGTCCGCCATCTTTGATTTCCTATCCGCCATCTTTGATCACGAAATAGATGTTGTATTTGGATTCACCATCCCTTAAATCATCAGAGACGATACGCATATTGATTTTTAATTTTTTTTCCATCCGCCATCTTTGATTTCCTATCCGCCATCAATGTTGTATTTGGATTCTCCATCCCTTAAATCATCAGAGACGGTTATTTGGATTCTCCATCCCTTAAATCATCAGACGATACCCATATTGATTTTTTCCCATTCGCCATCTTTGATTTCCCATCCACCATCTTGAATCACGAAACAGATGTTATATTTGGATTCCCCATCCCTTTTAACATCGCAGACGATACCAATATTGATTATTTTAAATTTTCCCATCCACCATCTTTGATTTCCCATCCGCCATCTTTGATCACGAAATAGATGTTGTATTTCGATTCCCCACCCCTTAAAATATCGAAGGCGATATCCATATTGATTTTTTAAATTTTCTCATCCGCCATCTTTGATTTCCCGTCCGCCATCTTGGATCACTAAATAAATTTCATATTATTAATCAGCGTCCCGAAAATCTCGAAAACGATACCCATAGAGATTGTATCCTATTCGTTTAGCCTTTTTTTGCCTTTGACCCAACCCTCTCCCCCTTCTCGTTTGACCATTTTATTATTTTTGTCTGGCCCTTAAAAGTTGTGGCGTAATTTTATATAGCCTATAGCCTTTCGGAATAATGGGGCTATCATAGACAATAACAATTTTTAAAATCCGACTGCTAGTTCCTGAGATTAGCCGACATTATCTTTTAGCCTTTTTAGCCTTTTGCCCGGCCCCAAAGGGTCGAAGCGTTATGTTATATAGCCTATAGCCTTCCGGAATAACTGGGCTATCGTATACAAAAAGAATTTTTCAGATCCGACTGGTAGTTCCTGAGATTAGCGCAAACAAACAAACAGACTCTTCCGCTTTATTATATTGGTATAGATAGTATAGATATATATTCGGGGTAATACAAATCTCCTTTATTGGGCGGATACTATATAACTGTAAAAAGTATTTACACATACAAAGTATTTAGTACAAAGCAAACTTGGGCCAATATCATAGAGCCAATATGGCGACTGTGATTTGTCTGTCAGAACCATTACAATTTAACAAAATACTCAACAATCCGAATTTTGCGGATATATCTTGTCGACTCGAAATCTTTATTTTTTAATGTTTTATTATTCAGGTAAGGTTTCGATGTACTCCTTGACGAAAATATTAATATAAGATTATCGACAGCTGTGAGAATCTTTTGGAGTTAACAGATAATTGTGACTGTCAATTAATTATAGACAAATAATTTGCAATAAAATAAAATTGCGACTATAATTAAAGATCTAAGCTATCCTATCTCTCAAGTTGGACCAGACTGCTCACGGTGTGCCAATTTAATTTAAAATCGGTTAAGTAGTTTAGGAATCCATCGCGAACAAACATCGTGACAGGAGATTTATATATATTAAGAAGATTACTTACCACCCCTCCGTCAAACTATGGTATTTTTCCGAAAATGAGTAAGTTTTCTATTTTTATAGGCATTTTACTTTTAATTTTATAATAAGCACACAGTTCATATATTTTGCCACCCTCTTTCAGCGCAAACAACACACATTAAACACAGTTAAATGCTACAGTTTAACCAATAATGTCAACTAGAACACAACGGTGAACATTTAGTGCCATATAATTAGTCTAAACGCACATACAATATAATTAGTAGGCCTAGCTCGTAATTGGCTTAAGGTGTGGTTCCGCAGTTGCGATTAAACGACGACTTTACTTCATTTTGTTTATGGGTGCGATTGCAGCTCCTACACGGCCTACAAGTTTCATTTTTTTTTGGTACATAAACAAATAACACATTTACATTAAATCTTTACTTAGAGTAAGTTAGAAATAAGACTGAAAAACATATTTATTTTATTGAATACGCTTATCTCCGCAAACGTGTTTTCGAGCCCGATACCATATTCTAATACACCTCTTATTACCGGCATTAGCAGTAATCATTTCACCCATCGATATTTAATATGTACCATTGATGCGCACTGCCGTTCCACAATAAAACAATGATTCTGAAAAGACAGTGTTTAGAAATCGCGCAATTTACTACAAAGCCGAGCCTTATTAATTCTTATAACAGTGTTTATACCAATAGTGTATCTAAATAATCAACATGCTTACATACCAGACAATGCCATTCTATTTATTTAAGAGGACTTAATTTGTAACTGTTCCTATAAAACATTTTATCTGAAGATAATGTAAAGCCCCCTATTACATTGGGACCTAAACATAACTGGCAAAATGTGGGTGTGTAATACACCTCTGCCTACCCCTTCGGGGATAAAAGGCGTGAAGTTATGTTATATGTTATAATGTAAAGTGCATAGTCGCAGCACTGTCGCACTCCCGTCGCATTGATGGAACTGTACTTTAAATGAGTTTGTAATAAGTAGGTAATTGTTGAATGTTTCAAAACACGTCTGCTTGAAATCGATCACGTAGCAACAGCTAGCCGTGTCGTCGGACATGATATACAACTGGCTTTTAAAGAATGTAATGAGCTATTGACATCACAGCTCTTAAGGCTGTGAACTAAATATAGATTAGCCGCTGACTTTTGACAGGACAAAACGTAATTAATACAATTGTGCCTAAGGGTTATTTATCTTACTAAGCATATGTTTCAATCCTGTACAAGCATAGGAAGGTAAGCAGAAGTACCTATACAGTAGATAAAAAGTCTTTTTTTTTTCTATTTATACAACTCCCGCACTAGGAAGAAATTCTTGTGGCGGGGGACTTTACAAACATTCAATCAACGGACACAAAGAACACTCAGACTCGAGACAACAATTTGTAGATCGCACAAAGTGTTGTCTCGTGTGGGAATCGAACGCACGACACGCGGCGCAGTACCAAGCGGCGAGGCGACCGCTTAAACCACTACGCCAACCGTGCAGTCATACTCTTTGTAGTTACCTCGTCAATACATTGGACATACATACATACTTCTACCTATTTTCTGAGCACTCATTTTACTTAAGTCTGTAACGCTTAATGACAGTCCTTGTCCTTCAGCTGATAAGTGATGTTACAGTTCACTATTAGGATTAAGCCACTTGCTCATCTGTTATCGACAGTAAAATAACCAAAGCTGAGCTTTGAACCCGATACCCTGCGTCAACTTATTGTCCTCACCACTAGACAATTGCAACCTTTTCTTCATGAAGCACTTTAAACTTAAAAATACTTTTGTCAACCAGAAAATCATAGTCAAGCTCTCCACAAAGACATTTTCCTAACTCAGAAATCATTGCACCAGCATTTGCATTTAGATAACCAACCGAAGAAACATAGAAAAGGCAATATCCGGCGAACTTTCGCATCCCACAATTAATAAAATTAAGTGCTTGCGATGAGTTTGCGATGAATCTGCGATGGACCATGTCCATCTAATTTAACTACAATTTTAGAATTCATTAGCCTATTGCTAGCTTCGAGGAAATAAAAACAAGTCGATGCGCCCGATGCCAAATGATATGGAAAAAGCGTCATCTAGTTTCCATACTAAAGACTCGGTGGTACAGGGCTGTCACAGAAATAATAGGGAAGTTACCTGCAAGTGAAATAAATTATACAAGTATTTTTATCTAGTTAAACATGTCAAAATAATAGTAGTTTCATTCATCAACTAATGTTAAAACTTTATTTAACATTTTTATCGTCAATTTATTGATAATAAGTATTCTACTTGACAGCAAAACACTATGACGTCACTACGACATATTTCATACAAAACCCTTGGCAAAAGTCGTTTTTGACATTTCATTAAAAGTGCTTGATTTGACTAGTTGGAAACAACCCTATTGTACGTTCGTTTACAACGCCTCCAATATGTTTTATTCGTTCATCGTTATCTCAGCTGCATCTAAAGTCTTTCATCTATTCCAAGGGCCGCTTCCAACTGTTCTGAAATACTTCTGATTTAATTAACATACCAACGCCTTCTTAGGAGAGGCTCAAATCCAGTAGAGGACTACTTCTGAAGCCTGAAGATGTTCATGATATACTTCCATTATTTACGTTAACTCTACCATATTTCTCTAATACATATTTATCAAATATATATAAGATACCTTTTCTAGCATAAGCCTTTAAACATTGTGGAATAGGGAAGTTTATGCTTTTCTTGCAAAACGTTACTTCCTTTGTATACTATGCTACAGCCGCAAGTAAAGCCAATCATACAAATTATTGCACAGTTTCAACGCTTCAACCGCATACTAAAATTCGCGGAATGAACCCGGCTTACGAACGAAACCATTGCCAGCATAATACAAGAAAACAGAAAGAGGTTATGATCGTTGTGGCGCGCGATGATAGCGTAAATCGCGTCGATGGCCTAAATTGTCCGGCGTATCTGATATTTATCTCATTCGGACGGCCGGGCTTCAATGGGTTAAGTTAGTTAACGGGATTAAGACCCATTAAATTTAAATTTATCTACCTATAATTGTATTTATACTAACTGCGAAAGTTTTAATTCAATTAATGTCGTATTAGACAGCCCTACACAAGTCGGAATCCTGTAAGAACTGTTGTATGCACACAGTGCTGGCCGCTGCCACATCGGTAATTAACTGCGAAAGGACATACGACTGCCTTTCACAGAGTGAGACATTCGACCGAACGCCTATTAATAGAAACTCTGCGTATTACACAAATGACTGCCTCTGCAAGAGGAAACCTATGATAGATATGCTCGCTATTTACCGATTTCCCTTCCCTTTCGATTTATTTGCATATGCTAACCTTTACAATATGTAGAGGAAGCGACAGCCTAGTGGATATTATTATATTAACAGACTGCCACGTAGAGACTCGGGTTCATATCCACCGCACCACTAACTTTTTTAATATAAGTGCGTATTGAATTAATAACTGTCGTTTGCTAAACGTTGGATAAAAATATCATGGGTAAACCTGCATATCGGAATTCTCAATGATGTTCTCGGAAGGCATATGAAGTCTATAAACACGCACTTGGCCACTATGGTAGACTATGGCTTTACCCTTTACTCATAGTGAGAATAGGTTCATGCCCAAAATTGGACAAATTTGGAATTGGACATTGGGGGTACAAGGTTTTCCTGACCTAGGGTAAAAATATTATCAATATCCCAGCATAGTACCGGTATAAATTTAGACACATTGGAGCATAGAGTCCTCTTCAGACAAATAAAACCGTGGAAATTGATAAAAATAAAATGGAAATTTAAAAAAATCGGGGAGCGTAGATGTTAAAGTTAAATCAAAGATCACAGATTTGTAGAACTAAGCATAAAATACTACTTTAATAAAAAAGCTTTGTTTCGAAGTTTATTTACAATTAAGAAACTAAGTCTACAAAAATAAAGTTATCTTTGAATATACCTCAAGCATAACGTGCACCTATTACGAATATTCAAATTCACACACAAGTATACTTACTTATTTCTATATCCTGCCAATCAAAACCGTAGGACAAGCCAGACTTACTAACAAGACAGTACAGTTACAGATAAACATCTGGCCCGAATCGATCGCGTTATTTCGCACTACTCTCGATCGCCGCCGATATCGATCGCACATCGATACAGGCGTCGATCGGGAACCGAACCGGTTACAGATCGCGATAACTTCGCGATTTGATAACTGAATATTATTTTGTTGGAAATGACGGGTGCTGTGACGAAAGTAAGCTGTATGAAAATATTTAAATAAAATAATACGGGCAATGATTTTATTGACGATACATTTTGTACCTATTTATGAATCAATATTAATATTAAATAAGGAAAGTACCACTATCTACGTGTACTTGTATTTTATCTCTTAGTTATTGAACAGATTTTAGCAATATTTCACTACACGTAACAACAGTTAAACCCCAGAATTTGAAGATAGGTAGAGTCAACCTCCAGCAAGTAGTCAAAAAACGCGCACTGAACATTGGGAAATATTTCATTCATATTTCACGATATTCGGTCAGATATAAGCGCAAGGTTGAATATGGGAGTTGGGGGGGAAAAGTGTATGCGCTCGCAGTAGGACATAAGTTACACAAGTAAGTTGTACAACTTTTTAGGGTGACACCCAGGGATTTAACTTTTAGAACAAAATATAAACATTACAAAATGTAAATTTTGAAGAAGTCATTTCCAAGTTGGCAAATTCTAAAGTTAGGAAGAGCCTCAGAGTCCTCTCAGATTCGCAACTGATAAGATGAGATCATCAACCACCGCCCTACGACAGCTACGCTACTGTAAGGCCACTGTATACTAGATACTAGTAAAGAGCTATGTGTTTGACAATAATAGCTCTTTGGTTTGACAGTTTACTTAATTACTTTGACAGTTTGCTTACTGCATTATCTTGAAGCGCCACCTGCTAAGCTAAGCGTAAAAATAAAAACATATATTCCCAAGATTGTAACAGCAAAAAGTTTAAGCCCTAATTACGATGGGTTCCCGCTATGGTGTCGTGTCACGATTTCCTAGTATCATATTACAATGCAAGTATTAATGAATGCGATACGTTTCAATGGCTGACTCGAAGATTAATACATATGTTGCCTCCACGTGACCCTGGATTATACGCAGGTCACTCAGGAATTTGTTGATAATTTTAAACTAATTATACCAAATATTTTTCTTTAACTGACAATTTAACTTTAACCCAAACAGTTATATGGTTGTCATTGTACAGGCTCTGCTTAGTTTGGGATCAAACGGCCCACAGCGAGAAAACCGTGTCTCAGGATTCCAGGTTTAGGCTTTAGGACACGTCTGGAAAGAGCTTGAGCTATCAAATATAATAGAATGGTATAATAGCTGCTCACAGAAAATGAAGACACATTGTCAACGAACGTTTTTTTAATAAAATTCTATATAGGATACACAATTTCACAGTTATAAAGACTAATTAAAATAATATTATTATCTCTTCCATTAAAATCCGCAATTTCACAGCAGTTCCTTGATATATCTGGTTATTCTCTCTGTGTAACTGTCTGCAATGTAGTTTTGATAATTAGTTCAAGAGTTACAGAGATAGCTACAAACAAACCTAATAAGTATAATCATGGAATGGGTTCAACAGCTCCAAACATTATTTGCTTCTGTCACAAGTATATCATACAAGTATAATGAATGCATGTTAATAGCATTAACTGATATGTTTAAAGTAATGCTTCAAGTACTCAATAAAAACGTCTATATACTCTTCGACATTTCGACCACCTTACTTCAGCCATTGTCACAGCCCGATGTAACACAATACACTAATTAATTTAACGTAATACCTATAATTAATTAGTCAGAACCATTTCTAGCAACTTACCGCATGAAACAACCTTCCCTTATTAGAGGCAGTGTGTCTCGGGTTGTGCTGTAGGCCACTAATGGGTTTATTATGGATATCAATGTATTTCTTATAATTCCCGGTATTGCCAGGATAGGAAATATGAATGATGGCGCCCTCACATTGCACAATTGTTATTCGTTTTAGACACGCAACGATAGCAAGACAATGGTAGAATTAGTTGAACGAGTCTTGGAATGTATTTGTTTTTTTACTTATCATAATACGAATGTATCATGACAGTTGCTTTATTAATTTATAGATTAATGAAATACAAAGAAGAATGTCTTACGACACAAATTGTTGAACAGTATTCTTGATTTATGGTTCATCATCATCCTTTAACAGTCCACTGCTGGACTAGGCATCTCCTTTGAAAGGAGGAATTGGCCTACTATACCACGCTGGCCAAACGGGTTGGTATAGGGTTTGTATCAAGTTTTCCTTCTCTTACAGTGCTGTTCTCTGCATAATATGCTCCCTCTGTGGGCTCTTACGACACCCATGGGATGATATGGGGTGGTGACAATCGGTATTATTAATCCGTCACCACATGGACATTGTTTCGTTATTAGAAATATCTTCGATGTGGTATATTTTGAATATCTAAACGTGAAATAAGTAGGTACCTATTTTCTCTTTGTCCCGACGTTTCGGCGTCATTTTCATCAGGCGTGGTCAATGAAACAAATGTGTACAAATCGCGAAAAATATTTTAAAATTTACAATTGATTAAAGACTGGACATTTTAACTTGCTTTTTGTTCATTTGAGTTACTGAAAGGGAAATTATTATTTGGTCACTGTAATTATAAGAGCTACAATGGGTGATTTGGTTTTGTAATAGTGTGTAATGCATAATTTTATGTAATTATGTTCCAGTCAGTTAGTTTTTGTTTAAAAAGAAATGAAATAACTCTTTATCTAAATAATAACTGGCACGAAACTCACCAGGAATCAATTTATGAAATTGAATATATTACTTAGTTTTATGTAAAACCTGTATCCTGCTACTATTGTATTCCCGAAAGATTGTGAGGATGGATATCTGTTACTTTTGCGTCAACATCAAACTTAGATGACACTTACCAGTAATAATTATATCATATAGGTACAGTCGAACAACTTCCCGCTAGACCACCATAAGGGCGAGAATCGCTCAGCAAGACATTGTCGCTTTCAGTGCTACTTTACACAGACATTGACACGCGTAAGTATACAAAACCAGTTTCTAGTGTGCCTCGACTCTATGAGCGAGCCAAGGGATTTTTTTTTCAAACTGGTCCACCGCCGACTTGTTTGATTGTACATTATCGGCTGCATTTAGCAAATTTGTTTGTAATCTCCAAGACGTAAGTTTATACACCAATTTGTGTAGTTAGCATCGTGTCGTCGGCAGCAAAGCTATTCCTTTTTGGGAACGTTTGACATAAGGTTCATTTGCCACCATTACTTGTATACAAAACTTACTTGCTAAGGGAGGAGAGAAACGGAAGCAGAAGGAGCCTATCGTTTAGTCAGTTACAAATTGAATACCTATTTTGTACTAATACACACGGTCCCTAGCGGATATATGATATTTTTATTGCATTTGGCGTGACAGTTGTATTTTTCGACTCTTTATAAGTAGGTAGGTACATATCTAAATGATAAAAGTTTATTTAACAGGTGTTAATTTCGTTAATGTATATTATGGGTAATAAGTACCTGCCCCGTAGTAGTCTACTGTATATAATCAAGGATATGATAGCCTTGTCCAAAAAGTCAGAAGTGTGCGTGGATTTGAACTCTAGAGGAATTATTCCCAGTAGTCCCCTCTAGCCCCGTCCCCCGGGGTGACAGCTGGGAATTGTCTTCCCAGTTGTCACCGGGGTGACAATTTGTGCCGTCTGTTCCCTTTGAAAGTTGACAAGAGGGGACAAATGGGAAGTCTTTTTCTCAGTTGTCACCGGGGGGGTGACAATTGCTACGATTCCTTCCCAGATAAAAATTTTATTACCATAGATTTCAGCTTTTTATTTGTTGATTTGAATTGATCTCATTCCTCCATCTCTCTAAGTATTCTTGAAACAAACAAGTCCAAATGAGATCGACGGACGTTCGATTGTCTTGACATCTGCAGCGCAAGGCACAAAATCAATGAGCAAGATTTACTATATATAACTTTACCCTTAGTGATTATACAATTACTTAGTATTAATTAAAGTTAATAATCTGTGATTATTAATTGATTGAGAGTACCGTATTAAAGGAAACATAATGTTATTTTTTATTTGATACTACATAGTCTCACGCCTATAACCCCGAAGAGGTACGCAGAGGTGTATATCTACACCCACTTTTCGCCAGATATACTTTAGTCCCACGTAATAAGGGGCGAGCCTATTGCCGTACCGGGCACATTTCCTGACTCCGTGCTGCTACTGAGAATTTCGTGACAGAAAAACCCAATAACACTGCCCGACCCAGGAATCGAACCCGGAACCTCCCGATCCCACGCGCACATTTATGTCGCGAGACCAACGAGGCAGTCGTGTAGGGTTTGATTTTGAGTTTTCCGTCTCTATGCAAAGATGGTATTTGCATCGTGTTATCCCTTAGTCTCCTCTTACGACACCCACGGGAAGATAGGGGATGGTGACACTTGTATTCTATGCCGTCAACCACACGGCTAATATTTTATACTATATAACTTTTCTTTATTTGATACTATATAACTTTTTTGACATTTTTATTTACTTACTTAATAGTTAATATTTTTCTAATGTTGTAAGCGTGTTGACATTGTGTTATTTTTTTTATTTGATTCTATGATGCATGACAAATAAAAAGCTGAAATTCATGGTAGGTAATTATTTCTTTTTCTGGGAAGGAATCGTAGCAATTTTCACACCCCCCCCCCCCCCCCCCCCCCGGTGACAACTGAGAAAAAGACTTCCCATTTGTCCCCTCTAGTTAACTTTCAAAGGAAACAGACGGCACAAATTGTCACCCCGGTGACAACTGGGAAAACAATTCCCAGCTGTCACCCCGGTGGCGGGGCTGGGGGACTAGAGGGGACTACTGGGAATAATTCCTCCAGAGCCTCTGTGTAGCATTCTGTTAGTCTCTTCACTAGGCTGTCTAAGCTATTGCTATCTAGGCTATAGACTGCTCCATGGGATAACATATGTATGTGATGCACAAATTATTACACACATCAACAAAGTCTAGGGATATTTTATATTTATTTTTTAAATATCTAAAAATCTATGAAGAATTTTCTGATACAGTAAATAGAAGAATCATAGATTATTTTAAGGTCTTTAATAAAAATAAAAAACATTTCGTGTTTTTTTTTGTTTTAAATAAAAAAAATATTTTTTTTAATCATCATGGAAAATTAGTATGATAACAACAAACATTTCTTCTTAAAAAACTATTAATTTTAATAAAAATGGAAAAAATCTTGTAAAATCTAATCATTAATAATCAGTGTTGCCACCTCTTACATTGATTACACATCGACATCGATTGTTAATACTTAAAATTAAATTGTCAATGTCTTGCTGCGGTATGAGGTCCCATGTCCTTTGCAAGTGTTCGTAAAGTTGTTGTTCAGTCGTCAAATTTGGTGGAAAATCTCTCAAAGCTTTTCGTTGTAACATGTCCCAAGCATGCTCGATAGGATTTAAGTCGGGCGACTGTGCAGGCCAATCCAAAACTTGAATATCGTGCTCTCGGAGAGCGGTCGATACCAGCCGCGCCGTATGGCAAGGAGCATTATCGTGCATGAGTAGAAATTCATGGCCTATTTGAGTTCTGTGTGGGACAATAACGGGCTCTACTACCTCCTCGTGGTATTTTTGTGCAGTCATGCTGCCTTGGATCCAAACGAGTTGGGTTCGTCCGCCAAGACGAATTCCTGCCCACACCATGATTGTCCCGCCTTGGTATGGGTGGACCTCCTGAGGGTGCCGTAGACGGCTAACTCTCCCTGGAGCTCTCCAAACGCGTGTTCTTCGTGAATCCGGGTGAAACCCAAATCGGGACTCATCGGTGAACAGCACCAAAGACCATTGTTCGTCACTCCATGGTAAATGCTCCCGAGCCCACGAAAGCCGCCGACCGCGATTGCCACGTCGCAATGCTGGAACACGCAATGGTCTTCGAGCATGAATATCAACTTCATGTAACCTTCTTCGCACGGTTTGGTCGCTTACCAGCAGCTGGTGGTCCTCCTGGAGCCTTTGCACTAGTTGCAGCGCTGTGATATTGGGTTGTCTTCTGGCGGTCATTTGGAGAAATCGATCCTGTCTCTGCGTAGTAACACGATATCTACCTGTGTGCTGTTCGGCCACATCTCCAGTACTGCGATAACGTGACCACAACCTTGATATCACATTTTGACTGGTATGTAGGGCCTCAGCAACGACGCGTTGAATTGCACCATTTTCTAACATGCCCACGGCTCGTAACATTTCATCTCGACTCAAATGACGACGTGACATGACTTTTAAAGTTCGTACGTCACGTTAAATTAAAAAAGAAAAACAATTAAAAACCCTTTTCATTAATAATTATAATAAAACAGTTTTAACTTTCTTTAATGTAACGAATTACTAGCAAATTTGCCGCCATATTTTGTTTATTATTTTGTTTTTTTTCTTTCCATGTTCAAATTTTGAAAATAGAATAAAAGAGGTTTTAATCTGTATATAAACTTTTTGTGGAAACTAACAAGGTTCTAAACTATAAACTCGTAAATAATTTAGGATTAAGATATCCCTAGACTTTGTTGATGTGTGTACTTTGAAAGTCTCCCTAATTTATTACACGAGTGACAATAGTATCTATTTTCAATTAAAATTTTCACACGACTGACAACAGTCAATGATATTGCTCGATAGATCCGATATGTCCCTAGAGATCATTCTGTTCGCAGGGTATAATTTTACAATTTTAATTAAACTGATCAAACATTTGGCTTTGCTGATCTATGCCAACAACTCTTGCCTACTGATGGTATTGTGGTCTACGTCACCGACACTTTCACAGCAGTCTCACCGACACTTTCTTCGGCGAAGATGACGTATCCCGACAGATCTTTGCCTGCATTTATCGATCTGTCTGTACCCCATCGTTGTCGATGCCTGTCGATCGGTATCGATGACCCACATGGGCTGCTCAGTGGCGCGCGACACCACGGTGTAATCACTAATTAACAATCATAACTCATCAATACCGCAATTAATACCGCCGCTCCGAGCCGCTTATTTAATTAATTGCAACTGATTTTCATAAAAATAGCTATAGTGTAACAGTTTTGTTAGCGAACGTACACTTATAGAGGTGGTAATACCTTCTCGTGAAGTGCTTTGATGATGCAGTGGTTAAAGGGTTAAGGAGAATCCTCTCATTAATGTCGACTTGCATCGAGCCATTGTGCAAGCTAAAATAACTCTTTTAAGAAAAGCATTTATTCCAAAATGTTTAGTGCAGTAGAAAATATACAAAAATGGTTTGCTTATTAATGAATTATTCTGTGTCACACAATATTGCAGCTTTGGGCGAGGTGTGTAGTAGTAGTACATACTCGTTGGTTACAAAATTAGAAAGCAAATCACGCAGCAAATTTACGCTCAAATTGATAACGGTGTATGTATGTAAAAGTATAAGTAAGTATGTAACATTACTCATTTGCAATTTAATTATTCTGCGCGCCCCGACATCTGTACAAAATTGCACTTTAATATACCTAATAAAGATCACAACAAAAGCAAAACATAATAGTTATTTACTGCTACACTAATATAACTACGAGTAAAATGGACCACTTATCGTAGTTTATTGTCTATATTGTTCTCAAAGCCTCTATTATACATGTCAGGCACGCAAGGGATTAATTATAAAACAAAATTTAATACAATAAATATTCTTACGCTGGGCGTAAAAAATAACAACAATGAAACAGTTATTTAGTGATAGTATGGGCTGATAATAAGCCATAGTAATTTATTTTCAGTTTGATGTTGTTACTTTCGACTACTCAAATACATAATTTTTGACGCTTAATGTGTAACATTACTAAAACCGAAATCGTATTAATTCATACGATAAAAATAAATATATATTAATATTTCTTAATTATTACGCGAATGTCACCCGTTACGTTAATTATTAGTATGTGAGCGAAATTTTGAAAGTAAATCATACCCAGAATTTTTAAAGTATAATAAAATATCTATAAAAACCCGTCCATTATATTTAAAAACATTCAGATCAAAATAAAGCAAAATATGTGAGACATCTTAATACTACAAGTAGTTTCTTCGCGAGATATTTAATCAAGGTGCGTACCATATAATCGAAAGTGTTGATAAATACCTTACACAGTACCGTTTTAACATCGTGTTAACGCAATATTTATCACACGTTATTATAATAACCAGCTGACTTCATCAATCGATGATAAATTAAAAAACAGTTCAATATAATCTTTAATTGAATCTAAGTCGATGCAAATGTGGTTGTAACAGCTCTATGTGTGTACCGGGGCGTTGCGCTTGCGTCGGCCGTTACGACTGGTCGGGGCAGTTTTTGTCGCGGCAGACGCGAAGCGATAAGCGGAGCGGGGGATAAACGCTATCGCTTGTCAATGGGGTAGGAGACTACTATCAAAATACTATATTCATGCAATGGCTTTTTAGCTCGAAATTGGTTATTTTTAAATAATGACCATGGTTGGTGTCCCCAACGAAGAAACGTCAGGGCAAATATAGGCATACTTTCAAACTTTGTTTAAATACTCGATATAAACAAATTTTGAAAATATTTCTAAGGTACTATCAAATAATGAATTATTATGTCAAATTTTATTTATTTAATATCTTAGAATGAGTTTACTTTAACTGGGTCTCTAAAGTAAACTTTCAAAAATATTCACTTAAAAAGGGAATAAAGCTAATAAAATATTTAAAGCATTTATAGATCGCAAAATCACGTTTTATCTTTACATGTACAAAAGTGATCAATTCAACGAGGCTATCGCATAAAACCATAAAGTATGATGTAAGTATGTCTTAAATAATGTAGTCTCTTCCTCATGAAAAAACTTGGTTCACACTAGGCACTTATTGCCTAGTATGTACCAGATTGGTTCATGAGCCTAGGTATATCTAACGACGCCAATGTTCACGGCTTTGCGCGTATCTAATGGTTACAAGACTTTATTCTTAAGATTACAGACACATAAAACCAGCAATCTTTAAACTATTGGGTAATACAGCCTATTGGATAGTATATTAGTTTTAAAGTTAAATGGTATGCCTATTAATTCTCAACGTTGATAGGGTCGTGTTATCGCCACTGATTTATGTAGACAAATTACATTAATCCGATATTATCGTTCTGTTAAATGTTATGCCTTTCAAATGCGTACTTGGGTAAAACTTGTTGATTTAGTGATCGCAATACTTGATATTTATTGTGAAGGGATTAATAGTTTATGGATCTTAGCCAGTAGATAGTTTATTATAATATCAGCAGTGTCATAAACGATAGAGTGATTGGCGAATGGATTTAGGCCTACCGGATTTTACTCTAGATACTTAGTTAAAGGCCTTTTGATTTAGTTTTAATTCGCTTTTATTATCTTGGTATGTAGGTATCTATGAATGTGATTTAGAACCAATTCATAACGTCATATTAAAGTTAAATTTTGTATACTTATCATGAACTTGTGATAAAACAATATTAAATTATTATTACAATTAGGCAATTCGGTGATTAGTCGTGCATCGATATACCAAGCGTTACCACGTATAATATTACGTTAGTCATCATAAGCCCTCCCCCCCCTTCCCCTTTCACACCTGCAAACACAGATGCCATCAAAGTGTCCATATAAAATTAACCTCATAATTTTATGTTTTCCATTATCTATTGGTAATAAAATTCTACTTTATACGATTTTGATTGATACGTAGGAAGGGTTGCTTTGATAGAAAAAGGTCAGTCTTCCTGAGACCGTAACCAAAGTTAGTCGTTTGAATTGCCAGGAGAAAAATAGATATTTACGCATTTAATTTAGTACCCACAATCTACAGACACGTCAATAAAAATGGCAACTTGTATACTAGTTAATCTTCTTCTTTTGCCTGCCCTATTCCCATATTACTTGGGGTCGGCAAAGAATGTCTTTCGCTTCCATTCTCTCCTATCAGCCGTCATCTGATTATTCACTCCCTTATCATTCATGTCATCCTTCACACAATCCATCCATCTTTTCTTTGGTCTTCCTCTTGCTTTATATCCCTCAACTCTAATATTCATCACCTTTCTAGTCACATGCTTTTCATCCCTCCTCATAACATGCCCATACCACGCTAGACGATATCCTTTCAGCTTTTCTTGCACCGGTGCAACTTTCAAACTTCCCCTAATATACTCATTTCTAATTTTATCCATCCTTGTGACCCCACACATCCATCTCAACATCCTCATCTCTGCTACATGTAATCTTCTTTCATCCGTCTTATTGTATCCGTTTTATTGTATACTAGTTAATATTAATAAAATTAAATATGTAGTTTACCATTTATACTACAAAACAAAGCGTTAAGGTATTGTCTTCAAAACAAGATTCCGCTTATGCCTTGCACCACACACCGAACCCTAATGCTGCAGTTTTTGTTTATTAACATTTAATTAGAAGATAAAGTTGTACTACTTACTGTTTAAGTATACGGTGTCCCATTCATTATAGGTGCAGTTGTCGTTACTCAGGTATTTGACCCGACGGTCACAAGTTCGTGGCCGGAATATTTTAATAACTAACTACTAATAATCAAGATGTTTTGTGTGAAATAAATACAATAGCGACATAAGGTCGTGAGTTTTTTTTAAATGGCATCATGACAAAGTTCAGATAAACGTATTCCATATTTTGACAGCTGTGTTTACACTGGACAATTATTACAGAATCATCAGAATAACTATTATAATATTGTAATCTAAAGGTCCGTGTGGTGACGGATTAAGAATACGTGATGTCACCACCCCGTATCATCCCATGGGTGTCGTAATAGCCGACAGGGGGAGCATATTATGCAGAGAACAGCACTGTAAGAGAAGGAAAACTTGATACAAACCTATACCAACCCGTTTGGCCAGCGTGGTATAGTAGGCCAATTCCTCCTTTCAAAGGAGAGGCCTAGTCCAGCAGTGGACTATTAAAGGCTGATGATGATGATGAGTCTAAAGTTGCTGATAGACTTGAACATTCACTTGTAACATAACACCGAGCGTTCGCCGTTCTTAAATATGAGAAATTGAACAACGAACATAGCCATGCATGCACAGTCTGGTGACAGAGGGACAGCTGGGTCTTAGTAATAAGGTCCCGTTTTACTATTTCAGAGTCCCGTTTTAGATTTACAGAACTCTAAAAATGAAAAACTGGGTCTTCGTCCGGATTACCTGATCTCTACTTAAGGCACTACCTCGAAAATGTATGCCCTTTTTGATTACGGATTTTGAAGCAGTGAGAGACACCAGTAAAGTGAAAATTTTGTATATTATTTATCAGGTCTTTATCTAGGGACTGCTTGGACATATACTTACACGATTGGAAGGAATTTTAATTTGAAAAAAAACATGCTTTCTCTAAATATTTTTACGGATATTTAAAAAATACTTAACTTTTCGCCTTGAAATTGCTACTCACCGATAGAAGAGCTAGTTTATTAGGGACTGGTCGAACGATTTTTTTCTAAAACGATTATTACTTGAATTATGAACGAAATACGATTTCAGACAGTTTCGTGATGGCATTCCATGTCAAAAAACGTGCGACATTCAACTTTATAGCTAACACTTAGCAATGACCTCTGCACGATTATTTGACCTTCGAGGTAGCCTGTTAACGACTTAAATTAGGGTGCCTTCGATCTCAGAGTTGCTGACAATCTGAAACCAGCGACCGCATTGACAAATTTTAAATTTAAAAAAATCTCTGATCATTCTGACACCGTCACATTCTTATGCTGTTAGTAAAACGATATAAAAACTCGTCTACCAAAGCGTGTGTGTGTGAATTTGTAATAGGTATTATTAAATATTTTATTTTTTATTATTAGAAATAAAATGTGTCAATTCGGACTGTAACACTGTCTTCAAGTTGTCAGCAACTCCCATCTCCACCAACTTGACAAAAACCCACTGTTAATGTTTTTAGCTTCAATAGCTTCGTAAGGCCATAGGAGAGGCCTGCATCCAGCAGTAGCAGTGGACTGATACAAGCTGCTGATGATGATAATGTAAGGCAAACCAGTTGACTGCTAAGTACATTTCAAGATGTCTTATAATAAGAAGAAGGAAAAATTAAAAAGCTGTTATTAGGTATCACACCTACGGATATTTTGGTTCTCTACCCGGCATTCGAAATGCAAAAATGCGATTCATGCAGAAATATTTTGCAAACTAATATAAAAAACGCCTGGCAATATTAAAGTTTCGACTAAATCTTCTGGCTTATTGCTGCTTTTTGTTCTTTAAACATTAAATTACGACATTTAAAAATTGCACGTTGCACCAAATAATTTTTAGAAAAAAATCGATAAGTAGCCCATGAGAAACATGAAGAGCATGCATGAGAAACTTGATGGGAGTGAGTGAAGCAAGAGAGGTATATCAGGATCGTTGCAAATGGCGTTCCGTAGTCTCTGCCTACCCCTCCGGGAAACAGGCTTGAGTCTATGTGTGTAATCTATAGCCCCGCTACTCGCCAGCCAGGTCTCCAGTACACTACATTAAAAAGGTAAAGAAATAGAACAAATAGTCATTCATTTAATCGCCGTAATATACCTCGCGTGTTTCTATTTGAAAGTAAGCGCCATTTGTTGTACTGAATCGTAAAGTGATCACAATGTTGTTACTGTATAAATAAATAATTCAAGACCTTTGTAAGGTGCCACTTAAAACATGAGCTTTACTTAATAAACGAATAAATAGCAGTCGTTAAAAAAGTAAATAATATATTTTCTTTTTAGTTTAGAATCGAGACACATGCATGCATATGCTTATAGTATGCGACTGACGATTGCCGGTCAATCCTAGTATTTGATCTATCATAGCATGGATTTGAATTTTTAACATATTTTGTATGAAACTTATGTCAAATATGTATATCCAGCAACCATTTTTTTATAGTCTCACGCCTGTATCCCCGAAGGGGTAGGCGGAGGTGTAATATTACACCGACATTTCGCCATGAATGTTTAGGTACCATGTAATAGGATGCGAGCCTATTGCCGTTACCGGGCACATCACCAGACTCCGTGCAAAAAAAAAAACAATGGATAAATCGAACGTAGTGATTGCATTGCCGCTGGCGACTTTCTGCCTTCCCCTCTTTTTCTTTCTGCAAAGGTGTCTAAATTACATTATTTTTAGTTCGTCATTGTAGGGATTTAGTAGGCACCCAAACTGACGCTGATCCAAGGGATGGCATATTGATATCACTTTTGGTTGCGAAGGTCAGACGACAGTCGCTCTATGAAAAAGCTAATCTTCTGTAAAATCTAGGCTCTTAAGCGATGTCTTGGATACAACCGGGATAATTCCGGTTCCACGACGTTAATAGTAATTTATAAAATTATTTTCAAACAAAATGAAATGATATCGTGACAAAAGAAATTTGCAATGAGCAATTCATGCCATTTGTAAACTTCTTAGTGTCCATTAATAAAGCAATAAGTAGAAATGTGATATCCAGAATTAATTATATTCATAAGATCCACACGTTGCTGTTAAGCCGTATAAACAAACATAAAGGGAAAAGAAACTTGTTTAGTCCTCAACTAGCCGTCATAGGATGTTGTCCCACTGCTGACTATAAGCGAGTAGAGAGTAGAGCTAGTAACTGAAAGCGATTTAGCGAGCAGCAAGCTGCGACTTTGTAGGGTATTCGGTAGTTTTGTCACTATATAGGCTACAGCGAGTGCAATTTTATGTAATAGGCCGCAAACGAGCAGACAGATCTCCTGGTGATAAGCAAATACCGCCGCCCATGGACACAAGCAAAATCAGAGGAGTCACAAATGCATTGCCGCACTTTGGGATGGGCAAAAAAATAGGAGGAGCAGCGGGATGCGGGAGAAGGAAAAGTTGGTGTTAGAGAGTGATGGGCGAATACTAACAATACTCGCTCGGCTCTAACACGCAAACCACGCTCTGCTACCAAAAAAATCTGTTCAGAAGTTACCCTAGACAGGTGGGAATTGTTGCAGAGTGCGCAGTGAAAGTTTGTATTACATCTACCTGACTAGAGCAAGCGAGAAGAGACAATTGACAATTCTGACAAATGTGACCACAGTCAAAAAATATCATTCCTAACAAATGTTACCAAACTAATATTCTCGATTTATACTAATTATTATAGACAATATATCTATTTCAAACAAATATACATTAAATTATAAAACTTTTGTTTACACGGAACTGTGTCTGTACTGTATTGTACCTTTCTTGGGCGATAAAATACAAATCGCTTCCTCGCCGTCAGTGAGACAACTGCCGTACGCGGTACAGTGTTGAACTTATACATGATAAATAACAATTAACTCATTACCTCAGTACACTCGTACTGCCGTGGCATGGCATTTATATAGACGAATTAACATTAGTGAAACCTTGTAATGGCTAAGTACGGCAGATCACGCGAATTTGCTCGAAAATGCTAACAATGCTTTCAAACTTTCGCGATTTGTAAACATACTATTGACATATCTACTACTATTCATGTAAGAAATTCCAATTAAAAATCAACTAATCAAATTGAAAAGAAAGCTGAAGACCTTCTACTCATCCCGAGGTTTGTTACACCAGCCGTGAACTGAAATAAGTAAATAACTTAAAGAACTAAAATAATCACATAATAGTTATCTCTCAACTAGCTGTTTCCTTCGGTTTCACCCGTGTCCTGAGGGAGCTACTTTGCGTACCCGGTTAATTTATGGCCTAAGTTACTTCTTGGTACATCAGCTATCCGCCAGTTAAAATCGGCCCAGCCGTTGCAGAGATTAGCGAGAAGAAACAGACAGACCGGAAGACAGACAAAAATGGTAAAAAATGTCATTTCGGTATACCTATACATAAATATGCATTAATTAAAAAGCGATTATTTTAATATTACAAACAGACACTCCAATTTTATTTATGTGTACTTATAGATATAAATCTTTAAAAGATAATTACGAAATTAAACGAACTTACTGCTTTGTTGTAATTGGTTTAAAAGTGGTAGATGTAATGAACACATGCGACATAAAATTATATCGTTATAGGATTTTTTATTGTTTGATTCTTACTATACGATAGACTACTTTTAAATCGAGGTTACATGCCCACTAGTTATTAGAAATCACCTGTTATCTCTAGTTACTCACTTAACTTGAACTAAGCTTATTCGAAATACAAGGCTTCAATATTCCTTTATAGCAATCAATGTTGAAATGGCAATAACTGGTCGTGACACTAATTTGCCTTCTGCACATATTAATTAATTCCTGATTGACGTACCTATAACCTTTGTAAACCATAACAATTAAACCGTTGTAAACCTAGTAAACTGCAACCGCTTTGACGCCATTTGTAAAATGCGAGATCATACAAATCCTTGCTAATATAAACAGTTTACACAGTTTGTATATGTTAAGCAGCGATAGCCGAGTGGATATACCAACAGACTGCCATGCAGAGGGTATCGGGTTCGAATCCACGGCGCGCACCAATGACTTTTCGGAGTTATGTGCGTATTGAATTGTTAATTATCGCTTGTCCCGTGCCTCGGAGAGCACGTTAAGCCGTCGGTCCCGGTTGTCAGGAAGATCTTTGACAGTCGTTATACCGTCAGTACCTTCTCAATGAACTGACACTGGTCTAAACCATGTAATATCGCTATCCCTTCGGGTTGCGGAGTTCAGACAGGCAGTCGCTCTGTGGAAAAGCTAATATTCAGCCAAATCCGGTTAGACTAGAAAGCGGACCCCAGGTTGAAACTGGGATAACGCTAGGAGGATGATGAGACAGTTTGTATATGTTGGAAGAATTTGTATAAAGTTATGTACTTTAGTTACATCGCATCGAGCATTAAGTTCATTCCGAAGTATACTAAAGGCATCCCGTATCTGTATACTGCAAGGGCTAGTGCTGTACCTTAATGTTAAAACCATGCTCGCGGTAGTAGAGCCTTGCTGATTTCAGCATGAATGGGCCGGCTCGACCGGGGAAGTACTACCCTATCACAGGAAATCGACGTAAAGTAACCTAAACTGTTGCGTTTCGTTCGGTGAGTGAGAGTGCCGGAGGCCCTATCCCCTATTCCCTCTCCCTCATCCCACTCCTTATCCTATCCCTTTTCCCAACCCCAAGGGGCGGCAACGCACTTGTGACTCCTGTGATGTTGCTTGTGTCCATGGGCGGCGGTAATTGCTTACCATCAGGCGATCCGTCTGCTCGTTTGCAGCCTATTATTATAAAAAAAATGTTATTTTTTCCGTTATATTAATCCCAAAACACAAAAACCAAACAGAAATCAATCAACAGACATCACCAGCCTAACCTTGCACATGTACAAGAGTGGCAATTTATCCCCTAGCCATTTTTTCCTTCAGATGCTCGTTGTTCAAGGCAGCCGTCCTTTCTTGGTGCGCATTAAGATGCCTTGGACAATCGCGCGCCCTATAAATCAATGTAGGGACAGCGATAGGCAGGAAGCACGCGACTGCTTATCTTACATCTAGCCGCTGTACCCAGCTTCATTCGGAAGATCCTTTTTCGTAATTACAGGCCGAAAGAACAGATATCTTGGTATTACACGAAAAAAAGAAGGGCTAGTCATTGCGTGCGAGATTTTTATTTCTTTACAATGTCTACTTTAGTTATAGGTAATATTTTATTTTATTTATTTGTGTTTTCAATAGTACGCATAATATCGTACTCTTGTTTTACTAAGATTTATGCAACAGGTCCCAATATAATACTATTTAAAAAATAATGGTGAAATATGTTTATTTCTTTATTTATTTATTCAAAACAACACAATCATAACAGGTTTCACCAAAGATATATAAAAACTATAGATGCGTTGCCCGCACACTAAAATGGCAAACTGAAATGGAGGCAATTGCCGCCATTCCGTTTAGTTAGCGCGAACCTGTGTTGTGATAGTACGCTTCGTAACAATAATTTGTGTGTAAGAATTTAAAAAACAACTAAAATTATCTCTCTCTGACAACAGGTGTCCCCTATAGTAGTATTTATTTACTTTCTCTTTCTTTATTCATACAAGATATTATTTGGTATTTGTAGCCGTTTTTCAGAGCCGCTTTGTGGGAGTATGGCGCGTCTATATTATAATACGTCATTGGGTTTCACCCAATGCGATTGACATTGTTACAAACATATAAGTTTTTTTTCTCTTAGCGTTATCCCAGTTTCAGTCTGGGGTCCGCTTTCTAGTCTAACCGGATTTTGGCTGAATATTAGCTTTTCCACGGAGCGACTGCCTGTCTGACCTCCGCAACCCGAAGGGATAGCGATATTCCATGGTTTAGACTAGTGTCAGTTTATTTAGAAGGTACTGACTTCTTAATAATATCTTAATAATCCTTGAAAAGATTATCAACAAAAGATTAATTTGCTACTTACAGAAATATAACATTCTATCTAATTCACAATATGGGTTTAGGGCGGGACTTTCAACACAAGACGCAGTTGTATCCTTGACCACTGAAATTGCAAATCATGTTGATAAGGGTCACAAATGCGTAACCGTGTTTTTAGATATTAAAAATGCTTTTGACACCGTTGCCGTCCCTATCCTTTTGCGCAGGTTAGAAAGCATAGGAATAAGGGGTACGCCTCTTTCTCTTCTAGAAAGTTATCTTACAGATAGGAAGCAAATGGTGAAAGGCAATAACATGACCAGTACGGAGGAAAACCTTTGTTATGGGGTACCACAAGGGAGTGTTATGGGCCCAACGCTCTTCTTAATTTACATAAATAGTTTATGTAACTTGCAAAGTAGCAGTGGCCGCATTTTTTCTTATGCAGACGACACAGCAGTTGTTTATTTTGGATCAACTTGGGCGGAGGTAAAGTCTGCTGAAGAGAATGGTCTAATAGAAATAGCTCACTGGCTCGAAACTAATCTTTTGACTCTCAATACAAAAAAATGTAACTTCATTTGTTTCTCCCCAAGTCAAAGATCCCAACCAGACACAACTTTCGGCGTTCGGATTCATGTTTGTGACAGCAAAACACGTTTGAGCTGTAACTGTCAAGGCATTCAAAAAGTGAGCTCAACGAAATACTTAGGTATTATCATTGACCAAAGACTGTCGTGGCACCCGTACATTGAGATTCTTATGAAGAGAGTTAGAAAATTCATTTGGATCTTCAAAACTCTGCGTCATTTAATGTCCGCGCAACTTCTTAACAAAATTTATATAGCTTTAGTGCAATCTATAATAGCATACTGCATTCCAGTTTGGGGTGGAGCATCCAAGGGGAAATTTTTGGATCTAGAAAGATCTCAACGGTCAATTATAAAGGTTATGTACTGTGTAGAATTCGGGCTAAGAATGGGTATTTTTTAACAGAGATCAGTGGAAGCGATTAATTCATCCAGTCTTAGCCCAAGACAAAGGATCTAAACACATGGACCAAGTTTCTTGGCGCTAAGAATTAAACAAATGTCTTACCAAATATCTCCTGGTGATGTTCTTGAGTGGAGTCCTGGAGGCAAGTTAGACACACACGAGACTAAAATTGGCCAATATTAGCAAGTGAATTATCTTTACTTTACCAGACTCCAACGCAGCGTCTTCAATGCACGATGCAAGTTCACAGGATTCACAATTTCTCTTTGCAAATGTCAATGAATAGTTCACAATGTCTTTTATCACAATTTACCGTTGCCAGCACTAGATCAGGCGGCATTCAAGACGGTTTACTCTATTTAGTTCAATTAATCAATTCACACGAAATGCAAAAAGGTGTGCTCACAATAACTTTTCACAAATGTTCAATATGTCACAAACCGTGCCGGAAGTCAAAAAAGCGGCAATCTATAAGATTTCACAAACTATTCGCGTAGCTACAAGGATGTGCTTTTCAAATGGCGATCAATTATTTCAATTCAATTACAAACCACGCGAGACAGCAAACGGCGTGTTAATTTTTCAAGGAAGCGAACGGAAGTGACAGTTCAGTGTGACCATTGTCAGAAATTTTCAATAGACTAAACAAAATGTTACTTAATCGATTTAATCGATTTGACTTATAATAAAAACTAATTCTATTTCAAACATCCACCCGCCCCGGACCGGCCTACCGGTCCGCTAATCGGTTGGTAGACGTGACAATGTTGCAACCGCTCTCCTCAGAATCGAACCGTCCACCAAGACCTCAGCAAATCGGGGAACTCCATCAGCCCCAGTTACCAAACGAAGGATGCGCCCCCTGCGCCATCTGAGTGGCGGAAGGTTAGCCTCCTTGATCAAAACGAGGTCACCAATCTTGGGTGGATCGGTCTTGTCGGTCCACTTAACGCGTTGCTGGAGTATGTGCAAATATTCCAAATTCCAGCGTTTCCAAAAGCTCTGAGTAATCTGGCGTACCAATTCAAAGCGCGAGAGACGACCAGGTCTCGTATCAATGTAGGGGTACTCAGGCAAGGCGACAAGTGGGCGACCAATAAAAAAATGGCCCGGCGTAAGGGCCTCCAAATCATTCGGATCTGAGGAGATCGGACACAACGGCCGAGAGTTCAAAACGGCCTCGATCTTACAAAACACAGTTGCGAGTTCCTCAAATCTGAGGACAGACTCACCGATTGTCCTGCGCAAGTGTGTTTTGGCCGATTTTACGGCGGCCTCAAATATACCACCCCAGTGTGGACAATTTGGTGGGGAAAACAACCAATTTATCCCACGTCGGGCAAGCCTATCACCTATATCAGCTTTGTTGGTTTCAAGGAAATTAACAACATCATTCAAATAATTATAAGTGCCCTTGAAGTTAGTGCCGCAGTCAGAACGGATCAAGGAAGGCAGCCCCCTGCGGGATACAAATCTGTCAAATGTGGCTGCAAACGCCTCGGTCGTAAGCGAGGAGACCAGTTCTAAGTGTACGGCCTTTGTGGAGAGACAAACAAAAACACACAAGTAGGCCTTAACAGTCTTGCTGTTTCGAAGTGTCGACGTTTTCACCAAAAAAGGACCAGCGAAGTCCGTGCCAACACCGTCAAACGTCCTGCTCTCAGTTACGCGATCTGCCGGTAAGTCTCCCATCAAGGGCTGCATGGTAGAAGCCTTGAGCTTATAGCAAGGGATGCAGCGAAAGACTACACTCCGAATAATTCTTCGGGCAGACAAAATCCAAAACTCGCGTTGCAAAATGGCCAACAAAGCATTACAACCAGCATGCGAATTTTTAAGGTGACGGTCAGTTACCAACAAGCGTACCAAATGACCGTCCTTAGGTAACAAAAGGGGGTGACGTGCTCCGTAAGGGAGGTTGGCGTTCTTGAGACGCCCTCCAACGCGTAAGAGACCCGTATCGTCCAAAAAGGGGTTCAATTTAGAGACAGCTCCCGACAATTTCGATCTCCCTGATTTAAGGATAGCAATCTCCCTTTCAAAATGCGCCAATGGCACAGAACGAACCCAAAAGGTGAGGAACTCCTGTCGTTCCTGTGGTGAGATAAACGGTGTCAGTCGTTTCTGTTGTGGGTGCCTAAAATTAAAAACAAAACGCTTTATCCAAGCAGTGACACCTAACAACTTGTCGAGGGAGCTGTAACGATTCAACAAAAAATCGGGGTCGAAGGCGCATTCTACCTTCTCAAGAGCGAGTGTTCGTAAACCCGGCAAATTAGAAGTATTCAAAACTGGCGTTCGAGGCCAATCGGTTTCTGGTCGACTCAACCATTCCGGACCCCACCACAGCGAATGACCTATCAAACTAGGCGTCAAGCATCCGCGCGAGGCACAATCAGCGGGGTTGAGCTCACCTGGCACGTGTCTCCAAACAAGTTTGACTTCGGATTTCTGGATTTGGGAAACGCGATTAGCGACAAATACCTCCAAGGTGTGAACAGAAGCCTTCAACCAAGAAAGTACAATTTGGCTGTCTGTCCAGGCGTAGGTCCCATCAATACAAATGCTTTTACCCAAAGTACTGGACACGTGGTTCAACAAGCGTACAAGTAGGGCTGCTCCCGAGAGCTCAAATTTTGGGATGGTCAGAGATGTCCGAAGGGGTGCAACCTTGCTCTTCGCCATGATCAGGGAAACTCTCACCTGACCTGAGGCACTGACTGTGCGCAAGTACACCACGGCCGCGTGACCACGTTCCGAGGCATCACAAAACCCGTGAAGGGTGGCCTTGTACTTCCCGGGAGGAAGGATGGGACGAGGCAAGGAGATCTCGTTGACGGCAGGAAGTGAGGATACAAAAGAGGTCCATTCCTCAACAAGAGTACCGCGTAGAGGTTCGTCCCAAGTCAATCCCGCTGTCCAAAGCTTCTGCAGGACAAATCCAACCGTTCGGATCAAAGGTTCTGGCGACAGTAGACAACACGAGACGTTTAGTCCAAGAACAAGGCAATTTCAAGTCTACGTTGTACGTAAAGATGTCTTGGACTGGTCTGTACTGGACGCCGAGAACAGCCATCATGGCGGGGTTGTCAACAATCTCAAACAAATGTGGATCCTGCTGATGATCCTCTGGCAAGCCTTCCAAAAGCGCTGGTGAGTTGGAAATCCATTTACGCAACTCATAACCAGCGGAGGCCAAAATACCTATCAATTCGTCCCGCAGGAGGATCGCCTCATCCACTGTGGAGGCGCCCGAGCAAATGTCATCGACGTAAATATCGTCTTTCAAGATGGCGGAGGCTCTTGGGAAACGTAAGCCTTCTCGGTCTGCGAGCTCCCAAAGAGAACGTATTGCCAAATAGGGGCTCGACCTTAACCCGTACGTATTGGTATTGAGTCGTAGACGACCATGGGATCACGAGGAGACTCTCTCCAAAGGATCAGCTGGAAGCGACGGTCATCAGGGTGGATAATAGTCTGCCTGAACATCATTTTTATGTCGGCTATAAAGACAACCTGATGTCGTCGGAAGCTGGTGATGACGCCACAAAGGTCCTTGACCAACTTGGGACCAGAATGCAAGCACTGGTTCAAGGATACGCCTGTTGAAGTCTGCGCAGACCCATCAAATACTGTGCGCAGCTTCCCAGTCAATGGCTTCAATACCGCATGATGCAGGAGAAAGTAGTGCTCCACCGAACGCCAATCCAAATTTGACACAGACATGTGTCCCAACTGTTAATATTCCCTCATGAACTCAATGTACTTCTGTCTGAGCTCCGGATCACGACCCATGCGGCGCTCCATGGCCAACAACCTCTTTTCGGCTAAAGGTCGTGACTCACCAAGCGGAGGCCGAACAGACAGGAAGGGTAGCCTCGTAATAATCCGACCAGAACGGAGTCGACCAGTGTTGTTCTGGAAGAACAGCTCGCACTCCTCATGTTCTGGATTCAAACGGGCAGCTTGAGGCGGCTCCTCTACCTCCCAAAACCTCGGAACCGCATCAGAGAGAGTGGAGCCTACAGCCAACAAATTATCAAGTTCGGGTGGAGGGGGGTCCCTAGGTACAGGTCCCATCAAAGCAAATCCAAATATGGTCGGGATGGCAGTCAAACCATTTGGCACCAAGACCCGTTTCCCACCAATCAAAATTCCACCGAGGACATCAGAGCCAATCAACAAGTCGATTTGTCCCGGTGTGTCAAATTTGGGGTCTGCCAGTTCCAATCCCGATGTCAAATTCACCACAGCAGCAGGTAGCTGTTTCTGTGGGTGCATACCCAAAATATTCTTCAACACAATAGCCGAGGTTTTAATCCTCGGGTGTGAAGATTCAACAGGGCCAAACAAAACCTTAACTTGCCCTTCAACATTAGAGGCTACATCACCTATGCCCGTATACAATTTGGAAAAGAGCCCATATTCAATTTAACCTGCCCTACCAAATAAGTGGAAACAATGCAACCTTGTGAACCTGTGTCCAATATTGCACGGACAACAACAGAGGTCCCCGTGGGTCCTCAGACCCTAACAGCAACCGTTGGTAGGATAACGGTCTCAATGGGGGAGGTTGGAGTTATAGGGCAGGGGTCAATGACCTATTGTTGCCTGGGCGGCGACCGTTGGCCAGGACCAGGCAAGTCAAAACGAGGGTGCGGCTTGAAGTCCTCAAAGGCGCGATGACTTGATCCGCGCGCCATCTGTGGGTGGTCATAATGACGCACCCGCCCAAAACGAGGTGGGCGCGAGTCAAGGCGGGGACGCTCCGCCAAAGGAGGGGAATACCTGGGGCAGCAGTCATGGTGCTGGTGACGCTGAACAGCACATTCAGGTGCGCGAGAGAGAGGAGGCGTGCGCACGCTACGGTTCTCCAAGCGGGGTGAGTGGCGATCAATTGAGCGAGGCGACTCTCGGCTACGCGCCGATGAGCCTCGGCTGCCACCTTCAAAACACCCGCCCGTGCGCGGCGTCGGCTGGTTGGACAAGCGGCCAACCTCTCTGGCATTCATGCAGAGAATGTCCAAATGCTGTCCTCCACAGTGAGGACAGGGGCGAGAGTTTGGGCAGTCTCGCTGGTAGTGGGACCCCAAACAAGAGAAGCAAAGGCGGCGGGCATTCGCGATGCGCCTACGAGAGGCGACATGCAGGTCCAAGAATGCCCTACAACTGGCCGTTCTGTGCCCCGTGACCTTGCAGTAGGAGCACTCCGCTGGGCTCTGCGTGACCGCAAAGCGAGGAGGGCGCCGGTCAACATTGGCTCGGGTGTGAACGCGAGCCTGCTCCTTGACCTTGGGCGGCTGCGTCTTAGCCGGCGTGTCACCACCGGAGTTGTCCAAGACCCGGCACTCATCCTCCAGGAACCTCTCCAGGTCAGCAAAGGGGGGCAGATGGGTCGCGCTATCCCCACCAAAGCGCTGCTCAAAACGCGACCTCAGGTCGGCAGGCAGCTTCTTCAGCACAATGTGCACCAATAGATAGGACCATTGGTCCACGGGCAGGTCAAGGCACTTAAGTGCGTTGATGGCCACCAAAAGCGGGTTCAAAAGTTGGGTGCGCAACCCAGAGACCCGGGTGAGCGTCGGCAAACCCAAAATCTGCTCGATGTGCGTGTCGGCGAGGCCACGCTTATTATGGTACCTACGGGTAATTAGGTCCCGAGCCGTCTGGTACGCCTCGTCAGACACGGGCAGATGCTGGATGAGGCCCTTAGCCTCCCCATCCAGAACCGACATTAGATAGGCCAACTTTTGTGCCGGCCGAAGGTCAGCCCATCATTGACTAGGCTGTCGAACAAATTAACGAAGCCCAGGTAGCTTCCTAGGCAGCCATCAAAATGAGGGAGGTCCAAAGTAGGGAGCCTACTCACCAGCCCCGATGCTGACCTAGGAAGCTCCTGCTTCAGGCCGGGTTGCCCTTCCCTATCGGCAACTAGTTGTCTCGCAGTATTGGAGACAGCATCATACAGGTCTAAGACCTGGGCATAGTCTTCGCTGACCTTATTTCGCTGGTCAGCAGTGAAATCAGTGACTGACACTTCGAGACAGCAAGTGCTGAAAGTGCGGAATTGCTGTTCCACACTTGCCAGGCGATCGTCGATCCGCTCGTACCTTTGAAGTAAGGCCTGCTGGCGATCAGGCCGGTTCACTAAAGCACTGGCCGAGGCAAACCAGCGCAAATCTGATGCAATAGCACCAGCAGCCGCACGCAAGTCCTTGATAGCTGACATAATCAAACTTCAAAAGAGCCCGGACAAGCGTTAAATAAAATTAACAATCAAAACTTAATTTTTCTTAATTCTTTGAAACCAACAAAGTATTAGCCTGTTTACTGCAAGTGCAGGCAAGTGACAGGTATTCACTGCCCAGCAAAATTAAAAGTTTCAGTATATTGAAACAAACACAAAAGTTATCAAAAGTTATAACTTATAACAAATTAATAAAGTTGAAACTTCAACTTAATTAATTATTTGCAACAGACAGACTAACTGTGTTATTTATGATATATACAACTGTAAGTACACACAGAATATGTGTTACCTAACAATATTATCCGTATATTACAACAAAACAAGGCTTTATCAAGTTGATTTATCAATGTGACCCGCCCATCTATGGTAGGTCAAATTTGATTATTACAATGTTTATGAATATATGCAATGAACTAAATTTACTAAATTTATTGATACATACAGCTGTTATGTATCCAAACAAACTGACTTATTAATGCAACAACAAATTTAAGTTAGATTTTTCAACAATACAAATCAACAATTTCTGATTGAGGTTATGTGACAATGTGTCTCAAATTATCTGATAACTATAACTGACCTGACAAACACTACAATACTGTATACAAGGTGATAAGATACAAGCTCATACCAATCTGAGTTTATACTCAGTAATGCAACAGCGGCTAAATTTCAACTACAGCTCTGCACCAAAAAAGTTATGTGTAGAATTCGGGCTAAGAATGGGTATTTTTTAACAGAGATCAGTGGAAGGGATTAATTCATCCAGTCTTAGCCCAAGACAAAGGATCTAAACACATGGACCAAGTTTCTTGGCGCTAAGAATTAAACAAATGTCTTACCAAATATCTCCTGGTGATGTTCTTCAGTGGAGTCCTGGAGGCAAGTTAGACACACACGAGACTAAAATTGGCCAATATTAGCAAGTGAATTATCTTTACTTTACCAGACTCCAACGCAGCGTCTTCAATGCACGATGCAAGTTCACAGGATTCACAATTTCTCTTTGCAAATGTCAATGAATAGTTCACAATTCACAAATGTTCAATATGTCACAAACCGTGCCGGAAGTCAAAAAAGCGGCAATCTATAAGATTTCACAAACTATTCGCGTAGCTACAAGGATGTGCTTTTCAAATGGCGATCAATTATTTCAATTCAATTACAAACCACGCGAGACAGCAAACGGCGTGTTAATTTTTCAAGGAAGCGAACGGAAGTGACAGTTCAGTGTGACCATTGTCAGAAATTTTCAATAGACTAAACAAAATGTTACTTAATCGATCTAATCGATTTGACTTATAATAAAAACGAATTCTATTTCAAACATGTACTTTAAGCCATTTAGATTTCCAACAACAGACCTTTATAATGTCAGTGGTCTATTATCGGTTAGAAAATTATACATATTAAATATAACTCTAACTCTACAAAAATCACTTCCTCTCAACTCTTCCATGCAAAGCCGAAGACGAAAACGTGTTATAGCTTCTTCACCTATGATCCGAACAGATTTCGCAAAACGTCAGTACTTAACACAGTCTGCCTACATATATAATAAAGTCAATCTGTTATTAAACATACATCCTCTTTTACTATATGAATGTAAAACTACTATTGAAAGACTAAGATTGAAAATATTCTGGTCAGAGCTTGTTAACAAACACCTTTACATATAATCACACACGCACACGCACACACACACACACACACACACACGTACACGCACGCGCAGATGCTCACACACACACCACACATACACACACACACACACACACACACACACACACACACACATCCATGCACACGAAAAGAGCGCCTGAATTAGATTTAAGTTGTTAGTTCCTTTCATTTCCTTTTTATTTTATTTTATTTTTTTTATACTTTATATTTTGCATCAATTTACTTATTTAGTTTTGTGAAAAGAAGCCTAAACATTGGCACGTTGATATTTACGGGAAGTAGCGATACAACTCCGTCACAAGTACCTTTGTAACTTACTGGAGTTGTATCAATTTATGTATGAACGCAATGCCTAAGTTGAAATAAAAATCTTTTTATTTATTTTTTTATTTTATTTATTTATTTACTGACGACGCCCTGTAACGACTGTCAAAGATCTTCATGACAACCGGGACCGACGGCTTAACGTGCTCTCCGAGGCACGCGACAAGCGATAATTAACAATTCAATACGCACATAACTCCGAAAAGTCATTGGTGCGCGCCGTGGATTCGAACCTGATACCCTCTGCATGGCAGTCTGTTGTTATATCCACTCGGCTATCGCTGCAAACATATAAGTACAAAGCAAAATTAGAAAATCTGGTATTATTTTATCATTCCGGTTACCGATTTCTTTATTTAAATATTGTTTCAGTTCTGTCACGGTAATAATATCTAACAGTATTGTAACTCCATACAAACGCACGAAACTCGAGTTATACCTACGCGCCGCGAGCAGAGTACCCATTAGACTGGGCGGACTGTACCTACAGTACCCGCAGCCGCTATCGTGCCGCAGCTCGCATGCGGCGCGTCTGGTAGGTATATAACTCACGAAGACGGCCGAGTTACAATACTGTTAGATTTTATTACCGTGGTTCTGTGTTGCCTACCCTACACGCATGACATGATACTATCTATTCTAGAGAGGTATTCTAAATACTTTTAATAAAGAAACGAATTAAACATAAAAAACTGCTAACTTTACCACCTTTTAACTTTAATTGATAAAACATTTGTATTGCATTATATTTACCGATTGTATACTCACTGGTGCATTCTTCGAATAATAATTTAAACAAATGTTATCGTATTATTATAAAGAATATGATTTTATATTTATATTTTTAATACATACATAACTTCGAAAAGTCAGAGGTGTGTTCCCGGGGAAACTGGGGTACGAACCCGAGACCATCATCTCGGCAGTCGGTTACGTACACCACTGGGCTATCGCCGCTTACATTTGTCATCTTTCAGACATAGGTACATAATTATATTCGTAGATCACCAGAGAGCACGGCCCTATGCTCAATGCATATCTACGCTCATCAGTATGCCGGTAGTATCCAAAACTTACGCCTTGGAGCCCGGGTTCCACTTACTAGTCTAACCAGATATGGTAGAATATCAGCTTTCTACAGAGCGACTGCCTTCTGACCTACACAACCCAAAGATTTAGAGCTATTCCATGGTTTAAACCAGTGTCAGTTTATTGAAGATATTGTCTCCCCGAAACGACTGTCAAAGATCTTCATGACAGCCGGCACCGATGGCGTGGCCTTCGAGCAATAATTAATTATTTAATACGCACATGACTTCGAAAAGTGAGTGCTGCGCGCCTTAGATTCGAACCCGATGCCTTCTGTCTGACAGTCTGTCTGTATCTCCACTAGGCTATCGCTGCCTCTTGTCTATGAAAAAACCTAATGATCGATCATCAATGAATAGACCATTTACTTACGGTCGATTCCGATATATGACCTATCCACGAATTTGGTTACCAAAGATACATATTTGAGATATTTTTTATGCAACTTACGTCAAATAGGTACTTATCTCTAGTACCTAACCAAACTAAAAAAACTAATATACGCGCTAATCTCAGGAACTACTGGTCCGATTTGAAAAATTATTTCAGTGTTAGATTAGGTACTTATTTATAGAATAATAGACTTATTTATCGCGGTAGGCTATATAACATCACGCTATGAGCGATGGGAGCAGAGCAGTAGCCTTAAATAACACGGGTGTAACCGTGGGCATCGTCTAGTATCTAATAATAGTCTAACGACTATGAAAGACGCAACACCTTAACGACATTATACAAAACCGATAACTCAACCGATAAAACTGTTCCTTATTAATTTATCGGTATTCCAGTTATTAACCCGGGGCAAATAACTTCAAAGTAGCCGACGATATTTTTAACCCTTATTTGCATTCGATCGATATTATCTTGTAGGAAATAATAATTTTCAAAGTAATTTCTAATTCGATGCCAACAAGTAGCATTTTACGAGATGCCTACTTAATTGCTCAAAGGTATTTTTTAATACAGCCTTTTTATGGCGGAATGCTATTGAAATGGCACAAGAGTTGACCGCAAAAAGTTATAGCTTATATTGGTCGTTTCGTTAACTATTTCATTTAATTTTGTCGCTATGTTATTGTAGTAGTACAAAATACGACATATTATATTGAAATTTCTGCGACACATTCCCACAGTGCGAGCGTTGGTTTATTGCTGTCAGTCTGCAATAACCTAGCTGACTAATTTTTAACGAACAATTTACCTAATTTTTATTTTGCTTTTTATTTTGTTTATTTGCTTCTGTATGTATAAAGTTCTTACGTTACCGACTGACTGACAGACAAAATTATAGATTGCAAGAAAAAAAATGGTATGTATTTTCCTGGGAGCCGCACTAAGAAGGGATTGTCCAAAATGCCCACGGGTTCGGGAAATAACTTCTTGGAAAAAGGGTTCACTTCAAATAATAACTACAGGCATTCTCTAGTACTAAAATAAAAATGTCATTGATGTTGAAAATTACATCAAACCCTACACATACCTACTAATCCGTCTCGCTAGCGTGGTGTAGTAAGCCAATCCTGCCATTGACTAATAAGGCCATTGTGACGCTTTGAAAAGGCCTATATTCTGCCGTTGACTGCAAGAGTCTGTATGATGACTGTAAATTATTGCAGTCTCTGATGTCTGACTTTTAGTCAATTCAAGTGACGGTAACCTTGTCAGCCTCCGTAGAAGATATAAAGCAATTGAGTTCATTAACACATTGGAAGTGCAAAGTAAATGAAAATCATTAAAGCGATCGTACTTTAGAAACCCAAAATAAAATAGAAATAAATCTTTTGATCTCTAGTCTACTTAGTCTTGGTTTTCAAATTAATGAGTCTGGTAATAACGAAGTTATGTCATGCAATCTCGATACTGATATTCCTTTCATGGTCTGTATCAACAAAGAGTAGTTAGGTAATGCTTTCGCCGTAAAAACGAACTTTTTAAACGAATACATAAAGTGTAAACAGTATCTTAGCAGTAAAACTTTTGCTATTTTTACACATATTTTATAGTAGCTTTTTGTTTTTGTGTCGGGTTGGAAAATCCTCATGGAGTCCCTCCGCCCTGGGGGGAAGGGCGAAGGGGACTGTCAGACTCTTACTGACTAAAAACCAACCCGTGCTCCTCATGTACCCATGTGTCGGAGGGTATGGTTTCACCGAAGCATTCTTCGCTACCCCACGACGGGTATTGGCCTGCCAGATGGTCAGGCGGGCTCCGAACGAAACCCCCTTGGCGGCGGATGAAGGTGTTTGGCTCCGCCGCCAAAACACCCAGCGGCCGCAGAGGATAGGGAGGACGGCAACGCAACAGCGCATCTCCTCTTCCTCTGCGGCCCCACCGCGACGCAACGATGGTGCGCCCCCATTTGGTCGCGAGAGATAGGGCGTGCGGCAACGCAACACCGACACGCCTCTCCTCCCGCGACCGCACCCGATTGCGAGGGACAGACAAAACTGTCCCCCGCGCCCGCACATTGGGACGCATCCTACGCAGGCCTCACCCAAGCCCACGTGGAGCGTCCCTCCCGGGATCCCGCTTAGCTTCACCGTGGGTGTACCTCAAACCCACGGTGACTGAGCCCCCTCACCACGACAAGGTGGCGATCCCCCGGGGGGGATATTTTATAGTACCTACTAAATATGTTACGGATTTCAATGGCCTAATAACTTAAAGAAATAGCTGAAATAATTTCTACTTGTCCCGAATTTTGGACATATACACCAGTTGTGGTCAAGAGATGTGAGAAGTGATCCCATGCGATAAGGACCCTTAACATAAGGTTAGGATAACGAGTAGAGCAAGTGAATGATTTAGTATATTTAGGTACGCTGTTTACTAGGAATGATAAGAATGAAGAAGATATTGAAAAATAATTGAAGAATTGATTTTAATGCATGTAATAGGGTGAATATCTAATATACCTTGAAGGCTTTTATGAACAGTCAAAACGTGTCCAAAAAGGCACGTTCGGCTGTGCATAGAGGGATGTTAGTATCTACACTTATGTAATGGTACTGAAAGTTGGGTATGGCAGAATAGACATGAAAGTAGAATAAATGCTGTAGAAATGAGAGTACTGAGAAGTATGTGTGGAGTGTCTTTGAACGACAGAGTAAAGAATTGTGTGATAAGAGAGTGTTGTGGGGGAAAAGAAGATTTAGTGACAACCATTGAGAAAGGTATGCTAAGATGGTTTGGACACATGGAGAGGATAGATGACGAAAGACTCACCAAGAATTTATAAAGTCAAGTGTGAATGGGACAGGAGAAAGGGGAAGACCAAGACGGACGTTCTTTGACCAGATTGAAGACATTCTAAAAAAAGGACAGGTTAGAAGTACTCTTAACCGTAGAGCCGAAGAGCATGCACGAGAAATTTGATGGGAGTGAATGAAGCAAGAGAGATATGTCAGGATCGTTGCAATTCCGTAGTCTCTGATTACCCCTCCGGGAAACAGGCGTGATTCTATGTACCTATGTACATATGTAACACATAAGGTTAGTAAAAATCAACAGTCTATCAAGAAGAGTGCTGGTCTATATTGATGGATCTGCAAGTGACGACAAAGATTCAACCTCTTTCTAAGTTTATCAAATAGACCTAGAGAACAATAGACTGAATTCAGTACTAATTTGTGAAACCTCTTTTAAGAGATCTTGTTTATTTCCACCTCATTCTAGCTTCATAAAATATGTAAAACAAGACAAAATAGACCAACGGCCATTTTCAATATTCGATCCATACATGGATTTTGAGATTCGAAATTCGTGTTTAACCAAAGAAATTGGATATATTTGACATATTTTGTATGGAGCTTATGTCAAAAACGAATCTAAAATTACAGATCTAGGTATCTATAGTTCGAATATTGAATGCCGTAGTAAAAGTGATCGACAAAAACTTGTCGTTAACAATTTTAAACTCGATTATTTTTTAAACTAAGCATTACATTTTTAATTAACCTAACTTAGCAATCGATATAATCGGTATCGAAATAAATCGGTACCTATCGTTACCGGCCGGCGGCGCGGGCGCTCAAAAGCCGAATATTCAAACAATGCGCGCGACTCAATGCCTGTATCCACGGGGACTTTTTCACGGCGTTGCACTTAATTACAGCCAATTATAATGAAATAATTATATAGTGACGATATCATTAAGGGCAGATAAATATTGGATACTTGCACGACCCGCGGCTTTGCCTGGGTGAAATATAGTTTACGGATACCAAGGGTTAATGATATGATTTGTTTCTATATAGGTATTACTGGTCAAACCATCAAGAAGCAAATTTAGCCATCTGCCAAATTTGGTCAATCTCCTTTCACCAAAATTTGATTGGCTATGCAAGCACCACAACTCAGGAAAATTACAGTCACTCTTGGCGGGACTCGCGAATCGAACCCAGGATCCAATCGGCATACGCATACGCTATCCACTGGATGACGGAGCCATTCACAGCTTCAAAAAGTCATTTTTGTGACCTTCTTTAGAAATTACTTTATAACAAACTTACAGCCTCTTTAGGCCCGCGCTATGAATTCACACATTTCCAAGAGGAGGCTTTCTCGGTCTTCACATGTTTTTTATATTAGGCTATTTATCAGTAGATAGTTAGGTATGTACTTGCAATCTAATAATAATAAATAATAATAATAATAAAGCTTTATTTCATTCCAAACAGATTAGAGTTGACAGTACATATAATAATATATAAACATTATTCTAATTTAATTAATTATAATAATAAGCATGCACCATTCAAAAAACATTATTAATTATTTAATTATCATACGCATGTATCGCCTTCTTTTTTCAAAAGTAAGTTACTTATATAATTAAAATACTGTCTATTAAAATTTTATATTATTAATTAATTTTAATTATTTATATCTGTATGGACCCCGTTTGGGTAAAAGCCTCCCCCAAAGAGTGCCACGCTTCTCTATCCTTAGCTTTGTCCATCCAACTTCCGCCTGCTGTCGCTACTATTTCATCTGCCCATCTGGCTCTTGGTCGACCTCTAGTTCTGGTGCCTCTTGGCCCTGCCCACTTTACTGACCTTTGGGTCCATCTGTCGTCCTTGTAACGAGCTAAGTGACCCGCCCACTTCCATTTTCCCTTCAGTGAAAAAGTTAAGGCGTCGCATACTTTAGTCTTTTTTCTGATGTCAACGTTCTTTACCTTATCTTTTAATTTTATACCTAGGCAACTTCTTTCCATACTTCTCTGGGTAGTCTGAATTTTATTCCTGGTTTTGAGATCAAAGGTCCAAGTTTGGCATCCATAAGTGAGACATGGTAGTATTGCTGTGTCCATGACTGTTTTCTTAGTAGGCAGCGAAAATTTTGATTTAAATATTTCTCTATGATGCCAGAACTTGTTCCAGGTAATCGCCACTCTTCGGTTTATTTCTTCAATGTTTCTTTCGTTACTAAAAGATATCTGTTTGCCTAGGTATATGTATTTTTTCACAAACTCGAGAGGGGTGTTATTTACTAGGATGGGCGTTTCGGTACGGTTAGTCATAATTTTCGTTTTCTCGAGGTTCATTTCCAATCCTACTTTTGTACTAGCCTGGTTTAAGTCATTTACCATTTTGTTTAATTGCTGAGGGGTTTCCGAAAACAAAATTATGTCATCGGCAAATCTGAGATGACTTAAGAAGTTCCCATTTATATTAATACCTCTATTGGACCATGGTAATTTTTCCATTACGTGTTGTAGGACAGTTATAAACAGTTTTGGTGAAATTGGATCTCCTTGTCGCACTCCTCTCTTTATGTTGATTGTATCGCCTACTCTATCTAGCTTGACTCTACTTGTGCTGTTATTGTAAATGTTTTTTAGGATATTAATATATTTTTCGTTTGTGTTTATTGCTTTCAGTGATTCCCAGATGCTTTCGTGTGAGATAGAGTCAAAAGCTTTTTTGTAGTCTATGAAAGCTAAGTATAGAGGTTTATTAAATTCCAAGTATTTCTCTATCACCTGGTCTACTACTTGGATATGATCCATTGTATTAAAACCGCTTCTGAATCCGGCTTGTTCGATCGGTTGGTGTGTATCGATGTCTGGGCCTATTCTTTCAAGTAGACAGGAGCTAAATAGTTTGTAAAAACAAGGCATGAGGCTTATGGGACGGTAGTTGCCTATGTCAGCTGGGTCTCCTTTTTTATAAAGTAGAATAATTTCAGATTCCATCCATTGGCGTGGCACAGTTTCTTCTTTGAGTATTTTATTGCAGAGGATAGTAATTGGTGTCAGTAGCAAAGTCTTCGCAACCTTGATACATTCGTTTGTGATTCCGTCTGGTCCTGGGCTTTTTTCTGTCTTTAGTCTAGTTAGTTGTTTAAAGATTTCTTTTTCTGTAAACTGTTGTGTTTGTGAGGTATTTATAGAGCTGTAAATAGCCATATTTTGCTTTGGTGTGTTTGTTTTACTGTATAAATTAGCGTAAAAGTCAGTAGCGGCTTCAATGATTTTTGTGCGAGACTTGTATTTGTTATTGCTAGACTGGAGAGAGAGAACCCATGTTTTGGCTTGATTTAGTTCTTTATAAGCTTTTTTAGCAGATCTAGAGTTATCGAGGTGTCTTTGTATTGTTGTTAATCTGTACGTATCGTAGCATCTTTTAATTTCTTTGTTAGTAAGTTTATACAAGGCTTTTAGATCTTCTTTGTCAGTTTTGCTTAATTTAGGCTTATTTTGTAGTGCGCTTCTTTTTTTCATGAGTTCTAGCGCTTTCTCCGATAAAATTTTGTTCTTCTGTGTTCTTTTTATATTTTTAAGGCTTAAGTTGATATAGTGAATGATTTGTTGGTAGTATTCCTCAGCATTCAAGTTATTTTGAATTTTTATAAGATCTGGCATAAAACTGTTGAGGTTTGTAAGGTACATTTCCTGTTCCGCTGGCGTTTTCAGTTTGTTGGATGTATTAGAGAAATGACGTCTACTTTTCTTTGATAGTTTAAGGTTTATTGTTGCTCTTATTAGTCTGTGGTCCGATCCAAAGGAGAAAGATGGCAGTACTTCATATTTAGAGATCAAGTGGCGCTTCGTGGTCATAATATAATCGATTTCGTTTTTTGTTTTCCTATCTGGAGATATCCATGTCCAACGGTTTTTAGGTTTTATCTTGAACATTGTATTTATAATTTTGAGGTTGTATTCTTGTGCATATTGAATTAGTCTCGTGCCTCGAGGACTTCTGGCACCATAGCCATACTCGCCTGTAGCGGAACGTTCGTACTTCTCGGGAATTCCAATTTGAGCATTAAAGTCACCCATTGATAATATGTACTCTGTAGATGTGGTATCGTGAGCTTTGGCTAAGTCCTCGTAACAGCTATCTATTTCTGCCTGTGATGAATTTTCAGTGGGTGCATACGCTTGAATTAATGTAAAACATAGATTTTCAAGCTTGATTTCTAGTATGCACACTCTTTCAGATATTCCTGTGAATGCTATGATGTTATCTTTGTATTTCTTTCTAACTAGAAAGCCTACTCCATATAATCCTTTTGTTTGACCTATGTAGTAGAAGATGTATTCGTCGTCTTCGATTATCTTTTCTCCTAGGCGGCGAACTTCGCACAGACCTATTATATCATGGTTAATGTCTTGTAGTGCTGCTTTGAACTCAATAAATTTTTGATCAGAAGATAGAGTTCTTGTGTTAAAGGTACAAATATAGAAGGTATTTTCCTTTCCAATGTTTACTTCTGGGGGGTTTTGGTCATACTCTCCCGCGGTGACCGGCCGTACAGGGAGATTAGGGGTTGGGAGAGGGTCCGATTTTAATTGCTATTCTGTGTTGTGCTGTGATGTCTTCGGTTGGCGTTGAGTTGTTTCAGACTGAGTCAGGATTAGTTTAGGTTTTTGTATTATATAACTCTTCATGTCCCCTTTATTTTTCTTAGGTGGTTGCTTAGTATGCTGAACATTTTGGCTGTCAAGGTGAAGTGTCTCCGGGGATTCAGATATGTTTCTTTTGTTTGACTGTTTGTGTGGGGATTGTTTGTTGTTCAGTACAATAAGTTTGTCGTATTTTATAAAAGCGGTGTTGCCTGCATCTTGTTCTTTCTGTAGTTGGGTTTGCAGTTCTTTACGCTTAATTAAAATTTCTCTTGGGTAATCTTCTTTTAAGTAGTAGGATGTATTCTTGAAATAATGTTTATTTTTTTGTATTTTTATTTTCAAGCCCAATGTGTTGAATGTTATTACTATCGGTCTAACTTTCTCGCCCTTTTTCCCCAATCTTCTAACAGTTTCAATGTTGCTAGTATCACATGACACTTTTGTGTATGTATTTATTATGTTTACTACCAGACTTTCGAGTTCATCGTATGATTTCTCGCTCTCTTCTACGCCAAACAAGATTAAATTTTTGCGCCTAAACTGTCTTTCTAAATTGCTTATTTTATTTGTTTGTTCTTCAAGTTTTTTCTCCAACAGCTCGTTTTTTAGTTCTAAGTTATTGAACTTCTCTTTTAGGCTGTTAACTATTGTGCATTTTATGTCTTCTTTCATCTCTAGCATATCTTGTTTTTGCTGCTTTATATCTTGCTGCATGTTAAGTAACATATTTTTTAATTCCTCCATATCTGGTTGTGATCCTCTTAGTGCCCTCTATGAGAAAGGGTACGCACTTCTTACCTTATCGTCGATCAAGTATCGAAGCGTATTAATAAAAAATACTTGCAATCTACATAATAATAATAGAAAAAGAAAGAAACAAAGAAAGAAAAAGAAAGAAAATGAACAATGGATAGCATGGATACGCCTTCTTAAAGTTTTGGGCGACTTACAAACTTGAATCTCTCTAAAATATACGGTCCACGAAATGTAACATTCAATAACAGTCGCGAGTCAAATATTCAAGCACACTTTTTACTCACGCAGTCTAAGTAAATTAATTTCTCAAACCATATAATTATAACGACCTTTATCAATCGCGTTGAATATCTCGAAATATCCAAAAAAACGCAACAAAACCAAAAGTACGTGAAACGTTTGTGCGTTGCGCGGGCGCAGGGCATTCAGACAATGCGATCGCGCGCCGAATACCCCCGAACGTGCACGAAGTCGCTTCGTTTTTTGTCGTCACATTTAATTACACTATATCATCGCATACTATAATGCCCTTTAATTTTTTACTCGCCCAGCGATAATGACATAATCGCGGGCTGTGAGGATGGCCGAGCTCCTTTTTACTCATGCATCTGCTAAACTACGGTTAGCTGAGCGACGAGCGGCAATAAAACGGCATCTAAGTAATCTAACGTGGTAAAATCCTGGACAGATGACCAAGAACTACTGTAGAGATAGTGATGGTAAGGTCAAAAATTAGGGCTAGCCCTAGCAATTTGTAAGAGATTAAGTAGTAGAGAGCTATACATCATCTCATCATCAGCCTTAAACAGTCCACTGCTGGACTAGGGCTTTCCTTTGAAAGGAGGAATTGGCCTACTATACCACGCTGGCCAAACGGGTTGGTATAGGGTTTGTATCAAGTTTTCCTTCAGAGAGCTATAGGTACATACTTATATACATATAGGTACGCCTAGTTCCGTCCGGATAGGCAGAGACTACAGAACTTCTTTCCTTCTCTTACAGTGCTATTCTCTGCATAATATGCTCCCTCTGTCGGCACCCATGGGATGATATGGGGTCATACATTTCGTATCCTTAATCCATTACCACACGGATCCATCCAATGACGTAATGTATACCTTTCTATCATTAAGCCATATCCACCGGGATGGCATACTATTACTCCATGGTTTGCCCGTTCCGGCGTCGCGCGTCGTCACACTGTTGCCGTATTAATTGATCGGACGCAATACTTACCTATAAACATGTAATTTCTATTTTACGACTTTTTAAACATTAGCCCTTTTTCTGCTTGTCGCTTAATTGAAGAGCGTAATGATAGGCCACTTAAATTGATTTCTAGACGTTGTTGTAAATTTTGTTCAATTTGTCCAATAAATTTTACATATAACAACGTAATTTTTAATATAGTACAAATCATTTGGAGGTGATTATCCTCTTTTTATTAAGAACAACTTTTGCTCTAGAACTTTGAGACAATCAAACGAAAATATCAGCTGTTTCATACATTTTGTCAGAACTATAGTTCATTTTGGATCAGCTGCTTTTTACGCGTTCGGCAATGTCTTACAGGTATCAAATGTCATTCATTATAACGAGTAACATCATCCCCTGTGAGGTTTTTACCATATTAAGGAAAACTGAAGGCCGGTGTGATCCAGTGGATAGCATATACCTACGTCTGCTGATCGATCCCTGGTTCGATTCCCGGGCCGCTCAAAAGTGTTACTGAGTTTTTTCTCTCGTAGTAATTGTCAGTAGCATATTCATAACATGCCGATATGTAGTCTATTTAAAAATATATGTATAAAAAATACAGTGGCTTCATCTTATTAAAGCTGAAAAAGAAGAATATTAAAATAAGTAGCCACTTTACTAGCAATCTAAATAAACTAAAATATGTCATACCTACATCCGGTAATTTTGTTAAAACCACATAAAACATAACTGAATACTTCGAGTGCAACGAATCTTGATATTTCACAGAACGACAATTACCCAGTCATCAAAAGCTCACAAAATAATGCCGTACTATGCGGACACTGTAATTAAACACCGCAACGTGTAAATAAATGACTTGCATGCCGCCATTCTGAAGAAAAATCACAATTAAAACATAAAATCACATCGGCGGGAAGAAAAAACCTTGAATGAAGTCGGCCATGTTGTTCCGCCATTTTATGAGTAATTACATAAGATGGCGGCTGCGGCGGGCGATTGGTTCGCGGGTAAAAAGCCTACAAAGTGTTAATAGTACCAGATTCGTTCCTAACGAAGTGTGATTGAAGATAATTGTTCGCTTTATATGTGTTGGTAATATGTACACACAAAGAAATAATATTGTGTCTGTGTTGAGGTCGATATAAACAAAACTGTAATGTCTGTTTGTCACACTAAGTTGAAGTAAGTACCTAGGTAATATTACTTAACTCATTTAGTTATTACTTTAACATGGAATCATATTATTGCAGCCGACTCAAGTGCAAGTTCGAATTTAAAGCAGTCAACACTAAAAAAAAGATTTTTAAGTTTTTGGAGAAGTTACAGCTATAGAATCTTATACTAATATATAAAGCTGAAGAGTGTGTTTGTTTGTTTGTGTGTTTGTTTGGTTGAACGCGCTAATCTCTGAAACTACTGGTCCGATTTGAAAAATTATTTCTGTGTTAGATAGCCCATTTGCCGAGGAAGTCTATAGGCTATATTATAACATCACGCTATGAGCAGTAGCCTTAAATAACGCAGGAGGAACCGCGGTCTCATCTAGTATAATATATTGGAGGATTAATGATTCATTATTTCACCCGCGGTCGAGTAACTGGATGACTGATATCGTGTATTTCACCTTCATTGTATAGCTATGTTTTGTGAACCGCCACTTAAAGTGAGGTTACGGATAGGTGACGGATTAAGAATACGGAATGTCACCACCCCATATCATCCCATGGGTGTCGTAAGAGCCGACAGAGGGAGCATATTATGCAGAGAACAGCACTGTAAGAGAAGGAAAACGATACAAACCCTATACCAACCCGTTTGGCCAGCGTGGTATATCATCCTAACGATGTATGACTGAAACTGGGCTACGTTTTCTAGTCTTATCGGATATGACAGCACATTAGCTAATAGGAATAATGAAAACTTAATTTCAAGAAAGCGGGTGAAGTCGCGGGCAAACCTAACACATAACACAGTACGTAGCAACATAGGTACCGTGGGAGCCCATTACTTCACGGTGTGGGAGATTGCTGCTAGATCAATTTCAACTTACAACCACCTACGTTTTTACTCAAACAGACTTATTAACAGTTTGCTTACCTATTGTCTTACTCAAATTGTCGGTTTTGTTACAAATTTCTGTCTTCTCCATTCTTCCCTGATTTATTTCGCACGGAGATTTATTTATTGGTTTTACTCGGTGTAGTTTACAGTTTTTAGAAACGTTAATTCTTTAATAGGCGTGAAAGTGTTAACTGTTATTAATGTTGATGTTTACGCGGTTTATTTGCTTTTTAAGGTAACTGCTGCTCTGCGGGATGTATCACAGGATAAAATAGGTATACATTTTTAAACAGTGAATAGAAAAGTAGACATATCGTTTTCTTTTTCATGTGAGTGTGTAGACAACTCTGTTGTCGGAGTTAGTATTTTATTTTCTTTATTTATTTATAGATTCACGCCTGTGTCCCCGAAGGGGTAGGCAGAAGTGTAATATTACACCCACATTTACGCCACATTTCGTCGGAGTTAGTAACCCACCCGAAAGCCTCTAATCACACATGTTGTTTCTTTGTTAAGTATTTGCCTTAAGTGGGAATTAAATACTCAATTACTACACATGAAGAATCAACCATTCATCGAGCCTACGACGCTATTGTACGTTCAATACGCCAACGTAAAATACTACCACATTTATTCTTCTTCTTCTGCCTGCCCTGTTCCCATATTACTTGGGGTCGGCGCAGAATGTCTTTCTCTTCCATTCTCTCCTATCAGCCGTCATCTGATTATTCACTCCCTTTTTATTCATGTCATCCTTCACACAATCCATCCATCTTTTCTTTGGTCTTCCTCTTGCCTTATATCCCTCAACTATCGTATTCATCACATGCTTTTTATCCCTCCTCATCACATGCCCATACCACGATAGACGATTTCCTTTCAGCTTTTCTTGCACCGGTGCAACTTTCAAACTGCCTCTAATATAGGTACTCATTTCTAATTTTATCCATCCTTGTCACCCCACACATCCATCTCAACATCCTCATATCTGCTACATGCAATCTTCTTAGATCCCTCTTCTTAAAGGCCCAGCATTCCGATCCATACAGTGCGACAGGTCTTATAACGGATTTTTAGAGTTTGCCCTTTATGAGGCATCCGTGGGTCGCAAGTTGTTCCTCTGACCTGTCGCCAAAAAACGTTAAGATATTTTCTAGGCTTAAAAAATTAACATCATCGTCCTAGCGTTATCAAGGGTGCATCCAAGACTGACACGCCTTGGAGCCCGGGGCCCGCTTACTGGTCTAACCAGATATAACAGAATATCAAATTTTCCACAGAGAGATTGCCGTCTGACCTCAGCAACCCAAAGGGACAGCGACATTCCATCGTTGAGACCAGTATCAGTTTATTTGAGGGTACTGAATCCCCGTAACGACTGTCAAAGATCTTCACGACAGTGGGGACCGACGGTTTAACATGCTCTCCGAGGCACGAAGCAAGTGATAATTAACAATTTAATACACACTTAACTTCGAAAACTCATTGGTGTGCGCCGTGGATTCGAACCCGATACCCTCTGCATGGCAGTCCGCTGGTATTTCCACTAGGCTATCGCCGCCTTAGGCTTAAAAAATAGGCATCACTTTATTTTCACATATTACCGCTTAAAATTCCCGACCAACGCAATTTCATATCGCAAACAATAGTTCTTCCAGCAAAAAGTTCGTACTACTGCCGTCAAAAAACCGTCGGCTTTAGCAAAGTGCATGATAACTAAAAAGGAATATAATGTCTCACTTCCACACATACGTGTCCGTCATAAATAGCTCAGACACAAGACGCCGACACAAAAACAGCGCACCGAAAACGTTCGACACAAAAAGTGGACGGTGCGCAATCGGTTCGATTTCTCCGCTTATACGGACAGTTTTGCGGGTATTGTATCTAATTATTGGACAAATATAAGATGGGATTTTTCTTTAAACAGTGGTGTAAAATAGTTTTGGTTTAAGTAGTTAAATCGTATCGCTACAATTATAGATATTTTAAACAGATATTTCTTACTCTGTCACACAAAAACTACCTACTACAAAAAGTTTATGTGATTTAACAAGTTAACAACAAGGCACTTAATCTTAAAACAAATGGCCTGACTAACTTTAGAGCACAGCAAAAAGGTTGGTGAACTTAAATTACATATACAAATGGATTTAATAAATGTATATTAGACATTAGTCATTTATTCAATACAATATACATTGTGTAGAATATAACAAACTTACATACTAAAATAGCAACATGTCATACAAAAATAGATCACCAGAATAACCTCACAATAGAAATAACAAAATAATCATGTCAAATCAAAAAGTTATTATTAATGAAAATTTAAAATGTCAAAATTAAAATAAATAAGAAATGATAGCAGTGACAAAAAAGTATAAGTAATAATAATTGAAATAAAATAATAGTTTATGAATTTGACATGTCATCGCTTTGAAACTCCTCTATGCTGTAGGTAATAGCTCTTTTTCAACAGAATTTTTTCAAGATTTCTTTTGTTTCCTCTTAAACGACTTGCTGTGGAGCAAGTACTTACTAAAGATCTGATTATTAAGATATAAATTAACACTATACAGCCTTTCTATCCTATTTTGCATCAATTGAAGGATTTGGCTTACGTGCTAGCCTAACAACCTAGAATATGGTTGAATATCGAGCTAGACTATGGTTGAATATCGAGATAAAAAATCTCTCATCAAATATCTACTTTTAAACTACCACGATTTGCACACATATACTCATCAAATATGTTTTCCTTTTATACCTATTCCTTATTTACATATAGTCGTCTTTGACGACGTCTTTAACCACGGGATAAAATTATCAGTATTAAAATTATTTAACCGGCACGTTTACACCGGGATAAACTAAGCATGGTCGTTAAACGGATAACACATATCCTAATTTACCAATCCAACACCTACCTAAAAATGTTTTTCTATTTCACAGGTCTAACTTACAAGGAACCTCCGCAGTCACGCTGGCATCCCTCGTGAGGTCTGCGAGTGTCACTCACACGGAGGGCAACAATTAGAGGTCCATTAATTACTCGCCGGTCGACGCCCCCACGCGGTACATCCGACCTCACGGGGTCACGCGGACAGCGGACAGTATAGTGTGGACATTCTCATACTATCGATAAAGTAAATTAATTTTACGAATGTTGTTGATTGCTTCTACGTCGCGTTTTGGACTTCTTTGCATTATTAGTGGGTGTAAATGTAAATGTAAAATCACTAAGTAATAAAGTTAATTGTTGACGTTCAAAAGCGTAACATTTTTTTTTTTTTTTTTGGTGTCGGGTTGGAAAATCCTCATGGAGTCCCTCCGCCCTGGGGGATGGGCGAAGGGGACTGTCAGACTCTTACTGACTAAAAACCAACCCGTGTGCCTCATGTACCCGTGAGTCGGAGGGTCGGGTTTCGCTCAAGCATACGTCGCAAGTCGCAACCCCCCGACGGGTATTGGCCCGCCAGATGGTCCGGAGGGCCCCGAACAAAACCCCCTTGGCGGCGAATGAGGGTGTTGGGCTCCGCCGCCAAAACACCAAGCGGCCGCAGAGGATAGGGAGGACGGCAACGCAACACCGCATCTTCTCTTCCTCTGCGGCCCCACCGCGACGCATCGAATGGTGCGCCCCCGTTTGGTCGCGGGAGATAGGGCGCGCGGCAACGCAACACCGACACGCCTCTCCTCCCGCGACCGCACCCGACTGCAAGGGACAGACAGAACTGTCCCCCGCACCTGCACCGTTGGACGCATCCTGCGCAGGCCCCGTCAAGCCCACGCGGAGCGTCCCCTCCTGGATCCCTCTTAGCTTCACCGCGGTTAACCAATCCACGGTTACTGAGCCCCCCCACCACGACAAGGTGGAGATCCCACGGGGGGGTTACTGAGCCCCCCACCACGACAAGGTGGAGATCCCACGGGGGGGTCAAAAGCGTACCATAGTGACCTAAGTGAATAAATCATTTTGACTTTGATTTTGAATGTATTGTTAAAAATAACTGTAAAGTTGCTACAAATTTATAGCAAAAATGAAATTGCTTTATTTTAATTGTAAGTACCTAAGTATATTTTTATTTCGTAGTATGTACTTAGTTATAATTAGATTTTATGTAAAGAAGGTAAAAAAATAATCTGTAGAGAAAAAGTGTTGTTTCTTTTACTTCTTGTTATACAAATACAAATAATTTATTTGCCTGAATACCGGTTTAATGGAGATTAGGTACACAACAGAACTGTGAAAGAAACTAACTTTTGTTCAAAATTGCACGTAGATGCTGGCATAAAAGAGGCAGATATAGCTATATTTTTATTAAATCATAGTTATTTGATATGTCAGAAATAATTTTCAATACTAAAAGTAATAATTTATTAAACGTTTCCAGTACCTAAGCAATCTACTAATACCAATCCTTTGTTTGTGTTTTGGTTGAAACGAAGATTATTGTCATTCAATTCCAATCAGCCTATAAAGGCCTATCCACACAACACCAACGAGCCCGCAGCGATTCGCTAATGAAGATATTTGGGGCAGTACTATCTCAATGTCAATAAATAATGTTACCGCCGCCCCCGGCGTCGCTCGCCTCGCACTCTCTCGCACTCTTTGTTACGAAATCGATATGAACACACCCCTTCAGCGATTTAAACACGCTGATACGATCTGAAACACCTTAATAGAGTACAGGTGTTTTTTGAAGTAGGTGGTCAAGTTTTAATGTTAAAGGGTTTAAGTATACTGCTGATTAAATTTGTTGAGGGCTCCAACTTAGTTTACCTTTTTGTCTCGGAACACAACTACCAAACTAAAAGAAAGCAAAGGCTGAAAGTTCTCCATAATGTTCTTAAAAGGCATGTGAGACCACGCTTGGCCAACGTGGTGGACATAACCCTTCTCATAGTGAGAAGGGATGTGTTTAACAGTGGGACAGATTAAAAATAAGTCTGATGATGATGAAATACCAGAATACATGCTTGTATTACAGCATAAAATTAAGAGAACCTATAGGTTATAGGTATCTAATATAACTGCTATTGTGATTCATACAATTTAACGCATTGTTTTCCGACAAATTATAATATATCGAAGTCGTAGAAATATAAACAATAATAGATAATCTTCCGGCGAGAAAGTACGCAAGTTAAACAACGAACTGAAATGTAAACGATGTCGATATTCATCATACAAGATTATTTAACGAGTTTTAATCACGCGAATACTATAAGATACAGATGTCTGCGGCATATCGACTGCCTTGAACAGTCGATGTCACGGATGGACTTCAATACATAGTATAAAACAAAGTCTATGTCTTCTATCTGTCTGTCCCTATGTACCTATGCTTAAATCTTTAAAACTACGCAACGGATTTTAATGCGGTTTTTTTAATAGGTAGATTTTTATATGTATAAAACATATATGGCGATACGAAGTTCGCCGGGTCAGCTAGTAAAGTATATTAATTAGTTAAAATAAGACTCAATGATTAATAAAAAATAATAATAATCTCCTAGGATAACTCACTCACGGTCATCTGGTACCAAACTAAGCCAAGCTTGTACTATGGAAACCATATAACACGTTAATAACTTAATAAACATACATTTAAATTTAACGTGGTCTTCATATTAAGATTTGTCATGGGTAGGAGTAGAACCCTAGATCGCTGGCGCAGTAGTCACTCTCACTAACCATAGGATCAGTCGATAAATAATTAAACTTGATATAAATCGCCAAAATTATAACCGGTATTGCCTTTGTCGTCGTTTGGGTCATTGGTAGGGTGCCGCAGTCAAAAATGGAAAAAAAATCGAAACCCTTATAGATCCACCGTGTCTCTCTGTCTGTCCGTATGTCACAGTCATTTTATTAATACCTACCCAGCGATCAGTGACCAACGTCCAACCCAAAAGCCACGTACCCAAACATCTCAATCGTCCGGCCAGTGATATGATCTGCCAATGAAGATATAAATAACACAATAAGTATAAAGGTACGACCGCCGGCGGGCATAACACCTAGCGCGCCGTAATTACAGACGGACTTGCGCCGTTTACATGTTAATTGTTCAGGGTGGCCATGATAACACCTTACCCTTACCTACAAGAATAGAAATACTTTCTTTGTAGTATTTATAGAACAGGGGGTTTCCTTATAGAGTATTTGCAAATAAAGGCTAATTACAAAAATAAAGTTCAAATAGGTTCTACCACATACACACATCACCATCTAGTCCCAAACTAAGCAGAGCTTGTACTAGGTATGGGTAGGTATCTTTTAAATGCTCCGGGCAGCGTTTCAATATGAGTTAGGTATTATCATCAGCATTTAACTGTCCACTGCTGGACTAAGCCTCTCCTTTGAAAGGAGGAATTGGCCTACTATACCACGCTGACCAAACGGGTTGGTATAGGGTTTGTATCAAGTTTTCCTTCTCTTACAGTGATGTTCCCTGCATAATATGCTCCCTCTGTCAGCTCTTACGACACCCATGGCATGATATGGGGTGGTGACATTTCGAATTCTTAATCCGTCACCACACGGACAATGAGTTAGGTACTTTGTCTCAAATAAAAATTTGAGAATAACCACCATATTAAACGAAACTTGAAAATCTTTAGCTATCTACAAACTTAACCCGCCATTTGTGACGTCACTTTGACTTACGTGGTTTGTGACCCCGGTCTTATAGACCCGGTTTTTCAAATTGAGATTTCCTAAATGGTTTTACTGTATGGAGTTTCTACTTATTAAAATATTGAAAAGCTATGATTTTTTTATAATAATACAATGTTATATCTTAAATCAATTATCATTTATTTATATTTAAGCTTACATTGTTAAAACATTAAAAATAACCCAGATATTTTTAATGCTCTTCTAAAATATCAAAATTTTAACAAAAATATTTTTTTCTAACTAAATCAGCCCCTTACAGTTTCATTACAATAGGAACTATAAAAAAACAAACAAAAAAGGTAACCGTACTAAACAAAAAAGTATTAAAAAAAAACTCAAAAATTATTATTCTTCGCGAGCCAAGCTGTCTGTGTTTGGTATGTGATCTGGAGACGAATTTTCTGGTTCGCCGTCACTTTCAGCTTCACTATCTGATGGTATTTGCGATATTTCCTCATCAGATATTAATTCCTCTTGCAAAAGGGCTTCTAAGCGACGACTCTCACGTTCGTAAGACATGCTAAAACAAGATTTAGAAATATGTATAAAGATATACAAAAAGGCACAGGTAACAGAATTATAACAATCACAATAACTACACTATAAAACAAAATAAAAAATAGATGCATATACTTCTAAAGAATTGAATATCAACATATTCAACTATGACTATTTTACTTACATAATCTGTGACCTCGGTCTCCCGCACCGGGTTGACGCCAAAACTCAAAAACTTCGAAACTGAAGTACACCCCGCATCGGTGAGGCAGGCGCACGTACTGACGGTGGGGTACGCGAAATCAGGAGAGTACACGAATATGCAACCCAATTGGTTAACGGGTAAAAAAGTTATTCGACTTTTTCGATCCACCCGGTCTCAAAGACATACAGGTCACAAATGGCGGGTTAAACAGAAATTAAAAAGTAGACCTTTGCGTGGCCGCCTCTAGAACCATGCTGTCTCATCGGCCGTGGGCACTTAGAGCTATGCAGCCTTACGTATAGACACTTTAATAACTTGACTATTCAGCGAGCTATATCTGCGTCTTAGGTTTTCCTGCAAATCTTCTTATTTCGGACTCGATCTCGCAAGGATGCGCCGAGCATAGCTCTCAGAACCAACAAACTTCTAGCATGTGTCTTTACAAAACGCTAAACAGGCTTCAAACCAGAGTCTAATCCCCAATATTTCCCAAAGTGCTACACCGCATTCAGATCTTGATGTTGCACCCTATCATCTGTGGACTATAGTTAGCAGTGATATACACCACGGGGGCGGACAGGCAGAGGTGTACCATAAATCTTATACCGCAGATTGAAATCACACCGTCGCTTTTTACGCGCCGCTTTGATACCGATATGTCTTGGTTTCGATTGTGTTACAGGTCAATATTATTTATGAAATACTGCGGATTTATTGTTTTATATCGCCCTAATGTCAATGACCTAGTGACAGGTTTGCCAGACGAAAAATATCATTTTGATTTAATAATTCTCATGTTATTATGTCCTCATGTGGTGGACTTTTGACAGTAGTGGGACAGTTTATACACAGGGTAGTGACAGTGTTTAAACTGTATAATATACAGGTAAAAAACCCCTTATCAAAAACTGAAATCCCATATTGTACCAATCATTATGAACATTTGTTACTTCGGCACCATACCTGGGTAGTTACTGGTTCAGGAGGTATTTAGGCTCAAAGTAACTATATATTTTTTTAAATTAGGTATAAAATCGATGAATTTACCCTGCCAATGTGTTCTATAGATGTCCTATGCACCCATGGATAAGTTGATAATTCGGAAATTGCACGCATGCACTTTTAATTGCGGCTCAAAAAAATGTGGCAACTTAAAAAAAAAGTTCGTTTCCCAGGTATTTTTTAGTATGACTACGAAAAGTCATTTGCTGTCCACCGTGGATTATAACCCGACACCTTCTGCATAGCAGTCTGTTAATCCCTCCACTAGTTTATCATTGCCTTAGAGATGTAATATTTAGGTAAGTACTTAATAATTATGTAGGTACTATAGAGTTGTCACTATCCCATATCATCCCATGGGTGTCGTGAGAGCCGACAGAGGGAGAATATTATGCAGAGAATAGCACTGCAAGAGAAGGAAACCTTGATACAAACTCTATACCAACCCGTTTGGCCAGCGTGGTATAGTAGGCCAACTCCTCCTTTCAAAGGAGAGGCTTAGTCCAACAGTGGACTGTTAAAGGCTGATGATGATGATGATAGAGTTGTACTACCTTATGCCTATATCGCAATACACCATATAAATATGAAACAACTAATCTACACAACTCATTTATAAAACAATACCTAAAAAACTAGACTCAAATTGATGACAACCAAGCATCGCTTCCTATTTAGGTAATCCCACATCCTTTGGGAAAATAATTACTTAACTAGCCCTTTGAAAAAATAAACCTTCATGAATTATGAGTTGTAAGGAGTCGCCTAATTACCTGCTTATATGGTAAAGGATAGCATACCTAACAATAATTTCTGTATTAGCATAATGACCGTTGCCTATTGTTCTATTATGTGTATATATAAATATATGTGTTGTAGATGTATGTCTTGGTCTATACTTATAAGGTCTTAGCATAGAGCTACTTATCTCATACACATGACTTATAAACTGCTTGCACGGATTACTTACGGCCATTTTCAATATTCGATCCATACATGGATTTTGAGATTAAAGATTCGTGTTTGACATATTTTGTATGGAGCTTATGTCAACAACGAATCTAAAATCTACAGATCTATCTATAGATCGAATATTGAATTCCGTAGTTATACAATTTGGTTTAAGTATTTTCTTGAGTCGTTTCATACTCACGCATACATGTCTCTACGACAACGATACAGAGGAAAGTAATTATTATTGCAGACCAACAAGGCAGAAATTTACGTCAAGAGTTACAAACAAAGCTTGGAAATAATTTTGCCGTGCAATGTACATGGAAGCCTGGAGCAAGATTAATGGACGTCCTAAATTCGGAGCAAGAGCAGTTAACTATGTTAGGTAAAGATGACATCATTATTGTACTGGGTGGTATGAACGATAAAAATCCTTTTGATCTGCAAAATGCTTTAATATCTTGGCTCAACAACATGACATGTAATACCAATATAATTATCTCTGAGGTCCCCTACAACAGGTTTTTGAATGAGAAAAAACTTAATCAAAGCTTTAAGTTTATTTCTAGCAAATTTAAACATTGTTCATTTGTCGACATGAAGTATTGTTACCTGATTCCTAATAAGCAAAATATATCATCACACATATCTAGCAATCTGTTAAAGGAGATATTGGCTATAGATTATAGGCTTAAATTTAAGACCTACCAAATAGAATCTCACCCTCTCGTACGGTCTACACTTGTGGACAAATGTATTCAGACTGATATACCCCAAAGTAATAAATGTACAATAGAGTTAATTAATAAAAGACCACAACTACAGCGCTTGCCTGTAAAAGGTACTATACCTTACTACTTTACCAAACAATCACATCTTCTAAGCGATATGAAAAGCAATAGTTATAGCACAGAACCTAAATTGCTAAGCCCTACCTCTCAAAACCCTAATAATCTTTTTCGTACCTAATGCAATAAATATCTTGCATCAAAACATGAACGGTCTTTTAGCAAAAGCTGATCTGTTATCGTTATCTCTAGACTCGTTAGGTAAAACAGAAGTGGATGTACTGTGTATTACAGAGCATAACATGATAGCAACTGATATAACATTTTTCAATATTAGAAACTTTGCTATGGGCTCATACTACTCACGAAATAAACGACGTGGAGGTAGTTGTGTTTTAGTCGCCAACCATCAGAAATTTAAAATAATAAGTGGGTTGAAAAAATATTGTGTTGAAGGCGTAATTGAAATATCAGGAGTAGAACTCACAGACCAAAAACTATTTATTTTCTGCATATATAGGCCACCAAGAACTACACAAGAAGAAATTAAAATATTTTTTGTAAAATTACACTCGTTACTGGACCAATTTTGTCGTAGTAAAAGTAAGGTTATATTATGTGGTGACTTTAACATTAATATATTGCAAAAAACTAAATTATCTATAGAGTTTCTACAAACATTATCTTGCTACAATCTTAAACATGCTTTTAATAAACCTACACGCCCAGAAAGTGGTACTTGTATAGACAATTTTTTATACAATATCCGTGGATGTAAAAATCAAATACTAGAATTTGCACTATCTGATCACACTGCTCAGTTACTTACATACCCCGTAAACAATAATTGCAGGCTTAAATATTGGTTTAGAGAAAAGCATGCTTTTAATCAATATAACATTGACAAATTCATTAAATGCATTAATTCTTTGACTTTTTATGATGTCCTTGAAAGTAATGATCCATTAATAGCGTTTGACTTATTTTATGACACATACATACTATTTTACAACCTTTGTTTTCCTGTAAATCGCGTGAAAATAAATGCACAGAAGAGGCCAAAATGGATGACAACAGGTATAAAAAATTGCTGTAAACGCAACCGACAACTTTTATGGCAATATCGTAAACATCGCACTGCAGAAAACAAGTACAATTTTAAGACCCTTTCAACTAGATTAAACCATATAATCAGGTATACACAAAAAGCACAGAATAATAATTTTATACTTACGGCTCACAATAAATGCAAAGCTATTTGGCGCGTAATCAAAAATTGTCACAGCAATGTTCCTACAGACGAAATACATCGTATTGAGATAGATAATACTACTACTATAACTGACCCACAACAAATTGCTAATTCATTTAATAATTTTTTTATTGACCAAATTAAGATTCTTGACTCAAATACTAATATTAAATATCCTTCAAATATATCAAATTCACTATTTATGAATCCGACTACGCCTAATGAAATTAACGACATTATAATAAATCTTAAAAACACGCCGAGCACTGGATACGATCATATAAATACCAAGATTTTGAACCAGACTGCGACCAAAATATCCCATGTTTTAAGTCATGTCATTAATTTGTGTATCGTGCAAGGTAAATTTCCTGATAAGTTGAAAATAAGTATAATAAAACCAATATTCAAAAAGAATAGTAAACTATCTATGAGCTGCTATCGTCCTATAGCTTTAATCCCAACTCTGTCAAAAATATTTGAAAAGGTTATTCATAGTAGAGTATACAATTTTTTTGAAAGAATGAACTTATTTGCTAATGAACAGGTGCGATTTAGGAAAAATAAAAGTATTAATTTGGCAATACATAATTTTTTAAAGATAGTTCTCAATAACATAGATAAAAGATTGTCGGTATCTGCGTTATATATGGATTTAACAAAGGCATTTGATTACGTTAATCATGACATCCTGCTCAATAAATTATATGCATACGGTATCAGAGGCAACACTTTAGAACTTATAAAATCATATCTCACCAATCGTATGCAATGCACACAAATAACGCGCCGGTGTCCAAATCGTCAAATAGAAGCAACATTCTCATCTAATTATAGAGAAACAAAATTAGGTATTCCTCAAGGTAGTGTGTTGGGACCCCTTTTATTTAATATCTATATCAAAGATTTGCCGAAGGTAACTAATCACCCTATGATTTTATTTGCTGACGATAGCACCATCATTTTTACATCCAAAGACAAGTCATCTTTACAATTTGACATAACAAATACTTTAAATGACATTATAAACTGGTTGACATCAAATAATTTAATTATTAATTTAGAAAAAACACATTTAATGACATTTAGAAATAGATTTTCAATGCCCAGTGACATAGCAATAACTTATAATGGTACTAAAATTCAAGAAGTCGTTAGCACAAAGTTTTTGGGATTAACTATTGATAGTACACTGAATTGGAAAGCACATATAGAAAATCTGTGTACGACATTACACCAACAGTCCTATGCGCTATATATGCTCTCTAAAATAGCTAACCGAACAGCAGTACTTACAGCCTACCATGGGTATGTTGGATCTAGAATCAGGTATGGCATTATGTTCTGGGGATATTCCACAGACAGCGAACTTGTATTTAAGGCACAGAAAAGATGCGTGAGATCTATTTGTAACCTACAGCAAACGGATAGCTGTCGCCCATACTTTAAAGAACTCGGTGTACTTACAATACCTTCCTTATATATGTATGAAGTTATACGTTCTGTAAGAAATAATTCTCATATGTTTACAAATTACAGTAGTAAACGACATAAGAACAAAATCTGTTGTCCCTCCCACAAAACTGCACTTTTTAATAATAGTATATTTTGTATGGGGCCAAGAGTGTACAACCATTTACCTAAAAGTATTCTAGGGTTAAGATGTGATAAATTATTTTATTGCGAAGTTAAAAAGATAATGTTACAAAAAGCTTACTACAGTGTAAATGAATTTCTGCAAGACACTTTGTAAGTAATTTATTAATTATATATTGTATTATTTGAATTCCAATGTAATTTATTATATTATTTATTGTTTGACATATTTTTTTAAACCTTGGACATTATATATAATTTGAATAGGATGTATGCAAGTTTGATAATGTTGACATGTATTTAAACTATCATAACCAACAATTTATGAATTGTCGTCAAATATGTCCTCTCAATAGGGTTTTACTTTATATTGCATGCTGTAACGCAGAATGTGGTGACACTATTATATTATTGTAACAACATTGTATATACCCATGTTCGCAATAAATGATATGAATATGAAAAAAAAAATATGAATACATACTTAAGAGATGACTAAAGAATATAATTATATCCCCACGGTATGCAATGGGGTAGTGACATTCTGTACCTATTATTCACCGGTCACCATGTCCTTCCCTAGGGAAGTTTGTTTGTATGACTCTGTGATGTCTGTCAGTCTTCTCCTCTGTCAGTCAGGACAAGTATTTTATACATTATATTAGCATTTATGATAATCTTAATATATAAAATCCTTGCGTTACTGACTGACTGACAGACACGCTACAGCCGAAACTATTGGGTACAGGAAGCTGAAATTTGGCATGTGTATTACTTGGGGACCGTAGGGGTGCACTAAGAACGGATTTCCCGAAATTCCCACGGGATCGGCCAAAACGGGTAAATTTAAAAAAAATGCAGGCGTAGCTGCTGGCGTCCTCTAGTATAAGGAATAATGAATCATAATGATTCAGATAATCCAAATATTTATTATGCGATATGGTAAACGGTAACTGCAAGCATATATATTATGAACTTCCTCAAAAAGCAATCTTGTGTATAAGACACATTACGGGTCTATACGAGTTGTAGGTCTATAATAAGTGCAATTCATATTAGGTGGTAGGCAGATGCTACACATCCGTTTGTTAAACAGTGTCTACACTTGCGACCTGTCAAATTAGCGAGGCGTTCAAAAATCAGATCTCAATTTATATGAACCTGTTTTTTAACTGTGTGACGAATTAAAAATTCAAAGTGTCACAGCCCCTTTTTATTCCGTTGGTGTCGTATAAGTTGTCTATGGAAAATACATACATACAGCCAATGGAAATGATTACGTCTAACTAGCGTGACATAGTAGGACAAATCATAATTATGTTATACAGGATTGACTGACAATGCTATCGGGCACAGAGTACTTTTTCAGCAGAGGTCTATGTCCAGCAGTGGACTGTAAAAGTGTGTAAGATGATGATGGCTGTAAGAAAATAATTATAAATATGTAGAGGAGGTACCACGAAGCTAGCAAGCAGACATTGAAAATGTTAATTATCGCTTGTCCCGTGCCTCGACGAGCATGTTAAGCCGTCGGTCCCGGTTGTCATGAAGATCTTTGACAGTTGTTACAGGGCGTCAGTACCTTCTAAATAAACTAACACTAGTCTAAACTATGGACTATCGCTATCCCTTCGGGTTGCGGAGGTCAGACAGGCAGTCGCTCCGTGGAACAGCTAATATTTATTCAAATCCGGTTAGACTAGTAAGCGGACCCCGGGTTGAAACTGGGATAACGCTAGGAGGATGATGAGAGGTGGTAACAATTTTTTACTACAAAAATGAGGAGGTTCTCAATTTTGATACCTACTTATGAAATATGTTGTTGTATAATAATATTATGGGGAAAAAAAACAATTAAGTACTTTGTTGCTGCATGTTAGTCGCAACTCGTCATAAAAATAATAAAATTGTGAAAAGTGATATCTACCGTTATTACCATAAAAAAACAGGACTAATAAAATTCTTGCCAACAGACTACAATTTTTATTTATTTTTTAATATGGCCTGTAGCATTGAATGTCAGAAGTTGCAGGTTACGAAACGGGCGTGAATATTGTCCCATTATCTGGTAACAGCAAAAGCAACACTTAAAATGTTGAAATTAAACTACAGTTTACGGATTTTATCGCGTTATATTGGTTTCACTAGTTATTACATTTAAACCGAATGATCTAGAAACTACATTTTATAACTATTACTAGCCGACGTTTCGAATTCTTTACAGGATTCATTTCTTAAAATTTTACTAAAATCCTCGGATATAAGATGTCGAAAGTCGTAATAGAATGTCGTGTTACTTACGATCTTTTAATTTAAAACCGGATAAAAATTTTGGTCAGGTATACTTAGCAAAATGCTTCGAGTTTATTTCGCCTTCATCATTGTTGCAACGAAAAAAAAAAGGTTAAACTGTAATATTGTTAGAATTTTCGTTCGATTATTATTATCGTTAAATGTGCGCGTGGGATTCAGAGTTCTCGGGTTCCATTCCCGGGTCGGGCAAAGTGTTATTGGGTTTTTCCGTTAGGAAATTCTCAGTTGCAGCTCGGAGTCTGGTAATGTGCCCGGTACGGCAATAGGCTCGCCCCCTATTACGTGGGACCTACAAATTCCTGGCGAAATGTGGGTGTAATATTACACCTCTGCCTACCCCTTCGGGGATACAGGCGTGAGTCTATAAATAAAAAAAATATAAACAATTAAAAAAAAATTGTTTAAACATATGCTTGTAATGTAATAGCAAATACTCAGCCCTGTCCGTGAAAATTATAGGGCAGTCTACCTCCTTATAATTCAAACATGCGGCCTGTGCCAAATGTTATCAAACTCGGTCTAATAGTTAGCTAAACTATTAGACCGAGACAGAGAGCTATATTTGCATTTATAATATGAAAAGGAAACAATATTTTCTTATAAAATTCACATTTAATTTACATTTCACTCCTGCTTAGACGATTGTGTAATGTTATGGTTCCCGGTACATTAATTTAACAACATAATATGTTTGAAACTTTGTAAGTTTTATCGGTTTGCTTAGTTTGCTTTACCTATAAACAACATTTTATAGGTAGAGCAAGATTTCTCAGTTTGTTTTTGTCTATGGTTAAGCTTCACAAACGCTTACTTCTTCTAACTGCCAAAACTATAAAAAAATAATAAAATGTACGTTTTCTTATGCTTTAAAAAAGGATGTACTGATCTGTAATGATATTTTGTCGGGCTCTACAAAGTTGTGTAACAATTTAAAATAAGAATATGCAAGATGTGGACTACAGGAAGTGTTGAACATTTGGCGTTAAAATTACGCTTATGACATAGAGTCTAACACTCGTTGTCAATATGCTAATTATCGATGGATATTAGAGATAATTATCTGAAAAACAATCTATGAAGCCTATGTCAAATAAATAGCTAAAGCTTAGTAGCCAAATCCATATATACGATGTGCTAAGGCATGTAGCATCTAATACTTATATGTATACTGGTGACACATAGGACCAGTAGTACTGCACTAGCAATAATTTTCCGTATGGTGACGGATTCAGAATAGAATAATTATGTGAGCCGCCCATTTCATTCCGTTGGGGGGTCGTAGGAGGCGCCTAAGGAAAATATACGAAGCGAATAGTACCTTTGCTTTTTTTTAACGTGAGAAAATGCGTTACGCATACCCCTTCATTCACGGGGAGAATGTGGGGTTATGTCGGGCTCCCCCGGCTGTTACGACATCAAACCCTATACCTGTCTGGCCAGCTTGGTATAGTAGACATAATAGTGATGGCTCGCAATAGTCACAATGCTATTGTAACACAAATAAATAGACGCCTGTGTCCAGCAGTGTTCTTTGTAAGGCTGTTATGATATGACTATAATGTCTGATTATACCTAGCAGTTCATGTCATCTGGCCACTTCATGACCAATCGCGGTCACGGACTTAGCCGCACCATGGTCAGAGCTTCTGTAAACTTCTAGCAATTGGTCTGTCTTTTTTACTCATATTCTCATCACCATATTACCTACGCTCTAAGGTTAGAATGACTGTTCAATTCTGAAGAAAATTTGATGATCCAATTGTGTCTTTAATAGTAGATAGGTGTATTAGGCTCTAGACAGGCGGACCGCATTTCAACTACAATCCAACTGCAATTGCAGTTCGGATGCAGTTCGAATGCAGTTGACACGACTGCAATAGAACTGCAAACCAACCGTGCAGTTCAATTGCACGCCGACTGCAATTGAACTGCAATCGGACTGCACGTTTGGTTTGCAGTTCTTTTGCAGTCGTGTCAACTGAATTTGAACTGCATCCGAACTGCAATTGCAGTTGGATAGCAGTTGAAATGTGGTCCGTCTGTCTAGAGCCTTAGAGTTATTAGACGAATTGGAAACGGTCAATCTCTTTCCAAAACTGCTCCATTTACTTCAAAGAATCGTACACATCATAAATACAAGCTATAAAGGCAATTTCACATCACCTGCAAGCCGATGCAAGGCGTCGGATGTACACGGTACTTAATATTAATTGATCGGTGTCCGGCGCAAGATTGCGATCAATTGTCGCACCCCGACGCGACAAGACGCAACAATTTGTCGCAAGTTTTTTTTGGGTTAACAATTATGACCCCTTTCCGTAGTAATGTGTTAGTCATGGATGTTTCTTTAATTAAAATGTGTTTTATTAATATTATAATTGTGTGAGGGTTACTTTAAACACTTTTTGCTTTGTTTGTGTCCATATTTGTCGCCAATAGTCGTCGGGTAGGCAATAATTGTTTTTTTTGCCAGCCTCAATTTTGTCTTGAGTTATTACGAGTACCTATCGTCTTAAGTTATTTTAACGGTTGTAATAGAATTTGAAAGTGTGCAGTTGTATAGAGGTATAAGAATATAAGGGAGTTAATTGGTGAGCTTTCCTATACAGCTAAGTATCTAACATGGGTATAATCAAGTGGTGTTCAATAAATGTACTTATGTGTTGGCAATTTCTCCACAGACCTTTGAACCGCAACGCAAGAAGAGTTACAGTGCGTTGCTGAGGGAGAAGGAAAAGGGGATAGAGCCTCCGGGACTCTCACTCAGCGAACGAAACCCAACAGTATTCGGTGTGAGGGTAGTTCTTCCCCGTTCGAGTCGATCCATTCATGGTGAAATTTATTCTTCCTTTGTTGGATGGTAATGTCAGATTTGACAAAATATTTGCTTTTTGATGTTCTGTGAAATTCACAGAACAACAAAACAAAACTATTACGTGGGACCTAAAAAATCATGGCGAAATGTGGGTGTAATATTACACCTCTGCCTACCCCTTTCGGGGATACAGGCGTGAGTCTATAAAAAAAAATACTCCATCTGCCCCGATACCTGACAGCAATGCAAGCAAACCCGCGGGCGGTATCTAAGAAGGCCTTTATGTATAAGTTGTCCCTGGTGCTAAAACTAGCTAACTGGACCTATGAACAACATATGAATTAAAACCATAAATATCTGAGAGATATGCCTTCAATTTACATACACGCACGCATGCAAATGTTACTTATCACCAATTTCAATTAGACATCTATTAGCAATGTGATATACAACTATAAATTCAGCTAGAGTGCATCGAAAATGTCAGCATACGGTGGGCATCGAACACGCACACTTTCGATAGCATGCCTGATATTGTAACCTTTATCATCTAAGGATTTACATTTGTGACCTTTCCATTAATTTAACCGTTGAACCATTGTTTCTGTACGATAGATAATTGATTAGTAAGCAATTTTCAGAACTATTTTGAGCCCTGTTTTATAACTGATAGAGTCTAAAATTGTGTTCAATGATTCTTCTATGCCTATTAAGCAAATATAATGTATTGTTTGTTATTTAAGGCCTGTACGTGTATGGAAATATCATGAAGTGTAAACATAATAAATTATTTCTATATTCTTTGTAATTGACTGCGCTTGTTACACATATATTATGTACTAGCTGGTACCCGCGGCTTCGCACGCGGAAAAAAGTTACGTTTTAAAAAGTTCTCTGCCAAATCTAATTTTTATACAGCCGGTGACTTTCCAGATTTCAAGATGAATGACTCTTTGCTTTTATATATAATTATACAAAAATAAGTGTCATGACAACAGCGCAACCTACCGGGTCAAATTGGAGCCTATATGTAGCGCTATAAAGTGCTCTACCTTCCAGTTAAAGTCTCATTTGAATCGGTTCAGCTATTCCAGAGATTACCCCGGTCCAACAGACAGGCAGACAGACAAAAATGTTAAAAAGGGTTGTTTTGGACTTAGAATCGTGTAACTAACTATATGCACTTGAAAATCCATAGTTATTTTGAAATCACAGACAGACACTTCAATTTTATTTATATGTATAGATGTATAGAAGAGTTGAATAAGTAAAGACTTGTTATCGCGATAACAGCGCCAACTACCGGGTCAAATTGTAGCCTATATGTAGCGCTATAAAGTCCTCTACCTGGTCGTGAAAGTCTCATTTGAATCGGTTCAGCCGTTCCAGAGATTACCCCGGACAAACAGAAAGACAGACAGACAGACAGACAGACAGACAAAAATGTTAAAAAGGGTTGTTTTGGACTTAGAATCTTGTAACTAACTATATGCACTTGAAAATCCATAGTTATTTTGAAATCACAGACAGACACTTCAATTTTATTTATATGTATAGATGAGTTGAATAAGTAAAGACTTGCTATCGCGATAACAGCGCCAACTACCGGGTCAAATTGTAGCCTATATGTAGCGCTATAAAGTCCTCTACCTGGTAGTGAAAGTCTCATTTGAATCGGTTCAGCCGTTCCAGAGATTACCCCGGACAAACAGAAAGACAGACAGACAGACAGACAGACAGACAAAAACGTTAAAAAGGGTTGTTTTGGACTTAGAATCGTGTAACTAACTATATGCACTTGAAAATCCATAGTTATTTTGAAATCACAGACAGACACTTCAATTTTATTTATATGTATAGATTATAGATGAGTTGAATAAGTAAAGACTTGTTATCGCGATAACAGCGCCAACTACCGGGTCAAATTGTAGCCTATATGTAGCGCTATAAAGTCCTCTACCTGGTCGTGAAAGTCTCATTTGAATCGGTTCAGCCGTTCCAGAGATTACCCCGGACAAACAGAAAGACAGACAGACAGACAGACAGACAGACAAAAATGTTAAAAAGGGTTGTTTTGGACTTAGAATCTTGTAACTAACTATATGCACTTGAAAATCCATAGTTATTTTGAAATCACAGACAGACACTTCAATTTTATTTATATGTATAGATGAGTTGAATAAGTAAAGACTTGCTATCGCGATAACAGCGCCAACTACCGGGTCAAATTGTAGCCTATATGTAGCGCTATAAAGTCCTCTACCTGGTAGTGAAAGTCTCATTTGAATCGGTTCAGCCGTTCCAGAGATTACCCCGGACAAACAGAAAGACAGACAGACAGACAGACAGACAGACAGACAGACAGACAAAAATGTTAAAAAGGGTTGTTTTGGACTTAGAATCGTGTAACTAACTATATGCACTTGAAAATCCATAGTTATTTTAAAATCACAGACAGACACTTCAATTTTATTTATATGTATAGATATGGACACACCTAAGGGATCACAAAGAAATATATAGGTAGACACAAACGAATAATAATTGCCTTAGAAGTGAAGATCGTGTACTAATTGACTTTTCTATGGTATCTATTTTAGGGGACAGCTATATTTTACTGATCTATGTCCTCATCTGGTGCCTTTGATAGTCCACTGCTGGACTAGGCCTCTCCTTCGAAAGGAGGAATTGGCCTACTATACGTACGCTGGCCAAGCGGGTTGGTATAGGGTTTGTATCAAGTTTTCCTTCTCTTACAGTGCTGTTCTCTGCATACTATGTTCCCTCTGTCGGCTCTTACGACACCCATGGGATGATATGGGGTGGTGATAATTCGTATTCTTAATCCGTCACCACACGGACACTTCACGGATCTTTGTCCTAACAACTTTTAAACACTCGCGTTGCATGTTTAAGTTATGTTTAAGTTTGCACGTCCCGTGGTCGCAAGCTGACTGCTTCAGTCGGCTTGCGACCACGGGACGTGCAGCCGTCTCGAAACGTCAAGCAAAATAAGGTATGTAAATACCTAATGCATGTTCGCGTTAATTCCCGTATAAGTATATAATATATATTCTTTGTCCTAGCGTCATCCCGGTTTCATTTTCTTTGGAGCCTTGGAGGAGTTCACGCCCTAGTCTAAACAGACCTGTCTGACCTCCACTACCCATAGTAACATATGTAGGTACAAGAGGACGCCAGCAGCTATGCCTGCATTTTTTTTATATTTACCCGTTTTGGCCGATCCCGTGGGAATTTCGGGAAATCCCTTCTTAATGCACCCCTACGGTCCCCAAGGAACATACCTACATGCCAAATTTCGGCTTCCTGCGCCCAATAGTTTCGGCTGTAGCGTGTCTGTCAGTCAGTCAGTATCTAACGCAAGGATTTTATATATTAAGATATATTAAGATGGCTGTGCTTCTCTACGAGGCAGGCAGGGGCCAGATACTTAATTGAACACGCACAAAGCTTCGAAAAGTCAGTAGAGATGATACAGTAGGGATAGGTATTTCACAAAAAAAAATTGGACCATATTTTTATGGTTACATCTGGCAAGTAATTAAACTTATCTATGTGGTGACGAATTAAGAACATAAAAGCCACTACTCCATTGCATTCCGTAGGTGACTTTTTTTATAGTAATAGGCGGCAAACGAGCAGACGCATCGCCTGACGATATAAAGGTATTTGCCGCCGCCCATGGACACAAGAAACACCACAGGAGTCACAAGTGCGTTGCCGCCCCTTGGGGTTGGAAAAAGGGATAGGATGAGGAGTGGGATGAGCGGGAAGGAATAGGGCCTCCGGATCTCTCAAAGACATAAGGTGACTAAGACTAGCAAAATAAAAAAATAAAATAATAAATAGACAAAGCGAATAGTATTTTTCGAAGTGACGACAAACTCGACATCAAAATCTATGCCATCCCGTCTGACCAGCGTGGTATAGTAGACCAAATACTTCTATTGTCTCACAGGACTACCGTGAAGCAAGTTATGAGAGGCTTAAGTCCAGCTGGTTCTAGATAGTAGAGCCTTGCTGACTTCAGCATGAATGGGCCGGCTCGACAGGGGAAGTACTACCCTCTCGCAGAAAATTGACGTAAAGTAACAGTTACCTAAACTGTTGCGTTTCGTTTGGTGAGTGAGAATGCCGGAGGCCCTATCTTCGATTCCTTCTGCTTCATCCCACTCCTCATCCTATCCCTTTTCCCAGCCTCAAGGGGCGGCAACGCACTTGTGACTCCTGTGGTGTTGCTTGTGTCCATGGGCGGCAGTAATTTCTTACCATCAGGCGATCCGCCTGCTCGTTTGCCGCCTATTATTATAAAAAAACAGTGGATTGAAAAAGGCTGTAAAAAGTAATTTAAAAGAAACTTATGAGACGATGTGAAACTGTCTCTTAGCACGTTAAATACGACCACGATATTTAGTCTTACAAAGCATCTGACAAATAAACAGAAACTTCACTTGTATACCAATTAAAAAAGCAAACATAAAGTAATTAGTATAAAGGATGCTAGTTACAAACGCAATTAACAAACTTAACTTTACATTTATATTAATACTACGCAGATGTTTTTGATCATAAAATTGCCAAGCGGTAAGTATTTACGGTGTATTCGAAGGTTCTGTATAAAATGAACTAGTTGAAAGGCTAACAGTCTAGTTACCGGAGGGTCTCGAGTTCAAACTCATGGTCTTACGGCCAAGCGACTGGCATCTTATCATTGCAACCCTTAGGGTTTCTGTGAAAAGACTCCAGTTTTCAATCAATATATACAAATTACTTCCGTTACTAGCGTAACTGCCGTTACCCTCTGTGTATTAGTTTATACTATTGACTTGGTTTGTCAAGTGAATTCGTCAAAGAAAGTAATTCTGATATCGTGCAAAGAGGCAGCTACTCGGCTCAGTAGGGATGGAGGAGTGGCTGTAAGACAGCGATATAATACGCGATGAAATATCGCTAATTCGCATGTAATACTGCACGCCAATGAAGTCTGTAATCACATATTTATTTATATGTACCAACAAGGCATTATTTCAACCTAAACAGCCATCCAAGACGCCTTGGAGCCCAGGATCAGCTTTTCCAATCCAACCAGATTTAACAGCATATTAGCTTTTACGCCACCAAAAAGGGACAGCGATATTCCATGGCTTAGACTAGACTAGTGTCAGTATTCCCAAGGGTAGTACTGACTTCCTGTAATAACGGTCAAAGATCAACATGGCCGCCTGGAAAATGCCTTTACAAAAAGCCCGATCAGTACCAAGTAAAGTATCGTTGTGGAGAAGCATAGCGTTGCATTACCTCAAAAAATCTAGTAGGAAGTATCTGCTTTATTACAAGATGACCTACAAAACCCACCCAGCCATCTAGAGAAGCAAATCTAACATCCAGCATCAACACAACAGATCCTAAACATAACCTCGTTACGCCAAAATTACTTCTAAACGAGTACTATCTAGTAAACGAAGTCTTTGTGTTTGGATATGAAACGTTTAAATTACACTGAGCTCGCCAAGCGACGCCTGGAGGCAACAATTACTCGTACAAAGTGATTTTGTCTCGCTCACTTCCTGAGACGAAACACAGCTAATGTCATTTCGGCTGAGACCGCTACTACGGTTCAAATTGTGCCAGAAATTACTATGAGTCTACCGCTAATCGTTTTAAGGAGCTCCTTTATGAGAACGTTGCTTTGACGAATATTATGGCGAAGTTTTATTAAAATTGTCTTGAATGCTACTCGTTGTACAGGGATCAATTTACTTCATTATTTTAGCCATTAGCCGCTCGAGATACTTACAAAAAGAAGCGATAATATAAAATATTATCCACTATTGACCCACTTTTGACTGGAACAACGTTAATGTTGGCGGTCTCCACGTTTAAACTAGTGCTACCCCTGTTTACTGCTTACGTCTTACAACTACCCAGCACTCTATTGTCTCTGGCCTTTCTTATTCATGGTATTTGAAGAGATGAAAGTGAAACTATACCTTAGTCCTCAGTCTTAGAATTAGGTAATTTTGATCCGGTTACTGTTTGGACAATATTGCATTGCTTTGGTTTTTGAAAGACAGCTCCCCCACTAGGTACACATGCAGTTCGTATAATATAACAGCGACATAAAGGTTGCCTGGTAGAAATCGCTATCAGCGAAATGGCCGCCCTTTGTACTCTACTTAGTAGGTAATAAGATTTTAATTTAATAATGTTTTTAATGGGTACAATAAAGTGTAAAATAAATAAATAAAATATCTACCGTCTTTAAGAATATCTTTGTAATATCATTACTAACTTGTGAATAGGATACGCCAAGTCTTTCTAAAAATAAACTTCAGACAAAAACGTACGATCACAAAACCACAAACGAATCAAAGTAATTTTTCCGCCGCATTCAAGCATAGCATTCCGGAGAAATAATTTAAAATGAAAACTGAGCACAAATGAGGTTACTTCGCAAAGAGGAACAATACGTGTATAACAACGAAAGCGAAGCGGGAGCGTATAATGAGATGAGCGCAAGGTCGGCTGGGCGTAGATATTGGACTGGCGCCCTGAGGCAACAGGGATACTGTCTCCACTATTGGTATGCTCAACTTTACGTGTGTTGGTGATACACTGATGTTGCTGTAATTTTGAACTGAAGTTTGAAGGTGAAATAGTGGTAGAGGAAAAAATTACATTTGTAAGTATCTAGTGAAAAATAAGAGGGAAGCGATTTAGACTAGCTATAGTGTTATTTACGCAGCAGGGGTAGGCCTCCCGCAAGGTGGACTGACGATCTGGTTAAGATCGCGGGAAGCGGTTGGACGCGGATGGCACAAAATCGGTCTGTGTGGAGAACCTTGGGGAGGCCTATGTCCAGCAGTGGACGTCTCTAGGCTGACATGATGATGATAGTGTTGATGTTATTATACGATGCATATTTCCGTGCCCAAGATTTTATAGGTATTGGTACTGCCTAAATCGTCCTTCACCTAACTTTGCCTGCAGAGATGGTTTGCGTTCATAAGGAAGGACTGCGTCTCGGAAATTTTCAACAATGATTCAAAAGGCAATTTTTGAAACCAGCAGCCAGCAAAATTGTAACACATCAACGTACACTGAATTAGCAATGCTCACAAAAGCTTTTAGCCCATTGTGCATCGCGGTGAAAAACATGAAACAGTCATGAATGTTCGACCTCTTGAATTGAGGCACCTTGCACCGTTCTTTGTGAATTCAGGCGGCAGAAATATGAGCGCTGTAAGTATTTCATACAAAATATATTCACTAAAATAAAATTAATATCTCCACAGACTGTATATTTTAGGTCATTTAAAATTCGACCTGTTCTCATGAAAAATCCCTATATAAAGCTAAAAACGCCATGGAAACTAGTACCACATAAAAATCAGAACATCCAAAAGCCTGCAGAAGGGATAACATCCAATTGTGAGAATCAGAAATTGATTTGTCATGCGTCATGGCTACGAAACCAATTTGAGCTCGCAATAATAAGCCGTTAATACCCTCATATTGTAGCCCTCTTTGCCTCGGGCTAACTGTAGCACAGGGGGATATATGGTGTAAGTAGGATTGTTCTAATGACATACTGACCTATAAGTTCTTATGACAAAAGGAAAAGTAAGTTTACCACTCAACACTATTTTACGCTATTTACAAAATAAGGTAGGTACGTATGATGAGGATTATTAATAACATGAAGTGTTACCATTATTGCATTCCGTGAGTGTCGTATGAGGCTAAGAAAATTTTCTAAGCAAATAACATCCTTGTGGAAAACTCTGTACCAAGCCGTCTGGCCAGCGGTAGCGTGGTACATAGTAAATCAAACCCTCCTATTGACTAACAGTGTTACTGTGAAGCAAAATAGGAGAAGCTTAGGTCCAGCTTTTTTTATGGGACCCCCCTTAATATTTTCATTTTTTTATTTTTAGTATTTGTTGTTATAGCGGCAACCGAAATACATAATTTGTGAAAATTTCAGCTTTCTATCTATCACGGTTTATGAGATACAGCCTGGTGACAGACAGACAGACGGACAGACAGCGGAGGCTTAGTAATAGGGTCCCGTTTTTTACCTTTTAGGTGCGGCACCCTAAAAACGTTGTTAATTTTACGACGACATGTGTTCAAACGAAACTGATCACGGTATAAGTACGACTGCTGTATGTATGTCGTCGAACTTCTACAACCCAAGGGGATGGCGATGATCGATGGTTAGATACAAGTGTAGAGCAGTGAGTTCAGAAGAACTAACTTCTCATAAGGACTGTTAACGGACTTCATGACTGCCGGGGCCGAAGGGCTGCTATCAGAAGCACATGACACGTTATACATACATACATACATACATATCGTCACGCCTTTTATCCCCGAAGGGGTAGGCAGAGGTGTATTTCTTCACCCACTTTTCGCCAGATATACTTTAGTCCCACGTAATAAGGGGCGAGCCTATTGCCGTACCGGGCACATTGCCAGACTCCGTGCTGCTACTGAGAATTTCGTGACAGAAAAACCCAATAACACTGCCCGACCCAGGAATCGAACCAGGGACCTCCCGATCCCACGCGCACATTTATGCCGCGGGACCAACGAGGCAGTCGTATAGGGTTTGATGTCGAGTTTTCCGTCTCTACGCAAAGATGGTATTTGCATCGTGTTATCCCTTAGTCGCCTCTTACGACACCCACGGGAAGATAGGGGGTGGTGACACTTGTATTCTATGCCGTCAACCACACGGTCAAACACGTTATAATTCGCAGCATAAGGTTACCAGAGTTTATTCTGACTCTATGTCAGATCTAGGCTTCAGCTATATAAGACCATTGATCCAAGAAGGTCGTGGTTTATTTCAAATACGGATTCGTAAGAAGATAGTGTAAACTTCCAACTATACCTTATCAGTGCATGTTTTTAATAAAGCCATAGGTGGGTGGGTATTGCTGCAATAAGCTTCTAGGCTTCACACAAGTTTATTAAACAGTATTTTATCGCGTTATGTAGAATATTAATCCTATCACCTCTCTTCTATCTTTTTCAGCGTTTCTAATGATTACTTCTATCGTAATCGCGGATGGACTATAAAAATATTGTATTACTGCAAATGTTCACAATGATTAAGGCCTCAGATATACAGACCTACTCATAGTAAGTCGTGAGTCTGCGGTGGGTCTGTCTGTTGCATAAGAGTAATATCCGTGGCCACACGAGTCACTCTCGACGATCACACATGCACACTAGTGACGAAACAACTCCGCCATTATGCTGTTTAACTGTTTAAGACGTAAGCGCAATTTACGCCGATGGAACTGGGATTTAAATTATATCTATTGCCACTTGCAGAAAGTGTCGTTGGTTCGATTTCCATCGCATCTCAAACTAGAAAGTTTCTTTTCGAAAAGGATATCTAACTTTCGCATTACTTATAGTTTTTACCTTCTTTCTCAGCTTAAGAAGAGTTGGCTAATAAGAGACCATACACGGCAGCCCTAGTTTGTGAAAGCAATATTCTTGATCCTTTACTTTAATCTTAGAAGACCAACTCTAAATTGGGATCCTAATAGTTGATGTAAGTAATTATTATATTCGTTGTTATCTGTTTAAGTTAAAATATCAATAACAATAATAAAAGCTGTATTACAAAAGTTTTACACTTCAAAGATTGTGATATCTAACAACAATATTAAAACTAATATTACCAGCGAAGCGTAAAATATACAAAACCTATAGGTAGTGCATCGAAGCAATCACAAATTATTCACTCCACAAAAATACTTTCATACGTTCATAGTCAGTGACTTCTAAAACCATTCAAATTCTATTAAACATTTCCCATTTGTATTTGGTTGTCAGACAAACCCCCAGTAACTCGACACCGTAATCCCAACACAATTAAGGCGAGTTGATGTCTGAATGAGAAAATAACCTAATGCTACATGCCCCGTTTAGCCGCGGCGCAATGAATAAATAATGTATCAAATCCCAGATGACGGAGATTCTACGCAATCTGTTAGTTTACTAATGAGGGGTCGGGTTTCTTTCAATTCACGATGTTTCTGGTGGAAGGTGTTTTGTTCGTGGCAGTGATAGTGGTGATAGCTCTGTGGGAAGAACTACCAGTGTTGATGGCTATGTTAATCTATAAAATCTAACGATAATATCTTTTGGAAAGCTAAAAAGCATGTATTAATTTTATTTTATTTTGTTTTATTTATAGACTCACGCCTGTATCCCCGAAGGGGTAAGCAAAGGTATTGTATTACACCCAAATTTCGCCATGAATTTTTAAGGTCCCACGTAATAGGGGACGAGCCTATTGCCTTACCTACCGGGCACATTACCAGACTCCGTGCTGTTACTGAGAATTTCCTAACGGAAAAACCCAATAACACTGCCCGACCCGGGAATCGAACCCGAGACCTCCCAATCCCACGCGCACATTTATGCTGCGAGACCAACGAGGCAGTCAGACAGTATTAATTTAAATAGTCGCCACCTAGTACTTGCCGTGTGGTTGACGGCATAGAATACAAGTGTCTCCACCCCCTATCTTCCCGTGGGTGTCGTAAGAGGCGACTAAGGGATAACACGATGCAAATACCATCTGCGTAGAGACGGAAAACTCGACATCAAACCCTATACGACTGCCTCGTTGGTCTCGCGGCATAAATGTGCGCGTAGGATCGGGAGGTCCCGGGTTCGATTCCTGGGTCGGGCAGTGTTATTGGGTTTTTCTGTCACGAAATTCTCAGTAGCAGCACGGAGTCTGGAAATGTGTCCGGTACGGCAATAGGCTCGCCCCTTATTACGTGGGACTAAAGTATATCTGGCGAAAAGTGGGTGTAGAAATACGCCTCTGCCTACCCCTTCGGGATAAAAGGCGTGACGTTATGTATGTATGTATGTATGTGGCGGTCAACTTTGAAATTTTTCTTATAACATTATTTCGTGCCGAAAGGACACTATTGCGTTTGTTTTTTTCAGCAACTGTCGTGCACATCCTTTTGTTATAAATAGACGTAGGGGACAAATATGTTGTTACTAAAGGCCTTGCCACACGGCACAATTTTACGTCCAACTTGACTAAATCACTTGATGAAATCGTGACGTGTAGACGCCAGTCATCCAACTCAAGTTCATCAGGTGGGCGGTACCACCAGATTTTAACCAATCGGGTGGACGGAATGAAAATCAGTGATTTGATCGTGTCGTGTAGACGGGCAAAGCCAATTCGATTGAAAATTTGATCAGTGGTAAAATTGTGCCGTGTGGCAAGGCCTTACTAATTAAAAGTAAGAGCGAATTCGCTGTGGATTTTTATTTAATGTAGCATGCAGTAACAATTCAAACCTTGAATCGGAAGTAGGTAATCGAAAGAATTCTTTTTCATTACCTGAAATATGAGAACAAAATTCAACAATACTGAATTTACGATTATTGCAAGTAAATTTATTAACTTTGTCTACCTCATAAACAATAACCTACTGCACATGAATACTTACGTCATCAGCCTTTAACAGTCCACTGCTGGACTAGGCCTTTGAAAGGAGGAATTGGCCTACTAAACCACGGTGGCCAAACGGGTTGGTATAGGGTTTGTGTCAAGTTTTCCTTCTCTTGCTGTGATGTTCTCTGCATAATATGTTCTCTCTGTCGGCTCTTACGACATCAATACTTATTTGAATTTTAAACTCAAAATCGTGCCAAATATCATATTATTCATTCCCCTAAAAGCTACAAAATCTAACAAAAGATGTCTTACACAAATCTTGAAAAGCAATCAATCCAAACTCATCTCGTCATCCCAGTCTAGATTTACATGAGAATACGCTTGTATTGTCTCAAAGAGATGTCAATCGATATCGAAATTATTTGGTGGTCCCCTCGCGACGTCACAGCTTCAGGCTGGCGGCACAGATTGTATCTGTCTCGGCACAATATGTCTGTGGGCTTGCTGCTGATTCGATTTGTTCACAGGGTGATACACTCCGCGTTGTTCAATTACATTTTACTCTTGTCTCGATTTATCTGTGTATGTGCATATTTATTTGATTTGATTTTGAATGAGGTTTAAGAGATATTTTGCCAGTGTTTGGATTTGAATGTACATACATACATATACATAACGTCACGCCTTTTATCCCCGAAGGGGTAGGCAGAGGTGTATTTCTACACCCACCTTTCGCCAGATATACTTTAGTCCCACGTAATAAGGGATGAGCCTATTGCCGTACCGGGCACATTTCCAGACTCCGTGCTGCTACTGAGAATTTCGTGACAGAAAAACCCAATAACACTGCCCGACCCAGGAATCGAACCCGGAACCTCCCGATCCCACGCGCACATTTATGCCGCGAGACCAACGAGGCAGTCGTATAGGGTTTGATGTCGAGTTTTCCGTCTCTACGCAAAGATGGTATTTGCATCGTGTTATCCCTTAGTCGCCTCTTACGACACCCACGAGAAGATAGGGGGTGGTGACACTTGTATTCTATGCCGTCAACCACACGGCAATGTGGATGTGTGTGCGGATTTGAATGTATTGTTGGTATAAACAGTTGATAGTAATTTTAATGTAAATTGTATTCAAATCATGTCTAGGGCCATTTAAAGTTAGACGAAACATTATCAACGCATAAGTAGTAGGTATTTGATCCTGTGTTCCTGCTATAGCATTAAAATGTACATTTAGATGAGGAATGATTTCCATTTCTTAATTAAGAATGTCTTAATATAACATTTAAGAAATTATGTAAGTAGGTAATTTAGTTTATTCGCTTAAACGGGGCTAGAAACACCGTTGATTTGCTAGATATGGTTTACATCAGCGTTTCTAGACTAAATACATACCTATATAAGACCCATCGCAAAATGAGTCTTCAAATTCCAACAATCCTTACAGATAATCAAAACACTTCATCAAAATATCTCAAACACACCAATAATAAAAAATACCTTAAACAAACAGTCGCAAGTCCCAAACTAAAGAGAGAACAAAAGCCTTGTAATTGTGATAAAAATCATCGCGGCATTAACAGAAGGGGCGTGGGCAGGTCTCGAGCCGAGCGTCAGTAACACGATAATGTGACTACCCGCGCTCTCGTAATTAAAATTACTCGTATTTTTGACGACAATCGTAGCTTAACTATATTTGTCGCTTCGCAGCATCGCTACGGTCGACGCTTTATTTCTTTTTGTAATTGGATTTTGTATTTTTAGTTCAGAAATGAAGGCAAATTTTTAGGAAGGTACTTCTTTATTTGCATGATATTTAAAAATACAGTGTGTTTATAACCGATGCATTATATTATGTATAATATGTATGTATTTACAAAAAGAAAGTATATATGTATGTTTATCCATTATCTAGTACCCATAACACAAGCTCTGCTTAGCTTGGGACTAGATGGTGATGTGTGCATGTGGTAGAATATTATTATTATTATTATTATCAGCTACAGCTGATTGTGCATGTCCAGTTGTCCACTGCGGTGACTAGCTGATTAACAGACATAAAGCGTCTTTTAAAACATTGTAAAGAATTCAAAAATGCAGATCTCCAACAATTTTATACACAAACAGCCACGAAAATTCGTCGGTGCGCCACAAAAATCAAACTCGAGTCCTTTTCGTAGCAATCTAATAGTATCCCAGTAGAGAAAGGCCATTGCCGATTGGTCATATTTTTGAAGTCAAAGTAAGCAAACTTACTCTCGCTCTCGTTTCTCCAAATCCTTTCCTCATGTCCTCTCCCTATCAGGTCCTATCTTCTATAGGAAACAAATGGGCAATGAATGACAAAGAGAATACTGCTACTTTATTTCAAACTATTGTGTAATTATGGTTAAGTGGTAGGTAATGTAGGTAACATATCTTCACGCCTTTTATCCCCGAAGGGGTAGGCAGAGGTGTATTACACACCCACACTTCGCCAGATATGTTTCGGTCCCAATGTAATAGGGGGCGAGCCTATTGCCATCTACCGGACACATTATTAAGCGAGCGATAATTAACATTAACATTTTTTTTTACATTACCTACCACACAAATCTCTTGTGAAGAGATATGTGTGGTAGGTAATGTAAAAAATGTAAATCTTTGAAATAACAGAATAAATTGAATTTGAATCGTTCTGTGACCGTCATACAAATATAACCCAAAAGTTGTTTAAGCAACGAACTCACGTAATCAATTTCTGTGTTTATAAAGTGAGAGCCACCTGAGAGTACAGGTGATGTCAAAAGTCAAGCATCGCCGTGAGAAATAACCTCTCGATAGAGATAACTATCTGTACGTATGTGTGTATGTCTACATATGTATGGGAACCCGAGTAACTGTCTAGTTCAAATGAGACTGGATGGTGAGTATTGGATGTATGGTGCAGTGGTTGGAATGGTTATTGCACCAGTTGCAATGTGAAAGTTTTATTACAAATATATTTTGATCGTAGACTGATACACTGCCTCGTTGGTCCCGCGGCATAAATGTCCGCGTGGGATTGGGAGGTCTCGGGTTCGATTCCCGGGTCGGGTAAAGTGTTATTGGGTTTTTCCGTTAAGTAATTCTCAGTAGCAGCACGGAGTCTGGTACTGAGCCCGGTACGGCAACAGGCTCGACCCCTATTACGGGGGACTAAAATAAATCTGGCGGAAAGTGAGTGTAGCAATATACCTCAGCCTACCTCTTCTGGGATATAGGCGTGAGACTATGTTTGTATCTATATTTTGATCGGAAATGTGTTATAATATGGAATTTGCTTTAAAGTTTTAATTTGTTCTAAATACCTTTTTTAGTTAACATCAATACAACTGTAACCCAATTGAAACCCAAGGAAATGATTTCGTCATAAGTTACCACTTATGAGAAAAACATTTCGTTGTTTAACGGGCAGATAAAAATAATACACTTATTTATTCCTTAGTTCTGTTGAGTACCTACCCACTCCAGTGCCGAGCTGAATAAATTTCTTTACTTTTGACTTTAACTTCTATTCGTATTTTTATCTGGTCCTGCGGTTTTGCCCATAGATTATTACGTATGAATGTAGCTGCAACATTACAAAATATACAGGTATCTTCATAGTTTTATAGGTATATATGGGTACTCACTGTCACACTGTGAAGGCTGTGTAAATATAGAGCCAAGATATCAAGCCAAGATATAAATTAGTACCGAGGTGCTTTTTAGTGTTTTACAATTAACCCTTTTTACTTCTTACTGAATTTTCACACACTCTCCGCTAAAGAAACATACACTTAATATACAAAACATTTTTAACTTTTAATATTTTTAGAGTCAAGTACGATTTAGCACAATTGCTTACAAATTCGTGAGAAATAATTCTTTACGCAATACTATTTGACTTTAAAATTATTTCAATAAGAAACTAAAGTCACAATTCAAGAGCTACTAACTCTCGAATAACTCAACAAATAATTAAACTTTTAATAATTAACACTAACAAAGCTGCAAAGTGAAGTAAAGGTCGTATTCACAATGGGGGTATAAAGTTCCCATCGAGGAGAAAGCGACCGCAAAGCGACGAATAACCCTTCACTAATCAAGTGGGTCGAAACGACCCTTAAAGACAAAAGGGTGGTATTTCTACGCAATTTAACAGTATTTTGCAAACAGTACTTCATTTGGAGAGGCAATTGAAAAGTCAACATTATAATATAGTATTTTGTTTCTGTTTTAAAGTAGTTTCGTTGTTGCACGTGGGAATTCGATTTATTTTTCTGCTAACGGTTCTTTGATAGTGATTTTGTCCCACGTTTCTCAACAAGAGAAATTTGGACGAAATTATTTTAAACTAGTCACCGTATTATTGTATGATGTTTTCAGATAAATATTCAGACACCAAGATAATACTGCACACAGAGAGCACTCAGACGCATTAATATACAGGATGTCACAAGACCCATCACCAAGCCGAAGTCTACTCGTTGTGGACATCATGCCAAGTCATACAAACCAAAAATAAAACCTGGGAAATGATTCTTTTTAAGTTATCACATTTTTTAAACCGCAATTAAAAGCGCGTGCTTGCAATGCTCGAAATTCCTACTTATCCATGGGGTAATATGGCATTTAAAGAACATATTGGCGGGGTAAATGCATCGATTTTGTATCTAATTACAAAAATTCCATACTAACTTTGAGCCTCAATATCTCCTGAACCAGTAATATTCCCGGTATGGTGCCGAAGTAAAAAATGTTCGTACTGATTGGTACAACATGGGATTTCAGTTTTCGTTAAGAGTCTTTTACACCCTGTATAATTTTGTGACCACACTTTTTTAGACGAGTGGTAAAAACCAACCTCACTACAGTACAAAGAGGAGTAAATTACTACTTAAATGTTTACTAAATAACTACTCATATTATTATCTTTAGTTATTGTCAAAACCTGTGCAATCTTTTAAAAGACACTTACGATTCTTAAATGCCACTCAATACTTATTATATCTGTTAGCAATAATAAAACATTTTAAAGACGATCTTGTATTTGTAATAAATGCTATATCGCGAGGGTACCTACCTACGTACACAGCAACAAATCAAGCTTTTCTTTTCTTTTTTTATAGTAATAGGCGGCAAACAAGCAGACAGATCGCCTGATGGTAAGCAATTACCGCCGCCCATGGACACAAGCAACACCACAGGAGTCACAAGTGCGTTGCCGCCCCTTGGGATTGGGAAAAGGGATAGGATAAGAAGTGGGGTGAGGGAGAAGGAATAGGGGCTAGGGCCTCCGGCACTCTCACTCGCCGAACGAAACGCGACAGTTTAGGTACTTTACGTCGATTTTCTGTGAGAGGGTAGTACTTCCCCGGTCGAGCCGGCCCATTCATGCTGAAATCAGCAAGGCTCTACTACCGTGAGAAGACCAGTTGCAGTACAATTTTTAATACGTATTTCGTACGCCATAAGGACGGTACAAATGTCAAATGTCTAGCTTAAGATGTAGCCATTTGTACAAAGACTAAACGTTGGCTACGTGACAGGAACAGTGCTACAGGAACACCTCATCATCATCATCAGGCATGTATATACCTACCTATACTTACTGTCCCACTGCTGGGCTCGAGCCTCTTCTCACTAGGAGAAGGGTAAGGCCATAGTCCACCACGCTGGCCTAGTGCGGGTTGGCAGACCGCACATGTATTTTTTATGTTATTTGATTAACTAAGAATTGTAAACACATTTTTTTTTCTTTTATTTAAAAAAACAACTCCCGCATTAGGACTAAATCCTGTATCGCGGGGGACTTTACAAACATACAACTAACGGACACAATGAACACCCAGACTCGAAACAACAATTTGTGAGAATTACACAAAGTGTTGTCTCGTGTGGGGATCGAACCCACTACACTCGGCGCAGTGTCAAGCGGTGAGGCGGCCGCTTAAACCACTGCGCCAACCGTGCAGTCAATATAGACATTTACAGATTAACACCTCATGCATTAAAATACGGCTGTGCTAACTTAATCATATTATTAATTCAATTTTGACAGTAAAATTACATTAATAAATAAATAAATAATAATTAAGTAATTAATTTCACCATGAATGTTTAGTTCCCACGTAATAGGGGGCGAGCCTATTGTCGTTACCGGGCACATCACCAGACTCCGTGCTGCTACTGAGTATTCGGAAAAACCCAGTAACACTTTTGCCCGACCCGGGAATCGAATCCGGGACCTCCGATCAGCAGTCGCATACGCTATCCACTAGACCACGGAGGCAGAAAATTTAGAATGATTCTATAATTGTATGTAATAACTTTAACACAGCTTCATTCGGCAGTGGTATGAGTATCGCTGCCAAGACAACGATGCGGAGGGTAGCGCGTTCAAACCCACGGCACGCAGACTTTCCTAAGGTAGGTATTTATTAAATTGTTAATTATCATTTCCTCCTGCTGCGGAGAGCACTTACGGCCGTTTTCAATATTCGATCTGTCCATGTATTTTGAGATTCGAGATTCGTGTTTGACATATTTTGTATGGAGCTTATGTCAAAAACGAATCTTAAATCTACAGATCTATCTATAGATCGAATATTGAATTCCACGGTAAGTCGGTCCATGCTGTCATAAAGATCTTTGCCAGTCGTAATGTTGCACTACTCTTGGATATAGTATCCCACGTCTAGACGATGTAATATACAATACATATAGCTAAGGGTGGCAGATGTCAGACAGCAATCACGATGTGGAAAAGCTAATATTCCATCAAAGATGGTTTGACCAATAAGCGAACTCTGAGCTCCAAATCGAAAGTCCTGTATGCAGCAAGGATAACCCTCTGACTTCCTTATCCCACTACGATATTGACGTAATGGAATATTACGCAGATTCTGCAAATATTTTTTTAGAACGTATGTACACTTTTCAAGTCTGGCCAAGAATTCTCTAAATAACCTTTCATAGATGGGGCTGCATATTGTAGTGAATACCTCTAGTAGTCTGTACTGTGTAGTAATGAGGCATCACAAGTTTGAACACGTCACGCGATTGTACGTCAACACTGTAAAGGGATTGTGAACTGTTCAGTTCATTACCGATCAGATCGGTAGGGGGCGCTGCAGTGGACGGTTTTACGCTAGAGTGAGACAGCTCTCTTCAAACTAGCGAATCTTAAAAATAATGCTTTCAATTAATTACATTAATAATTTAATTTATTTTCCTACCGGACGATTCGAAAGTGATTTGTAGAACTTATGAACGTGAGCAGTGGAATATATATTTAGATCAAACGAATTGCGGTAGGTATGCCAAAGTAAATTATTTTTGAAACTGGCGGATCAGAATATTTGGCTTTCAGCTTAGAGGATGAAACCACTCGCACAACCCAAAACAAGTCGCACCCAACAATATTTTCCGACGAATGGCGATACGGACGGATTTGCAAGCCTCTTAAGGCCTTGCCACACGGCACAATTTTACGTCCAACTTGACTAAATTACTTGATGAAATCGTGACGTGTAGACGCCAGTCGTCCAACTCAAGTTCATCGGGTGGGCGGTACCACCAGATTTTAACCAATCGGGTGGACGGAATGAAAATCAGTGATTTGATTGTGTCGTGTAGACGGGCAAAGCCAATTCGATTGTAAATTTGATCAGTGGTAAAATTGTGCCGTGTGGCAAGGCCTTTATATGAATGTGTAATTGTGTACCTACGAGCGGAGCTATTGGCAACTATTTACAGTTATCTTTGCACTCACTAGTAATACCTATAGTTTACAACTCCGATTGAAAAATACATAGAAAATTAATGCGAACAATGCCCTACCATCACTAAAGTTTTATCGTTACAGCTTTCTTATGATTCACATGATTGAGTCGACACTAATCTCTATAATAATCGACTGACAACTTACTGCATAAAGTCATCCATATTTTATCCGGCTTGTATCACGGGGATGTTTTATGCACCATCGGTCGAGCCAGTCACACCGATCACAAGATATTTGCTCAACGAGGGGAAAGGGCGCGACTTTATTTTTACTTTCGAAGGGTTGCTACTAACACGTGCCTTTTATGTAAGATTTATAAAAGGTTTACATCACATCTTTAATGCGTTTTGGATTTCATAGCGGGAAAACGGTAGTAGCAGTAGTCGAATTGTCGTGTCTCCAAATTCAAATTTGAATTGTACTAAGTATGTTCTATTTTGTGAACCTACATAAATAAAGTGAGGAAAACTTTTACTTCAGATTTTTATAAATAAAAGCTATAGTGCCAGACCAATATATTCATTAGTCGCCCCAGCAATGGACACTATCTTGATGCCAAAAAGATACAGTGGGTAAAGCGCGAATTGCAGGTATCTACATCTGGGCCCGATTCTCCTAAATAAATACAGTTTCGATATAATGTCAGTGTCATACTTACGTCACAAAAAGCGTATTCTTCTAAATTATCTGATATTTGAATGAAATAGTAACGAGATCGTAATTCAAACAAGTGTCAAAATTGTGTCAACGACGAACTGTTTATTTCAAATAATACGATGATGACATTAGGTTATCAGAATACCGCTTCTGAGTCAATTCAAAATATAATTTCAATTTCATATAAAAATACGAGAATTGGCCTGCTTATAACGTTTTGATGAGCAGCGATGACCCTGAAAAATTAGGACCAAGTCTGGTGTTAATATATTCAGGTAATGTTCAGGGCCCCTAGGATCTAAACAGTTGCCAATGGACTTCAACGGCATTGAAGGAAACATTAGAAATAATATATCGTTCTTCTAGGGTACTAAAGCACTTTGCTTCTGCGCGGTCTGCTACTACAAGGTGTCCTCAGAAAGATTCCAATTTCTTGGTACCTTCGTTTCAACTGCCAGGCGAATACAATGACAGACATGTCATGTCTTTTGTGGAACTCTACATCTACATAACTTAACAGAACTTCACTTCTTTATCCCCGAAGCGGTAAGCAGGGGTGTATTTACACAGCCACACTTCGCCAGTTATGGTTCGGTCCCAGTGTAATAGGGGGCGAGCCTATTGCCATCTACCGGGCACATTATAAAGCGAGCGATAATTAGTATATTTAATACCTACACACATAACTTCGAAAAATCAGTAACGAACGTAGCAGTAAGTGTAGAATCAATCATTACGTAATTAACTTCAATTTTGACGTTCATAAGCGTCACTTTGTGACCTAGATGAATAAATGATTTCGACTTTTGACTTTGTTAATTGAGAGCGAGAATTGTTAATTATCGCTTGTCCCGTGCCTCGGAGAGGACGTTAAGCCGTCGCCGCGTCGGTCCCGGTTGTTATGAAGATCTTTGACAGTCGTTAAGTACAGGGCATCAGTATAGCTTGCTAATGTATATACTCTTAGATCAGTACCTTCTAAATAAACTGACACTAGTCTAAACCATGGAATATCGCTATCCCTTTGGGTTGCAGAGATGAGGCAGTCGCTCTGTGGAAAAGCTAATGTTCAGCCAAATCTGGTTAGACTAGTAAAGTAAAAAAAAGTAAAAAAAGTAAAAAAGTATTTATTCACATTAAAGTAAGACATTTTACAAAAATAAATTACTTCTGCCAAAGTGCAAAGCAGTTTGTTAGCAGACGCATGTATTAGTATATATACATAAGCAGATCCCAGATTGAAACTGGAATAACGCTAAGAGGATGAAATGACTTATGCTCATAGTAACCCGCTGTAAACACAACATTCACCATTAGGTATAACTGAGCTACCAAATAAACCAATGCACACATCAAACCTCTTCCAATTCAAACCTCTTTTTATTACAATTTTGTGACAGCTGTCTCATGCGTCATTTCAAGTGTTCCCGTTTCGCGCGAGTGACAGGAATAAAAGATCAAGTGTCAATATGCGCGGACGCGTTCGAATTAAATCGATTGTGAAATTATTCAGGGGCACTTGTGATCAACACTGTCAACTTGGCATCCTGTTTAACCTTTAACGAGAAGGGGTGAGATAAGTAGTTGATTGTTCTTAAAGACTATTTCATCTTGTCGTCGTAGTTTATTTTTTGTCGGAGTAAGAAATTATTGTCGTATCCGCTTAACATTTGCCAAAGCTATGCGAAGCGAACAAAAGATGTGCATCTTATTAGGTACACAGCTAGGTACCTACTTCTTAGTCCATAGATTCACAAAACCTAGCAGCCACTGAAAATAAACTGGCTAGAATCTCTAAAATCGCTAAGAATACTTAAAAGTCAGATTGGTAGACTCTATATTAGCATACACTATACTAGCTAATTTAAACAAAGAAATAAATTAAACTTGTAACAGAAGGCACTGTTCCAAACTGTACCTACCAACTCGTAAACAGAAAATAAATCTGTAAGAAAGGCCGTATCAAAGAAAATCTGTATTCCGTAGCCAGGCGGCCATTACACAAATTAGAAAAAGTAAAAACAGAACACAATTTGAATGCATTTCCCGCCAGTTTCGTGTTGCCATTCAAAATAGGAACGTATTACCGCGCCAGTGAAAAGAACTGTCTCAAATTACTTTGCAGCAGCTGTCTCTTTCTAACTCGCTTCAAATCATATACTTGCACCCTTCTAGCGCTATACAAACTCAGATAAACAAATACAAAAGGCCTAATTGAGTAACTAGTAAAACGAACGGCTCGGTACCGTCCCTTCGTGTAACTTTACAAACTTATAAGTGCAGTTAGAAAAGAAACTAACGCTCAAGTTTGGACTTTATTTCAACAGTGCACAAAACATTTTACAATTTTGTAAGTATAAAATTATGTTGGTTAGACAGTTTAAAATTTCGTCGAGTCGTTCTCAAGTGGTAAGGGAGTCGTAGGGAACTTAATTTGTCAACAATTTTCGATATTTGAATACGTTTCGCTGCTCACTGAGCTTCTGTCAGTTTAAATTGTTATTTTTTTCTCAAATAGAGACTCGTGCTTGTTAAAAAAATAAACATCTTAGATAACTCTATGCCATTGTGTGGATAATTTGATTATTATACGAGCATTGTTATTTAAAGAGAAATGTTTATTTTAGTAAATGGTAGGCCAACAAAATCGTTTAAACGCCGATACGCAAAATTTCAGACACGTATACTGTCAGAAATCACGGCATATCTACCAAATACTTACGCCTAGTGAAGATACCAACAGACTGTCATGCAGAAGGTGTCGGGTTCGAATCCACGGCGCGCACCAATGACTTTACGGAGTTATGTGCGTATTGAATAGGTAGTAAATAATCGCTTACCCCGTGCTTCGGAGAGCACGTTAAGCCGTTGGTCCCGGCCGTCATGAAGATCTTTGGCAGGAAACACAAAACAGCGAACGTAGCATGTCGATAAACAAAGAAAAAAAACGGATCATTTGATCAGAAATTTGTTCATCGGATTTGATGAAGTTGCAGCATGTCAGTGGTATACTTACAAATGCATACTACTCACATTTTGGGCAATTGCCTGATATGAACTGCCTTTTATCTAGGCATACTTACCCTATTTTAGTGCTCATAAAAACTGTAAAGCGAACATGGGTGACTTTAAATCGAATCGAATTCTATATCAAAATCAGGCCCTTGGTACGGTAGGAACTAGAATAAAAGCTCAGTGGACAAACTGAAATCAATAGCTCATTTGATACCGTCACCTCGTTACGGCCCCAAGATCATCGAATTCCTAACTAAATAACGTCATTGTAAAACAAAAATAAACCGTTGCTATCATTATAAGTCTTAAAAACTGCCACTCATGTCCATTTCTGATGGCTGTCAGCACTAACTGGACAAAATAAAGAAATAAAATGAAATAATAATCGTCGCTCCGTCCGGTAGCGTCCGACGCATTGTCCACCGGTCAACGGTGACTTAACAAAATACTAACGATCCAAAATGTTTTTAGAAAACAATTTAAGAAGCTTCCGTTTTAAGAACTCGGTTTATTTATCCTATTGTGCATAAGCGGATCGTTTCGGTCGGTAATTGTTGACTGACGTTCGTATTTTGTATCTGTGGGAAGGCTGAAGGCTGAATGTGTTTTTTCCTTAATCAAATAAACATTAATTTGAAGCTATGGATGTAATTATCGCGCGCTGTTTCGGAACGGTGTGCAACTGACGTGTCAAACCGACTTTCGAACTGTTTCTAATGTAAATAAAGACTGATATAGTAATGGAATTTTATATTTATTTAGTTGTGAAGGGTCAGAGGCTTCCGACCGTAGGTTCACAATGAATATTCTTATTGTATTGCTCTGTTTAATAATAGGTCTTTACCTATCAAATGTAGCAAACTCACTGCGTTTGTCTTTTGCTCTAGTCGCCTAAATCGTACAGCTATCATCTATTAAAATTTACTTTTCGTTTTCAGAGGATCTCCGTATCAAGCCCGCGCACCAATAACTTTTGGATGCTGTTGTGCGAATTGAATTGTTAAATAATCACTTGTTCTGCGCTAAAAGAAAATATCGTGAGGTAACCTCCATAACTGAGATTTTTTGTTTCCGCTTGATATATAGGTATATCGATATGATATCTGCCAACACGCACTTGGCCAGCAAACCATCTCATAATGTGAAGAAAGCTGTGAGGATTACTTCCAGTGATCAGATTTTGGATATGGTGATGTATGACGATAATTACCTATTTATTTTATTTAAAAAAATACAGCTCCTGCTCTAGGAATACATCCTGTGTCGCGGGGGACTTTTTTAAACATACGACCAACGCACACAACACCCAGACTCGAAACAGCCGTTTATGAATTACTAAAATTGTTGTGTCGTATGGGAATCGAACCCACAACACTCGGCGCAGTGACAAACGGTTAAGCGGCCACTTAAACCACTATGCCAACCGTGCAGTCAAAATAATGATTATTCTTCTTCTTAGCGTATAGCTGGCAAACACCAGACACCTATATTTTTGCGACCCAGAAAGCAGCCACATTGAGTGCTTTGTTGGAAGCAGCTATGAGTTCCTTTTTTTTTACTTTACTTTTGATAGGCTATCGTTTGACCGCGGTATTGCCTGGTGTTAAGCGATGATACAGTCATGAGCACGCTTGCCTAGAAGGTACCTATTCACCCGCGACTTGAAAACACCCAAATAGTACTCATCAGGAAACACAGAATCAGGCAAGGAGTTCCATACCTTTGCAGTACGCATAATAAATGAGGAAGCAAAACGTTTCGTGCGTATGGATGGCATGTCAACCATATAACGGTGACGATGATTAGTTTGTCTGGTCGTCCGATGGTAAAAAGGGGATGGAGGAATCAGGTTATGTAGTTCCTCTGCACACTCTCCGAAATGTAACCTATAAAAAACCGACAGACTGGCAACACTGCGACGATGCTCCAGGCTTTGGAGTTTTGTGTTAACCATTTGGTCATCGCCAATGAGTCTCCTAACTTTCCTCTCAATAGAGTTCTTCCTGCGTGCAAGTTTCCGGGCAAAATCAGCTGAATTGTTATGAGTTGACGGATGCCAAGGGAATTCATAATTTATACCCTTATTATAACAGGAGTGACTGATCCAAAAGTAGGTATAGTCCACCCACACTGCGTATATCGTGAGACCGACACACGAATTGCCGTCATCCTCGTTACAATGAGGATGCGCCGATCACGTCCATTGGAGCCCGACGACCGCCGCCGGATGGACCGGAGCACCTCCCTAACCACTTACTTTATTAGCATTTAGTTGTTATATGCCTGTGGTTAGGTATGTAGAGGATAAATAACGGACGTGCGGAGCGGTCAAAAGGGCATCTCGTTTGCGCTAAATTGGTTTTGATTAGAATTATTGTAATACCTAATTAACATGCACAGATTTATATAATTATGTCTTATATATCTATACATTTTTATATCACTAACTGTCTGATAGCCAACACACAGCCTAAACTATAAGGCGCCAGGAACTGTGATTTCTTGGGGGCGTAGAGCCCTAAGCCCCTAAGAAATCACTAAGAAAAGTTTTCCCGAAAGTCTCACAGCATCGGTCAGAAATTGCAACAAAAATGACTAGACTGACTATTTATGTTTCAAAGGTCTGCATATAAAGCGTATATTTGAAACATAAATAGTCAGTTTAATAAGTCGTCAATAAAGTAGAAAGATAGATAGAATATTTTTTATTGTACACCAGAAAACATTTTATAACATACTAGAGGACGCCAGCAGCTACGTCTGCATTTTCTTTTTTATTTACCCGTTTTGACCGATCCCGTGGGAATTTCGGGAAATCCCTTCTTAGTGCACCCCTCCAGTCCCCAAGGAACATACATGCCATATTTCAGCTTCCTGCGCCCAATAGTTTCGGCTGTAGCGTGTCTGTCAGTCAGTCAGTAACGCAAGGATTTTATATAGGTACTTATATTAAGATTTATTACTAAAATTTATAAACTGTGGCGCTACAAATGGCGGCCTTATCGCTAAGAGCAATCTCTTTCAGGCAACCTTATGGTAGATAGGAACGATGTACGGATACTGGATTGAGTCGGAGTATACTGAACTGATTTTGATGCAGCCTTGCAATACAGATTTATATATGTCTTATATACCTATACATTTACTTGTTGACGACCGGTTGGCGCAGCGGGAGTGTAAGCGACTGCCACCCCGAAGGTCGCGGGTTCGATTCCCGCTCAAGTCAAACATTTTGTGTGCGTGAACATGGATGTTTGTCTTGGTCTGGGTGTTTCTATGTATAATATGTATGTATTTACAAAAAAAAAGTATATATGTATGTTTATCCATTATCTAGTACCCATAGTACAAGCTCTGCTTAGTTTGGGACTAGATGGTGTTGTGTGAATGTGGTAGAATATTATTATTATTATTATAATATAGCTTACACATCAAAATAGCACAGCACTACATTTTATCCCAATAATCAAACATTTAACGAAACTTGTGAAAACCATACAATAATAGATATTGACATCAAAATTTACTAAACTTTTGCAGGTAGTAGAGCCTTGCTGATTCCAGCATGAATGGGCCGGCTCGATCAGGGAAGTACTACCCTCTCACAGAAAATCGACGTAAAGTAACAGTACCTATGCTGTTGCGTTTCGTTCGGTGAGTGAGAGTTCCGGAGGCCCTATCCCCTATTCCTTCTCCCTCATCCCACTCCTCATCCTATCCCTTTTCCTAATCCCAAGGGGCGGCAACGCACTTGTGACTCCTGTGGTGTTGCTTGTGTCCATGGGCAGCGGTAATTGCTTACCATCAGGCAATCCGTCTGCTCGTTTGCCGCCTATTACTATAAAAAAAAAACTTCAATCATCCTATTACAGATATATTTCTCAAAAGTACAGCTGATTTGAATCATACGCTCGTATAATCGAGTAGCAGTATAGAGTTACTAATAGTAATCCGTTACGTGAACAAAACAAATGACTGTACTTGTACGTAAACTGCGTTACGCGCCCCTCGCGAGGGGAGCTAGAGTCAACACCGAGGTGGTAGGGAGTCACTGTCAGCGGGTTTACTAAAGTGTTCTTGAAGCTTTTTTATTCAGCACTTTATTGTAATTTTATTTAAGTCTTTATCTTTTTAAACACATTACAAAATGAAGTCCGCTTTCCGTCCTGGCAGTAAAAAAGAGTGGTCACGAGTTTTATTGCCCGTTCTTTCTCGTGGTTCTGCCTATTGCATTGCGAACGTGCCAGTAAATGTAGAATCATCTAGTAATTTACTTTAATGTTTGGCGTTCATAAGCGTCACTATGTGGCCTAAATGAATAAATGATTTTGACTTTGACTTTATGAACGCAATAAGCTAAAAAGTGCCGAAAGGATTATTGGATGGTTTTCACCAATAGGTGTGATTTTTGAGAAATGTAAGAGTGAGAAATTTATGCAATTCACGCGGGTGGCGAAACGGACGATGAATAAACGGCGACCCTTGTGGTAGTCAAGAATGCAAACTGTGACAACTCCATTTCATTGCGTGGATGGCGTAAGAGGTGACTAAGAGGAAAATACACGAAACAAACGATCTTTGCGAAGCGACGAAAAAGTCGACTTTAAACCAACCAGTCCGACCTGCGTGGCATAGGTCAAATTTTCCTATGGACTTGTAAAACATTGTGACGTAAATAAGTCCAGCTGTAGTAACTGTATGGTGAAACGGTGATAGCCTAGTGGAGAAAATCATTAAAGACTCAGGGAAGAGAGTTTAAGGTTCCAACTTTCGGTGTATATCGCTGAATTTTCAAAGTTATGTGTCGCATATTTTTTAACAGGTGCTGGACTGCAACAACCGATATATAGCCATGAAATCTCGAGGCATCAACACTCAGCGTACAAAATGTCAATAGTAAGGGCCTTATCATACTAGCGGATTGCGCACGTTCTCAAAGCGGAGCAGGCGCGCAACGAATTCGTTACGGGCTCACGACAGTCACAACGAACACGCCGCGCATGCGCAACGAATTCGTTGCGGACGCGCAAAGAGTAAAAACCGACGCGCAACGCGTAAAAGTAATAAATTCAACAGCAGTTTTTCCTTGTCGGAATCCATTTGGTTACTGGATGTATTGTACATCGATAATTTGCTACTAACACGCGACAAAAACGTAACGTATTTGCCACGCGTCCGCGACGTCCTCGCTGCGCAGCCACGGCGTGTTCGCGACGCATTCGCTGCGCGTCCGCCCCGCCCCGTAACCGCTCCCAAACCGCTAGTATGATAACGCCCTAATACGACGTGCAGGTATAAGCACTTTATCTGGGGGCACAGCAGTGCCTCCGCTAACGGTTCCAATATTCGATCCATACATGGATTTTGAGATTCGAGATTCGTGTTTGACATATGTACCTACTTTGTATGGAATTTATGTCAAAAACGAATCTGAAATCTCAAAAAATGGATGAATATTGATTTCCTTAGTAAGTCCAGTAATAAAACGGGCACGGTCCTTTTCTCGAAGCAGTTCAGACTTCAGACTATTTTCGGCCACTGAATTTTCAACCAAGCAGGCATTGTATAAACATTTTATTTATTTATCCAGTGCTTAATTTTTTTGTAAAATTCCCACACAGTATTATTCCAAATATCACCAAATATCATTAAAAAATCGCTCATAACATAAACCGCTTTCACTCACCCCGCACCCGAATATAATCGTCCGCGAAAATTATCACATTATCAAAACGCGACAAATCAGCGGCGCCTTTGATCTCACTTCCACAATTACCCAGCATCCGCCGCTCCCGCGCGTCTGACTACCCTACAGTTTAAATAAAATACACATCGATCCTATTATATCGATTTATAGACTCGTTTGATGTCATTTGACTCGATTGTGAAATTGTTAACTTTTGAATGAGATTGAAAAAGAAAAATGTAATGTCTGCCTACTGAATTTTAATGCTTAGATTTTTAAAAACATAAAGTGCATAGGTACATGGGACTCTTCAAATAATTTAGAATTTCTATTACAGCTATCTAGTTACCAAGCATTGTGCAAAGTCTTGTTCCACAAATTGTCGACTCTGGGTGTACTTTGTTTCCCTTATGCTAAGCGTCCACAGGTCAGCATCGTACGCATCGGACGCATCGCATCAATCGCATTATTTTTTCATACTGCGTTCACTGTATCGGCAGGGATCGGATTTCCGACGCAAGTACCAGTGATCGTACGTGTATTTGTGAGAATGGAGGAAAGCGAAGAAGAACAATTTTTCGTTATTGCTTGTTTGTTAGAAGAAGAGGAAGAAAATGCAAAAACATCTTAAAAAAAGAAAACATAATCTTATACTAATATATAAAGCTGTAGAGTTTGTTTGTTTGGTTGAACGCGCTAATCTCAGGAACTACTGGTCCGATTTGAAAAAATCTTTCAGTTTTAGATAGCCCATTTATCGAGGAAGGCTATAGGCTATATAACATCACGCTATGAGCGACGGGAGCAGAGCGGTAGCCTTAAATAACGCGGGTGTAACCGAGGGCATCGTCTAGTGTCTGGATACACAACATTCCGTATGACGATCCATACAATGCGGATCATTGGACGCACTTGTGTGACTATCTATACAAAGAATACTACAATCCGTTAAATGCGATGCGTCCGATGCGTACGATACCGACCTGTGGACGCTTAGCATTAATTGAATGTTTGTAAGTCCACCGCAGCACAAGATTAATGCCTAAACCCGAAGTTTTAGAAATACAAAAAAGATGTAGTCAGTGAGACATACCTCTATTAAAACATGACAGTTCAACGGTTACATAGATACAAGCAAATCACTTCAAGTAAATGAAAGAGAAGACATAAGGGTTGAGATACACCTATCAGCACCGCATCGCACTTTCCTAGCCGCATCGCACATCGCATCGGTATCGATCGTGCTGACGCGTTCTCTCTCTCTTTTTCGCTCTAAAAATGACGGTCCTAAGTGACAGAAAAGGATAGAAGCATAGGAAAGTGCGATGCGGTGCTGATAGGTGTAGCTGAACCATAACGTGGACACTGAACCTTCAACCAGATCACAAATCAATCAGTATCCAGGCAATAACTATCCACACTTCGTAAAATATCGTAAAATATTCAAGTAGCACCCAGTTGACTGCCCACCCCTGCACAACAAAGAGGCTTGATGAAGCGACACGTGTCGCCGGCAAATTTGTAACATTGCACGACTTACATCACATCGTTTAGAATTAGCGACATGATACCATGGGACTTACGGGTAATTTAATAAAACGGTAATGGGTTACTCATTTGATATTCTTCTTGAATTTACCACCCTGTGATATCAGTGACGTGGGTGCGTGTTGGAAAATAAAATCTCACTCCATTGGTAGGTAGAGCTAGGTATTTTAATAATCAACTAGAGAATACACATATCTCCGTGTTGTGACGGATTAAGAATACGGAATGTCACCACCCCATATCATCCTATGGGTGTCGTAAGAGCCGACAGAGGGAGCATATTATGCAGAGAACAACACTGTAAGAGAAGGAAAACTTGATACAAACCCTATGCCAACCCGTTTGGCCAGCGTGGTATAGTAGGCCAATTCCTTCTTTCAAAGGAGAGGCCTAGTCCAGCAGTGGACTGTTAAAGGCTGATGATGATGAGAGAATACACGCAGCGACACCTATGCATTAGATTTTTATTTAACCGTTTCATCCGGATCTCGTTGGAATTTCAGGAATCCCTTCTTAGTGCACCCCGGTCCTCAAAGAATATACATACATACATAGTCTCACGCCTATAACCCCGAAGAGGTAGGCAGAGGTGTATTTCTATACCCACTTTTCGCCAGATATACTTTAGTCCCACGTAATAAGGGGCGAGCCTATTGCCGTACCGGGCACATTTCCAGACTCCGTGCTGCTACTGAGAATTTCGTGACAGAAAAACCCAATAACACTGCCCGACCCAGGAATCGAAACCGGGACCTCCCGATCCCACGCGCACATTTATGCCGCGAGACCAACGAAGCAGTCGTATAGGGTTTGATGTCGAGTTTTCCGTCTCTACGCAAAGATGGTATTGCCTCAAAGAATATACATGGTAAATTTCAATTATTACTTGCGCCCAATAGTTTTTCTGTGCGTTGTCTATCAATCAGTCAGTAATTCAAATTTCACAGATACAGATTGTATGACTAGAAACTTCTCAGTGCCAGACTGCCAACTCCTCCCAATATATTATTATTACTAAGCATTTTAATCCATTCTTCCAAGAATGGATTAAAATGGAAACATAGAAAGAGGCCCATATCCATATAGGCCCCTTCTCTATCTTTCCATTCCTAGCGATCTTTCGACCGGCGCATCCAAACAAGTCAACGTGTCTTCGGATGATGATGTGTCCTCCTAATATACAAACGATTATATTCATTGTGAGCTCCAAGACAGTATAACTTTTCCCGATACTTTACAAATATCAAGACCCAGTGTTTCTATGGTTACTGCTGCTGAACGGCTACAGATATAATATACTGGGAATAGGAGCCGTTTTTTTTTATAATAATAGGCGGCAAACGAGCAGACGGATTGCCTGACAGTACCTAAGCAATTACCGCCGCCCATGGACACAAGCAACACCACAGGAGTCACAAGTGTGTTTCCGCTCCTTGGGGCTGGGAAAAGGGATAGGATAAGGAGTGGGATGAGAAAAAAAGAATAGGGGATAGGGCCTCCGGCACTCTCACTCACCGAACGAAACGCAACAGTTTAGGTACTGTTACTTTACGTCGATTTTCTGTAAGAGGGTAGTACTTCCCCGGTCGATCCAGCCCATTCATGCTGAAATCAGCAAGGCCACAGATTACTAAATAGTTATGGCAAGACTCTACTACCGCTGTTGGCAATTAAAATTTATTATTAGTAGCGAATGACAGAGTTAGAAAACAGTCGCAAATGAAACTGCAGTTGATAGCGATACCTACATATACCAACCAAATACTAAAACCTCTTCAAAGATATCAGCAATCGAATCAATTTCTCAATATTGCATCCGAACAATCAGCAAAGCAGCTCACAAAAAGACTGCAGTCCTCTGTCATTGCGCACCGCCATTGTTCATAGCCTGGCTAATTGATTGCACAGGAAGTGCGGAGTGTCACCGCGTGGCTCAATGCGGCCGCAAATGAGCATTGATGCTTAGAGCGGTTTCAGACTTGCGTGTTATACGCGCGTATAAGCTCGTTTTTGGAAGCGCATAGACGCGTACAGGCAACTCGTACGAGCGTTGACGCGTTTTTAAACTCGTATAAGCGCGAATTCATGCTGATTCTGACACGATATCACTACGGTTTCGAGCGAACACGCCGAAATATGTCCGTTTACCTGAGTCCGGGTTTTTGAAGCACGTAATATAGCGCGCGTGTAAACGCGTATGCTGAAACGACCGTATACGCGCAGAAAAATACGCTAATCTGAAACCGCCCTTACACGCACTCTGTCATGGATAAGATGACAATAGTGACAAACCAAAATATAGTCTATACATAGTGTGCTAGGTTTACTTTGCCTTGTCACCTATACATGAGTATGGCGGTAAAAAGGTATGCTTACACGTACTCTGTCAATGGGAATAATACCCGTCGGCTTCTGTCGGGCACCGTCGGGTTTTGTCGGGACGCGGAGGAAGCGAGCGATGTCAAACGGCGCCGATTTGTATGACATGTGCAGGGTTGTGCGAATTATTGAAGGGTGAGATTTTTTAATTAGTCAGGCACTTACTTAATATGAGATCATCCTCAGCCTATAACACCTGGACTAGGCCTCTTCTTTTAGAGGAAGAATTGGCCTACTATATAATACCATTCTGACCAAACGGGTTGGTATAGGGTTTGCGTCAAGTTTTCCTTATTTTACAGTGCTGTTCTCTGCATAATATTCGTCCTTTGTCGGCTCTTACGACACCCACGTGATGACATAGAGTGGTGACAATCCGTATTCTTAATCCGACAACACACGGAAATAATATGAGATACTTAAAGTAATTTCACATGAATGAGGTCGACCACAACTATAGGTAGTAATGCAAAAATGAAAACCAGTTTAAAAAATTGAGAGACTTCTATTGGCAACTGCAATAAGTACATAGTATCCAGTATCCACCCTTCTACCAAAACAGTACCTATACCTACATATCTGCCACCCTCCTTACTACCAAATCACTGGTCTGCTAGAAATAGACTATTCCAATTTCTAAGCTTTGCATTAAAAAAAATTAAAACCCTATAGCAAAAAAAGGATAAGGATCAAAATAACACTTACCTATCAGAAGTACAGTAACTAAAAATATCACAAATTAATAATGAATCGTTGTAGAGATTTGCATAATTATAATTTTGCCAACCCTGTGCTAATAGAATGCGCTCCGCAAATTGGTAGGTGAAATTAGTAGGCATATTTCTCGCGTACATTGTGAAGGTTATCGCATTTCATTCACATGAGATGAATGAGATCTGAGTAATCTCCAGTTTCATTCGTTCTATTGTACACAAGAATCCAGTCGCATTCTTTTTAATGGCAGAATTAATGAATTAGTTTGACAGGTAGCAGGATGGTATTATCGCGAGATTTTTTTATCTCTGGTTATAAGTACATAAATTCGGATGATAAAAGTTTCATGAATATTACACACACGATTACACATTACATGTAGGTACCTATGAAATACGGATAAACTATAAAAATAAAAAGGAGAGGAGCCGAGAAATTTTGATTCTACGTAGTTCTTAAAGTCTGGTAATCATTCAAACTGAACCTGTCAAACTTTAGTAGGTATCACAAATTCTGCACAAGGTTCGCCATTTTATCGCATTTCGTTACAAGGCGTATTAAATCTATAAATCTTTCGAAAAAATAACTTTTCAACAAACAATACACTTCACGTCAACCGAACTTCTTAAACAGCGATAATCAATTCGCACCTCAAAAAACCCCAGCCGGGAATCGATCAGGCGCCCTGTAAACGCAGTCAAAAGCTAAATTAACCCAACGTGCGTTATTTACGGTGTCAACATAGCACTTTGATCATCTACCAGTTATAGAGTGTTCGAAGATTTTTCCTTTGTCAGGGCGCGAATCGCGGGATGATTGACGGCCGATCCGCGGCGCGAGAACTCTCACACCACCCGCTATTTACAGCTACTTACCCACGGGTTACGCCAAATTGAATCTTAACTGCAAAACTTAAGATCGAAACAAAAAAATGGTGACTGTAATAGAACGTTTTGTATTCTGCAAACTGGCAATAAAATATTTGCAGTTGCGAAATTCAAATCCAGAACAAATTGAACTCTATTTTCCTTGTATAGAGTTTAAAATTGTGCTTAGCAGCAGTATTGTTACAGTTGTCGACATCTAATAAGTGCACAGGTTTACTTCGCGTTGGAAAATGAGTTTCCCTGGGGGGGTTCGGGGGGTAATTGTCCCGGTATCAAAGCGGCTTGTCTGATGCCGCGGCGCCTTTTGATTGTTTTTCCCGGGTCCGATCGAGCGAGTTTTTGCGCACTCCACCTGTCCTGCAATAGCGTAATGGCGTATTATTTACGATTGCGCATGTACGTCACCATTGTGATGATTGTGTTAACGAACATGTGTAATTGTGGCGAAAGATATGTGATGAGGTTCAGGGTTGTTAGGGAGGGTACAGTCGTATTGCAACATTAACGACTTAGTTGGATAATTGCTACGCCACTTTTATTGCAAGTATGTTAAAGTATCTACCTACCTATGTACCTACTTTAGCGGTACCTATTAAACTATCGAAGTCCGATCTGTAGAAGAGTTCTGTTTTCCTTGTCTTTCTGTATTGAATACTCTTCTACTATTAAGAAAGTAATATTGTTTTAACGTAAGATTTCGCCGACACAGGTTATATGACATAACTATGATGCTTTTATTAGGTGTGCACAAAACTGTATGCATTTTATAAAAGTGCTCACGGTTTAGTGACGGAAAGGGTGCTCAAATTTTCGAGTCAACTAAGTAATAACAATACATAACATAACTTAGTAAATTCTTAAGTTTCGTGACAAGAATAGACGGTCTTTTTTAGTACACCTACCTTTAGACAAATCGTAGCTAGTTCGAATGTTGATGTTACATAATCTCAAAACGGAGGTAGTTAATGAATATCTTATCTTTACAGATACTGAAAAATTAGAGTTAGCAGGTAAGTGCATAACGAATTAAGGCATCGTACAGACGAGAGAGTCATGAATAAGGAAGTTTTGCGGCGTATTGGGAAGAAACGAGAGCTCCCACGGACTCTTAAAAAGAGAAAAGTTGCATACTTGAGCCATGTGCTCCGGCACGATAGATATGGACTGTTGCAACTCATAATGACGGGCAAAGTCGCTGGAAAGAGAAAGGTCGGGCGAAGAAAGAAATCCTGGCACCGCAACATCAGGGAGTGGGTCGCGAGCGCTGCCGAGCTGTTCAGCCTCGCTAAAGAAGTACACGGAGCTAACGGCCAACCTCCACGAGTTGGAGAGGCACTGAAAGAAGAAGAAGAAGAAAGAGTTACTTACTAGAGATTTACATTTCTACCTGAAGCAAAGAAGTTTGCTTTTAAAGTAAGGCTCAATTCTCATCCTGTAACTTTCCCCTATTACACTGCATTACTTGCGGGAAAAATCATAGCAAGCGGAATGATGGTATTATGCGGATTATGCCTATTTTAAGTTAATTGGTAGCCAATAGTTAATTGGTTGCGAGGTAGTTATATTGGTATCAGCAGCAGGAAATCTTCTCAATCAATACCAAGTACTGAAATTTTGATAATAAATGCTGAAAGACGTGGGAACCAGCATACTGTCCGGTCTGTTTGTCCGAGTGGAGTGTTGCAGTGGAGCAGCAGCCAAGTGTCGCGATGTTTTTAAACAACGCCTCACTACGGCTCGCGTTACAACACGCACATATGGACGTAGGGCTGCCAACGAGAGCAACGAGTTTGGTCATGTATTTTTATTAAAAATAAAGACAATTTGCGCTGTAGAGAGTCTGACAGAATTATGAAAAAGGTGACTGGTGGAAGGCTACAGCAACGTCCTGCAGTAAATGCCTGCGAGGCTAGACGAAAACAGTATAGGGATAACAATAGCTATATGACCTGCAAATTGAAATTATTGGCTGCCCCATTCCTTGCAAAACACGTTAAGATTTCGATGCCAGGTATCATGACGGCCAATGACAAGTATCTTTATGTAAAGTCTGACAGGCCTGAGCTCGTTATATGCATAATTATACTGACTGTGGTCTAAGTCGTCGAAGATCAACCTATCAGCCTATCCCTTTGGGTTACGGAGATCAGACGGCAGTCGCTCTGAGGAAAAGCTTAATATTTGGCCTTTTTAATTGTGTAGGAAGACAAGAAAACAAAGGAGCTAGCTAGTCACCTAATGGCAAATCATCACCGCGGCCTATAGACACCAATGCAATGCAATGCCTAAAGGATCTCGTGGTAAGACGCTTGGTTAGACTAGAAAGTCTTGGATTCAAACAGGACAACGCTACGACGATGTTCAATATTCTCATGGTCCTAATTAAAAACAAAAAGTCAGAAAATATGCCAATGGCCAATTAATGTGATTTACAAAAACAACAAAACGGCAGGCCCGTAATTTGACAGCCAAAAAAAATCAAAAGACAGATGTGTCAACCCTGAAACCGTAATGTAGAGTTGTTTAAAACTGTGTAAATATAAGAGGTCTCGAGTTACGGGGATCGATTTTAGAACAATATTGAGCTCCGTTTAGGCGCCTCCGCACAAACAGTGTCTTGTCTGTACTCTCTTGTCTATGCGCGATAAAAAACGTTTCGGAGAACACTCTGGTTTTACAAACAGTTTGTGTCTTGTAATACAGAGTGATATGTGGATGACAAATAGAGAGAGAGCTGGCGTTATAAGTATGTATCGTGATTATTTTTGACTAAAGAACGCTCATATACCTACCTGTGTAAATTGATCATACTCATGTATTCTTAAGCGTAAATGGGCCCTCTTGTCAGACGGAATAGCACTTTCTTGAGGTGCCACTTACCGAAAATACTTTGATTAAGATGTCTCTAAAAAGAAATTATTGACGTTGATACTTTACCATTTTTTGGAACTCTTACTCGCCAAGTGGACCATTTAATAAGTAGGTACCTAAGTGTTTGCATACTAGGTATAGGCAGCTAGTTTTGCTAATCGCATTCTAATATTTTAAATACTTTAATACTTTAATATTTACTCCACATCGCTGTCACTGTGGAGAGGCTGTCGACAGCCTTGGTCACCATGGCCTATCATGCAGCAGGAGCGCAGGTCGTATTTCACGACACGGCAACCTTAATGACATTCTCCGTCGGGCTCTTGTCTCCGCTGGCGTTCCAGCCCACCTTGAACCTCAGGGCCTGGTACGCAACGACGGCAAAAGACCAGACGGTATGTCTTTACTGCCATGGAAGTTGGGTAGGCCTTTGGTATGGGACGCAACGTGTGTCGATACCCTCGCGCCATCACATCTTCCTAGCACAGCCGGTTGTGCGGGCGCTGCTGCTGCTACAGCGGAGACCCTCAAACGGCGCAAATACGTAAACCTAGTAGGGGATTACGTATTTGAGCCGTTTGGGGTCGAAACGTTGGGGCCATGGGATCCAAGTGCGAGATCTCTTTTTAGAGACATCGCAAAGAGACTTGTCGACGCCTCGCGTGACCAGAAGGCTGGGTTGTATTTGGCCCAGAAGGTAAGTATCGCCATACAACGTGGCAACGCTGCCAGCGTTCTGGGCACGCTGCCAGTTGACGGCGATGTGGATGAATTTCATGACGCGCTCTAAAATTTTTGATTTTTCTTTTTCTGTATATATTTTTTTGTGTGTTCTGTATATATTTCTTTGTATAGTATTTTAAGACTTAGTTACGTATAAAATAATAATAATAATAAAAATTATGACAAACTATATTTTAAATTAATTTCCAATATGACATTTTTTCCGTGTATATTTTTTGTCCGTGTGGTGACGGATTAAGAATACGAATGGTCACCACCCCATATCATCCCATGGGTGTCGTAAGAGCCGACAGAGGGAGCATATTATACAGAGAACAGCACTGTATGAGAAGGAAAACTTGATATAAACCCTATACCAACCCGTTTGGCCAGCGTGGTATAGTAGGCCAATTCCTCCGTTCAAAGGAGAGGCCTAGTCCAGCAGTGGACTGTCAGATGATGATGACATTTTTGAATAATTAATCTTATTGATCAGGCATTATGGCACTTGACTTAAATTATTTTTTTATAGACTCACGCCTGTATCCCCGAAGGGGTAGGCAGAGGAGTAATATTACACACACATTCCGCCATGAATTTTTAGGTCCCACGTAATAGGGGGCGAGCCTATTGCCGTTACCGGGCACGTCTCCATACTCCGTACTGCTACTGAGAATTCGGAACAACCCAGTTACACTTTTGCCCAACCCGGGAATCGAACCCGGGACCTCCGACTCGCGATATCATGTACTTGATACTTGATGGCACGGGCTGTTTCCGCAACTCCACGTCTTGGCGTGTATTTTGCGTGCAAATAATATCATGTAAGTATCTTGGCAACTGCAATACGACGAAGTAAGACACGCAAGGATCGCTCTGGAGGCGACTTTCTGTTAACAGCCATTATCTACTCAATTTACTAGCAACAACGAAATATTACCTACATGTAAAGAACTTTGTTAATTCGACACCTAATTAAGTCAGCCACTCACGGCCCATTTTTTTTAGACGCACAAATAATATAAGTGCAAACCGCAGCTGGGTTCCGCAGGCAATTCATAACTGGCGAGCCAGAACACACAGTAAACACATAAACTATAATACAATGCTATAATATAGATTATGAAATAATTACGCAGATGTGCCACCTTTTACAAAGCTTACGAACCGCACACGAAGCGAAATAATCGCAAGCAAAGAGGCTCCATTTTAATGAGTTCGTTGCTTGTTCTTTTTTCAAAAGCCATTTGACAGTTCGTTTTCATAACTCCATATTTGTTCATAGATTAGGTTTAATGTAGCTGTTTTTTATGCTACCCGTTTATTCATAAATTGTGTTCTGTGAATATTGCTTTATATGATTGTAATAGCAGCGATAGCCTAGTGGAGAGACCGACAGACTGCTACGCAGAGGGTCCGAGTTCGGTTCCACGGCGTGCACCAATGACTTTTCGGAGTTAGGAGTATGTGCGTATTAAATTGTTAATTATCGCTTGCTAAACGGTGAAGGAAAACATCGTGAGGAAACCTGCATGTCTGAGAGTTCTCCATAATGTGCTCGAAAGACATGTGAAGTCTGCCAACCCGCACTAGGCCAGTGTGGTAGACTATGGCCTTATCCTTCTCATAGTGAGAAGAGGCCCGTGCCCAGCAGTGGGACAGTTTATATACAGGGCTGATGATGATGATGATTATTGTAAGCTGTCGAATGTAGGTAAAATAATATGCTTGCGATGATGAAACGATTAGGACATCAACGCAATGTACTATAATTGAAGCGTATTTATAGAACGTAGATAATCAAGAGACAGTGTAGGCACAGATGTAGGTCTTTCGAGAAATTGCAACGTAATTTCATAAAAATAACGGATTTCATAAAAACTAACTTCTTATAAGCTGTTATTCAGGATAACTTGGCACTGGTGCATGCGCTATTATTATGGAAGTACAAAGTGTAGATAAGCGCGTACCTAATTAAAAATTGATAATAATTAGGTACCTATCATCAGAGTTTTAACTTCTATATCAACCCTAACCCATTACACCCATATTAAAGTGAATTTACCTCCTTTACTGCCTACTCCTTATACAAAATTTATATTTTGGTACAGATAGCTCTAGCAAGTAAAGCTTAAGCAAAATTGATAGTTGATAGTCAAGCTTTTATGAATTGCAAATATTAACTTCCGTAGAAGATAAGACGAAAGACTAGATGCCACCTATCTTAATTCTCTTATAATCCTTTACTTATGGATCAGAACACGTACAAATGACCGGATGATAAGATGTCTATTGTATTGTATATGTTATAAAGCAGTATTTCGTCTCGACACAACTACATTATATAATATCGTAAGAAATGTAATTATCAACGCATATATTTTTTTGATTACTTACTTCATTCCAAATACAAGATTGAAAGATGCAAATGACTTAAACAGCTGCTTTAAAATATCTTTTTGATTAAGTAGCACAGTTTTACAAAAATCCATAATGTTATGAAAAATGTTATTGATATTTTTAAACCTTTTATTATAAAGTTATCTTCATGTCGCACTTTATTATTTAGCTGACCACCCACCACCCAACGTCTAATCTAAGGACAAAAAGTAGGCAGAAACATAACACAGATGATTGAAACTATTCTAACATTATTATCTAATCTATGTTTGCAAGGCGGTACAAGAGAACCGACTTATACATTTGAATTAATGTCTGACCCTATAAGGTATAATGAGAGTACTAGTTTTTCCATTACCGCCACCAATTACCATCGATAGACCGTATGGAACTATTGTATAATAGTTTCTGACCATTATATTTTATATCTTTGCATTATAGTAGGTAAATATTAATCGCAGCTATGAAAATATAATTATAGTTTACTAGAGAACGCAGCTATCCCCGCATTTTAACCGTTTCTACCGATCCCGTGGGAGTTTCGGGAAATCCCTTCTTAGTGCGCCCCAAGGAACATACCTACATGGGAAATCGCAGTTTCTTGCCTTTAATAGTTTAAAAAAAAAGATATTTATGAAAGGTGCATTATTTCAAACCTTCGCGATTTAATTCAGTACACATAGATACCTAATAAGATTTCTGAAGCTCTTAGACGCGCGAAAGAAAGGGTGGTGTAAAAGCTGTTCGTCTCTTCTTCAACCAGGGCTTACCGGATGAGGCACGAACTTCAGTAGGTAATGAAGAACACGACGAAGAAGAAAAATATCGGGTCTCAATCGTAGTCGCAGAATGAGGGTGTTTGATATTTCTTCTACCACCAGACGGCGCTTAGTATGCGTCAGGTCTAAACTGGCTTCAGATATTTACATTGTACAGACGCGTACACACACACAACACAAACAAACACAGACGTACGAAAATATAGGCTTTGACAGTTTTGACAGGTTTCTGGACCTGACGCCTCAGTGCTGCCGCGTAGTGAGCGTCATTTCAGAAGACCCTCATTGATAACTCACCCGGCAGCTATAATCTATGCCAAATCGTACAATTGACAATATGCTATTTTTACTCTCTATTATAGTAATTATGTAGTTGAGACCGGTTACATTAACATTAGTAAAGGTACATCCCAGCTTATCTCTAGATGAAGCAGGGTTAAGGCTAGGATACGCAACATTATCAGTGTAACTTAAACTTACCTTTTGCATACAACACTGCTGTTGTTATACAGAGTTTACTTATAATCCTGCAGCTTCAAGCTATTTACAGACTTACAATAGTTATAATTAATTAAAGATAAAATAAGCAATGATACAAAAAAATTATTCAAAGTTCACTAGTCCATATGTCCACACCACCATGTCTATACAAGTTTTATTTTGAAATAAGCTGCCCACCCACGCAAGCAAATCTACAAAGACAAAAACATTAACAGCTTAAGATAATACTTGCTACTTAGTAATAACAGTTTACATATTATTACTTAGTCACTGGTATTGATAAGACTTATTAATGATACAATTGATATTCCAAACGGCGGTATCGGTATTACGTTACCTAGTATTTGTAATTGGTTATTGAAGCGGAATGCCGTTTGCGATTACTATCAATCGATAATATATGACTTCTAGTTAGGTAACTATATCAATTATCTGTAATCAGCACTAGTTAGCAATGAGGAACTTGGGAAATTATTGCTTTTCTTATAGTCACTCATAGTTAGCATTAAAATAGGTACTCTCGTTTTATCCGCTGTTTAGATCCCAGGGTGATTTTGGTGTCCGACTTAAGTACATACCTATTTATCTATCAAAATAATAGAAGCAAAGACAATCTTAATATATAAAATCCTTGCGTTACTGACTGGCTGACAGACACGCTACAGCCGAAACTATTGGGCGCAGGAAGCTAAAATTTGGCATGTATGTTCCTTGGGGACCGTAGGGGTGCACTAAGAAGGGATTTCCCGAAATTCCCACGTACGTAAAAAAATGCAGTCGTAGCTGCTGTCTTCCTCTAGTTTAATTAAATATAACTAGAAACTTAGGCTACAGCAAAGTGACAAAACCTTCACTTTTCCACATTTTAACATTTTATGAAAGTAAGTATATAAAAAAATAGACATTATACTCTCTAGTACCTTCATACTTTATTATAAAAAGGATACACTGTAAAATATGTTCAATACTTTACAATAAAATTATCGACAAAAAGAGCTCTAGGTATTTGTAAAGAATGAATGCAAAATGTTTATTCAACTAAGAACTGTTCAGCTTGCAAAGTGTTCTTATTTTTTTACAACGTTAAGTGCCATTACGAAACAACTTTTAAACTCATTATCAAGTCCAAATAATGATACTAAAATAATAACCCACATTTGTGACACCACTGTACGAGTAAAATCATAAGCGACACGAGAGGCGTCATTAAAATGCCCGCCAACACTTTTAAATAAAGAACACAGCTTAATCTGTGGTAAGCTGACATTTCATTGACAATCGTCAGCCATTATGGCGCGTCACTTCCACAACGTATAATTATAAGAAATGACCACATTTCACTGCTTCCTTTTAATTAAAAAAAGATTACACATGTTTTTTGCGATTTTAATATTAATTCTGCCATTTGTAGAGCCAAGATGACGCTACATTTTTTAAAGTGGGGTGAAATGTTTTTTGTTGTGGTAATGACCAAACCGTGTTTTGGTGGCTACTCCATAATTAATGTTAGGGATCGATCATTTAAATTGAGTAATTCTAGAGGTTTGGTTACTTAAATAAATATTGAAATGAGTGATTCGTTATTATTTAAAATAGACATAATATCACTGATCCAAATCGATATACTTACTTACTTAGTAGTAGGTAGTTAGCTATTTCTATTTTCTAAATACCAGACATAGTACCAGATACATGAAAAATAAATGTGCCTATTGAACTATGTGTTCGTATAAGATCAGACAAGAAAGGTTTTTAATTTATTCAAATAACGTATACTATTTATTATAAAATCCCATGTGAAACTTTCAGACTAAAAATATTAATTAAGTCATTTAAAAAGTATAGCTTTTTAAATGAGGGAAATATTATTTTAATAAAATAAGCCCCGACATCAAATTAATGCCCTACAGCTATCTCTATCTAAAATCACGCTACTTCACTGCACCTTGCTGACTAAAAAGCAAGCAAGCATGGCTTCTTATTAATAAAACATTAAATAAACTATCCTATTAATAAAATCAATATAAGTATTTATTAAAAACCTTATAATTACAAAATAAGTTGGAACTTAGCATTAATTGGCGATCAAAAGATTGTTTATGGTTATACGCGAATGCTTGCCTACGTAATTAGGCGATGTACTAGCACAGTGCTTTCCAATCTTTTTGATGACGCTATGCCATAATTTTTTTATCGTCACGCCTTTATCCCCTGTGGGGTAGGCAGAGCTGTTATATTACACCCATATTTCGCCTTATGATTTGTTGCGTCCCACGTAATAGAGGGCAAGCTTATTGCCGTTACCGGGCACATTGTCAAACTCCGTAAAAACTCAATAACACTTTTGGCCGATCTGGGAATCGAAACCGGAACCTGCTGATCAGGAGATGCATACGCTACCCACTGAACCACGGACGCATTCTTTAGCTGAGATAGCTATATAAGATAGTAAGTAAAAATATGCCACTCCTTAACTACCTCCCTTAACTACCTACCAGTTGTTATTCTTAAAGAATCGTCTTGACTATTCATAATTTTCTTGTCTTATTTTTTTTATTGATGTGCCCTTGACCTCTGTTTATAACCCCTCGATTTCTACGAGTTTGCGACCCACACTTTGAGAAACACTGCTGTAGCAGGTGGAACAAAACTGTTAGTGTGACATAGGGAAAGAGTCATTCAGCCTATAAAAATAATGGGATCGTTAGGTAATCTTTACTTGATTATAAAAGTACTTAGTTATATTCCAAGTTGTCTACGCCGTTGGTCTAATTATGTAAGGTTTAGCTTGAAGGTCAAATGTGAGCAGCTGGTTCTAATTCTTGAAACAAACAAATTAAAAAGAGATTTTTAGATGTACAAATGTGTCTGTGGAAAGTGAAAGGTAAGTTAGGTAACCAACTTACTTCTTTTTATGGTTCCATCATAAACCACAATTAAGCCTTAATACTTAGTTTTGCTTTTCAGCTATAGCCTAGTGGAGATACCAACAGACTGCCATGCAGAGAGTATCGGGTTCGAATCCACGGCGCGCACCAAAGATTTTTCGGAGTTATGTGCGTATTAAATTGTCAATTATCGCTTGTCCCGTGCCTCGGGAGAGCACGTTAAGCCGTCGGTCCCGGTTGTCATGAAGATCTTTGACAGTCGTTATAGGGCGTCAGTACAGACCTTCTAAATAAACTGACACTAGTCTAAACCATGAAATATCGCTATCCCTTCGGGTTGCGCAGGTCAGAAAGGCAGTCGCTCTGTGGAAAAGAGTGGAGCAAGTGAATGAGTTTGTATATTTAGGTACGCAGTTCACAAGAGATGGTAATAATGTAAAAGATATTGAAAGAAGAGTTAATGCAGGTAATAGAGTGAATGGAGCTCTGAAGGCGTTTATGAATAGCCAAAACGTGTCCAAAAAGGCACGTTTGGCTGTGCATAGAGGGATGTTAGTTCCTTCTCTTATGTATGGTAGTAATAGTTGGGTATGGCAGAAGAGTCATGAAAGTAGAATAAATGCTGTAGAAATGAGAGCACTGAGACTTCTCAGTGCTCTCATTTCTACAGCATCCGAGAGACACCACACATACTTATGTGTGGTGTCTCTCGGACTGACAGAGTAAAGAATTGTGTGATAAGAGAGTGTTGTGGGGTAAAAGAAGATGTAGTGACAAGCATCGAGAAAGGTATGCTAAGGTGATTTGGGCACGTGGAGAGGATGGATGACGAAAGACTGACCAAGCAGATATATAAGGCAAGTGTGGAAGGGACAAGACGAAGGGGAAGACCTAGGCGGACGTTCTCTGACCAGATTGGAGACATCCTAAAAACAGGACAGGTGAGAAGTACCCTGAACAGAAGAGCATGCATGAGGAATCTGATGGGAGTGAATGAAGCAAAAGAGATATGTCAGGATCGTTGCAAATGGCGTTCCTAGTCTCTGCTTACCCCTCCGGGAAACAGGCGTGAGTCTATGTATATACCTATGTAAAAACATAGGCAGATTACATTGATATTTATGGCAAAATGCTGCAAATCTTTTTTTAAAGTTTTGCAGCATTTTGAAAGAGAATTACCTACTTGAAGTTTAGGCATAACCCATGATGTTTTTTTGACACTGCTATTAGGGTTGTCAAAAAATCATAAAGATAGATACTACTAAATATAAAGTTCGGAAAGGTATCCCAAATACTATCAAAACTAAAACTACTAAGAAATAAACCCAACTCATCTCCAAACAGGATACTCTCCCGCCGCACTTAACATTTTTTCCATCACTATCATACGTATAACCCAACAACACGAGACAACAATATAATACACACTCTATAACATAATAACATCCAAACGAAAACTGTCAACTCATGTTAGAAAAATAACCTAAAAAAATTATGGCGCCACTAGCCACGTGGGAATTTGGAAAAATATAATATGTCCTCTGTAATTTAATACTTAGAGATATTATTTTTTGCAGTTCTAATGTCATATCGGAAGTATTTTCTGTTTGTTTAGGCTCCGGGCCGTAAGTAGAATAACATGGCGTCGCAAAATGCTGGCGGTGTTGTTTTTGCAAACGATTAACTGTATCCCGGATTACTTGTGTTTAGGTAGGTTACTTTGGCTTTGTAAAATGCACCTTTTTCAAATTTCGAAATCATGAAGAGTTATGGCGCCGTGAAGATCGGTTTAACTAAACACTTACACGTTCTACTTTCAAACCGCGTGATTGAAACAAGAAACAAACACAACTCGTATATTTATTGTTGTTTTTTAAGACGGGCTGCTTAAGCTTTGAACTAAGGAATGCCTAATTTGGACCTCAGGTTTCCTGTACCTATGATTGTTAAACCCTGCAACAGTATTAAACGGTATCTTAGGAGAATATTGTATCCATAGCTCTACCAACATCGACTCTACGTCCATAGTCTAGTATGTATAAGTATATTCGTTATTATACCTACTGTTAATCCACTAGACTCTACTGAATAAACAGTATAACAACTAATTAAGGCTTATTGAACCAAAGCTCCAAGATGTGTAGATATTGTACGTAATAGCGCAGTGGCGTTAAAGCTCAGAATAAGACGAGTATAGACGGATGTGAGGCGCCGGTGGCGTCGAGCAGTTGGCACGTCTCATACGCACACGCACCCTCGATGTATGGTTCAAGTTATAAGAGAAACGTTGGGGAGGACAAAAACTAGATTGGCAGCAATTAGGATAAAAATAAATGTATATACTGTTCAAATTCAAATTCAAAATCCTTTATTCATTTGGGTCACAATGTGACGCTTATGAACGTCAAAATAATAAATTTATAAAATAATTACTTATACTCAAATTTAAAACATTATTACTGTATGCTTCTACATTTACATTTACTGCCACGTTCGCAAAGCAATAGGAAGAACCATGAGAAAGAACGGGCAATAAAACTGTAGGTATATACTTAATGACTGCCTCGTTGGTCTCGCGGCATAAATGTGCGCGTGGGATTAGGAGGTCTCGGGTTCGATTCCCGGGTCGGGCAAAGTGTTATTGGGTTTTTCCGTTAGGAAATTCCCAGTAGCAGCTCGGAGTCTGGTAATGTGCCCGGTACGGCAATAGGCTCGCCCCCTATTACGTGGGACCTAAAAATTCATGGCGAAATGTTGGTGTAATATTACACCTCTGCCTACCCCTTCGGGGATACAGGCGTGAGTCTATAAAAAATCAATAATAAAATAAATTTATATATTTTAGAGATAAACGCGAATGCAGCGTTAAAAATAAGGACTCTATTACTAGCTGAATGTTTGGCTTTTCAGAAAATGCGTTGTTTATTTTATTCCTACCTTTTATCAAGATTCTCGTGTGAAAAATCTTGCAAACTCGGCTGGTGTAGGTATTTCATATGGTTTCATATGGTTTTTAAATAATGACAGTATCAAAAGCCGTTACATAAATACATCTCAGTTACTTTGTATGCGGTTAACCGGATAAATCTCGTTTGTGTGACGATGTGCAGCTATTAAGCAGCTAGCAAGAGTTTTTGTAAGGATTTTAGTATCCAATGTGACTTGTCATGTACGCTTGAGTAGACAGAGACCCTCAAAATAGTAGCGTTTAATATATCAAGATGTGTATACCTATGTGTTACGGGCAACGTGACTAACAGAGCCGTATGAATAAGGGCCTATTATGAATAGTTTCCAAGAGCACCAGGCTATTTGATAAATTTTAGTATTTTAATTTCTTAGACCGGTCCATATTATAATTGCCGACAGCCCGTTTTCCATTTAAAAAATCAACGTAAGCCCGTAAGGTTAGGTGAGACTGTAACTCAAGTAAGTAGGTTATGTTAGGTTCTCTTGTGACCCATAATCCAAAAATAGTGACGTCAACTTAGTGTAAATGTAAATCTTAGGATTTACTGGTAAATCTTACGGGTAAAAAAACACTAAGTTGACGGTGCCCTACTTCGCAGGGCTCCTGTTTTCGGATTAAGGGTCAGAAGATAACCTAACATAACCTACTTACTTGAGTTACAGTCTCACCTAACCTACATTTCATTTGTTTTATTATTTTGCCCAAAACGTATTTGCCCTTATTCATACTGACCGGGCAAAGTGATTAGGCATGCAATTTTAATTAAATTGCCCATGTGACATGGGCATTATGTATACAGTCCGGTCACTTTTGATAGGGACCAGACTTCTCAAGTTGCCCGTAATATATGCAAGTAATCACCATCAACTTGTGCACTTTTACATTAATGATAATGACAAGTTTCTCTACCACATTGATTCCCACTCTCTCATACCTTGGACCACCATTCTCCCTGTAACCCAATACTCTCCGGGTCGTAAGTCGATCTGAACATCACCAGCGTCTGTAATGAACTGCTAAACGCAGTGTCAACACGTCAACGTCATTTATAGACCTGCCTCCGTTGACGGCGCACGCATTTTAACTAACCTCTGATCTCTTTCACTTCTCGAGATGAAGACAGCTGGCTTACTTTTAAGGTAAGAATTATATTTCATAAATTTCTGAGTAAACTCTCGCCTTATGTAAGGTGTGGCTTGGAATATCCAAGTTTATTTATCGAACGTGAAATTACAGTTTCTATGACAGAATAAACCTATAGGTGAAGTTTTTACAACACCCGCACTGAGTATGTATTAATCCTGGGTAGCGAGGGACTCTACAAACTTTCCATCGACAGAGAAAGATAAATTATATAAATTGTATGTCTCCGCCACCCCCTGGGTCATCGGCTGACGATCTTGCCCCATAGGCAATCGGCTGCATCTCTAGTGATGTTCCGGATATCCTTATCCGCGGATATCCGAGGAAAAAGAAAAATCCGTATCTGTATCCGTATCCGTTACTTTTCTCGCGGATCTTTTACGGATCTTTCACCTTATTAATTTTCAACTGATAGGATGGAATGCTATAGGGGGTTAGGTAGAATTAAAAAACTATTAAATTCTATTCAGAGTATTTTAATAGAATTTCAATACAAGTGGAAACATGATCTGTCTATTGTTCCGCCGGGCGTGCGTGACGTCAACTATGGTTTCAAGGTCGCGCGCACCGACATCGATTTAGTAAGAAAATCAAGATCCGTATCCGCATCCACGGATCTTGTCACCAAATATCCGTATTCCGATCCGTATCCGCGCATATACATTTTTAACGATCCGGCACATCACTAGCATCTACATGTGTATAAATATATCTATGGAAATTTTGCTAGCCAAATATTACGAGGTAGGTACTTAAATACATAATTATGTTACTAATACAAACTGACAGATCAATAAAAACGCGGCCAAGTATATTAATTGCATTGTACACCTAACACAATATAAAACAACAAAATAATGGCATCCAACATAAAATGACCAATAGCAATAATGCTTATCTTTTTAAATGGAATGAAAGACATATGCTATAGGTATTAAAAAGTAATTAACACGTTCCGGGACAGAACGTCGAGGGGCGGTACTCCAAAACCTACTCAATTTGACACTAGAATTCCCCATACAAATTCACCCCCCGCTTGACGACGTTGTGTTATACCTTGTACTGATTTATATTGCGTGATACGACAGTACGTTTCTGGACGTGACCATTATTCATATTTTATACGTCTGTTTTCACGAACAAATTTTATAGCAAAATAACAATAAAATACAAGTAATTATGAAATTATATCTACTTTTCACGATCGCATTCGGTGGCATGAGCTAAAGCGACGCGGGGCTCCCGTGCAATGATACAGTGTAGTTTACTTGTGTGCTCATAAAACTTCACGATGTGACACTAGCCAGCTGTAGGTTCTTGTAATACGACACTTAATACGTCACCCTACAATATTTTCTATTGCTGACGCCCGTTCTTTGACGAGCTGTCGTATTTCGAAGCTTAAAGTCAGCCGTCGATGGACGTTGTGTCGTTATCTATAGGAATTTTAGGACCGTCCTTCGACGTACTGTCCCGGAACGTGTTAACATAAGCTTATAATAAAGTTTATATTTATAATTAAGTTCTAATTTTGCAAGAGCCTACTGGCTCTTGCAAAATTAGAACGTCTACATTGACATGCTATTTTCGTAACATAAGTTTATGGACGATTGCACCACAACAGTATTGATATATTTTCTTTAAGGCAAGTCCTAGTGGCAAGTCAATAAACCCCTCTCTGTTAGATTCGAAGTCGTTTATTTTATTTACAAACTTAACCCTTAGTTCGGATAGATAGTAGAGTTTTAAGAATAACCTAGGAGAAACTCCGATCATACTCGTAGTAGCAAAAGTCCTACAATTTACTTATATCATCAATTCATCATCATCATCAGCATTTAGTAGTCCACTGCTGGACATAGGCTTCTCCGAACTATTTAGCAAGATACTATTGTTTAGTTATCTGTTGTCTTTCCTTAGTCGGCTCTTACGGCACCCACCGAATGAAATAGGCATAAAGTAAGGAAGTAATAGGGTAGTGACTAGCGACACCTATGAGTGACACTTTGTATTTGTATTACCACAATGAGAGCTTTACTTTTATAAAGACATAAAGACATATTTATTTCTGCATTTTGGTTGTTTACAACACTTATACATGTCAAAACCCTATTCTAGATGAAGCCGGCTTTTCCTAGCTAAATGACTTCTTGAGAAGAAAGGCCGAAACAAACTCATATTAATTGTGATATTTACGCACCAATCCCAAAACACAACCGGCCTAATCACACCAAATAATCTGTAACATCAAAATCTAAACGTAAACGCGTGTTAATGAACGCCCAGTGCAAATTACTGGCCGCTAGCAAACAGAACAGCTACAATCAACCCTTCAGTGTTTGCGCGGGCCTGGCAGACCCACATGAATTATTCAAACGACGTGACAGCTAATTGTAATGAAATTTAATCCCCTCTCTCCCTCACACTCAAACGTCATCGGTTTCTATGCGAGTTTTTGCACAAAAAGACGTCTTCAAGCGTGAAATTTGCCAAGAATCTATAGCAAACTTGCTAAGTGGTAATTTATGCAGTTTTGTTATTTTGTATTGACCTGCTAATCGCTGGGGGAAAGGACTTGATAGTTTGCTCGGTTTAATTATTAGAAATTAGATGATAAGTCGTGTTCTGACTGTTTAATGTCCTAGTTTAGCCTAGGGCCTGTTAATATAATAAAATTATGATGATGAAAGCCATTGTACTTGAACCTTAATGTGAAACGTTGTTACAGATAATTATGCTGGGCACGTTTAACCGTATAATAGTTCAAAACGGATGGTAGTAATGGAAAGAAGTCAATAATCACCGATTAATCGTTTTTATATAATTAAATTACACACGTACACAATATTACAGCTGGTACATTTTTGTTTAAGTCGAATTCTGTTGACACAATAACTTTTTCTTTTAACGGAATTCGATTTAAACAAAATGTATGGTAATAGAAAAAGTAATAGTAAAATGTTGACCACCTGTCAAAACACTTATTTCTTCATCTTCATTTCCACTCTCATATTACCTATATTTTCCCCCAAAGAAAACAATCCCAAGTAGAGTTCAACTCGGGAGTCAAACCAGAACCATCTGTAACCCGAAACGCAATCTTAAATCATGCCAACCTACACAGCTGACAAAAGTAACCGTTAACCATTTAACATTACAATCCCAAACCAGCAACATGTAAGCCGTACCTACAAGCAAACGTCGGCGAGAGTCTTATTATTTTATTAGTTGACGCGCGATTTAATCACGATTGTTGGTTTTACTAAGTTAATAAGCGCGGGTCGCGGGCACTGTAGGGTCCTTATGACACCAGACGGGTTAACTCCGGCTATGTAGTTTACGGATTATGGTAATATGTGTTAGTTCAAAGGATTGAAGTTTCGCTCGCGACTCGTTAAGACTTGGCGGAATTAAATATGGTTTGGGGTACATAAAGTATGTAGCGAGTTTCAAGTGTTTGCCTTTTGTGTAAAGACGATTCTTGAAAGTTAAAATAAATTTCGGTTGCTGATGTATACCTAGCTTTATTAATATTAAGTACTTAGCTTACACAGAGTGATTGCCTTTTGGCGTCTCCAACCCACAGATTGAGTGATAGGTATGTATATCTTTAGGGATTTAGTTACTTCTATTGAATAAGTGATTGTGTTTATAAGTAGTAGCTTTTCTTCATGCTTTCTGCTTACAACTGTGCTAGATTAACGCTTCCCATAACGTGTATTAAGACACAAAATGATTTTAATAGCTTGCGATTCTAAAAAACGTGGTGCAGTTACAATACTTAAAAATATCTTTTATTCATAATTACATGAAGCACTTTTAACACCTTTTTAATTACAAAAGAGAACGTACGAACAATAAAATGGTGGGAACTTATAGACTAACTTTCATCCGCGGTTTTGTATGGGTAAATGATGGAATGTAGATACACCTGCGACCATATTTTGCTTGTCATACGAATCTGAAAGCAGGTGTCATAGACAGAAGAACAAATTGCAAGCTACCAGGGGGGCAATTCTCCTATTTTTATATGACATTGATATTATATTTTGAATGGACTCAGAAGCGGTATTCTGATAACCTAATGACATTATCGTATAAGTTGAAATTTAAACAGTTCGTCGTTAACACATAGGTACTTTGACACTTGTTTCAATTCACGATCTCGTTACAACTTCGTTCAGTTATCAGATAATTTAGAAGAATACGCTTTTTGTGACGTTAGTAGGTATGACACAGACATGATATCGAAACTATATTTATTTACTTAGCAGAATTGGCCCCAGATCTTTGATTGGGTTTACCGCATCGATAAGGAGGAAGTGGATTAGCTTCGACCTAGGTACCTATATGTTATTAGTGTTATTACCTAAGTAATTTTATTTTCCAACTCCAGCAATATAATAATGAACCTAAGTACTTAGGGAGTTTCCAAAACAGTTTAACCCTTTTCTGATCACTTCTAATGAACTAAAATGAGGGTGGGACCAGTCTAAAGCTGTGATATAGTGAAAACCAAATTGACAACTAAAGAAGTTTAAATTTTATCCTCTTGTTCTCATCATGCTATATCTAAATATGAATAAGTACACGACGTAAGTACTTGATGACAATCAAAAGTAAAACCATATAACAGAACAGGAAGCAACTAAAAACATATTTAAATCCGCCATGACAAAAAAAAAATACTTTTATCTTTTGGTAACCCTCAAAAGACTCCTTAGATTGTAACAATAGATGTTAACGTTTTGGTGTTGGCCACACAATGTCATTTTTTATGGCGCGAAACAAAATTGTCTATGCTCCTGTCAAACTTGAAGCTAAAGATTTGTAGATCTTATTTGTACAGATATAGAATATACATTTGTTTGGCAGGTTATTTTTTAAGTGTACCCGATAAATTAGTGAATAGTAATTTTGGGGAGAGCTGGGCGTTATCGCATTTCTTCGTGTCCATCTATTTACTAATGACTTCCGCCGTCAGGTGCTCCCCTACCTCCCCTTTCTAATGATTTTTTGTGTATTGTTCAACGCTAGAACGTAAAATACATAACGAGCATAGAAAAAGTAATACAATGATTAATTGTCTGTGGTCGTTACTTTATGGTAGGTATTGAATATTATGAATACAGCCAGTATTATTCAGATGACTATTTATTTGGGATACTTACATCTAGATAAGTACCAATATGGCTTATCGATTTTTTTACGTCTCTGATTTGTTTGAGTAAGATTACTGGAACTGATTTGCCGTTTAATCTTGCAATGATTAGGTAATGCTTTACAGCACTTTGTTTGCAATTTGAAATGGGCCTACGAAAATCCTTCAGTCTGTTCACAAGAAACATGGCAAACTTACTATGACAATCGATAGTAATTATAGGCATTTCTACCTTTCCATTCTTCCTATGTTGTATTGAGGCTTAGACTTAAGGCTATGACTTTTAGGTACGTCGTATCAATGTCTTGCTGCGCCTAAATTATGATAGCGGAGTCCTCTCTAGTGTTACTTATAACTCGATTTAGTGCTCAAGAAAAGTGTATATCTAAGTACTTATATTTAAAGAGATCTAATAATCTCGTTCCTGGCTGGATCCCCTTTTTAATACCTATACCTAGAACCGTTTCGTCAAATCACTTTCTCGTTCGTTTTCTCTCTTATTCACTATAACATATAGGTAGGTATAGTTAATTCGACTATAAGATTAGTACATAAGTCATTCGATATAGAACACAGACACAACTAACGACAAGCATTCATATGTATGGTAACTACCTACCTACTCATTAAAATACCTACCAATATCCCTATTGTACCCTAACGGTAGTTAGGTAGGTAGGGCATCGCGGTGAAGGTCAGCTGCCAGGGACGTCTAATAAAGGGTCATTAGCCTTAGATAGGCAATAGCTGGCCTTATATGGGTACAAATACAAGCTACCTAACTAGTACCTAATCTGTTTACTTTTTAATGTAGAGACGACTTGTGGTAGAGATTATTGTCAGGACTGTTCTTGTAAGTAAGTAATAAAATTAGGTACCGAGAAAATACCTACCAATAACACAGCACGGATCAACACTTAATATAAAAAAAACAAAATACCTATTAAGACTGCCTATTAATACAGTTGTTTACCTAAAAATATCTACGTTTCAAATGAAATGAAGCTATAGGTAAGTCCTTTTGTAGCTCGCAATTAAGTATTGTTTTAAAATAACGCTATCACATATAATAATTTAATCGTTATATGTACATAATTCATGTTTAAAACAATCGTGCAACTAAAACGGCCTACATAAATATTTATGTACGACACATACCAAAACATAACATAAATATACATCAATTTTAGACGAGGCATATCAATTACATTGCTCTCACTTTCAAATATGAGTCCTAAACCTTCAATGTAGAGTCTAATATTCATCACCCCACTCAATAAAGAACTAGGGTATCGTTTACAAGAATGGGCTTTCGCGCAGTTGGAAAAGCTTCCTTGTGTGGAAGGTATAGAGTTGTTTTTTTATTGTTGATTCTAGAGAAGAAGTAGAGTATCAGTTACAGGATTGGCTGACATCGTCCCCGCCCAGTAGGGCAGTATACATTTCACGCACACATAAAGTCCACCCACTACCCGACAATATAACAACTTGTAATCGATATCATATAGCCAATTGAAGAATACGTTGGCTGTATGAGATATCTACCTAGCCACCCCAAAACGCTTCGAGATTTATGATCTGTGGCACGCCTCAAGTGACGTTTAGCAAATGACAGCTGTCAAATTAGGCGGGAATAAATTGGTACATTTATGTTTATTTTTTAATAACATTCACGTATTTTGTATTCAACTTATTTTGTATGATAAAATACAATGAAAGCAGACATACACATTGTTTGTATTAAAAATATGGTTACGAAGCACCCTAATTAAATATTCAACCCGTCTAAACTATCGAGTCACGCACGGTCCAGTTGAAATAACACGCAGCATCCCATCTGTTTTGATTATCGTCCAGTTTAGACGTAAACAGGTCTATTATCATAACAAACATGTTCTTTTATCTCGGACAACGCTTCGTACCTATCTCATTTTAATATTCGGTGGGTGATAGAGAGGATGAATTATTTAAAACCAGTCAAGGAAGTCTCTTTACTTATGCTAAGGGCCAGTAAGGGACAATGTGAATACGTGACCACAGACAATTGTCTCTGGTTCAATTGAAGCGTAGAGTGACGAGTGGTGCTAGAGTTAATAAAGGAGGCCGAATGATATCAATAACTCTATGTTGTCGTTGGGACAGCTGTCTCGTTTCCATGAATAAATAAAATTATCGTTCAAATGTTGTTTCTGATGCTTCTAGTCTATTGTGCGATGGCACGTTCCTTTAGTTTTGAGTGACACATGCCCGGTGAACGTTAGTTGTTGAGTTACGTAATTTACTTACAACAACATACTTACCTACTTATTTATCTTAGTAGGTAATTAGGATGATAGTAGTTTAGACACTTAGGAACCTATTAGCAGCCTGTGGCCGCGCTGTCTATTGAAACGAATAGGTACTTAGCTAAGCTCCTCTCGCGACCTCTAGGTGTAGGCGATGGTCGTTGCCTTATTTTCTTTAAGTAATAGGTAGGTACTACGTACTTACAATAAAAACTTCTTCACCTTCAAAACTTTCACTAGATTGAAACCGTTACAATTAGGCATAGGCTACAAAAAATGATGTAAGTACCTCTAGCTATCTTAATAAAATTGTTACCTATATGTTGCCACGTTATGCCGTCGGTACCTGCTGGGATGAAGATCTGTGACAGTCGTAACAAGGTAAGTCAGAAATCTTGCATAGGTAATAGGTATTGACACTCCATTACCTGAGCCAGGGAATATCGTTAGGTATAGTCAAAGGGATACCCCTTTGACTTGCAGTGGACAGCCGGTCGCTCTGTGGAAAAGCGGATACTTATTCTGTTCAAAATGTAAAGCTTGGATGCAACCGATATACCTAGGTAGATAATGCTAAGACAATCACATCGCAGATTACTTATAAGGAAGGCAACGAATGCATCATCTTTCTAGCATTTTTATAGACAGTACTTAGAGCCTTGCTGATTTCAGTATCAATAGGCCAGCGCGTCCGAGAAAGTGCAACCCTCTAACAAAATACCTACCTACAGACGTAACATACCTAACAATAGGTATCTATAGGTACCTAGTAGGTATTGCGTTTCGTTCAATGAGTGAGAATGATGGAGGCTCTATCCTCTTTTCCTTCTCACTTATCCAGCTTCTCCTGTTCTTTTTCCCATGTAGATCGGCAACGCACTTGTAACTCCTCTGGGATTGAGGATTGATTGGCTACGGTAAGTAATCGCTTACCATCAGGCGATCCGTCTGCACGTTTGCCTCCAATGCCATGAAAATTAAAATGGCTTAGCATGTAAATAAGTAATTATTTATCGATAAATTCTAGTTTTCATTTCAATTTCTGTTCCTAATGAAAACAAATTTCAAATCATTTGAATAATTATAACAGGTACCTACCTACAAGACTAAAAACGAATAACATAGACAATCTTACCTCCTTTAGAGGTAAATAAAGTGACTATAAATATTGTGCATTGTGGCACACCATAAATAAAAGTCGTAAATAGATAACAGCCGTCTTCGCCGGAAACGATGGTCGCTTCCGGTGCGGCGACTACTAGCGCCAATGTTTTACAATACAACTTCATAACAACAAACTGATAAATATATTTTATGTTAGTATATTTATCTACCTAGTTGTCTGTGTCGTTGCAGGTAGTGAATTTGACGTTATGTTGAGTAAAATAAGCCTAACACCATAGAGCATAGATATTTATATAGAGGCGCATTTCTTATGGGCGCTCTGTAGAAAAACTTTCTGTGACCCAAATTGCCGCTTGGCGGCGTGGCAGTCGCACTGTGACAGCTGTCTCTATGATTACAAGAGAGACGAACTGACGACACCCGCCAACACGCCAATTGGAATCGGCACACGAAATCCTTACGAAATGCGCTTCTATTATGTAAATCTGTATTCATTGCTAACACGCGTTGACGTATGGTCGTGTATCAAATCTATCGTCTAAATAGGGAAGTTTCCTGCAAGTGAAATAAATTATACAAGTATTTTTATCTAGTGAAATAATTATGTCAAAATTATAGTACCTAGTATCATTCATAAATTAATGTATAACTTTATTTAACATTTTTTATCGTCAATTTATTGATAATAAGGATTCTACTTGACAGCAAAACACTATGACGTCACTACGTCATATTTCATACAAAACCCTTGGCAAAGGTCGTTTTTGACATTGCATTAAAAATGCTTGATTTGACTAGATGGAAACAACTCTATTCATGACAATTGATTGCACTATGGCGTAGTGGTCTAAAAGGCCAGCCGTTTAGTAATGCGCCGAATGATGTGTTCGATCTCTATGAGGTAATTTATTGATTACACTTTGTAGGAACCTCAATATCTCAATATATCTAATGTGTGTCCGTTGATTGAATGTTAGTAGAGCCCCTAAAGCACTATATTTCCAACGTAAAGTGGAACTGAGGAACCGACAAAAATAATCTTATAGGTACTAATATACAGGGTGTAAAAAGACCGTTAACACATTCACTGCGTTACGGGAAGTATTTGGTTGTAATTGAATTTTGCTCTGTGCGGCAGCTAGTTGTCCTTGTTTTGCACTCCGTGCGGAGGTGATATTTTCAAGAATTCGTACAAGTAAAAAAGAGACACCTATATTGCCAGTGTCCTTGCTTGAAGTGTATTGAAATTTACGAATTAAAATGTACGGGAATTATTTTATCGTAACGCACAGAAAGGTAATTATTTTACAATAGTGCGATACGGGAACTATTTGGCCGTATCCTAAACCCCGTACCGCACTGAACGTGCGCGCGCGCGGAGCTTCAGTTAGCCGTAGTGCTGTGCCCAGTCATAGATAAATATAATACTGCCCAGTTAATACATTTATACAGAACGCGATATTTTATTCGTCACGCGTAAGTAGGTAAATTGTACATAAACAATGAAACGTTCACGTAAAAATCTTATTATGGGAAAAGGTGTAAAGACAGAAGGTGAAGAGGCTAGAAACATTATTGTGCAGAGTAGTGGTTCCAGTTTATCGAATCCCAAACCATCTAGTACAAAAAAACCCAGTTCAATTTTTAAGTCCATCGACAGGAAGGGGATTTAGTATATAAGAAGAAGTTTTAATTAATAAAAATAAAAATACTGATCCTGATTCATTATCCCTGGACAACATTTCTGTGAGTAATATAGTACCAGCGGTAATTACTTATTATTTTTGTTAAAAATACTTTTAGCTGCTTGTGGACGACCATAAGTAAAATTAATAATAATATAAAATAAGAAGTTACTGTTTTTGTTAACATAGTTAATTATTACTTCTGTTTTAACCCTATACTTGACGATGTGCATTTAAATGCACACTTTTTTTTAAATATTCTACAAGCAAAATTAAGTAATTTTTTTGTTTATTTTCTACTCATTCACCCATGAAATGCCCTTATTTGACATAAAAAAATATTACTGAGCACTGGCGACACTTGGTGTACGCAGTATATCGCAAGATAGTGGAGCGTGCGCTTGCGTCTACTGCCTATAAGGTAAAATCGATTGAAATCATATTTTTTATTAACGAAATTGAATAAAAAAGTGATAAAAACAGTACCTAAATATACAGTCTTGTGAATTAAATATAGATTTTTTCAATTTGAAATAGTTTATTCGGAAAAATTTTCATTTGATCTTGCATGTGTCTTTAAATGCACATTGCCAACTATTAACAGACCTACCAACACTAGGCTGTGTGCATTTATAGATACATTGCCAGTTTGAAGGACATTGTTTTTAAAAGAACATTATGAATTTCAGTTAAATTATTTCTTTCTATTAGCTGTTTATTTTTTATATTTCTTTATTTTCTAGCCTTCTACAAGGACTTCGAGAATTTTGGCGTTGGTACCTAAGTCTGCAGCTAGTTCCGACATAGAAAAAAGTAGTTCTTTTGAAAATGAACTTCATTATGCATGTTCAGTGCCATACTTCGACAATTTATTCACTTCAGTAAAATTTCTGTAACATTTGAGAAATGTTTATCTACAGTTTTTTTGCTTTAGGGAATATCAGGCAAAACAGGAACTGCAGCCAAACTACCTACCTACTGATAAAAACCTAAAAAAAAGATCGTGGATCTTTTGCCCAAGTCGTTTCGAAACCAAAGATGTAAAGCAAATGAAACTAAAAGACTTTCGATGTGTCATAAGTAATGATCTCACCACCTTTCAAAGAACTTAGACGTTTTCGAATACTTCCAGAGGTTGGAAATTTACTACACCGCAGACGTCTGACTACGGCAGATATGACCAGTTTGGACACTTGCCATCATTACAAATAAAGGCAAATGCAAGAATTGCATAAAAGTCAGACTAAATTAATATGTGTAAAATGCAACGTGAGGCTTTGTTTGGTATATAGTCGTTATTGTTTTTATGATTATCATACAAAATAATAATAATAAATTTCATTGTGTACATGTCTGATTACTAATCTCTCATTATTAATAGTATTTTGTGTGTTTACAACATTTGTAGTACTTCATCATCATCAGCCTTTATCAGTCCACTGCTGGACTAGGCCTCTCTTTTAAAGGAGGAATTGGCCTACTATACCACGCTGGCCAAACGGGTTGGTATAGGGTTTGTATCAAGTTTTCCTTCTCTTACAGTGCTGTTTTCTGCATAATATGATCCCTCTGTCGGCTCTTACGACACCCATGGGATGATATGGGGTGGTGACAATCCGTATTCTTAATCCGTCACCACACGGATGGTAGTACTTAAAGATGTTTTTTAGTGTTTAAAAGGACCTAAAAGGTCATAGACAATTATGTTGTTGTCTTTATTGCTCATATTTGATCTCGTTACTAGTAGTTTTTTTTTAATAAACCGTTGTTTCATCTTAAATAAGTCGCGTTTCAATTTCGTCTACACATGGCAATGTGCATTTAAATGCACACGTTTTTTTTTCGACGAAGCTGGCAATGTGCATTTAAATGCACATGCTATATTTCCAAAACTATATATGTATGATTTTTTTTGCATTTTTTAGATGTATTTGACACGTATTAGACGCGATATATGTGAAAAAAATAATGAATATATACAAACAAAACCTTTGCCAAGTAAAGGGTTAAAATAGTTTCCGTTGATTGTGTAGGACCTGAATAAACAATAATAAATCTAAAACAGAAAAGTATTTTACTTATTACACCCCATCCCTAGCAATATGACTGTTGTATGCGCCACGACAAGTATTTTCCCGTAAAATCAACCATTTCCAAAAATACCTGTAACTTTAAAGATATTTCTTAGAACCCCGTGCGACTGCAGCTGTGTACACACAAGGATATAACCTATTGATTGGTACAACAAAAAAAACCAGCTGTGGACTTTCCATGTCTCTGTGGAGGTTTGAAGTTAGGACTACGTACGGGAAAATAGACGTCGTAACGCATATCAGGCATACTTGATACGGGAAGTATGTGACTTGTAAAGCACTGGAAGTAAGTCTTAATCTAGCGCAGCCGCAGGGAACGTGTTAACGAAAACTGAAATCCCATGTTGTACCAATCACTACGAAAATTTTTTACTTTTCATTTTTTACCTGAAAAATTACTGGTTCAGGAGATATTGAGGCTCAAAGTTAGTATTGAATTTTTCTAATTAGGTACAAAATCATAGCATTTACCCCGCCAATATGTTCTTTAGATGCCCTACGACCCCATGGATAAGTAGGTATTTCGAATCGTTTTGAATTGCGGTTAAAAAAATGTGAAAACTGAAAAAAAATTCGTTTCCCAGGTATTATTTTTGGTTAGTATGACTTGGCATGATGTCTACAACGAGTAGACTTCGGCTTGGTGATGGCTCTTGTGACAACCTGTATAAAGCTGCAGAGTTTGTTTGTTTGTTTGTTTGTTGAACGCGCTAATCCCAGGAACTACTGCTCAGATTTGAAAAATTCTTTCAGTGTTAGATAGCCCATTTATCGAGAAAGGCTATAGGCTTTATAACATCACGCTAGGAGCCACAGGAGCGGAGCAGTAGCCTTAAATAACGCGGGTGTAACCGCTGGCCCATCTAGTAAAAAATACTTAAATTAGATCCAATGAGCCCCAATTTTCAGACAAAAGCTCTCGTTGAACCCATAATAGGTTCAGTTGCGTTTACGTGAACCCGTATGTGTTTAGTCTGACAAGTCATCCTTATACCTAGATAAACCTTTAAAGAAATTCACAATAAGTATACCTACAAATATTTTTAAACTAAGGATAAAATGTCGTAGAGCCAATGCCGTCGGATTGTGTAGATCATGGCGTAGCGTCGCGCGTCGGGTCAAATGAAAAGGATTGTATTTTTAACTTAATTACACGACTGAGAATTTTTACATACATATTATTAGGTATGTGTACAAATCAAGAGGTTCAAAAATTCGCAAAACACTTGCTACTGTAGAGTCCCAGATATAACTTTGTTTAGTACTTACTTATTAATAATTCTGGTTTCAAATGTATTACAAAATAAATTTGAATGCCGTCCCTGTTCTCAAAACTTTGCTATCACACCTAGTCTTTCTATCTCTCTTCTTGAAATCTAATTAATCTACTACATTTTCTTTTTTTAATAGTTATTTTACAACCTTTTATTTTACAACACAGTATCTATTTTTAAAGTTATGGTTGTAATTTGTATTTATAGAAGTTTTAATTTAGCGGCCGATGATGTTGTAAATATGTCCGTATTCTCATTAGTAATATTTTAACGTGCTGTAGTATTTAGTAAGTAATTAACATGCGAGGGCGCTACGCTAAACGGCTGTGGAAATAACTTAGTGCGTACTAAATAACTAGTTAAAGATGGTATCTCGGATAGTTTACTATTTATCGATATTTTATTTTAGTCGAGAGTCTTGTTGTTTCTTGGCACCTCTTAATTTACTTTATTTTTAGATCCCTGTTGATGCGTAGAATGTTTTCTTTTTAAATATGTTTTATTTTTGCAAATAAGCTGATAACCTCGCACAAGTAGGTATTACTTAGGTAGACTGCCTCCTTAGTCCAGTAGATAGCGTATGCGACTGCTGATCGGAGGTCCCGGGTTCGATTCCCGAGTCGGGCAAAAGTGTTACTGGCTTTTTCCTAAGAGACACTCAGTAGCAGCCCGGAGTCTGGTGATGTGCCCGGTAACGGCAATAGGCTCGCCCCCTATTACGTGGGACCTAAAAATTCATGGCGAAATGTGGGTGTAATATTTACACCTCTGCCTACCCCTTACGGGAACAAGGCGTGAGACTATAAATAAAAAAAACCGGCCAAGTGCGTGTCGGGCCATGCGCTATGTAGGGTTCCGTAGTTGCCCATAATGACTTGCTGCAAAGGGTATTAATGTACAACAAATCCGACTGCTTATTTTGCTGAAAAAATAATTTTAATAACACTAATAAAATAACCTAAGTTTTGTTTAGAAAAATACTAGGTATGTATCCAGTTATGTATTGTAAACATAAAATGTGGTTTCCAAGATATAGGTACTACTACTATACATACGTAGTACATTACATACCAAAGTACGTATATCTGTAAGATTAATCCAACTCGGTTGGGCAGCGTTCGGGATGCTACGACATATCTTCTCGTCCGATATCCCGCAGTGTCTCAAGACGAAAGTCTTTGACCAGTGTGTGTTGCCAGTGATGACTTACGGATCAGAGACGTGGTCGCTCACTATGGGCCTTATCAGAAGGCTCAAGGTCACTCAGAGGGCGATGGAGAGAGCTATGCTTGGAGTTTCCCTGCGAGATCGAATCAGAAATGAGGAGATCCGCAGTAGAACCAAAGTCGCCGACATAGCTCTCCGGATAGCCAAGCTGAAGTGGCAGTGGGCAGGACACATAGCTCGAAGAACTGATGGCCGTTGGGGCAGAAAGGTTCTGGAGTGGCGGCCACGTACCGGACGACGCAGCAGAGGTAGGCCCCCCGCAAGGTGGACCGACGACCTCGTCAAGACTGCGGGAGGCGGTTGGATGCGGGCGGCTCAAGACCGGTCTGTGTGGAGAACCTTGGGGGAGGCCTATGTCCAGCAGTGGACGTCGTTTGGCTGATATGATGAAGCCAGCGCACCCAATGTAAACTCACAGAAATAGGTATTTATAAGTTAACCGACGATTACTCGTAAACTAGTGATATCTACTTAGCCGTGATAGTTTTCCTTTTAAATTCGTTATATGTACTACATTTGTGATTTTTTTCACCTCTTCCAAATTAATAGTTTAGCCGGCAGAGGGGGGGGGGACACTTGAGTCTAACAATTTTTTTCACTTCAAAGCTTGATATTTGACAAACCAATCACTTGATCGAAAAATGATTTGAGCAAACTAATAATATTTTTTTAAACCCTATTCAATGATACCCCACATGATGGGGTACTCAACCAAAAAAAAATTCAACCCCACTATATATGTAGGGGAGATACCCTTAAAAAAAATATTTTCCTAAATTTTATTCTACAGTTATGTTGCAATATCTTATGTCTATATTCATGTCAAATATCAGCTTTCTAGCACCAGGCGTCTTTGAGCTATGCTGCGGACGGACAGACGGACGGACATGACGAAACTATAAGGGTTCCTTGTGGACTACGGAACCCTAAAAAGTAGGTATTATGCCCTGTATCGCGAGCATACGACACTTATTCAATCAAAAGACAGAAAATACACTCAAACTCGAAACCATAATTGGTCGATTACACAAAGTGTTGTCTCTTGCATGGATCGAACCCACTACACTCGACACAGCTCTAAACGCCAAGGTGACCGCATAAACCACTACGACATAGGTAAGGGCAGTGTCGGATTACAGTTAAATACAGGTGATTTATTTTATAAAATGTTCTAGGTAAAAGGTACGTAGTTTACATTTTAATACTACTCAAATCTTCCAATTATACTTCTGAAATAAAAAGAAGGCGATGTCTATACCATTAGTCAAGATCTAGGTATCTAATTGTCATCGTATTCGATTCAGCTGTTTACTTTTGACGTTAAAATGGAACACATACCTACACTTTTGCAATTAAAATAGTAGGTACTAGATGATGTCCGTGTGGTGACGGATTAAGAATACGGAATGTCACCACTCCATATCATCCCATGGGTGTCGTAAGAGCCGACAGAGGGAGCATATTATGCAGAGAACAGCACTGTAAGAGAAGGAAAACTTGATACAAACCCTATACCAACCCGTCTGGCCAGCGTGGTATAGTAGGCCAATTCCTCCTTTCAAAGGAGAGGCCTAGTCCAGCAGTGGACTGTTAAAGACTGATGATGAGATGATGTCCGCAGCTACCAACGCAAACCTTATTTTACTTTAACCGTTTCGCCACAATCCCGTGGGTATTTCGGGTAATACCTTCTTATAGCACCCCTAGGGTACCACAAGTAACACACTTACACATGCCAAATTTCAGTTTCCTGCGCCCTGAAGTTTTTGCTGTGAATTGCCTGTCAGTCAGTCAGTAACGCAAGAATCTTATATATATATATCTTATACTAATATATAAAGCTGAAGAGTTTGTTTGTTTGTTTGTTTGGTTGAACGCGCTAATCTCAAGCACTAACAGTCCGATTTGAAAAATTATTTCTTTCAGTGTTAGATAGCCCATTTATCGAGGAAGGCTATAGGCTATACAACATTGCGCTATGAGCGACGGGAGCGGAGCAGTAGCCTTAAATAGCGCGGGTGTAAGCGCAGGCATCCTCTAGTTTTATATATACAGATAATAAGACAGGTAATAGTTTTTAGAACATGACGTTAAGACAGCAGAGAAGCAAAAACTGCACTCATCGTTTAACGTTAAAACCGTTAACTAATCATGCATACCTACTCCTACCTAATAATAAAATACCTAATGTGACAGTAATTACCTAAGTAGGTAAGTATACTATATTAAAACATTATAGAAATAAGGCTGCGATATCATAGTGGAGATGCCAAATGACTGCCATGCTGACAACAGAATATCGGGTTCGAATCCACGGCGGGTACCATCGACTTTTCGAAGTTATGTGCGTCTCTCTTCTTGAAATCTAATTAATCTACAACATTTTCTTTTTTTAATAGTTATTTTACAACCTTTTATTTTACAACAACACATTAGCTATCTATTTTTAAAGTTATGGTGTAGGTAATTTGTATTTATAGAAGTTTTAATTTAGCGGCCGATGTCCGTATTCTCATTAATAATATTTTAACGTGCTGTAGTATTTAGTAAGTAATTAATGTATTTAACTAAGTATTTAATCTAATCTAATCCTAATCTTATACTAATATCTACTGGAGGACGCCAGCAGCTACGCCTGCATTTTTTAATTAACCCGTTTTGGCCGATCCCGTGGGAATAATCAAAGATCAGTAAGTAGGTAACGCAAGGATTTTATATATCTGTATATATAAAATCCTTGCGTTAGGTACTGACTGACTGACAGACACGCTACAGCCGAAACTATTGGGCGCAGGAAGCTGAAATGTTGGCATGTATGTTCCTTGGGGACCGTAGGGGTGCACTAAGAAAGGATTTCTCGAAATTCACTCGGGATCAGGCAAAACGGGCAAATTAAAAAATGTGCGGGCGTAACCGCTGGCATCCTCTAGTTAAGATATAAAGCTGAAGAGTTTGTTTGTTTGATTGAACGCGCTAATCTCAGGAACTACTGGTCCGATTTGAAAAATTATTTCAGTGTTAGATAGTCTATTCATCGAGAACGGCTATATAACATCACGCTGTGAGCCACGGGAGCGGAGCAGTAGCCTTTAATAGCGCGGGTGTAACCGCGGGCTCATCTTCAGTTATTCTTAATTCGTTATTGCCAGCCTTGTGCCTCCGACAGTCCCGGCTGTCATGAAAATTTTTAACAGTCGTCATGGGGGTCAGATGACAATCGCTATATAGAAAAGCGAATAATCTGTCAAATCTAATTTGACTAGTAAGTAAACCTACCCTGGCCTCCGAGGCGAAAAGACTCGGATGCAACTGTTAAACGCTAGGACAATTAGGTATTAGATTTAGAGACTATTTAAAAGTAGGTCCAAAGCACCCGGAACCGGCGAGCATGTATGAAGACAGTAATGAATTTAGAGGAAGCCCGTGACGTTTGTAAGGATACCTAGATGCAAGTGGCGTTGCGTTGTCTCTGCCTACCCCGACGGGAAAAAGACGTGAGCATAATGTATGTGTGTATGTTAAAAGTAGGGACCTACATACGTATAAACACATTAATAAACTTAAACATGTAACTGATGTTACAAAACTACGAGTTGGAGCTTTTAACAGTTTGTCACTAATAGAACAGCAGATGGAGAAAACAAATTGTAAAGCAACTAAGAGCATCATTACCTCAGGGTACTTAATATTTAATAAAAGCTGAATCAAACTTATATTACTCATAAATAAACGATTCGTTTTCATCATCGCAGACTTATGATTACCCAACTCGGCTTAAATTACGTTTCTCTCAAAGACTGGCCTACACACTTAATATAGGTAGGTATGTAGGTATTCAAATGGCATGTATCAGCTAAGTGTATCTAATCTAATCGTGTACGACGATCTGATTCGACACGCGTAGTCTTCAAGGCTTCAGAATACACCTCCGTTCACTTATACCACAGCTCACAGGTAGGTAATAGTATAATACATACATACTCTACATTATTCAGATTTCAACATGAAGTTAGTTACTGCTAACGCCATCTAGTATACGACGTGAGAACTTTTCGAAAATGAAATTGAGTTGCTGTAATTTTAAAGATTCCTGTGTTTTTTACTGTCATAGCTTCTTCTTTTATTATAATAATTATCCATTCTCGTATCATATATACATATATGCTTATTTTATGAAACGCACGGCGCAATGTTAGTAAATTTTAAAGATAAAGCCGTCGGCATAGCTCGCCTACCTAATCAACGTCTAAGATTGTCGCTTGGTCGTTGGGTTTACTAACAAAATATTAAATTTAATCATTGCCAAATATGGCGTAGTTAGCTATAAGTATGTGTAACAAGGAAACGGTTCAGCCAATGATGGCTTATGGCGAAGAAATTTACTTAGAGACGCCTCGTAGAGAGTTTTAGAAACGTAGAGACGTTAAAACAAGAAGAATTTTGTTGGGAAGTGATATTAGTTTTTTTCTTCCTTTTAGTGTAAGTACATGGCCAAACTAATCCTGCATTAAGAACCGGACTGATGATATGCCTAATGTCAATCCCGTGGCTCGCACCTCTGGCTTTTCTAAGTTATTTGCGTACCTATAGTTTATTAACGCTACCTTAAACGGTTTAGCAAAACATTGTGAGAATACTGCGTACCTATCTTAGAGCTCTCACATTGTTTGATGTGTCTGTCAATACACACTAGGTCAGTAATTTTATGAGACTATCAATACGTAATAGGTCAGTGTGATTATAAGGCACTCGATTATGAGGCTATTGGTTTAGAATTTGGAAGCTTCGTCATTGCATCAGGCGATATATTAGGCAATCATGAATCAGCTAATGTATAGTTCACGGAAATAAATTAATCTACTCCTCCGTGGTCTAGTCGATAGCGTATGCGCTGCTGATCTCGGGATCGATTTCCGGGTCGGGAAAATGTTTTACTGAGTTTTTCGTAATTATCAATAGCAACACAGAATGTGGCTCTGTGCCCGGTAACGGCAATATGCTCGCCCCTATATTATGTGGTACCAAAAGTTCATAAGGCACAGTGTGAGTGCAATATTACTCCTCTGCCTACCCGTTTAGCGATACCTATAGGCGTGACGAATAAAAATAAACTATCTGTCCTGCGACTTAGCACGAATGCTACTGCATATAAGTAAAGATACGTAGCGTAGCAGTCCCCATTAAAATACGCACCTAGTTACACCTAGCTGAAGCACAAAACCATCTCAAAGTCTGAATAATTGTCATTGTTTGAAGTACTTCGAGCCGGGAGCTGTGAGACGAGCGCCCTCTCTCGGCAGCGGGCGGTAACGAAGCCACTCTACTGACTGGCAGCTGCCTGTCACTTCTACCACAGATTATGCTACGGTTGTTAGGCTGACAGTCCTCGGGGACGGCAAAATGGAATGGCGCGCTTTTTAAATTCGGAGTGGCTTGTGGATTTAAATCAGGAATGCGAGATTAGGGGCGGTAATGACGTGGGTAGGTAGCAAATTGTATGGTATTGTAGTTTCACAGGCGTATGAAGAAAATTAGTCGGAGATACCTAAAGAGATGGATGAAACAATCATCAGCAGAAATCACAAAAGAAATTGGCTAGGTATTTATTTACTCTTTAGGTACCTACCTATGCCCATCATTGAAGATTGTAGTAAAGGTAGAGCTCAAAAGTAACTTTAGGTACTCTCCAATTTATTTATTCCATATTACATAAATTAACTTTTATCATGTTTTAAAAGACGAAAAATAAATAAAATTAAATTTAGAAGGCGTCATGAAAGTCATCCGCATCGCAGTCAATCGGAAGCGTGCCCAGAAGACTGGCGGCATTGCCTCGTTGTATAGCAATGCTTATCTTTTGTGTTCTGTACTTTAGGTACTTAAGTTTTGCCATGAAAATAACAAGGCGATTAAAACTAAAAACAAATGCTGCTGGTTATAGGTACCTACTTATTAAAGAGGGCCTAAGGCACGGTAATATAATCTAACAGTATTGTAACTCGGCCGTCTTCGTGAGTTATATACCTACCAGACGCGCCGCATGCGAACTGCGGCACGATCGCGGCTGTGGGTACTCTTGGCACAGTCCGCACAGTCTAATGGGTACTCTGCTCGAGGCGCGTAGGTATAACTCGAGTTTCGTGCGTTTGTATGGAGTTACAATACTGTTAGATATTATTACCGTGCCTAAGGGCACATATTTATAAATCAACAGGAAACTAAGACTTCCAAATAAAATCTGTACCATACAGTTTATAGACTTCTCCAAAGGCAAGAAAAATCCAGCTAGTAGGTAAGCATAATTACTTACCCACTTAGGAAAATAAAATGGCTTATCCCAAGGACCTATCTACTTATACAACTTATATCTACCTATTTGAATAAAAAGGTCATCCAATAAAATTAACACTTCGCCAAGAACCTCTTAGACAAACCGAGCCTACCATTAAAATCTGCGTGGCCAATAAAACAAAAAAAGGCGAACACAATTAATTGTTAGGTAAGTACCTACCTACCGTTCGCTGGTTCGTCACCGTGGTACTTCATTACGGGCCGGTAGCGAGGCAAATTGCCTTCGTTAGTGCAGACTCGGCCACCAGTCCGTTGTCACAATGAAAATACCTGCGGATTCACACCAACGGACTGTAGATGGATTTATTTATTCGATGCTGCTGAGCGATGCTGATGATGAGTCGGTTTTATGTTATCTTTTTACTTGGTTAAAATTTATTTAAAATCAAAAAAGCAGCGATAGCCTAGTGGAGATACCAACACACTGCCAAGCAGAGGGTATCGGGTTCTAATCCACGGCGCGCACCAATGACTTTTCGGAGTTATATGTGCGTATTGAATTGTTAATTATCGCTTGTCCCGTGCCTCGGAGAGCACGTTAAGCCGTCGGTCCCTGCTGTCATGAAGATCTTTGACAATCGTTACAGGGCGTCAGTAGCTTCTAAAAATAAACTAGTCTAAACCATGAAATACCGCTATCCCTTCGGGTTGCGAAGGGCAGACAGGCAGTCGCTCCGTGGAAAAGCTAATATTCAGCCAAATCCGGTGAGAATAGTAAGCGGACCCCAGATTGAAACTGGGATAACGCTAAGAGGATGATGGTTTTTACTTGGTTAAAATCAGAAAATTTACAGTTGTTTTCCTACTTAGGTATATGTAAGTACCTACTTCATTCAAGTCTGTTTAACGTGTTATACTTCGGTACGCACGTTACCTATCTAACTTGTCGTTGTTGTTTAACGTTCGCAAAAGAGATTTTAGAAAGTAGCGATGGCTCAGCGGAGAGACCGACAAACTGCTACGCAGAGTCTCGGGTTCGAATGCACGGCACACACCAATGACTTTTTCGGAGTTAAGTGCGTATTAAATTGTTAATTATCGCTTGCTAATCGGTGAAGGAAAATATGGTGAGGAAACCTACATGTCTGAGAATTCTCCATAATGTTCTCGAAAGACATGTGAAGTCTGCCAACCCGCACTTGGCCTGCGTGGCGGACTATGGCCTTAACCTTCTCAAAATGGGAAGAGGCCCGTGCCCAGCAGTGGGACAGTATAAAGGGCTGATGATAATGAAGATAGATTTATCAAGATCGTTGCAAATGGTGTAGTCTCTGCCTACCTCCGGGAAAAAGGCGTGAGTCTATGAATGTATGTAGGTAGGTATGTATTTTACTAGTTTAAGCCACTTTGAGTTATCTTTCATTCTGAAACGTCTTCATCACCTGACCTCATCTACCCGCAACTACGGCCAAAAATTACGTTAAAAGTGTAAGTCGCAGAAGTTTTAAATAGTTCATAAACACCGGTTACGATTACACCTACACTATGAAGAAACGAGGTAAGTGTTTTGTTTTTCTAACCAAATGGAGCATCCGCCGATCAGATAAGATAATAGTGCCTGGTGGAAAACGGACCTTAGTTTCTGAAACTACGTACCTTCTCTGCTTAAAATATTTATGATTTATTTGCACTCAAATTTCAATCCGAACCTGTGAAGAACGATTTCGAAGTGTAGGTATATCAAATCCTTAAGCTCACCTATAGACAAAATCAATTTGGTGATCTATGGATGGGAAATTATCTTTTAAGTTCCAAGATGAAGAATAAAGAATTTTCAAAAATGCGGGACATTTTACTAATGCTCTCTCTCCCCTTTGTAATTTTTCAAGCTGAAACATTTATAGCGTCAATAATTCACAAGAAAGTTCCATTACTTCTTTAAAACAACACTAAACCGTTATTCAAACAATGTGTATCAAAATGCGTTACAAATACAAAGCAATAGTGCACCCATTAGCCACTCAATATAACTCAATAACGCGAGTCAATAACAGTTACGCTCACCCTACGCGTTAACCAAAATGGCGGCCAATGTCATCGCGCTGACACTTAAAAATCCACAGTTATAAAGTTGAAAATCCAACGAAATATTGCAACATTATTTCAAATTACAACTTTATTGTACATGGCACGATTGAATACAATAGACTCTGGGTATATAGACGGTGTAAAATAACATTTTGAATGAATCTTTTTGGAAGGGGCGCCATAATAGGTGTTACGAGCTCTCGCAACGAGTGACGCACCCTCGCTGTAGGAAATCAAAATGCTGGCTGGTTGTTCAGGAGCATAAAGGACAAAATTGTCATAAAAACAAATTACTAAAAATATTACAGGTCGCGTTTTACTTGGAGTATCACACTCTGACGTTAGGTATCAGCTCGTGATCTAACCGTCAATAAATTGGAACCTATGTTAAACTTGCACTGCATATATAGGAAACATAAAGTTTTTCGCGATAGAGAACTACAATAAGTATATCAAATAGATACAGGTCGCAAATTGGCTACGAACGTCCGCTGGTAAAGAAGAACGACAACAGATAACGACCGTGGACGATAATCTTATGATAGAAATAATACAGAAGGAGGCACTCAAGATGTGACAGTGTATTGAATGGTTAGTTAATAAGATCAGCAGCGTTTTAAAATTACAGTAGGGTTTTGTAATCGAAATAGAGTCTTGATAATATTTAAGAAGCCTTAAAATTATGTAACACTCAATTTCAGTAGAGACACTATAGAGACTGCTTATCCAAATAAAATATATTCCTCGCACTTCTTGGTACTTACCTGTCTATAATATTCCTGGCCCGCGTCAGAAATAGCTACATCCGAGCTAACTTCCCTGAACAACCAGACTAAGAGAAGCAAATAGGAAGCCCACCCGACGGGTGCATGAAATGTGTCAGGCGCCAAAAAAGCGCGGAAGCCCCGCGTCACATGGATTCCCATCAACAGAGAAACGAAGGATGTAAATGTTATCTCCGTCCGTGTGGTGACGGATTAAGAATACGGATTGTCACCACCCCATATCATCCCATGGGTGTCGTAAGAGCCGACAGAGGGAGCATATTATGCATAGAACAGCACTGTAAGAGAAGGAAAACTTGATACAAACCCTATACCAACCCGTTTGGCCAGCGTGGTATAGTAGGCCAATTCCTCCTTTCAAAGGAGAGGCCTAGTCCAGTAGTGGACTGTTAAAGGCTGATGATGATGAAATGTTATCTCAAAGACCAGCCGGTACAGACAGAGGGGCCAGGAGAAGAAAGACTAGGAGAGCCGATCCCAAATGATGGGAGAGGGAGACCTGAAAACTATTTGCATTTTATTTTCATAATTTGTTTTGATATTATCTAACTCCTAGCAATTAGGAATAGGTACCCAATTCATTGACAAAATCAACACAATCATCAATTTCTTAAATTAAATTCCAGGTACAAACACATCAACAACACTTAGGGCTAGCATGACCACCCTGGTATTACTTATCGTGATATCTAATGTAAATAAACCATCTCCCAATGTCCTTCGCGCTCCTCAGCACACACCTAACACGAAGCGACGCGAACTCACAAACGAAGTTACACAGTCAAGTAGGTAACGAGTGGCCCTCGCGCATTGTACCCTGTTGTAATGCACTCTAGCACAATGCACGCATCAACTAACCATACTACGGCACCACAACATCACACTATTTCCACTCTTACCATTATAACATAAGGTTGAATATCTCTTAGACTATATTTCCCCGAATCACCTAACAATCGGCCGCGTTCTCAACTGTACACAGAATAATTCACGTAACGCAGTTACCGACCGAACTCGGTGCATGCTAATGCCACACGCGAAAAAGGAAATTAAAAAAGTACGACTGTCCGCCCGGTACGTCAGTAAACCGAATTGGCGCGCTTTTTTCGTTCTCTTCAATTTTTAAACGCGTGGAAGCTAGGAGTTTTAATGATCTGTGATTTGAGGTGGTGGTTATTTTCACGTTTTTTAGTGAAAGCCTTTCCAATAACGCCTTTGCTGAAGTTGCATCATTCATTTGAAAATTTAGTTTTTATGGTCGTGATTGTAAGCTACAGTAAGCCAGGTAGAGTCAAATGTGAAATGTATATTTCATGTGAAATAAAAAAAAAATACATAGGTCTGTATTTTGGGAGATCGGTATGTAGAGATCGGTATAGGTAGGTACCTATACCGATCTCTACATATCAACTTGAAAATACCAGACTTCCTAGAATAAGGTTATAAGTTAGGTACGATAGATTATGCAAACTAACAAGTGCCTTTTATTGATCTCTTTATATAGGCACTTAACTACAGCTCCCACATATCAGCTTCTGCGGAACAGTTGAGGAGACTTCTGTAGACTATGTAGAGCGAAACTCCCTAACTATTGAACAATCTTCTTACTTAGTAAAATTCAACATAGCTACTTAAACAGTAGGTTCCTGTACATTATAATGTTTGGTATAGGTATGGGAATAGGTACAGCTTAAGCTAGATTTGAAAAACAAGAGCGAAACTTTTTGCCGCTGTCGTCGAGGAACTAGTAAAATTAAGAGTCATCCGTTTTATTTCTAATGTATATAATGTAAAAAATACATACATAGGTACATACATAGACTCACGCCTGTTTTCCGGAGGGGTAGGCAGAGACTACGGAACGCCATTTGCAACGATCCTGACATAATATCTCTCTTGCGTCATTCACACCCATCAAATTTCTCATGCATGCTCTTCTGTTTAGGGTACCTACTTCAGACCTGTCCTCTTTTTAGGCTGTCTCCAATCTGCGGGGCGATTCAGAATCGTTCGATATCTCATTTGACATTCGATTCCGTTAATTGTCAAACGGTGTCCACGGAATTAACGATCAACGGAATCATAGCGCGATCAATATTAGACATAAAATGTAAAATACTACCTGTTGGCTCGATAGATGGCGTTAGCGTCGAATTAGATCGCGCTATGGTTTCGTTACCGACGATAGTAGAAATGTGTAAAGAAATTATTTTTTTGTGTGTGAACAGGAAGCACTGTGGTTTTAATATTATACGCGCTTAATATAACCCAGTGTTTTAATTAGTCTCCACGCCGCCAATAATTGGACCCTCTGTTAATTTAGACATTGGTCCTTCGCGTCGGTTCGGTCGGGAGTGTTGTTGGTAGTCTCCGGTGGTGGTAGAGATTACCACCCTTCGCGTCAATACTGGGCAGTGGATCGCTGTCCAGAGCAGCCCCTTCAGTGGGTCCCAGGTGAGAGGTACCCAGGAGCTGGAGGTGGAACCAGTGCAGCAGCCAGGAGTCAGGCGTGGTGCAGCCGACTCGCGAGCAGCACCCGGAGGAAGGCGCAAGGGAGGTGCGGTGCGACACTTGTGTGTTGCAAGCAGAAGGCGACGTGTGGTGCCGGCAGAGGGCGCCACTTGTATGGTGAAATATTGTGTTAGTGGTGATAGTGAAATCATCGGTGAGTGGATTGCATGGAAAGAAAACCGTGAGTACTTTGAATTATTAATTATCAAGAAGACAGCTGAGTCAACAAATAATTTATAGAACATTTTTTTGGACTTTAATTAATATTAACTTAGAAAATTTGTAATAGTTTCATTAGTGTTTTTTAAAAGTAGTTAGAACTTGTAATAATTTTAAGTTAAAAGTGGTTTAGACGGGGAACCTATGCCCGATTTTGGTTCTAAATCTTAAATAACTTGTAAAATTCTTATAAAATTTAATTTGTGTACCTAATAAAATGGAATCTTTTGAGAATGTTCAAGAGGACTTATTTGTCAAAATGCGTAAAGCACGAGCTAATTTTAAAAAGTCTCCAAAAGATAGGTTAACGTCTGCCTATTTAGAAACACGTCTTGAAAATTTGCAAGCTTTGTGGGATTCATTCACACAAACTCACAAAGAAATAGTAAGCACTTTAAAAAAATCGGAATTTACTAGTTCAGCATACTTTAAGAATGGTGTTTATGATGAGGTAGAGGAATTCTATGTCGAGTATAAAAGCGAACTGAAAGAATTAATGTCGAAAAAAAGTACTACTGATTTAAGTACGGACTCGAAGTCCTGTTGTCATATCGATAAACCAGTTAGTAAGGTTAAGTTACCGGAAATAAAAATTCCGTCATTTTCCGGTAAATATTCGGAGTGGCAAACATTTAGAGATTTGTTTATTGGTTTAGTGCACGAAAACAAGTCTCTAGATGATGCACAGCGATTCTTTTATTTGAAAGGACATTTGACTGGGGAAGCTGAGCTTTTATTGCGAAATATTAAAGTGACATCTGATAATTATAAAATAGCATGGTCTAAATTAGATAAAATGTACAACAATAAACGGTTTTTAGCGAATGGCATAATAAAAAGATTACTCAGTCAAAAGTCTTTGTCGTGCGAATCGGCTAGTGAAATAAAAAGATTGTTAAATACGACTTCGGAATGTCTAGAGGCAATCGGTAATCTGGGTGTGGATGTCTCTTCATGGGATCTGATGATTATTCACATAATTAGTGCCAAATTGGATAGGGTGACTAGAAGGGCTTGGGAACTGCAAGTAGCTTCGGACTCAAGTGACGAGCTACCAACGTTTGAACAGTTTTCAGAATACTTAAATAGTCGCTTTAGAGGTTTAGAAAATTTAGATAGAGAAGATACTAGAGATCATAGACAGGGAAAACATCCGCAGCCAAAGGGAACACAATCATTTCATGTTGTAAAAGAAAAAAGATTATTATCTTGTACATTTTGTTCTGCCGATCATAAGATTACTTCTTGTCCGAAGTTTGGTAAAGAGTCGAATGAAGCGCGACGTAAGTTTGCTCTAGAAAATAATTTATGTTTTATTTGTTTACTCAACAACCACTCTGCAAAAAATTGTAAAAACACTCTTAGGTGCCAGGTGTGTAAACACCGCCACCATTCGTTGCTGCACCCAGTAGGTGCATCTGGGTCTAATATTGGTGAAGATAGGAGTACGGTTCACGAGGAAATATCATCAGTCGCATCAACTTCATCGGTGAAGAATGATATTAAGAATGGTATTGCTGTAGTGACCGCGCAAGCGGAGGGATCGAGCAAGCCAATGGTATCGTGTCTTTCGACAGGAACTAACCGTAAAACGGTTTTGTTAACTACCGCTTTGATTAAAGCGGAGTCGAAAGATGGTTCATATAGGATTGTTAGGGCATTACTCGATCAAGGATCGCAGGGTTCGTTCGTTACAGAATCCACGGTCCAATATTTGGGATTAAATAAAACACCTTCAAAGCAAGTTGTAATAGGTGTAGGCGGGGACAAAAGTGCTACGGCCAAGTCCAGCGTAGTTCTCTCACTTAGGTCTAGAATAGACCCCAAGGTTGAGATTAAGGTTAATGCATTCGTCCTGAAGTCGGTCACAGCTCTTCTCCCAGCTACGAAAGTAACTAGGGTAGAATGGGTAGACTTGACTGATGATGATTTGGCTGATCCAGAATACTACAGGCCTAATAAAATTGATGTTTTATTAGGTGCTGAGGTCTACAGCCAAGTCATCCAGGAGGGCATTAAAAAGAATATAAGTGGGACATTATTAGCTCAGGACACTAAGTTGGGGTGGATATTGTCGGGCACCTTTGAGGTGGACCAGACAATTAATCCGACACATATCACCGTTATGCATTTAAGTCTTGAAGCGGATGACATGCTTAAAAGATTTTGGGAACTAGAAGCAGAACCTTCTAGGAAGAAAATGCTAACGGAGGAAGAAAATAAATGCGAGCAGTTATTCGCAACTACGACGGAACGCGACAGTAACGGTAGGTACATAGTAAGACTACCATTACGCGATGGTGACCCGGCCAGTACGGTTGGTGAGACAAGAAGCATTGCTGAAAAAAGATTAAAAGCGTTAGAGGTAAAATTTCGAAAAAACCATACATTTAAAGAAGAATATCAGAAAGTTATCAAAGAATATTTAAAGTTAAATCACATGAAAAAGGTATCAGAAGACGATAAAAATAATCAGCAAGCAATCTACTTACCTCACCACGCCGTTGTCCGGGAGGATAAAGAAACCTCCAAGGTTCGCGTCGTATTCGATGCCTCCTGTAAGGGAACTAAAGGTATGTCACTGAATGACAATATGTTAGTCGGCCCTACATTGCAGGCAGAACTTCGCCATACCATTATACGATGGAGAACACATCGCATATGTCTCGTAGCAGACATTATAAAAATGTATCGTCAAGTCCTGGTACACGAGAAGGATACAATACTACAACGTATCCTCTGGCGTGATGATCCTGAAAAAGAAATTGAAGAATATCAATTGGTAACTGTTACCTTCGGCACTGCATCGGCACCATATCTGGCTGTACGGGCTCTTCAGCAGCTGGCGCACGATGAATGCTCGGACGATCCTGAAATAGCTCATATAATTTTAGAGGATTTCTATATGGATGACGTAATGACTGGAGCTGAAAATATAGAAGCCTGTTTTAAAATTTATACAAAATTAATGGAAGTATTGAAAAAGGGTGGTTTTCCATTACAAAAATGGAGGAGTAACAGTCAACAATTAGTGGATAAAATGCGGGATGGAAAAGGAACTACAGAAGAGCTAAAGATACATATGGATAATATAACGAAAATACTAGGACTTACCTGGAACTCGAACGAAGATGTCTTCCAGTACACCGTGGAACTTCGACCGCTGACCGCACCTGTAACAAAAAGGAAAGTAATTTCTGAGATTTCACGACTTTTTGATCCACTAGGTTGGTTGGCACCTAGTATTATTCAAGCTAAGATATTTATTCAAAGGTTGTGGCTAGCAGGGCTAGAATGGGATCAAGCAATTCCAAATACTTTATTACAAGATTGGTTGACTTACCATAACAGTTTGCCGGCTTTGATGAATATTAGGATCCCACGATGGATGCACTGTGAAGATAACAACTTGATAACAGAATTACACGGGTTTTCAGATGCATCTAAAATGGCGTATTCAGCAGCTGTATACCTGAGGGTTGTAGATTACGAAGGAAATATTCATATTTCCTTAGTGACTTCGAAGACGAAGGTATCGCCCATTAGACAAGTGTCTATCCCACGATTAGAGTTATGTGGGACAGCGTTACTTGCGAAATTGATGGCTGAGGTAGGCAACGTGCTAAATATCGAAAAGGCGAATTGGCACGCATGGACAGACAGTGAAGTGGTACTTGCCTGGCTCAGCAGTCACCCTAGTCGTTGGAAAACCTTCGTGGCCAATCGTGTTTCCGATATTTTAAATATTTTAGACACACAGCACTGGTCTCACGTGTCAACAAAACACAATCCCGCAGATTGTGCATCTCGCGGCGTTTCACCTGCTGAACTCGAATCCATGTCGATATGGTGGCGTGGTCCGGATTTCTTAAGACAGCAGATAATCGAATATAAAAAGCCAAAACATCTTGTAACTCGTTTAGAAGAAGTTAAGGTTAATACATGTACGATGGATGTGACCTTTTGGAATCGATTCTCGACACTACAGAGAATGACCCGTGTTGTGGCGTATTGTCGTAGGTTTTTAAAGATAAAAAGACAGGAAAGGTCAAAGCATCTGACGAAACAAGAACTGGAAGAAGCAATAGAAATATGTATAAAGAAAAGTCAAGAAGAAGGATGCGCAAATGCTTTAGAAGAATTAAGGAAGAATAAGACATGTGAGAAAGGAAGTTTTAAATCATTAAATATATTTCTTGATTCTAAAGGGATTATAAGAGTGGGAGTGGGACTTATGATAGGGTTCATCCCATTTTAATACCGAAGGAGTCTTTTCTGGCAAATCTTTTAGTAGCGGAGGCGCATGCAAAAACTATGCATGGGGGACCTCAAATTATGTTAACATATCTGCGGGCAAAGTATTGGATCATCGGAGTTAAATTATTAGTTAAAAGGTTTGTAAGGGAATGTAATAAATGCATTAGGTATAACTCAAAGTTTAGGACGCAATTAATGGGACAATTACCTTCAGCACGAGTCACTCCTAATAAACCATTTCTGTGTAGCGGAGTAGATTACGCCGGCCCTATAAACATAAGGGTATCAAAGGGACGAGGTAATAAGTCCTACAAGGGCTATATTGCTTTATTCGTGTGCATGTCCACAAGAGCTGTGCATTTGGAGGCAGTCAGTGAGCTAAGCACAAAGGGTTTTCTGGCAGCGTTCAAGAGATTTGTGGCAAGGCGTGGTCGGTGTGCTAAATTACACAGCGATAATGGCACAAATTTTGTGGGAGCAGCACGTGAGCTACTCTATTTGTTTAACAAAGAGAAATCGAGTTTTAATCCAGAATTAGCCGTATACCTCGCTAACAATGGTACGGAGTGGCACTTTATTCCTCCTCACGCGCCAAATTTTGGGGGCTTATGGGAGGCAGGAATAAAGTCCACAAAACACCACCTTAAACGGGTAATAGGAAACTCGACCTTGACATACGAAGAGATGGCCACTGTGTTGGCTCAAATTGAGGCATGCCTCAATTCAAGGCCATTATCTTATGTAGAGGACCAAGATAAGCTTACAATTTTAACGCCTGGTCATTTTCTGATCGGGGAGCCACCAATTTTACCACCTGATTCGAATTACGAACGCACAACGAATGTAACCAATTTGAGACGTTGGCAGCTCCATCAGAAGATGATGCAGGACTTCTGGCGACGATGGTCGCACGACTATCTTCACCAATTCCTGCAGCGGCATAAATGGAATTACAAAACTCCGGAACCCTCTGTGGGTAGTATAGTCTTGGTAAAGGAGGATAATATGCCTCCAGGAAAGTGGTTGTTGGGTAGGATTGAGCACAAGCATCCTGGTGCAGATGGTATTACACGTGTAGTCACAATCCGTACTCAATCGGCAACCATGAAGAGGCCTACTTCTAGGTTATGTGTATTGCCTCTAGCAATTTAGTTTTAAGCACAATCAAATGTAAGAAAGTGCCAATTTTACATGTACCGTGTTAGAATAAGTTCAAGTTGTTTATTTGTTGTCAACTATTGGAAACCTAGAAGTTAATTTAAAATTTTAGTTATTGTTTGTTTGGTTATTGAAACCAGTTTTTGTTTATTTCTTATCTACACCAGCCTCAAATTTGTTGAGCACGGTGGGCGGTGTAGAAGGACATTTGCCATAATGTCCTTGGTGGGCGGAATGTCCACGGAATTAACGATCAACGGAATCATAGCGCGATCAATATTAGACATAAAATGTAAAATACTACCTGTTGGCTCGATAGATGGCGTTAGCGTCGAATTAGATCGCGCTATGGTTTCGTTACCGACGATAGTAGAAATGTGTAAAGAAATTATTTTTTTGTGTGTGAACAGGAAGCACTGTGGTTTTAATATTATACGCGCTTAATATAACCCAGTGTTTTAATTAGTCTCCACGCCGCCAATAATTGGACCCTCTGTTAATTTAGACATTGTGGTCCTTCGAGCCGGTTAACATAGGTTAACGTCTGCCTATTTAAAAAACACTAATGAAACTATTACAAATTTTCTAAGTTAATATTAATTAAAGTCCAAAAAAATGTTCTATAAATTATTTGTTGACTCAGCTGTCTTCTTGATAATTAATAATTCAAAGTACTCACGGTTTTCTTTCCATGCAATCCACTCACCGATGATTTCACTATCACCACTAACACAATATTTCACCATACAAGTGGCGCCCTCTGCCGGCACCACACGTCGCCTTCTGCTTGCAACACACAAGTGTCGCACCGCACCTCCCTTGCGCCTTCCTCCGGGTGCTGCTCGCGAGTCGGCTGCACCACGCCTGACTCCTGGCTGCTGCACTGGTTCCACCTCCAGCTCCTGGGTACCTCTCACCTGGGACCCACTGAAGGGGCTGCTCTGGACAGCGATCCACTGCCCAGTATTGACGCGAAGGGTGGTAATCTCTACCACCACCGGAGACTACCAACAACAAACGGGCTACCTCATTTTTTGTCAAAACTATTGCATTTCCTATCAATTTTATGCATGCAGTATGAAGTAAATTAATAAATAAACCGAATTCAATGAATATTTGTTCAAAATTTCTCTGATAGGTGACTAAAAGACGAGGACAATAATTTGACATATCGTACGATTACTTGTCGTGACATTCTGGATCGACCTGCCGGTCAGAGAACGTCTGCCTAGGTCTATCCCTCATCCTGTCCCTGTCCGTTTAAAAAAATCCTGTTTAAAGTATAATAATCGGTGCAACTTCGTAGCGATACCACTATTTTTTACACTATCCACTATTGGATAAACTTTCAGTTAGAAAAAAAGTTTTGTGTAAAATACAGGTAGACACCATTGATATATATGTATAAAACGACTAGCTAACAAAATAAACGCCTTAAATTTCGCACCGAAATCGAGATATTTATCAAATTATCCCTCAATACCGCACAGAATAAAGATATCTTATTGCTCTTACATTCGACCTCTGCGTAACTTGAGGCCAGCATTATAAGAATACAAATTTACATTTGCAGCTTGAAAGCCGTCTCTCTTATGAATTTTCTTACAATTTTATGTTTTGTGACAGTAAAGTACGGTTTGTCATAAATAGGTTTTTTATAAGGTAGCATGTGTAACTTTAATTTTGCGTTGTAAGTTATAATAGGGGTGTTAAGGTGTCGTTTCGCGTTTGCCCGAATCCGATTAGTGAGTGTTATGTTACCGGCGCGCGGCGAGACGAGACCGCAAGTCGGGTTTCTTTAAGAAATAAATTGTTAGACGGCTGTGAATCTGTTCAGATTTTTGTGAGAGGCGATGCAGATCTAGTACTTACTTACCTACTTATGAATCTGAGTTTTGGCGCAATCTGGAGCATTATGCTGGTGAATAATCATCCATTCATTCTCCTAGCGTTATCCCAGTTTCAATCTGGGGTCCGCTTAGGTACTAGTCTAACCGGATTTGGCCGAATATTAGCTTTTCCACAGAGTGACTGCCTGACTAACCTCATGATATGATATTTCATGGTTTAGAACGAAGTAACTATTTAGTAATCTGTGGTTTAGAATAGTTACAGTTTATTTAGAAGGTACTGACCTGACGCCCTATAACGACTGTCAAAGATCTTCATGACAACCGGGACCGAGGCACGAGGCAAGCGATAATTTATAATTCATGCTGGTGATTAATGTAGTTAAATAGTCTTATTTTATTGCAGTTGCGTATCAGTAGTCTCTAGACATCTTGACAAGATGTCGAGTATATTGTTCCTAGATAATATTTAATTTGACCAACATGTCTTCTGTTGTTAATAACATTGTGGCGAATTCTCATGTAAGTACTTATTTAGCCTGCAGAAATTGCATACTCCCACGGTTTCTATGGTAACCAAACTCTGTTTCGACGGCGGTGGATATTCGCCTCAATGGTAGATATTAATTTTGTTCTCTTAATTGAGTAGATATTAATTTTGTTCTCTTAATTGAGTAGATATTAATTTTGTTCTCTTGTTTGGATTAATGAAATCTTTCGCGACTTATCCGTTACTTTAAACGATAATAATTTGATTATTATCTCTTAGGTATCGTACCCGCTTAGCTACTAAGTACAGTTTATGTTTTTCAAACTATCTGGTCATTTTGTAATTTCAAATGTATTATACATATCACATATCTACTTACTTGATCGTAAAACAACAAAGCAGACGCAGAATCTGTGCATACATAAGGGAAGGGGAAGGGACTAGGGAGGTAGAAGTGTCAAATAATAATTAATGACGCGCGGGGTGCTACGCCCCCTGTCGGCGGCATTAACATGACAATCACACGATCTGTCCCCCGGGACACCCGGGGTTTCGGGGCTCCCCGTCGCCCTGGCCTTATGTACCATCACACACAGATTTTTTTATGGTTTTTAAGATGATTGGGTATGATGTTACACCTTTATTGCTCACTAGTGACAAATTTTCATTCTAAATATTTCACATTTGCAGGCGATTTTTAAAAGAAGTCTCCAGTTCAAGTACGAAGTCTTAATTGTTTGAAAATGTGTGATTTTGAATCCAGCTTATCTCAGGCGATCATGATGCTTTTGATCTTCTTTCGTGCATAGTTAATATTCTATTAAGCCACAGCATAAATGCTCACTAGTCATTCTTGCACATAGGTACATTGAAAAATCAAAATTTCGACTGACTATTAAATCTTAATAAGTAAATAAAATGCTGGTGTTACTGACTGGCTGACAGACACGCTACAGCCGAAACTATTGGGCGCAGGAAGCTGAAATTTGGCATGTATGTTCCTTGGGGACCGTAGGGGTGCACTAAGAAGGGATTTCCCGAAATTCACACGGGATCGGCCAAAACGGGTAAATTTTAAAAAAATGCAGGCGTAGCTGCTGTCGTCCTCTAGTAGAAATATAATTTAGGTAGTATCTATTTACAATTGAAATCAACGATCGCCCTGTATTTTCGAAAAATAGAGTAACGAATTACTTAAATAACAATTATCCCAGAAGCATTGAACGCAAAACGAAAAGCAAGATTATTTCAAAACTTTTTTTCTTATTACAAAAGTGGAAATACCTTATCAATAAGATGGCGTGAAGATATTCGCCTTCCCTTATGTACTGTCTGTTACAAAGGTGTCAGACCGAAGGGTCGGGAAACGTGACGACGCATCGTGTCTGCTCCTCTAAGGGAGGATTAGGAGGAGGATACAAGCATGTCATGTCAGCGATATATACTGGTGGTTTGTTATGAATTGACAGCTAAGCTTTGACTTGCGAATGAAACATGATTTTGTATACTGGCAAGATTACCTGCAACTCGTAACTGGCGCCGCTTTATAAATGTCTTCTTTTAAATTAGAATGTGTCCGTAAGGTATCGCTATCCAGCTATCCTTAAGGTAGTTTTTAAATATAAAAACATCTTAAAACTAACTACAATTAAAACTCGCCAAACAAAATTGTTTAACGGTGAGATGCGCTCTAGACATTTTACTATAGATACAGCTACTAGTAGTAGTCCGTGTGGTGACGGATTAAGAATACGGAATGTCACCACCCCATATCATCCCATGGGTGTCGTAAGAGCCGACAGAGGGAGCATATTATGCAGAGAATAGCACTGTAAGGGAAGGAAAACTTAATACAAACCCTATACCAACCCGTTTGGCCAGCGTGGTATAGTAGGCCAATTCCTCCTTTCAAAGGAGAGACCTGGTCCAGCAGTGGACTGTTAAAGGCTGATGATGATGACTAGTAGTAGTACTGCTTTACAAAACTCTGGTGGTTATAAATTATGTTTGCGCAATAAGATCGTGATGCTCAATTACTCACCGCTGTAGGTATCTATAGGTAATGAATCTGACACGCAACTTGATGCCTCTACAAGGAACTTGAAAATCCCGCTTACTGCTAGTCTAGCCGCAGTCACTATACACCCTTACTACACTATGCCTTTACTATACACCCTTAGGTAGTTTATGTTATAGGTACCTAGTTTTAATACGGATTTCCGGTTTTAATAAACTTTTTTGACAGTTTTAAAAGCACAGATTGCTAATCTTTCTTCCAACTCCATCAAAACAGATCTTTTCCATTTTCTAACGTTAGCTGCTTTATTTTTCACCTTTGTTAATCAAGATATTTTTTATACGGCCTTGCTGCCCAATCACTAAATTCACTAGGTCCAAACTTTTCTCAAACTTAATCGAAGTTTTAGCGTCTCAGATTCCGACGTAGATTTGCTTATCTTGACATATTCTTTATTGATTCCTTACCAAACAGTATCAAAGCCTTCAAACCTTTCCATCCCAAATAAAACTAGCATTATTCAAATGCAATCCGATTACAATTACAACTCAAAGATCAATTCAAAATGGCTGCCTCGCGTGTAGTCGTTGTGCAATCCCCCTTATTACAGTCACTCGAACATTACTACATATAGTCGATTATGATTTGATAGTGGGGATAGCTATCTGCGATCGGTACGCCATCTATCGTCAGGTCACGTTCCAAACATAGAAGGAAAGCCAATTTGAAGGCGAACATTGGAAGTGCCATTCTTGCAATTCGTGAGTTTCTCGTTTTATTTGTGCCGTGTGTTTCTACATGGTGTCACAAGACCCATCACCAAGCCGAAGTCGTTGTGGACATTATGCCAAGTCATACTAATCAAAAATAATACCTGGGAAACGATCTTTTTTGAGTTTTCACATTTTTTAAACCGCAATCAAAAGCGCGCGCGTGCGATGCTCGAAATACGCACTTATCCATGGGGTTTTATGGCATCTAAAGAACATATTGGCGGGGTAAATGCATCGATTTTGTACCTAATTAGAAAAAATCCATACTAACTTTGAGCCTCAATATCCCTGAATCAGTAATTTTCCCGGTATGGTGCCGAAGTAAAAAATGTTCGTACTGATTGGTACAACATGGGATTTCAGTTTTCGTTAAGGTTCTTGTTACATCCTGTATACCCAGTGTAACTTGACCATTCTCTACAGATACATTGAATTGAGAAATGTGTCTAGTGGCATTACGATTTGTTTTCTTTTAAGTAAAAGTAAGCTTACTCACTTGGAAGAAATCCTGCCTTACGGGGGACTTAACAACAATATTAGTGGATCACACAAAGTGTTGGATTCGAACCCGCAACACTCGGTGCAATTCTAAATGGCAAACGACTGCTTTAACCTCCTGGCCACACATGCGGTTATTATTGTTGGTGACAGCCGAGAATGAGATCCCAGTGATATTAGACCGTGATGCTAGTAGGTAAATATTTATGGCCAAAAATCTAAAAAAACACAGGACATACCTACTTACAAGCTTCGACTAGAATATAGTAAGAAGGCTGAGAATGAGTCGAAGCGGAACAGGATTATAGGCGAGCCCACCTCACTGAACCATAATTCAGTACAGTCTAGTCTCTCTTCTATTTTAGCAGTCAGGGTACCTAGCTTATCACTAGATCAATCATCATAATATCAGCCGAAATACGTCCACTTATGGACATAGGCCTCCCTGAAACCGCTACCCAGGATCCCAATTAGATCGTCGGTCCACCTAGCGGGAGGCCTACCTCTGCTCCAACGGTCATCAGTTCTTCTGGCCATGTGCCCTACCCACTACCAGTTCATCTATATACGGTAGTCCAAATATAGAAAATTGGCCTCTATCTCGTATTATGGATGAGATTCCAAAAATCGTTATGTCAATAATTTATATCGTATTTCAGTTATTTTAATACAAAATTCTATGCGGTATCTGCCAATAACTGTTAGAGTTATATTCAGCAGACTAACAACATGATATGATTTCGATAGAACATTGTCTATACCTATTTAATTGATTGCCGCCGTCCGAGTCAATGATTTAATTTGTCGTTACGCTGGTTTTGATCCCAGCCTTGATTCATTTAGACTGTCAATGCGTCATTTTTAGGGTTTCGTACCTAAAAGGTAAAAAACGGAACCCTATTACTAAACCTCCGCTGTCTGCTTGTCCGTCTGTCTGTCTGTCACCAGTCTGTATCTCATGAACCTTGTTAGCTAGAAAGCTGAAATTTTCACAAATTATGTATTTCGGTTGCGACTATAACAACAAATCCTAAAAATAAAAAATAAAATAATATTAAGGTGGGGTCCCATACAAAAAACCTGTTTTTTTCGTATTTTTTGCTCAAAATTACTAACTGTAACAGGTAGCCCCTCACCTGATCTATAGTCATATTATGACCGAAGAAAGTAGGGCGATTTTTGATACGTAGTCATATTATGACCATTTTTTATGTCCGCATTTCAAGTCTGTTTTCTCTGTTTTACCGATTTGTAGCGGCTTGCGATTGCGTTAGGTTGGTAGGACAATAACACGCCTTGCGTATTGTAAACGAAAACAGACATGCTCCAAAAAAAAAAAAAAGTTTCGTCTAATCAAAAGAAAGTTCCCGCGTCGCTGTGCGTGTCCTGTCGCAATAATAAATTTTGATACCAAAAAAACGCTGCAGCATCAGTAAGAAGTAATTTAATCATGCCTTAGTAAGTATTTTTTCGTTTTATGTTTAAGTTAATAATATTCGTAGTGTAATTTAAGATTAAAGACACTTTTCCTTAGGTAAGAACCAATTCGCCCCGTACCCGTATATTTCATATGATTTTACGTATTGTTTCTGCACTTGTTGGTATTTTTTTTGTTGTATTGTTTGAATAATTTCATAAATAAATAGTATATAATATGCAGAAGTCCTTAAATTCATGTATTTTCTAAATATTCACGAAAAATATAATGCAGGTAACAGTCGGTCATTTTATGACCGGCTGTCAGGCCGAGTCATTGTCCTCTGTTACTGCAATTTTTATTTAATTAATTATTATTTACAATAACTATAAGATTGTCCTTTGTTGAAATTTAAAGCTCCTTTTATACTCTTTAAGACTCATAAGTTTTTATTTTGTATTTTGGTTTGATTTTGTTATAATGAGCATAGTTTTAAATATGCCCTGCTTTGGACCGCCTAAAACGAGGGTCTTGTTAATTTACCTTTTGTTTAAAATTTATGCAATTCTGTCGCCTAAATTTATTGTGATTCTTTTAACCATCAAACAAGCTTTCTAAATATATATATATATATATCTCTCATGAGTTTAATGAAATATGTTGAACAAAGTGAAGGTGCAAAGTTCAGAAATTTTTATGCAGTTTTTACGCGTACGGTATGAAAACGACAAAAACCGCTTATGGAATTTGTTGATTTACGTTAGATATTATTATGAAAAGGTATAAATGTTTTTCAATATGCTTATTCCTTTATAATAGCAAGTTAAATAAAAAGGAAAGAGAAAACTACAATTTGTTTATTTTTTTATATATTTCATCAGAAAGTCAGCATTTACCTAATTTCATTACATTTTTATTTTTCTCTTGAATACAGTTCGGTCACAGTACGATATAATGTTACCGTTGTACTGTAACATTGTAGATAATTTATCAAGGATTCCATCAATATATAATGTGTCAGGTATTTATAAACAGAAAGGCCATAAAATGCTAAATATGTGACCCACTCAAATCGCGCCGCGGCGCGTCTCAATTCGGCGATCAAATTACGGCAACATAGCCGCCGCGACCGTATCAGGTGAGGGGGTAGACGCTTTAAATTTTCACAGACATATTCTGTAGTTGTATATTACCTTTCAAAATAAATAAAGAAATTAAAAAAAAATAATAAAGGGGGGCTCCCATACAACAAACGTAATTTTTAAGCAATTTGTTACTCGATCTTAATAAACAGGTAGAAACTTAAAAAGTATTTAAGTATACATACAACGAACGTGATTTTGTTTTATTTCTTTATTTTTATTATTGTATTGCCATATTTCACACAGCATCGGATGCCAGTCATTTTTAATCATCCTAATATTAGGGAAGTACCTACCTATAGCTACGTATTATGAAATACTTACTTATTTATTTTTCAATTTCTCCAATAATATAATCAACTTTTTATTAAATGCGTTGTAGATTCCAAGACCGTTTAACTTTCCCCGGGACTTCACGAGTATAAAGCCACGTTATCTTCTATGTTCACTGATGCTCCAAGTGGCTACTGAGGTGATACAGTAGTGGGAATGAGGGTAAAGTCCCAAGAATTTATTACAGTGCTGTTCGCTGGTGATGCTCAATCAGCTCAATTGCAATGCACAGAACACATACCTAATCCTTGCGTAGATACCTATTAGAGAATTAAAGCACCAAAAATATCCCTCATGGCAAAGATTCACTTGAAAATTTTTGTTTATTTGGCAGTTACAGACATATTTTAAACTGTTGCTGCATTTTCCCCGGTATATTTCAAACTGCCACTAACGTTTTATAATTAGGTATGGGCATGTCCAGATCAAATATATGAAACACTGTGTCCAAATCATCGCTTGAAGTATACCGTCAAACAGGGTGAATAGGGATTGAGGGGTGAATTGGGAAAAAATCGGGATCGAAATTATCGTGATTGTAACTCTGAAAATCTACTAACTATATTCTATAAAATGACAAGAATGTACGGTAGAATAGTTATTTTTTGAACTGACTACACTTATTTGACATGAAATTAGAAATAAATTGTCAAAAATTCTTTCTGAAGTTGTTCGTTTGAATTTCCCGGTTTTGAAGTGTTCATTTCTATCAAGATATTTTTTAATATGTGGCTAATTTGGTATCAAAACAACTGTCTGCGAGGTTTGTGTTTATTCTGGAAGCTGAATATCCCAATTTAAGTACAATTGAATTACATATAATATCATAAAATTAAATTTTTGTAGGACTTGTAATTTTTTTTGCTTGCTGCGAGGTTTTTCGGTACGCGTTGGGGGTGTATAGGGACGGCTTCGGGGTCAATAGGGACGGAATATTTAATAAATAGGGACGACGCAGTGTGTCAAGGGACAGAAAAGGGACTATAGGGACAGGGTTGTCACTTGATTTATAAAGTAATATAAATTACTTATTGGCAATGTCAGTACCTAATTATTAACAATTTAAGTTTATAGTCCCCACAAAGGTGTGTACCATTATGTATTGTGTATGTGTCTGATTTTAATGCGTTACTATCAGTCATATTGAAGAGCTACTGCAGCATTTCTCGTAATTGGTGAAAGGATTAAATGTGTTGGGGGATTTTTAGTGTTTGAATAGTATATTAGATTGTTACAATTATAGGTATTTCATTATGCTTATTTACTTTCAGATTTCTGACTGGCGGCCGATAATGCCGCGTAGATACAAACCAAGTCGAGAAACACATTAAGTATAACAAATATGACGAGCTAGGTACTCATCTAACAAAGACATAATGAGTACAACAATACTAATAAAACATTATCAGATATTGCAGAAAATATAAAATTTCCAAATCAGTTCTTCATAGACACATCACACAATACATTCTGTCATACATTTTCATTGAAAATACAAATCCAGTCCATGAATAAAGTTATATACTTACTTAATTATGTTCATTAAACACTCGTTTTTATTCAAAGTGTGTAGGTATGTACCTACTTATTTATTTACTAAAATATGTGAGTGACAACCCTGACGGATTTTCCCTATAGTGCCAAATACCGTCCCTATTCGTGTTTAAATAGGGACGACCTATAATTTGAAGAAAAACATAAATCTGGCTGCTTAACATGATTTATTTTAGATTCTTTAAGAATCTTCAGGTTAAGACTAAAGTTTTGATACCAAGATCAATGTAATATTTTAATGTATAATTACTGAAAAATGTATCCAAAGTTCAATTCTGTGCCTATTCACCCTGTTTGACGGTACTATAATTTTTAATAACAAATAAACTGACGGACTCATAAACTGCATCAAAGTTCAGGATTACTTTGAAATGATTTTTTTTAATAAGTATGCCAACTTTTTGAGTAAATTATATAAATATGGAGAGACTGGTTCTTAATCTTAAAAAAAAGCAAAATTTAAAAATAGAACTGCAGTAAAAAAAAATAATAGGTAGGTATAGCCGGGAAAAGAAAATTTACTCGTAGTAGGTATCAGATTTGCGTGTTATTTAAAGCAAAGTTTTAAATTGATTCGCATTGATTTTTTAATCTTTTGTCAATTGTTACAGTACTCGCCAAACTTTATGGCCGCTTCGAACCTAGCCGCATTGCGCTGCGCAGAACACAAAATCAGGTATCAGCGGGACGTACGCGGGGCGTGGAGGCAGGGCACGCCCGCGCGCGCTTTCTTCCACCCGCTAGCGTCCTCGCCTCCCGCGCGTTAGTGTGAGTGCTACGTTCGTACACGACTCACATAATCGCTGAGCTCTGACAGTATCGTCGCGTTTAAAATAGTTTCGTAGTGTTACTTATTTATTGTTTCTCGTTGCTATCGTTGTTTCTTGTTGTTATTTGTACTGATTTAGTTACCATTGTCATTGATCATGCCTTGCGGTCGTTTTAATGTTTTACGTCGCCAAAAACGGAAAATAGTGTCTGACGTATTAACGTTTATGAAGAAGGAAAAAAGTCTAGGCTTAAAACTCCCTTCACCTAACTGAATTTACATTACTCGAATTTGATTGAATATGTAATTAAACAATATAATATAGCAAATCTGACAACGTAACTGAAGATTTTAATTTTCAATAATTACAAATATATTTTCTTGGTTATGACATGTCCACCCGACTGTACCATGCGCAAGTTCGTACCGATGGCTAAATTCAGAGCGGCCATCAAGATTGGCGATTACTGTACCAGTTGAATTATTGTTACCAGCAGAATTGTTGGGTTAGTTTTTTAACTCATCGAGAGTTTTTGAACCATAATATGGATACTTCGTCCGAACAAGCGGTTCAAATTGTAGCACTGATGTGGGAGGGCTTGGATCAACGAACGATTGGTAGAATTTTAAATTTAAACCAGTCTACGGTTTCTAGAATATACAGAAGGTTTGTGGAGACAGGTTCTTACAGAAGGAGACGTGGTACAGGCAGGACTCGAGCAACCACCGGTCGTGATGACCGATTTATTGTTACAACTTCCCTGCGAAATCGTTTCCTCACGTCAGTTAACATCAAAACAGAGCTTAATTTATAGCTTAATTTAAATACGTATTGTTCACGGATGAGTGTAGGACATGTTTATATGGTGCAGATGGTCGCAGAAGAGTCTATCGTCGACGTGGGGAGCGATATGCTCAAAGTTGCATTGAGGAGAGTGTTCCTTTTGGAGGCGGTTCGTGTCATGGTCTGGGGTGGCATATCGATAAACGGGCGAACAGAACTTGTGTTCATTCATAGACATGGTCCGTCAAAACGGTAATAGGGTTTGACTGCACATCGCTACATAACAGAGATCCCTGATCAGAGATAGAAGATCATGTGGTGCCATCAAGTTTTTTATTAAACCAATTTTCCTTAAATGTCTGTTTTTTCTTCAAAAAAGTCTTAAAGTCTTTTCCAGTACACAAACTTAATCTTAAGGATATGACCCTACGCTGTTTTAAAGTTCACGAACCAATCTAGAGGTTTCAATTTAAATCTGTATAGAAAGTTTGCATACTTGGTTAAAATATTTATTTCAAAGTCATCTATTACTTTGATGCAGTTTATCAGTACCTAGATACGTCAGTGTGCCTACAAACCATAAGCGCAGAAAAACGCTAGGACGCTGATGATGACCTACGATAGGATAGCTATCAAAAGCTCCTGAGTCGCAGACGATTTCATATCAAGAAACACAGGATACAAATTAAACACAAAATCAAAACAACATTTTAACTGTAGCCAGGTACGTTGTGTGCCGAACTAACAACACTCGACTTAGTATTGAAACATGCTGCTACCATTACCCCGTGTACCTAGTCACAATGGGAATCCGATCAAATTGCAAGCATTTGTAACAAATAAATCCGCAAGAAACAACCTCACATTTTCTCAAGCCTTTACAAAATAAAATAATATTACACGCACTCGAACCACTCATATTATTACACTACCAAACAATGTAGGAAAACAAAACAACAAATAAAATAGCAAAATGATTCATCCACACATTGCTTCTTACAGTAAGGCAGGCGTCACTTTATCAACTAAATTGAAAATCAATTTAGCCTTTTGAAGGTAGCTTGGGCTGAACTAAACGTCACAATAAGCACGGATGGCCTTTACCGTCGTTAGCGATGGTGACTGGACGTTTCTGCATGTCCTCGCTACCCATTAATGCGTGAACATATTTATCATACGTTACACAATGTGACCTCATCAGTTAGGTATGCCTGTGACGCTTCTTCTTTGTGACTAGCTGTGATTTATGTATGGTAAAGGTTTGCTGGTACATAATGTGGTTTGAGTTGTATTGTTGCTAGATAATGCCTGAATAGAGGTTTGAGTGGCCATGCAAAGTTTAATCCGAAGTGAATATAGATAAAAAAATTGGGCAAGTGCGAGTCGGACTCGCGCACGAAGGGTTCCGTACCATCATCTATAAAAGAAAATCACGTTCGTTGTATGTATACTTAAATACTTTATAAGTTTCTACCTGTTTATTAAGACAAAATTACGTTTGTTGTATGGGAGCCCCCTTTATTATTTACTTTTTTTTTAATTTAATTATTTAATATACAACTACATATTCTGTGAAAATTTAAAGCGTCTACCTGTTACAGTTAGTAATTTTGAGCAAACAATACGAAAAACCACGTTTTTTGTATGGGACCCCCCCTTAATATTTTCATTTTTTTTATTTTTAGTATTTGTTGTTATAGCGGCAACCGAAATACATAATTTGTGAAAATTTCAGCTTTCTAGGTATCATGGTTTATGAGATACAGCCTGGTGACAGACAGACGGACAGACGGACAGACAGACAGACGGACAGACAGACAGACAGATAGACAGCGGAGGCTTAGTAATAGGGTTCCGTTTTTTTACCTTTTAGGTACGGAACGCTAAAAATACTTACTTTGAACTCAGGCAACCGTACTACCGAACAAGAAGTAAGGTACTGAATTAGCCCTAGCTGTGTTAAAGTTATAATATTGTACAGACAGATTACGCATTGTCAATGCCTCTGCGCTATTTTCTATTTATTTTCAGTAACAGGACATTATCACACGGTGAACTTTCCTAGCTAGATTCCTAGGTTCAGCTTCTTGCTAAAATTGCCCAAAACATAACAAAAAGTCGTTTACAACGAATGCCAGTTTATAACCAGATAAACAATAAACAGTTCCCACTGCACGTAGCATGACGTAAGCTAAGCTTATCGTCGACATTATCCTCTCGGCGACGCGCTGAGTGCCTTCCGTCTCACTCGTCTCAGACCTCACTTAATTTGTTATTAAATAAACCCTTACGCACAGACAGACGGCTCCAACACAACAAAACTAAAGATCGTTTTGTTTCTGATAGTGTTTGGTAAATATTAACCCTGTCGAATTAAAACCGATTATAAAAAGTCATAACAGGCGCCCTCTTGATGTAGTGGTTTATCATAATTATATGGTACTAGAGGACGCCAGCACCTACACCAGCATTTTTTTTTAATTTACCCGTTATGGTCGATCCCGTGGGAGTTTCGAGAAATCCCGTCTTAGTGCACCCCTACGGTCCCAAAGGAACATACATGCAAAATTTCAGCTTCTTGCGCCGAGTAGTTTCGGCTGTAGCTTGTCTGTCAGTTAGTCAGTAACGCAAGGATTTTATATATACAGATTAAGATTGCATGATGCCTGTGTAAAAATATAAACAAATATCATCATCATATCAGCCAAACGACGTCCACTGCTGGACATAGGCCTCCCCCAAGGTTATCCACACAGACCGGTCTTGAGCCGCCCGCATCCAACCGCCTCCCGCGATCTTGACGAGGTCGTCGGTCCACCTTGCGGGGGGCCTACCTCTGCTGCGTCGTCCGGTACGTGGCCGCCACTCCAGAACCTTTCTGCCCCAACGGCCATCGGTTCTTCGAGCTATGTGCCCTACCCACTGTCACTTCAGCTTGGCTATCCGGAGAGCTATGTCGGCGACTTTGGTTCTACTGCGGATCTCCTCATTTCTGATTCGATCTTGCAGGGAAACTCCAAGCATAGCTCTCTCCATCGCCCTCTGAGTGACCTTGAGCCTTCTGATAAGGCCCATAGTGAGCGACCACGTCTCTGATCCGTAAGTCATCACTGGCAACACACACTGGTCAAAGACTTTCGTTTTGAGACACTGCGGGATATCGGACGAGAAGATATGTCGTAGCTTCCCGAACGCTGCCCAACCGAGTTGGATTCGACGATTGACCTCCTTCTCGAAGTTGGACCTACCTAATTGGACTACTTGTCCCAGGTAGGTATACTTGTCGACAACTTCGAGCGTAGAGTTCCCAACAATAAACAAATATAAATAAACAAATTACTATTTAGGCTGAAGATTTTATTTTGTCCATAGATCACTTTTTTTTTAGAACTGTGCCGTACATATGTAGGTACCTGTGTCGTAGGAGATTTTACAGTCATACAACCAAACTACACCTCGACTCAAAAGAATAATTTATGGATCACACAGTGTTGTGTTGGGATCGAACCCACAACACACGGAGTAGTGTCAAGCGACGAGGCGGCCGCCCAAACCACTGCTTGCACGTAATTTTTTTTATTTTATTTATTTATAAACTAACGCCTGTATCCCCGAAGGGCAGGAAGGCAGAGGTGTTAAATTACACCCACATTTCGCCATGAGTTTTTAGGTAATGCGAGCCTATTGCCGTTACCGGGCACATTACCAGACTCCGTGCTGCTACTGAGAATTCGGAAAAACCCAGTAGGTAACACTTTTGCCCGACCCGGAAATCGAACCCGGGACCTCCGATCAGCAGTCGCATACGCTATCCACTGGACCACAGAGGCAGTCAATTAGTGTAAATATATTACACTATTATAGTATAGGTTTGTACTTTATTAAGTACCTATACAATTTTATAAAATGGTTCAGCCTATTTGAAAAAGCGGGAAGGGATAGCCGTTTGGAAATACTAACAGACTGCTATGCAGAGGGAACCGGGTTCAAATCCATTGCACCCACCATTGACTTGGATGCTAAAGGAATAACGCCAGGATTACGATTCAGTTTATTTGAATTATTATTTTAGTGTGTTTTATATTTTTAAATTAGACTGATAATACTCTGTCAAGACATCATAAAAAAATACGCAATCGCATACCAGAGACACCTGCTTTGCGAACGAAATCAAGATAACCTCTGACTCAAAATTATTAATCAATTAAGTTATTTTTAAATATAAATAAAAATATTGTTGCAATGATTTCGCTATCAGTGCAATAAAATGAATGTAAACAATGTAGATTTCTTAAAAATATTTTGCCACGTAATCGTAAACATAAATTTTTATTATTATACTCTTGACTCAAGATTAAAAAATCATATTGACGGCTTATCATTAGATACTAGGTTCTATTCTTAGCATTTCTTTTTTGATTCACCAAAAAGTCATCATCCCAGTTTCAACCCGGGGTCCGTTAACTAGTCTAACTGGATTTGGCTGAATATTAGCTTTTTGCAGAGGTCTCCGCAACGCGAAGGGATAGTGATATTCCATGGTTTAGACTAGTGCCAGTTTATTGAATTCGAACTACCTGACTTATTAAAATTTTAACATCTACGAATTTGAAGTTTTCGGTTGTTTAATACCAAAGTATGCGATACAAAATTTTAATGTCGATTACTCGTTACCTTTACAAAAGTCACATTTATGATTATGATTCAATTACAACCTACTTAAATAAGTAGGTATAGAATATTGTTTTGGCTCCTGGTTGAGGATCGAAGAAAGATAACAGTTTCAAAGTGATTCCTACACACGTGCAATTCGTGCAGATCAAAACATATTTTATTATCTGTTTAAAATAAAAACATGTTGTACGTACAAATGTTTATAAAATATACCTATTTGCATAACAGTTATAATTTATACTTATTATATCTACTGTGTGAATACGATAACATAATAGATAATAAGTTACCATGATTGATAAACTTATTAGGGACGTTGCCTCAGATTAATCAATCAATAAACAACCAAACGATAAATCCTAATTCTCAATCTAATAGGAAATTTTGTGGGTAGACAGCAAAATATACAACGCAGCTTAGATCTAAAGGAGACAGACTTATACTGTATCAATGAAGAGCGAGCAAGAGGTAAAACACTTACCTACTTAGATGCAAGGTTCATAATCTTAATATATAAAATCCTTGCGTTACTGACTGACTGACAGACACGCTACAGCCGAAACTATTGGGCTTAGGAAGCTGAAATTTGGCATGTATATTCCTTGGGGACCGTAAGAGTGCACAAAGAAGGGATTTCCCGAAATGCCCACGGGATCGGCCAAAACGGGTGAATTTAGAAAAAAATGCAGTCGTAGCTGCTGGCGTCCTCTAGTATGTTGATAAAACAAAACGCACATTGACAGATAGGCCCTTATCCACTACAGTCGATATCCGTTTGAACGAAACGCGATAACATTGATAAGAACTCGCCGTACGTACGCGTCTGAGCGAACAATTTACACCAGACCTTTGAGGCTGGCAGTTTACTTATAACTCTTGATAAAAAAAAAAAAACAATAAAAAAGTTAATAATGGGCGCGAGAAAAATGAAAGTTTTGGAAGTGGTGTCTGGATGGCAAGCAGTGGAGTTAATATTAAAGTGTGTGTTTCTTGGCATGTGGCAGATTATTGAAATGTCTGTGAAGAGGTTGTGGAGAGGACATAGGAGGAATTTCAAGAGTGTCCCCTCTGTCGAACTTACTGTAGATTCGTCTGTTGGCACGCATTGTTACATCAAAGTTATGGTGAGTTCTTATCTTTAGTTTCTTTGTAAATAAACATGAATTACAAAAAAACAAGAAAAGGTTCTACAATTATGTTACTACTACTATGTTGTGATGATGTCTAAGATTCATTGATTAATTTTAAGATGTTTCGTCATAGACAACCTTATATTTTAATATGCCTCAATTAATTGCTTTGTTTAGGTGTTTTAAGTATTTACCATTATATAAAGTCGTTTTGTATTTATGAAATTCTACTGCCCATGTATTTATGCCATTGTGCAAAGATATTTTTTTTTGAACTGGCTCAGATATACTTTTTTAATTTGGTTTACAAAATGCAAAGCAGTGCAGGACAAATAGGCAAATACGAAAAATAAGACTTTGAATAAAAATAATCTGCTTAAAATACCTACTCTTAAATCAATTATTAATGTAAGTAAAAAAGTTAAGGCGGCGTTTTTATTGATGTGAGTAAAAAGAACATAGCTGATAGTCCGTCTCATAGATAAAACCGTTTATCAATCACTATAATTAGGCCTTTTCAATTCCAGTGAAAGCGTAAGATACTATTTACTACCAAAATATTGAAATTTATATTAATAAAAATCGGGCAAGTGCGAGTCTGACTCGCGCACCGAGGGTTCCGTACGCATTTTACCTTATTTGAGGTTGGTGCTAATTACGCTAGTCTTCTAAATCTGAGGGTCTAGTACCAGTTTACACTCAATCGTCACGGTGGACGATAGCCTAGACGACGGGGACAATTTCCATACATTTTCTAAATGCGCCCCCTAGCGGTCTCTATCGATCGCTTCTCTCCATTAGGGGCGCTTTAACAAGTACGAAAATTAACCTTAATTTTCAACTTTTTTAAATTTTCAGAATTTTTCCTTTATTTGTGCTGTAGGACCTAGGCTTTTGGCCAAATTTCGTGATTCTAGTTCAACGGGAACTACCATATAGGTTTTCGACCCAAAACCTATAGGGTACTTACGGTTGACCTAGAATTGTCAATTTTTGTCAAAACCAAGGTCTTACAGCACAAGTAAAGGAAAAATTCCGAAAATTAAAAAAAAGTTGAAAATTAAGGTTAATTTTGGTGCTTACAAGTTTTCGCAAAAATCTAATTTTGACCATATCTTTTTATCGGGTCGACCCAGGACCCTGATTTTTACACACCTAATAGGAACCATAGACCTCAGTATCTGGTATAAATTTCAATTTGCTAGGTCCACCCGTTCCTGAGAAAATCGGTGGTGACACACGGACAGACAGACAGACAGACAGACAGACAGACAGACAGACAGACAGACAGACAGACAGACAGACGGACAAGAAAGTGATCTTATAAGGGTTCCTTTTTTACCTTGTGAGGTACGGAACCCTAAAAATTGGGCAAGTGCGAGTCGGAGTCGCGCACGAAGGGTTCCGTACCATCATCTATAAAAGAAAATCACGATTGTTGTATGTATACTTAAATATTTTTTCAGTTTTTACCTGTTTATTAAGATCGAGTACCAAATTGCTTAAAAATTACGTTTGTTGTATGGGAGGCCCCCTTTTAATAACTTTTTTATTTTATTTAATGATTTATTTTGAAAGGTAATATACAACTACATATTCAGTGAACATTTTAAATGTCTACCTGTTACCGTTGGTAATTTTGAGCAAAAAATACGAAAAAAGACACGTTTATTGTATGCCCCCTTAATATTTTCATTATTTTATTTTTAGTACTTGTTGTTATAGCGGCAACCGAAATACATAATTTGTGAAAATTTCAGCTTTCTAGCTATCACGGTTTATGAGATACAGCCTGGTGGCAGACAGACGGACAGACAGACAGACAGCGGAGGCTTAGTAATAGGGTTCCATTTTTTACCTTTTAGGTACGGAACCCTAATAAACAAGACAAAACTGAAGTAACAAAACACTTACTAAACAATACTTACATTTTGCATCATCATCAACGACACTGCTCAGACCCTTTACCAAAAATAAGCTATGCGAAACATAATTTACTAATATTTTACGTCAATATGTTCTTACCGTATCTAATAAAGATATCTATGTATATTCGACCAATCTTTTAGGGATGTATCATTTCTTCAGCTAGTTATCGTATGGTTCTCTCAGTCGGTAGTTAATATAAAATGTCGATATACGAGCCTGACAATTCTTGTACTGAAGCAAGACCGATAGTTTTACAGGCTCTCCGAAACACGACAGCGCTCTGATGTCAGTCAATTCCACATATGCGGGCAACCATCCAAGTGACTAACCTTCTGTTAACGTTGCAATTGCTTCATTTCCCGATCCATTACGAAATTCAAGCCAGGTCACGCTAAAATGGTATATGGATATCCATCAAGTATCTTTTTATTTTGATGCATGGTGAAAACCTCAGTTTACGGTGTCCCCTAGGCTGAAATTAAGGAGCTCGGCCCAGGGGGACTGTGAGACTCCCCGACGAAAAGTGTTAGGACTACTTACTAAAACCACCATGGCGTTCCCCTATCCAATACCAGTGAATGGCGGGGCCACAGCAACTGCCTTAGAATTACCTAGGTACTTCCACGACCCCGGCTGAGCTGATCCACCGAGGCGGGCCCCGTCCCTCACATGCATCAAGTACTTAATTTATCTGTAACTTAATTACTGTTGATTGACTTATTAGAATCCCATGGGTGTCGTAAGAGCCGACAGAGGAAGCATATTATGCAGAGAACAGCACTGTAAGAGAAGGAAAACTTGATACAAACCCTATACAGACCCGTTTGGTCAGCGTGGTATAGTAGGCCAATTCCTCCTTTCAAAGGAGAGGCCTAGTCCAGCAGTGGACTGTTAAAGGCTGATGATGATGATGATGATGATGATGATGATGACTTATTAGAAAATAGTAAAAATCTGTAAAAATGCTTTAAGAGTGCCTTACCACATGTTTTATTTCCAGGGCGTCAAATACCACTACGTAGAAACAGGTTCACGAGCCGGCCAAACAGTTTTAATACTGAAAGACGCACCAGACTCAGGGACACTATGGTCTCCCAACTGGGTTAGTGTGGTCAGAAGACTGGCAGACACGGGCCATCATGTGGTGACCTTGGACCTCAGGGGCACGGGAGGAAGTGAGGGAGGAGGGAGGAGTGAACTGTCACCACCGAGAGCTGTGGAGGAGTTAGCGGCGTTGCTGGGAGCTCTGGGAGTGTCTGATAACAGACAAGCTGTGGTGATTGGTTTCGGGATTGGTGGTATGCTTGCTTGGTAAGGCTTTGTGTATATAACTACTGTTGTTGGAAATTGATGTAGTGCCATTTGCGTTAAACCAGGTTGAGTCAGTACAAAGTTCCTCCAGTCTGTAGAATTTAGTAAAGGTACCTGAATACATATGGTGATATGGATGACGGTGATACAGACCTACGGGTGATGAACCCGAATATTGGGTTACTCGCTCTGCTTAGCACCCTTCAAAAGGCGTGGAGGGAGTTAATTTACGATACAGCTATCTCGAGAATTTGGACTCGCCAAGTTGGAATCTAAACCTATGAAATCGATCTGAATCTAGCCTTAACCTTAAAAAAACTTTTTTGTATTTAACACATTATATTTAGGTGTGTATAGGGTTCCCACCAATAACTTAGGGTCCCAAGCCAACCTCACCTGCAAGTGGTGCACCTGCCGATCAACGGACGAGGCTCAGGCAAACAAATATCCCGATAAGCGGCAATAGGCTCGCCACCTATTACGTGGGATCAAAACACTGGCGAAAAGTGGGCGTTTAATATGCCTCTGCCTACCCCTTCGGGGATACAGGCGTGAGTCTATGTATGTATGTATGTGTATGTATATTTAGGTGTATATTATTACACACTAATATATATCTAACTAACTCATACGAATGATAAACAACGCGCAGCCGTTACAATTGGATGCCAGAAGCTGAAATTTGGCTAAAATTTACGTTTCTTGGGGACTACAGGTGCGTGCTTGACGCATTGCTCGAAATTCCCGCAAGACCGGGCAGAAACCTTAACATTAAAATAAAATGTGCGGGTGTAGCTAACAAACTGCATACATACATACATAGACTCACGCCTGTTTCCCCGAAGGGGTAGGCAGAGGCATATTAAACGCCCACTTTTCGCCAGTGTTTTGATCCCACGTAATAGGTGGCGAGCCTATTGCCCCTTATCGGGATATTTTGTTTGCCAGAGCCTCGTCCGTTGATCGGCAGGTGCACCACTTGCAGGTGAGGTTGGCTTGGGACCCTAAGCTCTTGGTGGGAACCCTATGCACTAACTGGTAATAATAAAATTATTATTGTAATAACCAGTTTAATTAAATAAACACAATAATATGTTTTTGAACCTTAACAATAACTTCGTAATATATTGCGTTATAAAAAGATGAATAACCGCAATTAATTATGATAATTGACGTGTAGAAGAAAATAATATGTAATGATAACTTATATTGGTTACAAAGTTCAGTCAAGTTAAAGATCTCTTACTTCACTGTTGACAAGCGTGAAGCTCATGGCATGAGGAAGATCACAAAACACATCGGAGATATAATATAATATTCTACCACATACACCCATCACCATCTAGTCCCAAACTAAGCAGAGCTTGTACTATGGGCACTAGATAATGGATAAACATACTAATATACTTTTTTTTGTAAAAACATACATATTATACATAGAAACACCCAGACCAAGACAAACACCCATGTTCATGCACACAAATGTTTGACTTGAGCGGGAATCGAACCCCCGACTTTCGGCGTAGCAGTCGCTTACACTCCCGCTGCATCAACTAGTCGTCAAATAAATATACATTTGTACTGTCTCCCAATTTAAACAAACATTATTTAAAAAAAGACCTGAATGTTTCACGCCCCAATTTTAAAGTTCTTAAAAATTGGCGATATTTCAAATAATCTTTAAACCCTATTTTACATTTGATGTAGAATATTTCCAAAATCCTTTTATAGTTTTACCTGGTAAGAATACAGTTTGCAAATATTATTGGGTATAAATATTCCAAAGTTTAGTGCTTCGATGAAAAATCCTTGTAAGCTCGAAAGTTGAGTTCAATTCAAAATTAGTCTAGAGCTTTGAGGTGGATGGACTATGACTCACGCTCAGGCGGGGTCGCGGCAGTAATGCTAACGTAGGTCCCGTGACCCTGCCATTTAATGGGATCGGATAGAGGAATACCATGGTGGTTTTAGTGGGTAATCCCAGACTCCCGGCGCTTCTCGTCGGGGAGTCCGGAATTAACAAACTAACCTCCTCAGCCTCAGCCCCTTTAGGGGCAAAGCCTGAGGGGGTTAGCCCGTAAATAGTTTGGTTTCCATCATGAGTCAAAAAAAAAATGGACTGACTCACGAAAGAAATTCAGGAACCGAGCAACTTGATGAGTTAGTTAAAGTTACACATAACTTGAACTAACTCATCAAGTTGTTGGCCAAATCGACAACACTTAACGAAATTGTCACCAGAATCTTATATTTTTACATTTAAAGTGACTAAAATTACCAATCTACGTGTACGCAAGTTGTTTCTAAAATCTGTATATATAAAATCGTTACTGACTGATTGACAGACAAGCTACAGCCAAAACTACTGGGCGAAACAAGCTGAAATTTGGCATGAATATTCTTCGGAGACCGTAGAGGTGCACTAAGAAGGGATTTTCCGAAATTCCCACGGGATCGGACAAAACGGGTAAATTCAAAAGATATGCGGGTGTAGCCCCTAGCTTCCTCTAGTTGATTATATATTTAAAACGTTTCAATAAATGTATAATTGTAACACAATGTTATCTCATGCGATAGCTTGCCAATGGAGGGCAACGTCTGCCATGCGTCTACTTCACTAATACCACCAATCCGTCATGTGATTGCCTAATTAACAGTTTCACTGTCCCCTGTATCATATGTGATTCATAACAATTGATTTTCTATTGTGTCTCGCGCCGGACAGCGAATGGGTTAAGGAGTGCCTGACAGAGATGAGCGTAGGTGAACTACTTCAGCTTCCGGTGTTGAGCCGTAGGTATCAGCCCGGGAACGAACGTGTGTGAATGGTACCTACTACTCATACTTTGTCTTACGGGGAGTCTTACTTTGTGGTACGAGGATACATACCAATAATTTCTCCGTCCAAATGTACCGGGCACGGTAGAAACCGCTGTTAGTGAAGGCCGCCCTTTGTACTTTTACTCTATTTAATAGGTATAAGATAATCCTAAATATTTTCACTTTTAGATTTGTTTTATGTTTTTTTGTATTAGATTAGGTTAGATTAGATTAAGCTTCAGTTACAAAATTATGTTTTATTATTATGTTCCAAATTAAGTTATTTACCTAATAAATAAAATATCTGAAGATAATCCTATAAATATTCTTAAATAAAGTATAAAGGTCATACTAAATGTCCGTACCTAGCGTTCTTTTGAGTTCTTCAAGAAGCTAGATATGGGGTAGATAGAACACGGTAGGTATGTACCTACACGCAGAGGTCTACCATTCAGCAGAAGTCATAGACATACTTAACTTATATTCCAGCTAGCTTCTTAAAAGACAGCAGGTAGCGCACCTTTTGTTTTTATTTTTCATACTCAGATATCTATTGTCCCTATCTGACGTGAACTGACAAATGTTTTAAATTGCTCTTGTTTGTAATTACATTACACATTTACACACCATAATCACAAGGAATTTACTGCATGCCTGAGAAAAGGATATCGATCGATGATCAGTCTCTACATCTATGCTATATTCTAATCTGGATGTTGGAATGTACAAAAATCAAATCCTTGCGTTACTGACTGACTGACAGACACGCTACAGCCGAAACTATTGGGCGTAGGAAGCTGTAATTTGGCATGTATGTTCCTTGGGGACCCTAGGGGTGCACTAAGAAGGGATTTCCCAAAATTCCCACGGGATCGGCCAAAACGGGTAAATTAAAAAAAAATGCAGGCGTAGCTGCTGGCGTCCTCTAGTCCAAGTATAAAAACCTCTTTACCTATTGTCAATCTGTAATTTGGATGTCACTGACAATATATAAATTTGAATTTAGAATATTTTAATATTTTTTTTTTTTTATAATAATATTCTACTTCACTCACGGCCGGTTTCTGAATTGAGAATTTCAGCTTTCATCAGTTGAAAAATTCTGAACTAGTTGAAGTAAACTTAAGTTTTTTCTGTTTCACAGGTCAGAGTGATATTTTTTCAAAGCACTTTCAACTGAGTTTTCTTCAAATCATGAATAACTTAAACCGAACAATACTAGTACGTTCCGATACAAGTAAAAAAACCGGTACTAACCATAAATTCGTATTAATTAACATTTTACAAAGAAGCACACTTGTCAGTTAATTATTTTTATACGGAAACAAATAAAAAGTCGAAAAAAAGTTGTATTTAAAATTATTTCAACGATTATTTTATTTTAATGAACAGTTTGTTGAATTTGTTCAATTCGGTATCTTAGTGAAAACGGAACGTGTATGTTATGTCAAAGTCAGTTAGTTTTATTTTTAATACAAAATATTTGTGGCCAGGTACATTTGAGGTATAATTCTATATACCTCCATGGTGGCCACCATGGAGGTATATAGAATTACACCTCCATGGAGGCCACAGCGTAATTATTTGGATTGATTTAACACGGAAATCTCTTATTTATATTTTCTAACCCTTCAATTTGTTCCTAATAATGTTGTAATCTATTTTTCCAAATATTGAATAGTCTTTGAACCTTTTTTCTGTTTTACGACCTTCTTGTTGTGTAAACGTCAACCGCTGCTTAGCAACCGTAGTGTGGACAGTTTGACATGCTGGCTGACATATTACTCGTGATCACGGGCAGGCCTCCTTCACTCGGCCGTACCTACAGCGATAAGTGCCTACACTTTGGCGCGGCTTCCAAGCCCGCGTCCGACGCGTCGCGCAAGGGTTATCGACTTGAAAATTTATTTTACGAGAGCAACTTGAAAATTAGATTTTTTGTTTGTTGAGATATCCCAACGATTATGGTAGCAAATTAAAGATCTAGTTCAAAAACCATTTTATCTGTTTGAATCATGTAAATCGGTCCACGCGTTTAGGAAATAACTAAGAATTAGTATAGTGAAAATGTAAACGACCAGATTTTTTGTGGTTTTTGTTCTACGAGCTCAAATAGTTGGATAGGATACTTATAAGATGATTATTTATTATTAGGTACGTGGTCAAGTAGGTAGATAGACGATGAATCAATATTATAGTAGCAGCGGCAAGTCGACAACCCTAGCGCGACAGCTCCGCGCCAGACAGCGACAGCGTTATGTGTTAGAAAAGAGCGGGAACGGTTAGGTTAATATCGCATTAGGCACTGAGTGCTTATGCGAGCTGAATTGCACTTTGTTGCTTAGTAGCAAGAGTCGCAATTTCAATGAATTGGTTTGAGAAGTGGTGCTTCTGTACGTAGTACTGTTTATTCTGTGTCACGGGTTAAAAGACCAAAGTTGTATAATTAATTTTTTCTCAATTTATCAGTGCTAAGTGAGGTTTGACAAATGTCAAATGTTTTCAGAAACGCGAATATAGAGTTGATATGGAGTTGATCATGAGTTGATCATATGTTGTGTCAAATTTTAGATTTTACAAGCACAAATACTCAAAATGTGTCAAAAAATTTTTTTGTGAAACAGAAAATTGTTTAAGTAGTATATAATTAGTGTTTAAATTGTTCTCAACGCGAAATTCTTAATTCAGAAACCGGCCGTCAGACAACACCATCTAGTCCCAAACTAAGCAGAGCTTGTACTATGGATACTAGATAATGGATAAACATACATATATACTTTTTTTTTGTAAATACATACATATTATGCATAGAAACACCCAGACCAAGACAAACATCCATGTTCATGCACACAAATGTTTAACTTGAGCGGGAATCGAACCCGCGACCTTCGGCGTAGCAGTCGCTTACACTCCCGCTACGCCAACCGGCTTGTTCTATTGATTTTTTCTCTGAATGTTTCTTGATGTTTTTCATTAGGTACAATCAGAGGTTATATTTCTTTGGGTACAATATATCATTATAATCATCATTCAGTGAACTTGCGTTTTACTCCTCTCCCTGTAGCCTTTTCCAATACTGGAAAACCCGGATGTCATAGTAATTGAATAGTATCCTCATGATTCATAATTGTTACATAGTACTCACGTAATTCTATTATACCTACATAGATAAAGGTAATTTTTTAGCAGAAAGAAAGCCTAATTAAAAAAAACTTAGTCATCATTGTTTTTACTTCCAATGCCTTTAATCGTGATAACACGCAATACGGAAAATGTACAACATTAAGAGAACTGCTTCATTTTTAATCATGTTTTTTTAATCACTAGTTGTCTTATTGATAAGTGATGCAAACGGATTGTACAAGCATTTGGTCGAGATGTTTTTATTTACTTCGGGAGAAAGAAAAAATAGTAAACACCTCATCGACTCAACCTTACACAGTCAGACTAATGATCAAGTTAGGTTGAGTTAGGGACGATCGTTCCATTCCATGGCCACGGTGAAACCTATATTGACTACGTAAAGCTGATTTTCCACCAGAGTGGCGAGACGAGGCGAGGCGAGGAGAGAATTGAAATTTGTATGGCAAATTTTCAATTCTCTCCCAGCGCATCTTTGGTGGAAACAGTGTGGATTGGCGAGAATATGCGAGGCGTGAATTGAAATATTTGTTTGTGTAAAAATGAACCGTATTTCTTCCGACATATAGTATAAATTAACTTTGCAACAGAAACACGCTTCTCGCGATAGAAATTGCGTGTGTATTGCAAGACGAACTCAAACAGCACTGTACCTATATCGTTATCTAATGAAGCCTACGGGCGGCGCGGCGCGGCGGTCACGCGCGAGCTCGCGATGGCAATTTTTAGTGGAAAAGGGTCAGTGCGATTTCAATTCTCTTCTCGCCTAGTCTCGTCTCGCCACTCTGGTGGAAAATCACCTTAAGACTCGACTATATATTTTGACCTGACGCATACCTACGTCATCTTCGGGATAATCCGGAGGAATCCGGGACTCTTAATTATTCCTCACTATGAAGTGAGTTTATACCGTGTTTTCCGTTTGGTGACGGATTAAGATTACAGAATGTCACCACCCCATATCATCCCATAGAAAGTCGTAAGAGCCGACAGAGTGAGTATATTATGCAGAGAACAGCACTGTAAGAGAAGGAAAACTTGATACAAACCCTATACCAACCCATTTGGTTAGCGTGGTATAGTAGGCCAATTCCTCCTTTCAAAGGAGAGACCTAGTCCAGCAGTGGACTGTTAAAGGCTGATGATGATGAAGTGAGGAATAATTTTATTTTAAATTAAGCATATGAATGCTTTATTATTCATAGTAGGTACCTAATATCAAGTATGCTTAATTATTTTTGTACTCGTCTTGCATAACGATATCGCGGTAGGTAATAATTCTAATCAAGCCCAGATTATAAGGTTAGAAATACCATGTCTACTTACGCAACCAGTTTATTAGTAAATAGGTAGGTACCTACGTAGATGTGTGTGTGAGGTCAAAATATTAAAAGATTTAGTTATTTAATGATGGCCTGTGAACACGTCACAAATGTACCTACGTCATACGTATGTAAGTACGTAGGTTGGCACTATCAGCCCGGTAGAAATAGACGATATCATGTAATAAAATAAAATGATGTGTGGTTAGTCCAATCAGTATCAAAGTTATTATACGTAGGTAGTCAAACTGTTTAATAAGTACGTGAAGCATCTTTCTCAGATTGGTAACATATCATCATCAGCCTTTAACAGTCCACTGCTGGACTAGGCCTCTCCTTTGAAAGGAGGAATTGGCCTACTATACCACGCTGGCCAGACGGGTTGGTATAGGGTTTGTATCAAGTTTTCCTTCTCTTACAGTGCTGTTCTCTGCATAATATGCTGCCTCTGTCGGCTCTTACGACACCCACCATGGGATGATATGGGGTGGTGACATGACAGGTAATTACATAGATAACATATCGATTTAGCATAAATAACAGGTTTCTATCGGCCAGTTTTAATATTCGATCTATCCATGGAACTGGAGATTCGCGATACATGTTTGACATATTTTATCTGGTCAGAAATGAATCTAACATCTCAAAAAAATGGACATATTATCGAATATTGAATTCAGCGGTTTAAGAATCGTACTAAGATCTACAAAACTAAGTCTGATACCTATTATTTTAGTCTTAATTCTGTTCTTGTGTCTCCGTGGCCCAGTGGATAGCGTGTGCGACTGCTGTTCGGAGGTCCCGGGTTCGATTCCCGGGTCGGGCAAAAGTGTTACTGGGTTTTTCCAAATTCTCAGTAGCAGCACGGAGGATCCAGTGATGTGTCCGGTAACGACAATAGGCTCGCCCCCTATTACATTCATCATCATCATTATCCTAGCGCTGTCCCGGTTGCGCTCCAAAACCAAGGCCTTGGAGCCCGAGGTCCGCTTTCCGGCTGTGTCTCCTCCACTTCGCGCATCACACGCATATCATCCCTTACGACGTCAAGCCAACATTTCTCGCCCCCTATTACGTGGGACCTAAAAATTCATGGCGAAATGTGGGTGTAATATCACACCTCTGCCTACCCCTTCGGGGATACAGACTTGAGTCTATACATAATTCTGTAATACGGCCTTGTCGTTACCAGCTGGTACGTCAAGATTTCGTTTTTTTTTTTCAATATTATTGTACGCAAATGTTTCTTCCACGGTCCACTGCAATCACTGAAATCAATTACTCATTGCGTATCAAGTGCAGTGCTTATCAGAGAACGCAACACCGTGCGTTACTCGAGTTCAAAGTTCAAGATTGGGAGATAGCGCCATATTGTTTTCACTCTCTGATTACGGGCATGGCGTGATACTGATACGTTAAGCTATTTGATTAATTTGTAGTTTGTCTAACATCCTGGAGTGTTGCGTGATATTGAAGTTTGAACTATTTTTATCGTGACACAAATTCTTCGTTGTATAGGTAATGTTGTTTGTAATCTAACCTCCGTTTTAGAAATTGATTGAAATACTAAATGTAGCCAATTTTATAATTTCTTTAATATAGCAATTATTACAGTTAGGGCTTTTACCTATTTTATAAAATAGAGTATATGAATCTAAGAGTGTCGTCAGCTTATGTCTCACCTTAATGCGATTGGTGATTTAGCGAAGAGAGCGGAGAGTAGGTAGTAGGTAGAGAGCGGGAGTAAAGAACGTAAACCGAAATTGATACAGATCGGTAGAGCCTAACCTTTTTTTAATGGGACTAGTCCCACCCTTATTGTACTAGGTAGTAGGTTCTGTGTCGCCTGTGTAGCCAGGTTCAGCAGCAGTCACCATCAGGTTTTGCCACTTGTGAAGTCGCGGGGAAAGTTAAACAGTAGGGACCGACATGTGTGATTTGCATTAAGTCCAGTAGGTACAGTGCTGTATTATGGACTAAATGTAAACACTATTTATAAAGATAAATACCAACTATTTCTTAACTTTCTGAAAGTATCATAATATAACTCTTAAAACACAACTCTACTACTCTTAACCCATACAAATTGTTCTCCACAGGTACCTCGTACATTCACGAGGATCTCTCATCAGCAAGTTCGCAGTGATCGACGCGCCACATCCGAACCTCTACTGGCAGTACCCGCCAGCAGCCTTCTGTTACAGAGCACAGCATTTTCTACAGGTTCGTAAACCATTGATTTCTTTCGCTTCGCTGGAGAAATGGGTGTGGGTTTTACCTACTCCAACTCGAGGAAAGATCCTTTGACCTAAGTGATCGTGCCTGGTGGGCCGCAAGTCGAGAGAAATAATTCGAAGGTTCTATAAGTAGTTAGTTATCGTGTGCGAGACCTGCGTGAACTTTAATAGCGGAATTTAGGATAGTGATTTAGAGAAGGTGTCTGTTAGATGTCACGTGGTGGTGGTAGTCTTCGCCATCCCACGAAAGATGGTGGTGAAATGCGTTTCAATCGCATTATTTAAATGAACATTATTATTATTTATTTTCCTAGTACTTTCTCCAACGTTTCAGAGTGGGTTACCTACGACAGAGGTAGTTGCGAAATAGCTCTACCGGGTAGGTACCTACATAAAGAAGTGGCCTATTTTGGCAGTTTCTTTAAGAAGTCAAAGTAGTAGGTAACCTAAGCATTGTATTCTTCTACTGTTACAGTGGCCACACTTTCCTGAGCGATGGTTGGCAGAAGGCGAGCTGACGGACAGGCAAGGCAAAGAGAAATGGGCCAGCTCCAGAGCATGCGACTGGACCGGCGCACTTAATTATGTTCGAGGTTGGTGAGATATACCTACGAATTTAGCTTATTTCTACAGAAAATTATGCTGTAAACTTTAGCTGCATGAGCAAAAGGACTACCTAAATTTACTGCAAAAAGTTAATTAAATATATAATATGTCTAAGGTAAATAAATAAGTACGTATTTGATGAGCCTTCTTCCAAGCAAGCAATTATCAATAGCATCTGTTTCCATACGAAGACAAAAACTTTTCAGTGTTTTTCTTGATAAATCTTTCCTTCACAAAATATTCACATTTTAAGTCCACAAAAAAATCCTACATCCGCCACTTGCAGAGTCTTGTAAGTATAAGAACAGGCAACTTGTTCAATTCATCTGTGCAAGTGTCAGTGTTCTAGGAACGATTTGCTTGGGTATTTTTACCGCCAGCAGAATCTTCAGACCAGGGACAAATCCATAGGGGAAAACTAAACTTTAAGCCACCCATCCACCAAAAGCATGTTTTCTTCTAATGACAAATGCCTTTTTTATAAAAGTTTCCCTCACCACTTTCAAGCTCGCAAATCAAAATAATCCAAAAATCCTAGGTTTAGGCGCCATTGGCTCAATATGCGACGCGCTAGATAAGAACTTGTTCAGTTTATCGCTATATATCTATAGTATTTGTGTTCCAGGAACGATTCAGGACGTAGGCAATTTCATGTATTAACGAGAGTTTCCTTCTAGGAGCAGCATGGTGGCAAGTGAAGCCAGGTCTTCGAGCATCTCCCTCAGCATTACTAGTGGGGAACAAAGACTGTGCAGCGCAGCTAGTGGCCAGTGCGCAACATTGTACCAGCTCCACGCTAAGGCTGGTCCATAACCCAGAGCCTGGGAGTAAGGAGCTGGCTGATGTGATACTCGACTTCTTAATTGGTAAGGAAATTAGGTTTATGATCTGAATTTGGTCGCTCGTTAATCCCGAAAACCCATGGATGAAATATTGGTTGTTAGTTATTTCAATCAACAACCTTTCGTTTAACTTCATCCCCACAGGTCTCTTCGATACAAATCTTTTGTATATTCCCGGCGCACTCTTTGGTCTTTGACCCACTTCAAAGTCAAATCCTTAAGAATTCACTTCGTGCTAATCAGAGTAATGAATGCCGTTCGAATAAAAAAACGCCAAACTCCTACTCCGTGTGGTGACGGATTAAGAATACGGAATGTCACCACCCCATATCATCCCATGGGTGTCGTAAGAGCCGACAGAGGGAGCATATTATGCAGAGAACAGCACTGTAAGAGAAGGAAAACTTGATACAAACCCTATACCAACCCGTTTGGCCAGCGTGGTATATATAGTAGGCCAATTCCTCCTTTCAAAGGAGAGGCCTAGTCCAGCAGTGGACTGTAACGGGCTGATGATGAAACTCCTACTAAGACTCCTGACGTCGGCGTCATGATGGTTACCATATATTATCAGAGACAAGTAAAGCTTGTCTCTGATATTATTAATATCTATTAATTTTCTGACTATTCAAATTATAGCTGGGAACAGACCTTTAAAGCTCTTTTGTTTTACCTTATAAAGTCCATTAATAAAAAATGTTTTTTTTATTTACAGCCAAAGAGAAGCTAGCCGAAGAAATCCCTCGGGGCCTAATGGGTCGAATGTTTGGCGCCGTCGCCGACAGGGGGCGCGAGCTCACCGCGCGACTAGTGCTGCCACCTACACAGGCCTGAACTTTATACCCGCAAAACTTTGTGAATAAATTGTTTATTTACCGTCATCAATAGAAATTGATGATCTTGTCCAAATAATATGTAAATATAAACTAATAATGCGACATAGGACTGTCAAATGTAATTGTAGATTTAAGATTGTAAATTATTCGCGGTAGGACTAAGTTAGAAGAATTTTGTCGAGGTCTCAGTAATAAGGTAGTCGTAGAATAATTTTAGTTAGACATTTTTTTACTTATGTAAGTCATTTGTTTATTGTTAAGTTATTTTATGAATGTGTATTGTGTAACGAGAAAAATCCATTTAAACTAATCTATGGTACTATATGTTTTGTTCATCTTTATTAAATAGTAGCTACCACTTCATTAGGATTAGTTTCAAAGAACCAAATAAATATCTACATCTCGTTAACAACAAAAGCAAGTAAAAATATTTTAACATTGATTCAGTTTTCGGTGCCACGAGCACTAGACTAAGTGAACTTCAGGCTAAAACACCATTTTCATCGAATGAAAAAAAAAGTTTTATTTTATTTTTTCATAGACTCACGCCTGTATCCCCGAACAGGTAGGCAGAGGTGTAATATTACACCCACATTTCGCCATGAATTTTTAGATCCCTAAAAAGATGTGAGTGGATAAAATATTTAAAATTACTTTTATTTATGAATGATAACTGTTACAATATATATTGAAAGAGACTCTAACCAGGCAACATTGGGCTATCCCTGCTTCATTAAAGATGAACATTGAATAGTCCAACAGATTGTTGTTAATAGAGTACGACAAGATGTCTATCGAAGCGATAACATCCAACGTAATTGAATTCTATAAAATCCGTAGAAGTATCGAGTGTCATTTTAATCTAGCCCTTTATCAATGAATACAGATTTACATAGAAGCGCAGTTCTTAAGGATTTCGTGTGCCGATTCCAAGTGGGGACTGTCTCTATTTTAGTTCGTAGCTGGCGGCACTGGCGTCGTTCTCCGTCTCTCTCGCTCTCCTAGTTAAGATATACTGGAGGAGAGAGAGACAGCTGCCGCAGCGCGACTGCGACGCCGCCAAGCGACAATTTGAGTCGCAGAAAATTTGTCTTCAAAGCGCCCATATGAAATGCGGCTCTATGTAAATATCTGAGCTCTTTGCCTTCATGTAGTTCATAGGTGTTAGGTGCACATGTCTACCTAACACTTATAAAATTTCATTGGTTGGTAAATATTAATATATGCAGTGATTTTAAGTCCTATGTTACATACTTTTATTACCTATTATTTTACCAGCATGCTCAATTTGTGCCATAGAAATAGATAATTTACTAAACATGAAGTTTTTTTATAATGCACCGTGTTGACATAATTGTTATTAATATGATTCCTAAAATTATTTTCTGATTGAAAATGCTATATTTTTGTAAATTTCCGTGGTTATGTATAATTAATTTCAAACTTTGTATGATGCATGTGTACTTACCAAAGAATGTTTTGTTTGTTATTGAATGTTCAATTGTAATATAATTATTTTTTTTATAATCTTACCTCTTTTATTTTCTTCAAACGGCTCCTAGAGCTCCGGACAAATATAGGTACCTACTTCTTCCTAAGTTCCTCTGTGGCACATTAAAAATCATAGACAAGATAGAAATAAAACAAACAAATGTGCAAACGCCTCTTTAATACGCAATATGCTCCACAAAAAGCTAACCATTCATAAATTTTCCACTATCAATATAATATTCACAAATCTCATATAATATTATTATAATATAGAGCATTCTACTCTACGCGCGCATTTAACTGCGCCAAATAAAGGAAGATTTTATCACATTAGCTGTATAGAGAATTATACTACATATTCATCTACTTACACCCCAAATATAAACCATGGTTTAAACCAAGAGTGGAGTTTAAACTCTATCGAATTTTAAGTTGTTTAAAATATTGATGAGGTTTGAAACACCATAGAACTATGATTGATATTTCGGGTTAGAAAGGTATAACAAATAAGATAGCTAAACGTATTTGCAGTAACGTAAGGCTGCCGAGAAACACGACTGAATAGGCTTGTGTCCACTAAGAATAAATCGGTTTGATTGTGGTATCTATACATTAATTATGATTTTAAGATGTCAATAAAGTTTATTATTTATTATAAAAAGGTAAGATTAATGTTATTTTTAGGATTCTAAAACTAAAAATAATGTATTTATTCTTGTGATAGTGGACACCAATCAGAGAGCATTACGTGAAACAGTATGTCCGCCATTCGTGTTGTTGACGTTTTAGTAGTAAATACAACTAAAACGTCAAACTTTCTACCTGTCAAATCGAATATAACAAAATAAAAGTGGGTACATCAGACCAGACTTCATTCACGGTTTGTTTTGTTTTGGACTTTGTGACATCACTCAACCGCCATGATGGTTTACAGCGTTTTCGTGTCAAATTCAAAAAGGTTATTAAAAAGCCGTAATTAGTAATGTTGCTGATCGATTTTTGAAGAAAAAAGCAGGTATTTCGGTTTAACATCTAATAAAGGACCGAATCAATCGCTAATTCCATTTAAGGACACAAGCCTATTCTAAGTTCGATCGAAATATGCCCGTACACATAACGGTTTCGTTCACAAAACTATATGTTTCTCATAGGGTTTTATAAAATAAAGCTAAATTTAACTAGATACATAACATACATAACATGGTCACGTTACCTTTTAACATGTTTAAGCACCATAAATGATAAAAAATTGTCATTGGATGTCACCGCAACAAAATTGGGTAATTTGATTTTGTTGACGGTACATGGAGAAAGTAAATTGTTCAGTTATAATTCAAATTTTTATATTGGAACGTGAAATATTATGAGTATGTACGCACATGTTTATTATTTTAAAGCTTAGATTTACACCAAATCACAAATTTCTATGATACATATGCATGTATATAGCTATCTTATTTCTTATTCCTAAAGAAAAGCCAAACACACTTAGGCCAGCCACAAAGTAGGCACACATCGTTTACACGCTGAACATTTCGCCTTGTACTAAAACGCGTACAAAAATGAGATGGGTTTGATCAATGAGACCACGGTAAGAGATGGAATTTTGATTCTGCCACGCGTACAAAGTTGATATACTACAAATGTTATGCTAATAAAATTATAATATAGCTGTTGCTGTATAAAAACTACATTATATCCTAACTTTCATACAAAATTGCGAGAGCCCTTAAGACTGCTACACACAGTGCCGCCGGCTTTGCCTCAATAAAATACGATTAAATATCATGAACATATGTAAGAACTTCTGAACTCTCATTTTTAGTACAAATTAAAATATTTATGCAACCAAATCAAAATTGAAATTTAAAATTGTAATGTAGACATCTCGATACAGTTTCCTTTTTACTAGCTTAAACTAAGGAGGTACATAACCTACAGCCGATATTATGACAGTTCAGAATCAAATAAAGCAGTTTATTGAAGGTCTTCCTTTTTTCAGCTTCTCGTCGTATTTGGCTACCTTTTTATTTAATGTTTGTTTTTACTTCTTTATCTGAGTATGGCAGATTAAAATATACCTTATTTACGAATCGTTAAGGTTCAGAATCAAAACTCATCCCTTACTTTGAAATGTGGACTAGACTTAACCTCTTGTATGCCGGAATGCCAGACACAATTAAAAAGCTATTGTGTCTCGCGTAGATCTGCGTTCCGGCATACAAGGGGTTAAGGCGGGTAGTCGTTTCAGTCAATTTATACAAATACAATGTTGTAAATTGTGTATAATTATGTTAACGAGTATTGGTTTTGGCACATTCTTTTTGTTTTGACAGGTTTTCCTTCATACTGTCGGCAAAATGATAATGATATCCGAGGGAGTATAGTTGGCTCTATCAAGGTCCAAGCAAGTTAAAGATATCCAAGATTTGACCCAGAGTCGAGTTGACAGGAGTCGATTGGAATCATATAGGTTCTAGTCGATATGTTTAGTTATTTATTGAATTAATTAGCTATGATTTGATCGATATCCACGAGCACTGCACACATGAACACCCATAAATTACAGCTACATGATTATATTGCACTTAGCCTTAATCAATACTTAACTCCTTCATAAAAGATCTTCATAATACTGAATTCAGTGCAATCGAAAATTGATTTGACACAACCAATAAAAAAGTCTTAGCCGTCGAATTACTCGACTACTTCTCTTGAGCAAAACGGTGCGCAACATTAGGTACAACAAGATATTATCATGTAGCCTTGTTAGATAATAGTATTTTTGGTCAATAATTTGTATCTTATTTTTCAAAAAGGTAAAGTGTTATTTACCTATAACAAAAACGTTGATGAAATAAATTGCGTAAATAGGGAAGATTACTGCCAAGTTAAACCACCAGATGGTGGCGGTATCACCGACTACAGTAAACAATGAATTTTGGCAAGTATGACATTTGAGTGACAACTTGACAACTCGTTTAGACTTCAAACTTTGGATGCGCGATCTCATTATCTCATCTCAAACAAGTCACTAAAACAGAAACATTGTACCATTTTTATTGTTATTGATAATTACATATATGAGAACTGTTTTGTCTATATACATAAGTATAGATATATTGTTGTCTTGTTGATGACAATATTTGCAAAGCGCGCTACGAAAGTTTGTTTACTGTAGTTGCTTGTGCTGCCATCTGCGTCGAGTTTTGCGTAATATTCCCTATTCTTCTTTGAAAATTATATTTCATAATCGACTTGCCATCTCGCTCGATTAATGACAGAAAAATATGTTAGAAAGAGCCAACTATATCCCTCTCTACAGCGTAGTATACAAAACTATTGCTCTCACATCCAGCATACAGATCTCGAAAGAATAAGATCGCCATTTTAAGAAGATTTTTATAAAATGATTGTATAATTACGTATTTAGTAACTCAAGCTTTTTTACACAACACATAAGCATTATCACTCTACTCAGACTGTTTTAAACTTAATAATAAATAACTATACAGTTTAACATATACAACTTAAATGCTAAATTAAAGAAATTATACAAAGTTCGCTTTTAGGTGTTGTTTGAAATTGTATATATAATAAATAGCTGCCGAATTCAGCCTTATTAGATAGAAATCATTTTAGTAAATAGGAAATGTCTAACGAGTCATCATTATCAGTCCTGTAGATAACCTGTCCCACTGTTGGACACGGGCCTCTCCTCACTATGAGAAGGGTAAGGCCATAGTCCACGCTGGCCAAGTGCGGGTTGCAAGCATGTCAAATAAGTACTTTATTAAAATATTATGTTTTTACTAGTTTTGGATTAATCGAAACAGAATTGAAGTCTATTCTGTAAATAAGTCTAAAATACTGGCAGCACCTTTTATATAGATCGTGACTAATAAAATTATTCCTGTATTGAATTTTAAAGTGTTATATTTTACGCATATTTTTTAGCTGCCAAATGGGAACTCATTGCTTTTCGTAAACTGAAAGTCGAGCTCTTAAAATGAGTTTAAGTACGTACAGTAAGTATGTAACATTGAGAGCTGCTACAATAATTCACAATAAGCAGATACCAAGTTATATACAATATTAAACAACACCACATAAGCAAAATAATAAATGGCACCAACAGATCGTCACAGTCCCGGCGCAGTTTGACTCATCATATCAACTGCCAAAAAATAAACAAAATATATTCAAATCTACGTCTCACTAATAAAAGTTTAGAATGACAATAAAATCTACCAAATTAGTAGTAAATCGGAATAATAATATCAATATTTTTAAAGTCAAATAACAATTTATTAATACTGGTACTTCTATTCCTAGTTTTTATACACAAACTAAATTACCTATTTAATTTAGGCCATTTAATTGTTATACAAATACAAACGTAGTCTATTAGATAAATAGAGTAATATTTTGTTAAATAAATACAAATAATGCTCGGAGATTGTCAACTTTATGACTATTTCAATAAGATATATTTTAGAGTCAATCTGTGCCGCAACTCAATGTTAGTAGTTTCAGTCAAATAATGTTTTGTGGGTAGGCAGAAATCATTGTGCCCCGTCTGTTATTCATACTAATCACAATCATTTCGATGTAATCATATAGATAATTATATTTTGTTACAATAAACAGTTCATTTACAGTACTTACTCTGACAATAATTTCATTTTACGTCCTCACTGAAATCTGACAGTCAGCCTGTCATAATTTGAGTCACCAAATATACAACTACCGTCAGAATGAAGAACTACAGATAAAACTACAGATTTCTTGAGAAAATACTTTAGATATTGAATAATTTTCTTTCTAGACTCACAAGCTTTTCAACAGTACCCAAAAACTTAATAACACTCCACGTAAATTACTCCAAAACACTAAAGAAGGGAAGAAATTTACCTAAAACGTACTATACGTATCAAAAATGCCACTTCCAAGTTTGTTCGAAATGTCTATGCACATTTACACGGTGGTTTCGCCTTTGATTTCAACATCTGACACCGCTTCGCTAACACAACTGTCACTGTCCGGTTTTAACGTAATATCGCTGTTCAACGTCACGTCTAACCCTGTCTCTTTCCGCGGCGTTCTTTCCTTGTCACTCTCTCGCCTCGTTATCTGTGTGTATAACTCGTCTATCTCGCTCGCGAAAGAGACAGGACTACTGTCCCTATTCACTTCTGGACAACTAAGCGCCGGCGTCGGAACGTACTTTCCTAATTTAGGATTGCTTTGAATCGTTTGCCGCCAGCCAGGATCGTAATTCACATACTGACTTTCTAAGTTTGACACGTCTTCATTGCTGAAGCTTATTTCGTTTGGACACATGGATGATGGAGAAGGGGCGTATAGCCCGTGACTTCGAATACTCACTTCAGACATCTGATAATTTGGACAATATATATCACTTTCATTCTCAAACCCTTGCTCACTAGCATTCGTACTACACGTCTCAAAGTCGTACGTCGTTTTCGCCATGAAGAAAGTGTCTTTATCATCGTCCATTTTCTCTTTGGAACCTTCCATATCCTGGTTTTGGAGTAGGTTATCCAATTCTCCAGAGCCAGCTTCGATACGATGTGGAGTACTGGATCTGTTAATATCATCACTGTTCATAGTACATTCTTCTGAAATGTCCTGTAGGGACTTGTCAACAGCGTTTTCTTTTTCTTTGCTAGGCTGTAGGTAGTCTATATACTGTCCAAAACTTTCAGTATCCGTGATTTCGTTAGTGGAACATAAGGCACTATGGGTCTCTTGAAACGACGTCAGTTCGGAATGTGTATTCAGAGTTTGATCGGAACAGGTATGGGGCATGGCTATTTCTGAAGCTGAACTGTATTCTAAGCTGCACTGTTGAGAAATAGTTCTCATTTCTGGCTGTTCACTTGCGTGGCTTTGCAAACATTCCTCTGAAACGCTACCACGCTGTCCATTAAAGTTTTTCGGCACATTCGCTTTAACAACTTGGTGTTGAGGAACTAATGTTTCCGGAACATTTGTATAAATGTTCATAACCTGCGTCCGATTTACTTTTGGCTCTTCATTCTTGTTCCAAGACTTCCGATCGGTGGAATAGCTCTTGTAATTGTCTTTCGACTCCTCTTCCAAAAGATTCGGATTTAGGACATTCCTGGTTTCTTTTATCCCGTTATTTGACCTTTCAACGTGGATATTAGTATTGTTTACTTTAGAACCCGAGTTTATAATATTTGCTACACCATTATAAGCCTCTTTCGTAGGCAATGGTAACGAGAAGTGAGAGTCATTGTCACAGTCTCTTCTTGTCGGCAATTCTAGACAGTTTCTCTTCATATTCTGTCTTTGTTTCTTGAAGAACTTTTTGGCAACGTTCATTTGATTGGGGTTGTAGAATACCTCGGGTCCTATAGTACCGCTGTCGGGGTATGTCATCATAGAGTTGTTAGATCTGTATTGCTGTCTGTGTAACACAACTAGGTTGATATTTGGCGCTTTGCCGTTGATGTTTTTGAGGCTATCTTTCTGTAGCGTCTGTCCGTTTAGTTCAGCTGCTGCTTTGTAAGTGCCGCTGTTGTTTGTCTTAGAATTTGTTCTATTCGAACTTCGACTGCCAGATCTGGATCGGTTATCATTAGGTATCGGTTGTATAGGGGGCGTGGCAGTCTGGTTAGCCGGCAAGTTTTGCTGATTCGCGTCAAAAACACTTCGATTCCGACAGCACTGTTTGCTCTTCTGTAAATAGCAGTGCATCATTGACCACTGCGCTCTGACGTCAGACCGTGCTATTCCGTGGAAGAAGAGAATAAAAGTGCCCAATACTGTCGCACAGACAGCATATATTATGCTGCAGATATCTTCTTGATAAGGTAGGTAAGCTGGCAGTGGTCGGTACACAGCAATTGCACCACAAGACCACACAGACATGTAAAGACACAAAAAAATAACTTGAGCCCTCAACTGAATGATCGGAGTATGTTCTATATCTTCCACTTCTGAGTCTAAAGTCGACTTCAAACTCCTTCTCTCCGCTCGTTCGTTACTTTGAGGCTCCCACATCTCTAAGTCGACATTCTCCGTCGCTTGAGTCCCTTCAGACAGCTGTACATTCATATTCCTAATCGTACAACGTATTAACAGGAACAGAATCAACAAAAATACTAACAATATACCTCCAGGTACAAACAGAGCGCTTAAAGCTGGCGCTGTGCTTAGGAAACACTGGGAATATCCAGCATAGTCTTTGAGATTCACTGCCCCTGATATTCCACATACAATAAGAGCTATACCCCATCCGACTAGGTATAAACCTAGTATGGGTTTCTGAACTGGCACATCCGGTGGAATATCATCTTCAGGAGTCCGAACGGGATTATGCGTCTTCGTCACCCACTTATACATGTTACTAGCCGACACACACATCCACAGTAAGCAGGAAAGAGACAAATAATGTATCAACAAACCCAAAATTTGGCACAGCTTGACATCTTCAGTTTGATATATACCTAAAGTGTACATGAAACATAAAAGTCCGATGGCTATCCATGTGTTTATAAGTGCATGTTTCGTTTTCTTAGCCATTTGGATGGCTGGGTAACACATAATGTAGGTAAGGATAGCACAGCTAACGCACCCGATGAGAATCAAACTGCCTACATATACGGCGGGGTGTGATACCTTGAACCTTGCACCATCGGTCCTTGCGCCGTATATGCCGGTCTCGACGTTCTGTAGAAGGCCTACGTAGGCCAACTTTGTGCAGCTCATGATTATCATTTCTGATATCACGTGGGATATTTTGCAGTCTGAAATTAGAAAAAAATATTTGGATTAGTTTCCGTTTTGGTAGTATTTTGTTTTCTGAAGTAAGAATAAAAAAATTGAATGTTGTTTACGGTTTGTTCATGTTTAGAGGCTGCATATAATAAACTAGAGGCCGCCAGCAGCTACGCCTGCATTTTTTTTAAATTTACCCGCTTTAGCCGATCCCGTGGGAATTTTGGGAAATCCCTTCTTAGTGCACCTCTACGGTCCCCAAGGAACATACATGCCAAATTTCAGCGTCCTGCGCCCAATAGCTTCGGCTGTAGCGTGTCTGTCAGTCAGTCAGTAACGCAAGGATTTTATATATTAAGATAAGATAGTAGGAAAATTTAGAGGGCGATGGAGAGAGCTATGCTCGGAGTTTTCCTGTGAGATCGAATCAGAAATGAGGAGATCCGCAGGAGAACCAAAGTCACCGACATAGCTCTCCGAATAGCCAGGCTGAAGTGGCAATGGGCACATAGCGCGAAGAACCGATGGCCGTTGGGGCAAAAAAGTTCTGGAGTGGCGGCCACGTACCGAACGACGCAGCAGGGGTAAGCCTCCCGCAAGGTGGACCGACGATGTGGTCAAGATTGCGGGAAGCTGTTGGATGCGGGCGGCTCAAAATCGGTCTGTGTGGAGAACCTTGGGGGAGGCCTATGTCCAGCAGTGGACGTCTCTAGGCTGACATGATGAGGAAAATTTGGCTATTTCAAATATGGATATCTCCATATTTGAAATAGCTAAATTTTCCCTCTTTCTAATTTATTGACCATATTACTATCTATGGAGTCATGAAGTTTACGTCGAAAAAACTCAAACTACTCCGTTCATACTCTCAAATGTGACTATGGTATAAATTATATATCTACATTTTCTTTGGGTTCTGAAAGTCAACTTTTTCTTTCGTGGAAACACAAGTTCAAGCTGGTGTAAGCAGTATGAAGTGTATGGTGTGTGGTGTGTATGGTGTATGGAGTGTAAGTAGTATATAGTGTATGTATACCCGAGTCGTTGTCCCGCCAGCGCTTGGTGCGCGGGTCCCATGTGGCCGCGCGCCCGTCCACGCCGCCCGCCGAGCGAGCGCGGACACTCGCGATTATCGGCTCTAGTAACGCCCCGCGGAGTGTGGCTGAGTCTGGAACGTAGAGAGGTGATTTGTCAACAGGACAGCTTTTCAATGACAACAAGAATTCTGTCAAATCTAAGGGCCTAGACTAGTGGCATTCGCTAGGGCTAACACTCATAGCATAGACTTGGCATGCCGCTTGTAATAGGTCGGCAAAATTAAGCACAGCTCGCACATTTCACCACTTTGATAAATGTCCGCGTATGACATTTACATCAAAGTGCTTCTGTGCTTCGAGAGGCACGTAAAACTGTCGGTCCCGGTCCTTCTATCAGGACAAGTATTGTTAGAACTTGTCGGAGGCCTTTGCGCAATCTACAAACTCCGATACCAGAGTTAGTCCCACACTCATACGATAAAGACTGATACTGATTCGATAAGCTTTAAACTCCAAGTGCAAAAATTTTATGGAACTGGCATTAACGCCTTCGGAGCGATGGGCAACTTTTTTTTATTTACGCCTTCGATTTCACGTGGCTGACAAAGAACCAATAACTTATGATGCTATAACAACTAAATAATAGCAATATTAGAAATAAGGAGCGAATTCTACTTGTCTAGGCCCTCTAGTTAGACTGATGGACCTCACGGACCCCGGGCTCCAAGACATGGATCCTGTTGGATACGTGGGGTACCGATAGGACGATGATTATGATGAACGAGGCAGCACCAAGCAGGAATGTTATTTATTCCAATCACAGTTTCGTTAAGACTTTCGGTTGATATTTTGGCTGATATATCAATGCCGGCACTGCACTTGACCACACGCGTATGGTAGAAAAAAAAGTAGTTACTACTTTTACTTTTTGTAAATATTATTTTCTGGAAAAAAGCCTTCGTCATTCGAGGAAATAATATACACTAGAAGATGAAATACATACATTTTGAAGAGTTTTCTAATCCAAATTTGAACAAGTTTAAACAAACTTAATTCAGGTCTGCGATCCTGACAGTAGGAAATACTATTAGGACTGCAAACCAAATTAAACCGTGTATTAGAATTTAAATTATGAGGCAAACTTCTGGTGGAACACGAAAATCAATTATTTTACCTAATACTCACTCGTAACAAAAGCATATTCTAGTATTTTAACTGGCAATTTCTTGGTCAACTATCTCCAAGTTCACGTTTACGTCATTTTTAAAAGTACCTGTACGTAGTACAGTGAATTTTGTACGTTTGCACTAAAGTGCGAGAACGCGACGGCTAATTACGGTGAGCAATCACGAACTCTATGATAATGGTGTGAGACACGCGACGCGGATGACGGCCTTTTGTGATCTGGAGAATAATATTTTACAATGTTATAAGATATCTTGCAGTCAGTCATTATGTGCGTAAATGCTGACTGTGCGCGCTTGCTTTAACGCCATAAAGAATCTAGGAGTCGATATATCCACCTGGGATCTAATAATCGTGAAAAATCTACACCTAGAAACACGATCACAAGTAGCAATCTCACAGATGAATAATTAATTGCCAAACAATCGGTCGTCGCGCGTCGGTAAGAAAAAAACATCTCGATGAAGTACATTTATCATGTTGATGCCAAAAATTGACACGCAGCATCATAGCCTGATTCTGAAATTATTGAGACCTATAATTAAACAATACAATTCTGCAAAAGACATGACACTTAAATCAATTACTAAACCCAGACCAAAATATATTTCGATTAGAGATGTACTTACTTAACTGAAATCCCACAACCGGCGAAGTTATCTCCATATTCATATCCTCCCTCTTTGTACTCCTGCCGTAATAGTCCTTCATCCTGTGGCCGGTCATCCGAAGATCATCGTTGTCCACTATGGGCAGCAGTGGGAATAGCGCCGCGTCTTCGTACACAGAGATGACCAGGTCTTGTGGCTGACTTTGGAGAAGCACTCCTGTGTCGGTTGTGCTGTAGAGCAACGATTGTGGTATCTGGAATGCAGCGTCCATTTTTTATAGTTTACGGTAAATCAGGATTAATTTTTGCTCTTTATTTATGGGCTTTATGGCTTAGCGATTGTCGCCTAATCAGAAAATCACATTTATTTTACAAATCTAAAAAGTAACAATATATAAAGCCCTAATTTAGCGAGCTGATACAGCATAACGGGTTTGTCGGATAGTAGCAGTAACATAAACCGATGACCACAGATATAGATCTACATAGATAACGCAACTATCACGATTTGTATTGAAACCAAGCGTGCCGACTTTTTAATACCTACTGTGACGTTGCCTGTATCACGAAGTCGAAGCGATGCGCGACAGTATCGCTTGTGCGATATTCATCGTCTCCTAATACACAACGTCAGATCAAACGTCCGAAGCAAACGCGGCAACGTAATGTGAATAAAGTTTACTTAACGGTAAAACGGACGCGCGGGGACTGAGGTTAGTGGCGACCAAGCTCGACGCTTGGTCGGAGTTCAGACACGCGAAGTGCATGCATTTGCGTTATCTATGTAGATCTATGTCTGTGCCGATGACATAAAATTTTCGCGACCGATAGACGTTTACACGCTCGTTAGTAGGTGTATTGGACTCCTAATTGCTATAATAAAATTGAAAACAATTAGACCTCAACTTCGCCATCACAGACATAGATCTACATAGATAACGCAAATGCATGCACTTCGCGTGTCTGAACTCCGACCAAGCGTCGAGCTTGGTCGCCACTAACTTCAGTCCCCGCCCGTCCGTTTTACCGTTAAGTAAACTTTATTCACATTACGTTGCCGCGTTTGCTTCGGACGTTTGTTCTGACGTTGTGTATTAGGAGACGATGAATATCGCACAAGCGATACTGTCGCGCATCGCTTCGACTTCGTGATACAGGCAACGTCACAGTAGGTATTAAAAAGTCGGCACGCTTGGTTTCAATACAAATCGTGATAGTTGTGTTATCTATGTAGATCTATATCTGTGTTCGCCATTGTCCAATAGGTGGCATTAGTTATAGTTGTCTACGCCATTGAAGGCGGTAGTTACATTTGTCTCCGACATCGTCCGCTAGATGACATTCATTGTAGGTAGGACTTCGTCATTGTCCAATAGGTGGCGGTAGCTGTATTTGTCTTCGCCATTGTTCGATAGATGACTGTAGTTGCATCTGTGACGTCAATATTGGAGCTGTTTCCTGCACACTAGTATTAGAACTGACTTGAACAACTTTGATTTCGGCCGACGTCCGTTAATTCAATACCCGAGCGATGACAAATAAGCCTTCACCTTTGGCCGACAGATAGCACGTTAGAGGTGTTACCAGCACAATGGCGCAATGTTGTCTAGTTCGGCCATCTTGGGTTAGATGGCGTATGCTGAGTAAGTTTACGACATTGTCCAAAGCAGTTGTAGCAGTCTGCAGCTATCTGCTGACGGCGTCATTACACAGCGCGGCGGGTAGTATGGCGCGCTGGACATGAGTCGTGCGGGCTTTGCCTAGAGAGCGCACGAGCATACCGTTTCTGACCATTCATGAGACAACTAGAGACGGTTTTTTATAAGATTTGTAAGTGAACGTGATATCAATAGACGATAATCGTGTAATATCTGCACGCTGGCGTGTATGTAGGCGTCGGTGACGGTGAGCAGTGGCGCCACGGTGCGGTTGTGTTGTGTTGTGTTGTCCGATAGATGTCAGTGTTGCACTCACCTGCACGCTGGCGTGTATGTAGGCGTCGGTGACGGTGAGCAGTGGCGCCACGGTGCGGTTGTGTTGTGTTGTGTTGTGTTGTCCGATAGATGTCAGTGTTGCACTCACCTGCACGCTGGCGTGTATGTAGGCGTCGGTGACGGTGAGCAGTGGCGCCACGGTGCGGTTGTGTTGTGTTGTGTTGTCCGATAGATGTCAGTGTTGCACTCACCTGCACGCTGGCGTGTATGTAGGCGTCGGTGACGGTGAGCAGTGGCGCCACGGTGCGGTTGTGTTGTGTTGTGTTGTCCGATAGATGTCAGTGTTGCACTCACCTGCACGCTGGCGTGTATGTAGGCGTCGGTGACGGTGAGCAGTGGCGCCACGGTGCGGTTGTGTTGTGTTGTGTTGTGTTGTCCGATAGATGTCAGTGTTGCACTCACCTGCACGCTGGCGTGTATGTAGGCGTCGGTGACGGTGAGCAGTGGCGCCACGGTGCGGTTGTGTTGTGTTGTGTTGTCCGATAGATGTCAGTGTTGCACTCACCTGCACGCTGGCGTGTATGTAGGCGTCGGTGACGGTGAGCAGTGGCGCCACGGTGCGGTTGTGTTGTGTTGTGTTGTCCGATAGATGTCAGTGTTGCACTCACCTGCACGCTGGCGTGTATGTAGGCGTCGGTGACGGTGAGCAGTGGCGCCACGGTGCGGTTGTGTTGTCCGATAGATGTCAGTGTTGCACTCACCTGCACGCTGGCGTGTATGTAGGCGTCGGTGACGGTGAGCAGTGGCGCCACGGTGCGGTTGTGTTGTGTTGTGTTGTGTTGTCCGATAGATGTCAGTGTTGCACTCACCTGCACGCTGGCGTGTATGTAGGCGTCGGTGACGGTGAGCAGTGGCGCCACGGTGCGGTTGTGTTGTGTTGTGTTGTCCGATAGATGTCAGTGTTGCACTCACCTGCACGCTGGCGTGTATGTAGGCGTCGGTGACGGTGAGCAGTGGCGCCACGGTGCGGTTGTGTTGTGTTGTGTTGTCCGATAGATGTCAGTGTTGCACTCACCTGCACGCTGGCGTGTATGTAGGCGTCGGTGACGGTGAGCAGTGGCGCCACGGTGCGGTTGTGTTGTGTTGTGTTGTCCGATAGATGTCAGTGTTGCACTCACCTGCACGCTGGCGTGTATGTAGGCGTCGGTGACGGTGAGCAGTGGCGCCACGGTGCGGTTGTGTTGTGTTGTGTTGTCCGATAGATGTCAGTGTTGCACTCACCTGCACGCTGGCGTGTATGTAGGCGTCGGTGACGGTGAGCAGTGGCGCCACGGTGCGGTTGTGTTGTGTTGTGTTGTGTTGTCCGATAGATGTCAGTGTTGCACTCACCTGCACGCTGGCGTGTATGTAGGCGTCGGTGACGGTGAGCAGTGGCGCCACGGTGCGGTTGTGTTGTGTTGTGTTGTGTTGTCCGATAGATGTCAGTGTTGCACTCACCTGCACGCTGGCGTGTATGTAGGCGTCGGTGACGGTGAGCAGTGGCGCCACGGTGCGGTTGTGTTGTGTTGTGTTGTCCGATAGATGTCAGTGTTGCACTCACCTGCACGCTGGCGTGTATGTAGGCGTCGGTGACGGTGAGCAGTGGCGCCACGGTGCGGTTGTGTTGTGTTGTGTTGTCCGATAGATGTCAGTGTTGCACTCACCTGCACGCTGGCGTGTATGTAGGCGTCGGTGACGGTGAGCAGTGGCGCCACGGTGCGGTTGTGTTGTGTTGTGTTGTCCGATAGATGTCAGTGTTGCACTCACCTGCACGCTGGCGTGTATGTAGGCGTCGGTGACGGTGAGCAGTGGCGCCACGGTGCGGTTGTGTTGTGTTGTGTTGTGTTGTCCGATAGATGTCAGTGTTGCACTCACCTGCACGCTGGCGTGTATGTAGGCGTCGGTGACGGTGAGCAGTGGCGCCACGGTGCGGTTGTGTTGTGTTGTGTTGTGTTGTCCGATAGATGTCATTGTTGCACTCACCTGCACGCTGGCGTGTATGTAGGCGTCGGTGACGGTGAGCAGTGGCGCCACGGTGCGGTTGTGTTGTGTTGTGTTGTCCGATAGATGTCAGTGTTGCACTCACCTGCACGCTGGCGTGTATGTAGGCGTCGGTGACGGTGAGCAGTGGCGCCACGGTGCGGTTGTGTTGTGTTGTGTTGTCCGATAGATGTCAGTGTTGCACTCACCTGCACGCTGGCGTGTATGTAGGCGTCGGTGACGGTGAGCAGTGGCGCCACGGTGCGGTTGTGTTGTGTTGTGTTGTCCGATAGATGTCAGTGTTGCACTCACCTGCACGCTGGCGTGTATGTAGGCGTCGGTGACGGTGAGCAGTGGCGCCACGGTGCGGTTGTGTTGTGTTGTGTTGTGTTGTCCGATAGATGTCAGTGTTGCACTCACCTGCACGCTGGCGTGTATGTAGGCGTCGGTGACGGTGAGCAGTGGCGCCACGGTGCGGTTGTGTTGTGTTGTGTTGTGTTGTCCGATAGATGTCAGTGTTGCACTCACCTGCACGCTGGCGTGTATGTAGGCGTCGGTGACGGTGAGCAGTGGCGCCACGGTGCGGTTGTGTTGTGTTGTGTTGTCCGATAGATGTCAGTGTTGCACTCACCTGCACGCTGGCGTGTATGTAGGCGTCGGTGACGGTGAGCAGTGGCGCCACGGTGCGGTTGTGTTGTGTTGTGTTGTCCGATAGATGTCAGTGTTGCACTCACCTGCACGCTGGCGTGTATGTAGGCGTCGGTGACGGTGAGCAGTGGCGCCACGGTGCGGTTGTGTTGTGTTGTGTTGTCCGATAGATGTCAGTGTTGCACTCACCTGCACGCTGGCGTGTATGTAGGCGTCGGTGACGGTGAGCAGTGGCGCCACGGTGCGGTTGTGTTGTGTTGTCCGATAGATGTCAGTGTTGCACTCACCTGCACGCTGGCGTGTATGTAGGCGTCGGTGACGGTGAGCAGTGGCGCCACGGTGCGGTTGTGTTGTGTTGTCCGATAGATGTCAGTGTTGCACTCACCTGCACGCTGGCGTGTATGTAGGCGTCGGTGACGGTGAGCAGTGGCGCCACGGTGCGGTTGTGTTGTGTTGTCCGATAGATGTCAGTGTTGCACTCACCTGCACGCTGGCGTGTATGTAGGCGTCGGTGACGGTGAGCAGTGGCGCCACGGTGCGGTTGTGTTGTGTTGTCCGATAGATGTCAGTGTTGCACTCACCTGCACGCTGGCGTGTATGTAGGCGTCGGTGACGGTGAGCAGTGGCGCCACGGTGCGGTTGTGTTGTGTTGTGTTGTCCGATAGATGTCAGTGTTGCACTCACCTGCACGCTGGCGTGTATGTAGGCGTCGGTGACGGTGAGCAGTGGCGCCACGGTGCGGTTGTGTTGTGTTGTGTTGTCCGATAGATGTCAGTGTTGCACTCACCTGCACGCTGGCGTGTATGTAGGCGTCGGTGACGGTGAGCAGTGGCGCCACGGTGCGGTTGTGTTGTGTTGTGTTGTCCGATAGATGTCAGTGTTGCACTCACCTGCACGCTGGCGTGTATGTAGGCGTCGGTGACGGTGAGCAGTGGCGCCACGGTGCGGTTGTGTTGTGTTGTGTTGTGTTGTCCGATAGATGTCAGTGTTGCACTCACCTGCACGCTGGCGTGTATGTAGGCGTCGGTGACGGTGAGCAGTGGCGCCACGGTGCGGTTGTGTTGTGTTGTGTTGTCCGATAGATGTCAGTGTTGCACTCACCTGCACGCTGGCGTGTATGTAGGCGTCGGTGACGGTGAGCAGTGGCGCCACGGTGCGGTTGTGTTGTGTTGTGTTGTCCGATAGATGTCAGTGTTGCACTCACCTGCACGCTGGCGTGTATGTAGGCGTCGGTGACGGTGAGCAGTGGCGCCACGGTGCGGTTGTGTTGTGTTGTGTTGTCCGATAGATGTCAGTGTTGCACTCACCTGCACGCTGGCGTGTATGTAGGCGTCGGTGACGGTGAGCAGTGGCGCCACGGTGCGGTTGTGTTGTGTTGTGTTGTCCGATAGATGTCAGTGTTGCACTCACCTGCACGCTGGCGTGTATGTAGGCGTCGGTGACGGTGAGCAGTGGCGCCACGGTGCGGTTGTGTTGTGTTGTGTTGTCCGATAGATGTCAGTGTTGCACTCACCTGCACGCTGGCGTGTATGTAGGCGTCGGTGACGGTGAGCAGTGGCGCCACGGTGCGGTTGTGTTGTGTTGTGTTGTCCGATAGATGTCAGTGTTGCACTCACCTGCACGCTGGCGTGTATGTAGGCGTCGGTGACGGTGAGCAGTGGCGCCACGGTGCGGTTGTGTTGTGTTGTGTTGTGTTGTCCGATAGATGTCAGTGTTGCACTCACCTGCACGCTGGCGTGTATGTAGGCGTCGGTGACGGTGAGCAGTGGCGCCACGGTGCGGTTGTGTTGTGTTGTCCGATAGATGTCAGTGTTGCACTCACCTGCACGCTGGCGTGTATGTAGGCGTCGGTGACGGTGAGCAGTGGCGCCACGGTGCGGTTGTGTTGTGTTGTGTTGTCCGATAGATGTCAGTGTTGCACTCACCTGCACGCTGGCGTGTATGTAGGCGTCGGTGACGGTGAGCAGTGGCGCCACGGTGCGGTTGTGTTGTGTTGTGTTGTCCGATAGATGTCAGTGTTGCACTCACCTGCACGCTGGCGTGTATGTAGGCGTCGGTGACGGTGAGCAGTGGCGCCACGGTGCGGTTGTGTTGTGTTGTGTTGTCCGATAGATGTCAGTGTTGCACTCACCTGCACGCTGGCGTGTATGTAGGCGTCGGTGACGGTGAGCAGTGGCGCCACGGTGCGGTTGTGTTGTGTTGTGTTGTGTTGTCCGATAGATGTCAGTGTTGCACTCACCTGCACGCTGGCGTGTATGTAGGCGTCGGTGACGGTGAGCAGTGGCGCCACGGTGCGGTTGTGTTGTGTTGTCCGATAGATGTCAGTGTTGCACTCACCTGCACGCTGGCGTGTATGTAGGCGTCGGTGACGGTGAGCAGTGGCGCCACGGTGCGGTTGTGTTGTCCGATAGATGTCAGTGTTGCACTCACCTGCACGCTGGCGTGTATGTAGGCGTCGGTGACGGTGAGCAGTGGCGCCACGGTGCGGTTGTGTTGTGTTGTCCGATAGATGTCAGTGTTGCACTCACCTGCACGCTGGCGTGTATGTAGGCGTCGGTGACGGTGAGCAGTGGCGCCACGGTGCGGTTGTGTTGTGTTGTCCGATAGATGTCAGTGTTGCACTCACCTGCACGCTGGCGTGTATGTAGGCGTCGGTGACGGTGAGCAGTGGCGCCACGGTGCGGTTGTGTTGTGTTGTGTTGTCCGATAGATGTCAGTGTTGCACTCACCTGCACGCTGGCGTGTATGTAGGCGTCGGTGACGGTGAGCAGTGGCGCCACGGTGCGGTTGTGTTGTGTTGTGTTGTCCGATAGATGTCAGTGTTGCACTCACCTGCACGCTGGCGTGTATGTAGGCGTCGGTGACGGTGAGCAGTGGCGCCACGGTGCGGTTGTGTTGTGTTGTGTTGTCCGATAGATGTCAGTGTTGCACTCACCTGCACGCTGGCGTGTATGTAGGCGTCGGTGACGGTGAGCAGTGGCGCCACGGTGCGGTTGTGTTGTGTTGTGTTGTGTTGTCCGATAGATGTCAGTGTTGCACTCACCTGCACGCTGGCGTGTATGTAGGCGTCGGTGACGGTGAGCAGTGGCGCCACGGTGCGGTTGTGTTGTGTTGTGTTGTCCGATAGATGTCAGTGTTGCACTCACCTGCACGCTGGCGTGTATGTAGGCGTCGGTGACGGTGAGCAGTGGCGCCACGGTGCGGTTGTGTTGTGTTGTGTTGTCCGATAGATGTCAGTGTTGCACTCACCTGCACGCTGGCGTGTATGTAGGCGTCGGTGACGGTGAGCAGTGGCGCCACGGTGCGGTTGTGTTGTGTTGTGTTGTGTTGTCCGATAGATGTCAGTGTTGCACTCACCTGCACGCTGGCGTGTATGTAGGCGTCGGTGACGGTGAGCAGTGGCGCCACGGTGCGGTTGTGTTGTGTTGTGTTGTGTTGTCCGATAGATGTCAGTGTTGCACTCACCTGCACGCTGGCGTGTATGTAGGCGTCGGTGACGGTGAGCAGTGGCGCCACGGTGCGGTTGTGTTGTGTTGTGTTGTCCGATAGATGTCAGTGTTGCACTCACCTGCACGCTGGCGTGTATGTAGGCGTCGGTGACGGTGAGCAGTGGCGCCACGGTGCGGTTGTGTTGTGTTGTGTTGTGTTGTCCGATAGATATCAGTGTTGCACTCACCTGCACGCTGGCGTGTATGTAGGCGTCGGTGACGGTGAGCAGTGGCGCCACGGTGCGGTTGTGTTGTGTTGTGTTGTGTTGTCCGATAGATGTCAGTGTTGCACTCACCTGCACGCTGGCGTGTATGTAGGCGTCGGTGACGGTGAGCAGTGGCGCCACGGTGCGGTTGTGTTGTGTTGTGTCGTCCGATAGATGTCAGTGTTGCACTCACCTGCACGCTGGCGTGTATGTAGGCGTCGGTGACGGTGAGCAGTGGCGCCACGGTGCGGTTGGTGGTGGTGCAGTGCAGGCGCGGGGCGGCGGCGCGGGTGAGGCTGTACCACACGCACGTGGCGCCGCTGAAGCCCTCCGACACGCGGAAACGCTCCACGGCCAGGTTCGACTGCACCCAGGAAAATTTAACTCTTTATAGAGAGTCAAGAAAATCTGCTACGTGACAGGGCACGCTTGACAGGAGTCTAGCGGGCTTGCCTAGCGAGCGGACAGGCATTAAGTGTGTGATCATACATGAGACAACTAGAGGGTTCGTAATAACACTTCCAAATGAAACTGATATCATTATGAATCTCTGGGATGGCACAACCGATTTGAATGGGACTTTCACTGAAAGCTAGAAGTTTTTGTAAGGCTACATATAGCCTATTATATGACCCAGTAGGTGTCGCTGTTGTCATGATACCTGAAAAAACGCGGGTGAAACTGCAGGCAGCACCTAGTTTTAAAATAGACCCAGTGCACTACAGTACGTGTGTAATCAATACACAAGACCCAGGCGTTCCCACATAGTATAGTAATCTGAAGTATTCTAAATCTGCTTAAAATCATGTTACTCGCTGATGCATATACAATAATATAGTAGTAATAATCAGATCCGATGTCCAGCCTCGAGGTTTACCAGCGCGCTATGGAGCGCAGCATTTTCGATGTAAAACTCGTAGATCTAGTCAAAAATCGTAAAAGGTGACAAAATAATTTAAAGCTTATAATGAAGCTTTTACAGCTCTCGATAGAGGGCAAAAGAGGAGGTGTTTGCCCTGCATCGGGGCAAGTTAGTCTGCAAAGCATTATAAAGTAATAACACTATCGTCTATTAAATCGTAGCATCTCTTACCTTTTGCCCCTTGATATTGTCGATATACGCGGATATCTCTTCAGCCGCCTTGGCCATGTCGGTACACACGCCATACTTGGTTTCAGCCTGAGCTAGCACAGGCATACTGATGTTCATGGCTGAACTTATCACGTCCAACAGTGTGGGACCTGGAAAATATTGCAGACTCTCATGATGAGGAAATTTGCGTCAGAATAAGATTGTGAGTCAATAAGAGCATTTGGCCTACTAGAACACGCTGGTCCGCTGGCTGGTAGTTCGGAGAGTAATTCGTCACCAGACGCAAAATAGTTATGATGCCTTTTTAAAGTCAGTAAGAATTTTGGTATGTACTGTCGATGAATTAAACTGGCGATTTTGTAGAATTTTATGCAGCGTAGATTTAAGGAGGGATACATAGGTTACATGTATAAATACAGGAGAATAATCAGTGGCGTAGCTAGCTTGGGTGGCACCCGGGGCGGTAATTGGCGGATGACCTTTTTTTTTTTTTTTAGTCGACACACCTAAAAATTCCGTGCTAACTCTCGTAGTGCTGAGCTAGTGCCTATGTTTTTCTACATTGTTCTTAGTTGAGTTTTGGGTGTCACCCCTTTTTTTCGATGGGTGGCACCCCAAAAAGGTTGGCACCCGGGGCGGACCGCCCCCTCCTTCCTACGCCACTGAGAATAATTAACCTTTCCTAAGACTAACTTATGTATAAAAAATAGTAAGTATTTTTATGATGCCTGAAAATATAGTTCATTGTGCAACATTTTAACATAAATGTTAAACATCGATCGTAAATTATGACAACGCCAAATGTTTTCAAAGCTAAGCCTCTACCAATGCTCTCTTCAATCATCAAGAAATTATTACGAGCAATCTGCAAAATTCAAATCCCAATAATTCGCGTGTTTCTCATGAAACAAACAAATCGACCATTTATAAAAACAAAAATAGCACTTGCTAGACTTTGATCTTCATTAATAAGTAGGCCAGCGTTATAAAAAGAATCGCCATTTTTCATGTAGCTTTGATATTGTATGAGAATATCCGCATAGCGGATTTGAGTCCATCTCGGACATAAATATTTGAATTGGAGCAACTGTTTAGCTTTTGAAAGAAATATTTTATGATTAACGAGTATTTGGCGTTATACATCCTATTTATCTCGGCTAGTAGAAATTTGTAACGGAGTTATGTTTGCCTACTGAAAATGATTTAAAAAGTCATGTGGATTGAGTTTGAAATAATGTTTGTGACAAATAAATGGCTATTAGATAGTCATATTTCAATAGTCATATGTAATAACTATTGAGGGGATAACACGATGGTGAATAAAAATCGTCGTGAGCTCAGACCTAACATTAATGTAATAACTTCGTCGTTTCGACTAATTCATGCCAAAAGCTGAAGATTTAGTACGACTTTAACCACCACATGTCTCATTTCGATTCGAATGCCTTGCGCACTAATTGGCTCTTTCCGTTTCGGAATCAAAGTGAGGCTTGAAGCGGCTCCAAGTCAGGTGCTGTACAAAACACTTACCCAAATCCTTCTCCTCAGCAATATACTGCATGTAATTCCTTATAGCCTTCGCAATGAACATCACATCATCGGGATCCACAATTTCAGCCAACGGATAAGTTTTCTCCTGGATCAACATAGCCAGCCTCTCAGTAGCATTCACTGCGGAATACTGCACCAGACTGACGTTCAACAACGCAAATTGCTGCAGCAACTTCGTCACATTACTGATGTAAGAGCATTCACTGGTATTCGGCTCAGCCCACGTACCGTTATTCGTATTACCGTTCAAATAGCAGTGTCTGTAAGCAAACCCTTCCCCGCTCCTGCAAGGCACCGTAGCCGTATGGTTCACCAACATCAAAGGCCAAGAATACAAGCCTTTGTTATTAAACGAATCACTGGTATTACAGTACTTAGAAGTGTTGGACAGTACGAAAACTGTCACAGTATGGTTATGCCTTATGTGGTTTTCGTCGGTGTACATACAGGTCCAATTCCCAGTGTGATGATCGGTGATATTCGGAAAGATCACCGTCGTTTCCGCTAGACCATCTTCCTGTATGTCCGTATTTGTCACGTTAACGTCACATATTTCGAGCATTGGATGTAACCATTTGAGTTCGTATTTTGCGATCACTGAAGCGAAGGGAGCATTGCAGGATAGAGTCAGGGTATCTCCTTGGAAGACTACTTGGTCGTGATTTGGTTTGACGATCAGTGTGTTTGGTGATAAAACGTTGCCACAGGCGAAAAGGTCTAGGAATATCTTCAGCTTCCGAACAGGTTTTGCCACCATGTTTTCTGGGAATGCGCATTTTGGATTGCCGACTAGCTTTACGCTAGTGTTTCGTGACCAATCACCCAGCCATAGCAAGTCACAGTCGCATACTAACGGATTTTCTGTAATGTCCCTGTAGGATAGATATATCACATTAAGAAACTCAATGATCTCGTGGATTGTGTAAGTTTATATGGCACTTCATCGCAGCTTGGTTAATGGACTTTTTTGTTTAAAAATTATTAGCAGCAGCAGAATATCACAAAAATGTCGTCATTTCATTGCTGAATCAGTTCAATTTTACATGGCTCAACGAAACTAACATATTATAAAAAATATACTCACAACTGCTTCAATCCCACAAGATGATCGAAGGTACCAGCAGACATCGCTGATATGTGGTTCTGCGACAGAATCAGTCTTTCCAAATTGGTGAGACCCTTGAACATCTCTTTGTAAACATTGCTGATCTGATTGTAAGACAGGTCTAGTCGCTGCAGCGATGTCATGTTGTAGAACGCGTCCGATTCTATCAGAGTTATTTGGTTCCTGCTTAGGTCCCTATTGAAAAAAAAACAACAAGGTAATAATGTCTCCCAGAAGGGGTAGTAGTAGTTTTGATTGCTTACTGGCTATTATGGGTAGGTATGGTAATTTAGTGTCAATGAAGACAATGTCAAGCCACATTATGCAGACACCTTTAAATACACACCATACAATTTAAGGGCCGAATTTAAATGACAAGTTCATGGGTCTAGTTCATAATATCGTCAGTCACTACATCGATGGCCGCAGTGACGACGACACGTGAGTGTGGGCTTAAGTATCAACAGTACCCCAAATCGATGGTACGCTACATCGACAGTACCCCAAATCGTTGGTACGCTTCATGGTTAATACATTAAAACGAAGGTATGCTACATCGACAGTAAACTAAATCGATAGTACGCTGCATCGACTACCCGACCCAGTAACTCCTAAGATTTACCAGCATTAGTTGGTAAATGTCCGAATTTTTAAATAAAAAAACACTAAGTTGACGAAGCCCTGCTTCGTAGGGCTCCTACTTTTGGATTATGGGTCACAAGAGAACCTAACATAACCTACTTACTTGAGTTACAGTCTCACCTAACCTTCATTTCTTTTTGTCTTGGCAAATTGTGATTCAAAACTTTAAAAAATCCTGTGTTTTTAATTTAAATCTGGCTCGGGTCGGGTAGTCGATGCAGCATACTATCGATTTGGTTTACTGACGATGTAGCATACCGTCGCTTTTGTGTACTAACGATGAAGCGTACCAACGATTTGGGGTACTGTCGATGTAGCGTACCATCGATTTTAGGTACCGTCGATACATTAGCGCGTCGATGGAACGTTTTCGATACAGCGACCATCGATGTAGTGACTGACGATATTATGAACGGCTACCCAAGTTCATTGCTGTTCTGTGGCAGTGCTGTTACTATGCCTACAGAATTTGCCATGACCTTTTAAATTCTAGAGTTGGCCACAACTTTCATTCATAAGTGTGCACAGAATAGTCCACCCCCTATTCCATCTATCTCTTAATTCGACCGCCTGGCCTTTCACCACCATAACACCATTCTCTGTTACTCTGAGTCTACTGCTAAGTCCTACATTTCTTTACACTCGAACTTCGAAATACCTCATTAGCCACTACTGCAGTTGTACAACAAGTGCATACTATAGAAGACTATGATGAGGTTAAAGGAGGTTTTAATTTGACATTTGTAATTTTATTTATTTTGTTTTGACATTGTTTGATTTGACATTGTTATTTTATTTATTTTCTTTTGACATTTAAAATTACTTAAGTAATATATTATTATTCATAAATTGACATTCAATAATATTTTCTTACATTTAATAATATTTTCTGATATTTTAAATATATGACATTTTATTGTTTAAATTTTTATTATTTTTACTTATTGTTTGCAACATGTATTTTACTGTGTATTAGCATGTAAAGTTGTGAGTACGATGTGGGCATTATTAAACATATAAACAAATAGTTGTGGCAACCTGTCTGATGGCTTAGGTTGACATGCTTATGCATACACCTTATGATGGCGTGGAGGCATAGTGATACAGATCGTGCTGGCTCCCTCAATTAAGGTTGAGCCGTACGATTGCTGTTGAATGCGGGCCATCAGTGGGCCGAGTCAGTCAAAAGCGTCAGATAATTTCCTACATTGTACTTGCATACTAAACCCTTTTTTGTCTGGACTTTAAAAGATGAAGAAAAGACTAAAGAAATTGAAGTGACAAAAAAAACAATGACTCTGAGTTTGTTTCGGCCTTTCTTCTCAAGAAGTCATTTAGCTAGGAAAAGCCGGCTTCATCAAGAATAGGGTTTTGACATGTATAAGTGTTGTAAACAACCAAAATGCAGAAATAAATATGTCTTTATGTCTTTAAAGAATGGAAGATAGGGATTGACATAAGTTCTTATTCAATTGGGCACAGCTGAACAGTACAATGTGCGTTAAAACATCATATAATTTTACAAATTGTCTCTTGAAGAAAAGAGGAACAACTAAGAAGACGAAATTATTTCTACATAAGCTATTTTATCTTCAATTACTAATCTAGGTTACACAATTCAAAGCAAATGTGTGTAAAATCAAAAATAGATTAGCTTTAGTCTAACATAAATCAATCATTAACCCACCAATGAGTGTGGGTTCTAGCAAACTGTCTAAAACACAAGATAAACAGACACAATTACGTAAATGACGTTTATTTATGTTGGTGCCAAAACACCCAGCTGACTTGCACAAGGGGAACCTAGATACTTTCATAAACATTGTTTATGATAGCTGCCTAGTGAATGAATAAATCAGTTTTATTTAAAACTGACTAAGGACTCTGGTTTAGATTTATATCTTTTAAAGTGGCTACCTATTTCAGTTCGAAAGTTGAAGGTTCCATTTTCAGTATTTTGAACATGGTATGTTGGTTATTAATTGAATGTCATGGAACAGTAAGTAGGTGTTTTGAACTTTTAAACTATGGAACTAATGAGCAATAGCTGTAGATTTTTCCCACTAACATTTCAAAGCACCAATAAACCAGGGATGTAATAAAACATTGCACAATTCAATTATCAACCTACCATGTTTGATATTACGGTCTGAACAAATTCAATGCTTCACAAAAAAATTGCATTTATAGAAGCTAAGGTTAAGTTTTAAACTTTATTTTGTTCTTGTTCTGTAAATTGCTCTTCATGTTTACATGGTTAATTAATAGGCCTAGTGCTAAGGTCTTTTCATATTACCAAATAAAACGAAAAATAATTTTAAATACCTAACAACTGTTTGTATACAAATCTTTCAACAACAAATTCTAACAAATGAGTTAAGAAAAGCTATATAATCATATGGCTTATGTGTAGGCAACACTAATGTTGACTAGACATATATCAATTAAGTAATAAGTTAATAACACAACTCTCAACGTAAACCATACAAGTAATGGTATGAGTGTTGCGGGCACTATTTAACGTCCACTGTGTAAAAATATGGAATTAATTTACTCCATTAGTAAAAGTATTCCTATTTCAAATTATTTACTGATCTGTTGGCATTGGGGATAGTTACCCGGATGGCTAAGCCAGAAATTGTGAATCTGATTTTCACCCAAAGCATATTTTAGAAGATAGGACATTCGGACATTCTCTAACCAAATTAGAGACATTCTAAAACAGAACAGGTTAAAAGTACCCTGAACAGAAGAGCATGCATTCTGAATCTGATGGGAGTGAATGAAGCAAGAGAGATATGTCAGGATTGTTGCAAATGACGTTCCATAGTCTCTGTCTACCCCTCTGGGCAACAGGCGTGAGTCTATGTATGTATGTAAATAATTATACTTAATTATTTGCTCTGTATGGGTGAGATTGACCGCTAGTATGTATGTATTTAAAATATATTTAACTATTATTGAATTTCAGTCGTAAAGGAGTCTGCCTAATTTGGGATCAGATAGCCAAGTTTAGAGTCTATTCAATTTTGAACAAAAATGTTTGCAACTGCCTTGTAGATGAAAGAAAGATTAATTATTTTTTTTTTTGGCACAGTAGCTTTTGATCTTGACTCACATTGACTGCATAAATAATAGCAACAATGTCACAAACATACAATATGTGAGAGATTAAAGGAGATACAACATTGATATTGTTGTGTTCGTAATTATAATCATCTGTTGAGTCCACTGTGTTCTGTCACATGTTGTTTACATGCACAGGATGGAGAGATTCAAATGTTATTTACATGTTGAAGATCAAGGAGAAAGTTCACTGTCAACTGAGACAAATATATAAACATTGATATGACCATAATAAATCTGATATTATGACTTTGAAATGTAATACTTACAGTTTCTGTAAATTAGGCAGGTATAGCTCTCTTGATAGAGTAGAAATCGCGTTTCCTGATAGATTTCTGAAAAAGTGTTACTTGTTAGACACGATAGGTAGTTGTTTCAACTTATAAGTCAGGTGACAAACAATTATTACACTTACAAACTAACAACCATGGTGCACAGCTTGCTCAAGTCTATCTCCTTGAGCTCGGTGATCTGCGCCGGGCTCCCACCGCACTTGAGCCGCAGCAGCTCGCCCGGCAGGGGCTCCGCTAACGCCCCATCAGCCGCTTTGTTACCCTTGCATGTACACAACGAAGGACAGTTACCAAACACTCCCTGAACCAACACCAGCGTTAAAATTATCAGCCTCGACCACTCCATGATATCTATCCTCGATTAAACTGTAATTAAAACTATGGCACCAAGCCAAATACGAAAAATAATCGCATCTTCACAAATTCTTCACATTCATCAATGGCATTATTCAACTATACGGAAAAGCAAATGTCCAGTGATTTATATATGATATGTCAAACTAAATCCGCCACATTTCTCTCTGATTCTAATTATGTTGATTTATTTTACAAAAATAAACAACTGTAAAACAATACACAAGTACACATCCGACATTTATAAAATTTGACTGAATGATTGAACGATTGAGTGAATTTGAATGAGGCAGTGAAGTATAACACACAGAGTTGCCATAATAAAATCGACCATGGAGATTCATTCCGTTATATTTTTCTGCATATCTTGCATAGATGTTATTATATTCTTTTCTCAAAGATATCTTGTAATAGAAAACATACCGGTTCTCTAGTGTCAATGGTAATAAATGCAATGCTGCCAACTTGACAATTTAAAAACATAAAATCATTTTCAAAAGTTGAACCGTTGCCGTTTGTTTTGCTGACTTTTGCTGATCGAAATATTAATTTAAATGAAGTTTATCTGTTACTAAGTGTTAAAATATGTTAGACCAACGCTATTCCGATAACGATGCGTCTAAGCGTGATATTCCATCGTTTATTGAACCTAGGCCTCCGTTGATACAAAATCCGTTTATGAGACCAAGGCCTCAAAAAGGTACAAACTTACTGGAATTATTTGAAGAGGATTCAGAGATTGAAGAGCCGGAATTAGTGCAAGTGTACCTACGTTTGAAGCCCTGCAATGTGCCTAACACGCTGTACGAGGTGCGATCTGATAAGTGTCTGGTTACATCGTTGGATACTGCGACAGCAGGCCACGGTCGTCGCACGCAGCACAATGTCTCGAAAATGTACACATTCTCGAAGATATTCGGACCAGAGTGCAATCAAAAAGTGAGTGAGCCCTTGAAACTTCTGTTATAAGTGTCCTTGACTCTGATTTGTGATATGTTATCAAACGGTTCATCTAAAGCCCCTTAACTATTACCCTTTACAGCCCTTAGATAACCTTAGAATCTTGAGGTGTATGACTAAAAATCTTATGGCTGCATGAAAAAAATAAGTAGCAATATTGATTTAGAAACGAAAAATGTTTAAAAAAAATTGTTCTAATTGGTATACAGTCTATCAACTGTCAACCTCTTGAATTCACAGCTCCTTCTAAAACGTTATATTACCTCGCACTTGACATTCATCAAATATTTTGTCCATTGAGACTAGAATCAGCAGGTTGTTTTCATTCCCAGTTGAAACCCTGAAATAACATTCTTAATCAGCTTTTAGGTTTAGACTTGTTTGAAAACAATAAAAATATTGTAATATCAGTTAGGAAACAATTAACTCATTATCAGTTAATGTATTCAATCCAATAGCGATTACATGTCATCACATATCATTCAAAGTACAATTCTAAGTGTAGGCAGTGTCCAAATATGTGCAACTTTTATTTTCGTTGTCATCTTTCTCATTATTGTCACTACTCAAGTTTACAAAGTAACTGTCATATTGGACTTGACTATCTAAAACCAAACTTACATTATTTTTGCAGGAAATATTTGAACAAGTTGTTAAAGACAACTTGAAGAAGCTGCCGGAGGGTCACAACTTCACTCTACTCACATATGGAGCATCAGGCTCTGGTAAAACTTACACTCTGATGGGAACTGTTGGCTCACCAGGCCTGGTGCCGAGATCGCTGGAGTATGTGTTCCGATTAGTGGATGCTGCGCAGCAACCAGCGTACAAACCCACTGAAGGTGGAGCTGACAAGCTTAATCATGTGGAACAGGATTACGAGTTACAGGTATAAAGCCAAGTAATCTCTTTTAGAATTAATATAAATTAGATTCCTATGTGGTACTGTGGACTTCCTGACCTGTTTTTGTGTGAAAGAGTAACATCAATCTTTGCAAATTATACATTTGTAATAGTAGTAGTAAGTTTCTAGGATTTGGGTAATTATGAAAAATTCTTCCAATTAATCCCAATAACAGATTGTTATATTCATAGTATGACTGACCGAATAAAGCAGATAATAATTTCTCTTAAAATACATACATACATACATAGACTCACGCCTGTATCCCCGAAGGGGTAGGCAGAGGCATATTAAACGCCCACTTTTCGCCAGTGTTTTCATCCCACGTAATAGGTGGCGAGCCTATTGCCGCTTATCGGGATAATTTGTTTGCCAGAGCCTCGTCCGTTGATCGGCAGGTGCACCACTTGCAGGTGAGGTTGTCTCTTAAAATTAAATTAGTTAAATAAGTAATATTAATCAATTGTCTGAACATTCCAGTGGGTGAAGCGACTACGGCACATATCAGCGCCACTACGCGACAAGTACAGACGCATGAGTGTGCAACTGCACACGGACCTCACTGTCAGCTCCATTGATCTGTCCAACAGGGTGCAGCACTATGTCTGGGTAAGCATCTTTGTTTTATAACTTACAAAGCCATTGATGACATTGCCCACACCAGATGGATTTCGTAGAAAAAGATCTTCCCACTGTAAATATTACGCCACTATAGGCTTCCTTAGAAAGCGTATTTAGCGCGCGTCAAAGCGCTAATCAGACGCCGCGCTATAGCATCGAACTTTGTTGTACTATGATGGTACTGTTTAGCGAAGCCACTAAAGACAGTTATTTAATTTATTAAAATCACGGAGGATAAAAATCTGCCATCAGATGTCATTGGCTGGCATATGCGTCATACTCGTGAACGGGTGCCTACTTGCGATGACTGGTCGATGACGGTCTTGCGGGCTGGTATTACATTTTAATATTTAACTGCATCCTTTCCATCATGGTTCTGATCACTTTCGCGGATTGCCTGCATTATTAGGTATATATAATGTAAGTGGATGCTCCTGTTTCACCATGTCTATTCTGAGGAGGCTAACTAAATGAACATCAAAATTAAAATTAATTCTTAATTTTAATTTTGATGTTCATTTAGTTAGCTTTTTATGTACAGTAAATATATACAAGTGATATAGAAGGTGTAACAGTTTCAGCACCTTACAAAATGTAAATTATGTGTATTATACAAAACATGGCGATGAAAAAGAGTGACCGTGAGTTTTATTACCCGTTCTTTCTCATGGTTCTACCCCCTTGCTTTGCGAACATGGCAGTAAATGTAAAGTCTTTAAGTAATTATTTTATGAATTTATTATTTTGATGTTCATAAGCATCACATTGTGACCCAAATGAATAAAGGATTTTGACTTTATTTAATGGTACACTTAGACACAATCCCCTTTGTTCTCCTTTCAAAAACAACTTTAAAGTGGTGTAGTAAAACTTCAAACTAATGAATATTTTCAAAATACATTTATAACTTCTTAATACAAGTAGATTTGAGCATTATTGCTTCACCTAGGGGACCAAAGAAAAAGTATTTTATTAATATTTATAGGTATCATTTGTGGAGATATACAATGAAGCTATTTACGACTTGTTGGCACCGCCAGAGAAGAGAGCTAAGCTGCGCATCAGAGAAGATACTACTGGCAATGTTTATGTAAAGGTAAGTGGTATTTTATTTTAACCGTTTCTGCCCGATCCCGTGGGAATTTCGGGTAATCTGTTCTTAGTGCACTCCTATAGGCTCCAAGTAACATATCTGCCAAATTTCACCTTGCGCCCAATAGTTTTGGTTGTGCGTTGTGTGTCAGTCTGTCAATGCAACAGCCAAGCTTTCCCACTTGTCCAATAAAACTTAGTGAAAGAATATGGACTGCCTGATTTCTTCCATTAAAGTATCACTTTCACATCTTTATTCTCTCACAGAGCTTTCTGCCTAGTGTCCTTCGACTCGCTAAGATCCATCTTTATTCAACGGCCTGACAATCGCGGCCTGTTTGTCTTTTTACCGAGCACAGTGTTTGCATTTGGACACTGCCTACGCAACAGAGAATTTGCATTACCATAGACATTTTAAATTTTGTTGTACAAAGTCAGTTATTGTAGCAATTTGATCCATCTCGCTACTTGTCCATCTATGTTCTTAAACAGTAGTCGCCATTTTAATAGAGCGTAGTCTTAATGTCGGGGTGTAATTCACCATTCCACCTCGACAGCATAATATTCACTGTAATGCTGCCGTCTTTAGCATCGCCAAACGTTCCTGTTTGGGTTACGCATTAATTCCATTCCGATTTGGATAATGATATTTGTCAAAAAGTCTATTGATTGAATATAAATTTCAAAATTGTCCGCGACTCAGTATTTATTCCTAGTGTCTAAAAGTAAAAAGAAAGTCCGTTTATAAAAGGAGCATATACATCAGACAATTATCGCGACTAAGACCCGCTAAATAATATTGTATGATGTATACAAATCAAAGGAGTTTGGGTAACATTGTATGGACCAGTGGCGTCATTTTTTTTCCAGCGGCCACGAATAATTTTAATAATTTTTCCGTGTGGTGACGGATTCAGAATACGAAATGTCACCACCCCATATCATCCCATGGGTGTCGTAAGAGCCGACAGATGGAGCATATTATGCAGAGAACAGCACTGTAAGAGAAGGAAAACTTGATACACACCCTATACCAACCCGTTTGGCCAGCGTGGCATAGTAGGCCAATTCCTCCTTTCAAAGGAGAGGTCTAGTCCAGCAGTGGACTGTTGAAGGCTGATGATGATCGGAGCTGAGATTTTAGCATTTGAAGATTTTCAGAATGTCGTCAATTCGGATCGTACGAGGATACCGCACAATTTCATCAGAAGCGGCGACAGTTCTGGCTCGTTTCCCGCCCTTCGATATCCTGGTGGACATGGACGCCAAGGTCTATGACCAGCGCAGTTCACCGGGAAGCGAACGGGGATGCGCTCAAAATGCGGCGCAATGTTCACCGACAGACACTGCAGCAATGGCAAAGCACTGTCAGTGCCATTCTGCCAAGCTTTGAAGCGTGGGTTGGACGGAAACGCGGCCGCATCATCTACTGATTGACTCAGATACCCACCGGGCACCGGTACTTCGGTGAGTATCTGAATCGAATCGGACGCGAGAGAACGGCACAATATCACCACTGTGCAGGCGACCTGGACTCCGCCCAGCATACGTTGGAGGATTGCCCGGCATGGGTGTCCGAGCGTGAAGACTGGTCGCTGATTAGGATTCGTTGCTCCGGGAAGCCGCCAGTAAGGGTAATAGAGGGCGTTTAGCCTTCCCTAATAACGGGTTCCATTGAACATTGCGCCAGAGGAGGAAGACTAGACAGCTCATGTACCCAGTGTTCCTCCCGTAAGGCGTCTTTGGTTTGCAGTCGAGGTGGTTTTTAGTGGTAATACCACATACTCCGGCTCTCAATTCCCTAAGAGTCAGAGATCCGAAGGGATTTTCCACCTAGTAAAACAAAAAAAAAACGTTGCATACTTCGATCAGATACGAACCGTCGCTTTTTGTCGCTCGTTCTACGTACTTGTTCAAGTGCGTATAATACCAAATCATCGGAACTCACAGAAATGGGAAATTCATATAGGCCAGGTACTTCTGCATTCTTTATTTCAAAATCAACCCCTCTTCTATTTGGATTATTCGCAATTACATATTCACCTAAATTGATTTGACTGCTATAACTAGGTATAGGTACGAACGTAATTAAACTATTTAACATAAACTATATAAAAGGATTAGAAATGATTTTTCTGTTATTATCAATGATTACGAAAGAGAATCTAAAATAGTGTAGTTAAGTGTGATAACTTATTTGATTTAACTAAGAAATGTAATCCCGGATATCTCAGATCCGATATGGTTTAGAGAAATATGGGCATAATAACTTTTGATTGTTTCATCCTGATCTTTCATAATCTATAAATTTCATTGATGGCCGCAAAAGTTCAGAATGACGGCAACTTTACCCGAACCCCTTTGCGTCCCAATATGATAACGTCGTCCAAGTAAATTAGCGCAAGTGTCTCCGATTAATCTGGAAGTTCTCGCTCCATCAGGCTTCAAAACTGTCTAGGGCATTATGTGATCTAAAGCGCATGACGTCAAATTGCCAGAATCCTGATTCCTGCATAAAATGCCGTGTTCTCCTTATCTTGTGAATCTAGTTCGATTTGGAAGAAGACCATTCTCAGATCTAGCAAAAATAACAGTTTTGACGTTTTCGTTCGAAGGTGGTTTCCTGGTATAGATCGGGATTCATAATCGCTAGGCAGAAGAAGAAACAACGTTCTGTTTATTTCCCAGTTACTTACTTATGTGTCACCTAGTGACAAAAGTCTTGTCCACTGCACTTCAGTTGTGTAACGAGTCCATGTAACAATATAATTACGCAAGTCGAACTCAATTTGTAAAATTGCCGAAAGTGTGAAAAGCCATCATCATAATCGTTTTAGCGTTATGCCGGTTGCATCCAAGACTTACACGCCTTGGGGATTCGCTTACTAGTCCAGACATGACAAAATATCAGCAGATAGTGTAAAAGTTTGTTTTTAACCCAGGGGGCAACACAAGCATTCGTCCGGTCAGGCGAGGAGGCATACGACGTGATGGTGGCTGGGAAGCACAATCTAGTCGTAGCCGCGACAGGCGTGCACGCGCATTCTTCGCGATCGCACTGCATATTCACTATCACTATGTTGACTGAAACTGGTGAGTGTAATACGTCATAATTTTATGTGGAAATACTGAGGTATGGTATTTTTCTTACAGTTTGTTTGTTTCTCGAGTTTCCTTTTTATTTTTGTTGTCATTTTGAAGGCTTTTTTGGTCAGAAATATCGCTATGTGGTTTTGGATCCGTTGGATAAAAGACACAACCACAACGTCAAGTACTGTGTTGTCTTGTAGGTGGAGGAGGAGTGCGCGCGTCTTGTGTGCGTCTGTGCGACTTGGCGGGGTGTGAGCGCGCGCGCGCCACACGTAACACGGGCGCGCGCATGCAGGAGTCGCGCGCCATCAACTCGTCGCTGCACGTGCTCGAGCGCTGCCTGCACATGCTGCGGCGCAAGCAGCGGAGCCGCCACGACGCGCTCGTACCCTACAGGTATACTTCACCATCCACTTCACATGCGCTCGTACCCCACAGGTATACTTCACTATCAACTTCGCACGCGCTCGTACCCTACAGGTATACTTCACCATCAACTTCACATGCGCCCGTACCCTATAGGTATACTTCACCATCTACTTCACATGCGCTCGTACCCCACAGGTATACTTCACTATCAACTTCGCACGCGCTCGTACCCAACAGGTATACTTCACCATCAACTTCACATGCGCCCGTACCCTACAGGTATACTTCACCATCTACTTCACATGCGCTCGTACCCCACAGGTATACTTCACTATCAACTTCGCACGCGCTCGTACCCAACAGGTATACTTCACCATCAACTTCACATGCGCCCGTACCCTACAGGTATACTTCACCATCTACTTCACATGCGCTCGTACCCCACAGGTATACTTCACTATCAACTTCGCACGCGCTCGTACCCAACAGGTATACTTCACCATCAACTTCACATGCGCCCGTACCCTACAGGTATACTTCACCATCTACTTCACATGCGCTCGTACCCCACAGGTATACTTCACTATCAACTTCGCACGCGCTCGTACCCAACAGGTATACTTCACCATCAACTTCACATGCGCCCGTACCCTACAGGTATACTTCACCATCTACTTCACATGCGCTCGTACCCCACAGGTATACTTCACTATCAACTTCGCACGCGCTCGTACCCAACAGGTATACTTCACCATCAACTACACGTTACATCAGGTACAGCTGTGCCACTCGACGCGAGCTGCGCGACTTGAGCATCGCAGTACCGTGACCTGGTCGCCGCAGCTGACTTGGATGTCCTCATGCTCCCGACCTTGGTACTGTCGAGAGCGTGAGATTCTCATACTGACCAAGTAGTCGCCAACCGCAAAGTAGTCGAAAGCGCTACATTAGTGACGACCTTCAGCCATCGTGGGTTATGAGCATGACGTCCAATCAAGTCGCTACCCATTAAGCAATGAGCCAAGGAGGCAATGCCAATTCCACGTTCGCCTCTCGAAGGGGCATTTTCTGATATATGTTTCATCCACAGATTACTGAATTATCCAGATGGAGTGATCTGTCATATTTGTTCGACGCGGAGTGTAGGCGGTCAAATGTCATTGGGTATGCAGACGTCACTTCCTCACGCTCGCCAGTGTTGCCACCTCAAGAACAGTTCACCTGCTTTGCGGGAAAATTATGAAACGTAAAGCGTGTTACCCTATTAAGCTATTGTTTATTTTTGAATCACAGAATGGAATAGATCATGAATAATTTATTTTGACAAGTATAACACATACTTGTCACACAGATTGGTGATTATATCATATCTGATTTAAATATTTACTGTTGTGAACATTTAATTAATCAACAGGAACAAATTAGGTACATAATAGTATATATGTATGTTTATCCATTATCTAGTATCCATAGTACAAGCTCTGCTTAGTTTGGGACTAGATGGTGTTGTGTGAATGTAGTAGAATATTATATTATTATTATTATTATTATTAATAATATGTTACCCACCTTAATCATATATACGTCTATTATTTTAGTGAAATAAAAGACAATAAAATGTAAACAAAACTTTAATGAAATTAATAACATTAAAATATAATATCACTTTTTACCTAATAACTAGCTGTCCCCCGCGGTTTCACCTGCGATATCTATCTCGCCAAAAATATCTTTATTAAATTTCGATGTATCGATTAATTAAAATATCAATATCGGCGTCGATGTATCGATTAATTCAAAATATCAATATCGGCATCGATGTCTCCAGAAAAAAAATAGATCGATATATCTGTGATATTTTATGACACTTGCCTATTTTACAATAATATTAATTTAGTATTTAGTTCAGGCTTAGTCAATAACATCAAAAGGTATTATTTATACAAAAAAAATCCGGCTGCAACCATTTGAATTATAGCTACATATACAGCTGCGTAATATCCATTATGCGCTCCTGGCGCGCGTGCCATGAACGCCCGCGTCGAGAGTGCGTTCACGGAACGCGCTTCAAATATTTAAATGATATCACCTCCCAATTAATTAATCAACAGGAATAAATTATATATATATGTTAGGTACATATGAAGGTATTTGGGATAGATATAAATTACGCTACTACTAATACAATTAAATTACCCAAATCCCACAATATAATGACGAAAATAATATATGAAATAAAATAGGTAACTTTTTTATGATCCATAGTCATTATGGGGTAATCGTTCGAGGACACACTGACAACACTCACAAAATGGCGAAGCAATGTTATGATATTTTTGACAATAATTATTAAATATTTTATTATCAATTATTGAATATGCTATTTACACATAAAATGAGATCGAATCTTTTTTTAATATGGTTATATTTGGCAGAATTTTACATTTATAAAATTTACACGATGACTTAATAAAATTAAAAGTTTGTAAGCGTAATGTGATGTTTTGAATGACGTAACGCCCGGTACGCTCATTTTGAGCGGAGTCGTTTGGCTTCACTTTGACAAGCGATCGCTCCTTCTGGTATAATTCAATTCTGTGGTTTCATCGACTCGAAAAGAAGAAAAAGAAGAGGCACTTTGGTAGACAAACAAATGCTTTTGTGATGTGTGATTTATGATTTGATGGATGTAAGTGAGAATAGGTATATGACCGCCTCGCCAGCACCAGATTGTAATAATACTCGACAACAATCAAACATAAATTGCCAACAGAATAAAAATTAAGCTAACTTATTAACGATATTTATCATTGTAATGTGTGTTTGGGTCAGGCTCCGAATGACATCAGAGGAGTGTCTCAAGGACCTCCGCCTATCACAACTCTGTCGATCACACTCATAGCTAGGCCACGTTCACACGGCGACCATTCGATTAGATTTTTCACGTATACGATGCAATCGTTCACACGGCAACCATTCAGTTTATTTGGGGTTGGTAATTAATATATCCTTCGCTTCCTTGATTCTCTGACGCCCGTCATTCGACTCTGACCCGTCTGCTGGGCACGGGTTTGTCGGGCGCTAGGGGCGAGACATTGAGCATGGTGGTAATGCTCAATTCGTCCAAATGTATTGCAGATTTGTTCCACCCATTCCCACTTCACCTACACAAGTGTTGTCCGCAGAGAGTCCAAGCTGACCCGTCTGCTGGGCACGGGTCTGTCGGGCGCCAGGGGCGAGGCAGTGAGCATGGTGGTGACGCTCAACCCTTCCCCGGAGTACGCGCACGAAACTAAGCATGTGCTAACACTGGCGGCTGTTGCGCAGGATATACGTGAGTATCATTCATTTAGCAGTGCTGTGTTCATTCTAAAAGCATAAACTTCACCAAGGGTATACAGTTTGTGCTTATCCGGGAGACACGCGACATTTAATTTAGAAGAGGTAATGCATGAGATAAATAAATTCATAGAATTAAACGACGTTAAATTCCGTTCTGATTAAAATGTGTCACGGTCGCAAAATGTCCAATTCTTCAGGTGTCCATTCCTCAAAATGTCCAACTCGCAAAATGTCCTGTCTCGAGTAGATACTAGATATATTGTATTCCACATTCATTGTTACATTTTCAACTACATCAATGCCCGTAGATAATTTAGTCTGGAAAATTCTAATATACATAATAATAATGTATGATTCTTTCTAAAATCACTTTCGAAATTTGCATCTAAATACACATACAAATACAAGACACAATCATACCTTTCTTTTTCAGATAATTGGTTGCTCAACCATGAAATGAAGGGCATGTGATCTTAAATTTATTCGCAGTAATAAAATGTATGGTACTATATTCCAGAGATAAACAACACGATGCTAGGCACGACGCTAGAGAGCAGCACGCAGGACACCACCATCAGCTGCAGCGCCGAGGCCATGAGGCTGCGTTCCGACAACGAACGACTACACTTTGAACTTGTGCAGTAAGTTTATTTATTTACCACTACATTTTGTATCATATAATATACCGAAGGGGTAGGCAAACTGGCAAAGGTGTAACGTTGCAGCCACATTTAATATGATTGACAATAAATGCAAAGTGAAATACCTTTTGAAACTATTTTTTATCATTGTACAATATTAAATTAACTCTACAAAATATCTGAATGCATCTTCAATAATATTTAGGTACATTTTCAACAACATCATTTGCTCAACGATGCAGCGATGGGGCAGCAAGTAAAAAATAAAATATAAAGCATATTGAAAACAATTAAAAAGTATCCCCTATTGCATTGACTGAAGAGCGCCAGTATTTAGGTACATTTTCAACCACATAATATGCCCAACAGAAAAATTAGAAGCAATAGAAAAATAAAAAAGGGTATAAAGCATTTTGAAAACAATTAAAAGAAGATTTTATTGCATTGATTGAAGAGCTTCACCAATGGTATAACTATCGAAATTACCGCACAAAATCTTAAATATGAATTGTATAATTTTTATTTTTCTTGTTATCTTCTGCCATAAAGACTTATATTATATTACCTACATTTCTAAAAAAAGCCTTACAAGAATCCCTCCCGAGCGGCATTTTTGTTTACACACACGCTCGATAGATGGCGTTACTGGAAAAATTAGATCGCGCTATGGTTTCGTTCACATCGGGGGTATATAAACCCCCGGCGCGGCCGACATTGCTAACTCCGAAATAGGGTTCATTTCGAGGAATTCGAAGTACGATTATTTCCTTGAGGACGTGAAATAACGGTTTTCTGAACAGCTTTTAGGCCGTAAATCATTGTTACCATAGAGCTGTTGCTACGTCCTATCTAAAGCAACCACCTAGACTGGGGTGTGTCAAACCAGTACATGCATAGCATGCATGCATATATTGGTTGGACACTAGACTAGGCATGAGATATACCTGCAACATTCCATACCCATTACCCGGTCTCTCGGGTACGGGTATGTCCATGCACCCAGTACAGAAACCCGGTATTAAAATACCTATAGGTATTTTCAGGGCAGGTCTTTGACGGTCCTTTTGGAGGCTCTAACCAGACTTTTTCATCAGTTTGATGACTCTTTTGGCTCACCCAAGTCTAATTGACCCGCTTATTCCAGTTATTAAGGTTTTCAGACTATACTTTATTACTTTAAACGACCAATACATACCTATATATTTAGATAGAGTTAGGTACAAGGCTTCCCGTCAACCGACCCCGTATTGCTCGTATTTGCCAGATAGATAGGTATATTGCTATTATTTACATACATATTTGCGCTCCTTTACATTGTGCCGTGATGTCATATAGGTAATTACAAATTATGTTTAATATTATACAAAAAGCATAAGTTAGGTGGGGAATAGTAATGTTTTATTGAAATCGAGTTGTTTTCGTGTTACTATATTTTGTGTGCTATGAAGTCTTTCCTTCCTACTTTACCAGGCTTAGGACTGTCAGCTAAGAGTATAACAATAAATTAATGATGTGAATTACCTACGTTCAATTTAGAATCTTATAAGTACACAATATGCTTTATTAATAAATAACTCCTAGCGGGCGTAGTTAAAAGATTTCAATTCACCTTATTTACAATAATTATTATCATTACATTTGTTTTTTTTTTTGTTTTTTATGTCTATTTTTGTTTTTTTTTTTATATATCTTTATGTTTTATAAATCCAGCAGGTTTTTTTGACGTGGCATTATTTTTTGTTTTGCTGCAGAAAAAGTACTTGTTGCAATTTTCGGCTACCGAGTCGCGATCTTCTTTCGGTTAATATGTTACCCGCAGCGGAAAAAAGACGTTCACATGGAACACTAGTGGCCATAGCGTTCAATTTAAACTTAGCTAGTTTTGCTAGGTTAGGGTAAAGAACTTGGTTAGATCTCCATCATTCTAACGGATGTCTTCCCCATGTCTGGGGACAACACGCTGTCATCCATATATTTTCGGACTTCGATGATAGCCCTGCTGTTGACCGTACCAGCTGGTCTTGCATCAGACATTTTCTTAATGTAGTGTTTCCAAATTAAGCTTTTTGTCTTTTGCTCTTGAGCATTTGGTGTTTCAGAATCTGAAGTTAAGCTTCTTCTTTCTTCTTCATGTAGCATCGCAGTCACTTACCCGATGACGTAACTTTTTGTGCTCTCTGCTACATTCTGGTTATTGAAATATAATTTATACCTAGGATCTAAAAAAGTTGCAGTAGCGAGCGTTCTACTGTTTTCTAAATTTACGAAGCGGTTGTTTAGCTCCGACAGCAGATCTTGTCGGCACATTTCTACTTCGTCGGAAAAAGCACTAATGTTATTTTCGCTCTGGTATATCGGATTAATTATCTCTTCCACTTAACTTCCATATTGGTGAGACCTGTTGTCAAGGGAATCACAGAGCTTCCACTGACATATTTTTGGCCGCTCATCTCCTTTGTTATTTCTTCGCACGGTCGCAATACCCATATCAATGATTGGCAGATATCCCACTCATAGCCTGTCATAGCCGTGCAATTTGTGGGATTTAAATTGCTTAGAGCACAGTTTAATTCCGTTAACCTCTCTAACATATAAAATGTTGAGTTCCATCGTGTTGCAACGTCTTGAATAGGTCTCTTTACCACCTTATTGGCCTGCTCCTGATATGTTTTTAATTTAAGCCAAGCCACGTTGCTGCGCTTAAAATATGATACTATTGTCTTTACTTTTATTAAGTATGGTAATGATATTGGCGCCATTCAATACTTTTTGAACTGCTAAGTTTATCGTGTGAGCGTAGCATGCGAAATGTTTCCAACCTAAGATGTTTTTTACGGCGTTGGTCATATTGGCTGCGTTGTCAGACACCACGAGGACCACCTTATCCGATGGAATGGACCACTCTTCAATAATATTTGATAACTCTTCGGCCAAGTGTAATCCATTATGGCTTTGCTCCATTACTTTACATTCCAGAAGAACTGACTGGAGTTTATAATGCTTGTCAATATAATGACCCGTGATAGCAAGGTAGGAGTCATTATTTCTTGACGTCCAAATGTCTGTTGTTAAACATATGCTGTGTGCATCTTCGTTTAAGGCATTTTTAGTGGATGTTTTCACCTCCTCATATAGGCCTGGTAATAAATTATTGGCAAAATATTTTCGGGACGGCATAGTATAATTTGGAAACGCAAATCTAATCAATTCTCGGAAGCCTCGATCCTCCACAATAGAGAACGGCTGTATGTCATAAATAAATAAATTCATTATGTGGTCGTCTATTTCTTTTTTTATTTTATTACAATCTTTTTTTATTTTAATTCAATTACAATATGCTGGATGAATGAATTCGATTCGTTGATGTATGGGCAACGGTAACGGCCGCCGCCGTGCTTGTGCTAGCTTGAGGCACTATTGCATGCACTTGTACCTCTTCAGCAAGGTTTTCGACTCGATCAACACCTTGTTCCCTCCGAATTAAATTCACAGCTATATGCTTTCGGTGAATATGTTTCGTAAGGTTTGTTGCTCCTGACTTATATGAAAAAACCACTTTACACATTTTACATTCTGCTTTGTAGTCTCCCATATCTACAAAATGATCCCAAGCAACACTTTTCTTAGGAGGCATCTTTCTTATTTTAAAAGTCTATTTACAATACCTACTTATCAGCTAATATTTACACACACGATGTTTACAATATACCTACACCTATTTATACTTTACAAAGTACCTATATTAACAGTTTAACACTTTTCAATTACTCGAACCACAGAAAACGAAACGAAAAATAAACAATTAAAACGCGCCAAAAAGTCAAGGCCACCATTACAGCTGAACTGACGTAAAACATCAAAACAGTTCAAAATAAAATAGTCGACCTAAGTACATACAAACACCTAATCATCATATCAGCCAAACGACGTCCACTGCTGGACATAGGCCTCCCCCAAGGTTCTCCACACAGACAGGTCTTGAGCCGCCCGCATCCAACCGCCTCCCGCGATCTTGAAACGTAACTCCTATAGATTCGCCTATATGTCTGTCTGTCTGTCTGCATGTTACAGTCACTGTATGCCGGAACTGTTGCGGTTACACATTTGAAATGTGTGTACGATATGTATGTCTGCGTACACACATTTTCTAAATTTATTTCGTAAGTCTTTTTATTCACTTATTTCTCTCTTTATTTCAAGAACCCAAGCCCGCAACAAAGAGCTAATGGCTGCCATGGAGGAGCGGCAACAAGAGGCCGCCATTACGATGAGAGAGCTGGTGGAAGAAGCCAAGGATATGACGCGACAGTATTATGAAGCACAACTGGCAGCGTTGCGCTCCGAGGCAAGTAGAGTATTGTGAAACTTTGAGGGACAGTTTTACTTGCTGTGGATAGGCGTTTTCTTACAGATAAATTTGAATGAGTTATTTGCCAAACAATTTTGCCGGTGCTTATTGGAGGGTGATGAAATTGGCTAAGAGTATGGTTTATCACTTTAAATAATAAACAGAGTAGAAGAGATTCGACCAGCAGATTTCTTTTATAAATATTTCACACTGTGTGGCTAATTCTGGTGTCGGGAGTTTTTAGACCGCCCGAAGGCCTCCGGCATGGGCTTAGGATATCCAGAGACCACAACCGGGACTGATGGCTTTACAAGCTTTACGCCCAGTACTCTCTATTCTTTTATTTAATGGACTCACGCCTGTATCCCTGAAGGGGTAGGCAGAGGTGTAATATTACACCCACATTTCGCCATGAATTTTTAGGTCCCACGTAATAGGGGGCGAGCCTATTGCCGTACCGGGCACGTTACCAGACTCCCAGCTGCTACTGAGAATTTCTTAACAGAAAAACCCAATAACCCTTTGCCCGACCCGGGGATCGAACCCGAGACCGCCCAATCCCACGCGCACATTTATGAAGCGAAACCAACGAGGCAGTCTCTCTAATACAAGTGTAACACGCATTTAAAATGCTTAAGTGTAGCACAGAGTATGGTGTTGCTATCTATACTAACAATATCTTAAAGCTGAAGAGTTTGTTTGGTTGAACGCGCTAATCTTAGATACTACTTATACGATTTGAATAATTATTTTTGTGTTGCCCATTTGTCGAGGAAGGCTATATAACATCACGCTATGCGGTTCGGGTGCACAGCAGTAGCCTTAAACACCGCGAGTGTAAATTCGTATGTTTATTCATTATAGATGGAAGATATGATAGAAGAATACGAGAGTCGACTGTCTAAAGTGGCCAAGGAAGCTCCGCCGTCTAATTCAGGCACTCCATCGCGATATCTGCAGACTAAAGTTGCGCAACTCATGACTGAAATTGCTGTTTTGGAGGTAAGTACATTTTGTATCTACTTCACAGCCATTTTGTTCCGAAACTATTGAGCAGAGTTGAGACTACACATATCAAAAATATGAATTCCGTAAACATCTACGTTAATCCTCCTTTTAAATGTCTAACTTTTAAAATAAGAGTAAGAGTGACAAATCTATAAAAAAAATCAATAAGAGTGACAAATCTATAAAAAAAATTCAACGAAAGTTGGTTTGAACCAAAGCAGCAAGTTGTAAGCAGTTTTTGAGGTCTAGCACATATTAAAAAACTACAAATATAACTTTTTTTTTTCCTTGTAGGAACAACTAACAGCCGAGCGGCTGGCTAGAGCGCGCGCTGAGAAAGAAGTCCAACATCTTCGCACCTGTATCGAAGAAAGAGATGGTGAGATTGATAATCAACTTATGTATACCCTGGATTTCGTTGGCAGCAATCTAAACTATGATCCCACTTAGCCATAAATTTGAAGTCATTTATTTTTACAGCCTCTAAAAAATCATGATTTTAGTAGATAAAAATATTATATTTCTTATTGTTACAGAGAAAGCATTTAAAGACGCGACACCTCCGCAAGATGTAATATTATCTGACAGTGAAAGCGATAGTGATGACGAAACCAGCGATCCTTTCAACGAGAGCTTAGAGCCTATCTTTAAAAAGGAAAATAACAAATCTATGGCTAAAAACGAAACTATCAGTGTTCACACTATAGACAATATCGATGAAGAAGACGATGATTTAGTTGAAGACAAATCTAGTGATACTATGAAAGGCAACGATTCTATAATCTCTGGTAATGTAGGTGATGACAATATCAGTGGCATTTGTAAGATGGATAATAAGGATGATGATGTTAGTAAACTTGATGAAATAGTAGAAACTACGACAAATGTTACTTATGAGAATACAGAAGTGGATTCAGCGAATTGTACATACGACAATCAGGACAGCATCAAAGAAGTTACAGTGAATGACGAAGATGCAGTGATTATTCAAGATAATACGAACATGACACTTGATAAAAGTGCTGATTTGGGTACTAAGAACGATTTTAAAAATGAATCTGTGAAAAACAGTTTTGTCTGTAGAGGCACTTATTTTGTAAGTGACAATAAAATTAACGATAATGACAATCTAGGTTCAAACTTGGATGTAAAAGCTACTAGTACACTCAGAGGTACCTACTTTGTTGATGCACCTCCTACAAAGAAATTTGAATCTAATAAAGACTTTACTGAAGAAGTTTTTAAAGAACCAACAATTCAGAAAGCTAGTGCAAAAGTTGCTGAGAAAGTATCTGACACTCTAGTGAACAAAATCATAAAGTCTTTTAAGATGAGCCAAGGTAGTGACACTTCTCTTAGGCAGTTCGAACAACTAGAAATGGAGTCAAAAGAATGCAACGATGAAACCGTTCATAATCAGTCTGTATTTGGTAATATCAAAATGTTGAAAGAGAAACGGACTTACTTTGACAATGAACCTGTTAAAACAGCGAAAGTATCTGATGATGTGCTAATAGTAGTAAACAAAGAAAAACGCACATATTTTGATAACATTGACGTTAATGTTGAAACTAATCATAAAAAAATAAATGATTTAAAGAATATTGATGATGAGAGATCTCCATCAATTGTTAAAGATAATGTGGTCTGCGATGATTTCGAACCAAGCAAAATAAAAAGGCTTCTAGGCGAAAGCTTTACTAAGCCAGAGATAGTAACGTCTGTGCAAAAAAACAGGCTTGCTAAGAAACAAGCTTCGGTAGATCTCTTTGAATCGCCCGTCGTAAAACCGAAAGATAATATAGAAATTGCAAGAGAGTCAATTGAAAAACTTGTATTAGACCAGTCTGCTAAAAAAGGCTTTGTTCGAAATGCAGAACCAAAATCAACGCTGAAGGAAAACACATTCAGATCAGGATTGAAAGAAAGTAACCTTGATTTGCCGATAGAAGATAATTTTATAAAATCACCTGTCAAACAAGTTGCTATTAAATCGCCTTTGAAAGAATACGCTGTGAAATCACCTCTAAAAGAAAATATTATTACATTTCCTTTGAAAGAAAATGTTATTACATCTCCTCTGAAAAAGGATACAGTAAAATTGCCTGTACAGACCGATAGTATTAAATCACCGCTGACAGATAAAACTAAACTACCATCAATACAAAAAGACCCTGTTGAATTTATTGGGAAAACAGACGTAATACAGATTCCCTCAAAACTAGATATACTGCTATCGCCAATAAAAAACAATGCAATTCCATCACCAACAAAAGTAGATGTAATCCCAATAACTAAGAGAACACATGATATTCAAATGCCATCTAATAAGAATAACATTGTGGAAACAGTGCAATCAGTCAAGAAACAAAACGCTACTCTAACAGGCAATCTAAATGATATAGCACAGTCGCTTTTTAACATCAATAAAGTTCAATCACCAATAAAAAAAACCGCTATTCACTTGCCCATCAAAAATGATATTCAGTCGCTCATTAAAACCTATGATAATCAAACTGTGATGGCAAAAGATACAGCACAGCTGGCTACAAAAATAGATACTGTTCTAAACTTCATGAAAAAGGATGAGAAAGTTGATGTAAAAAGAGAAATAAAATTAGAACCAATGTCATCAATAGAAGATATACTAATAAAGAAGGAAACAAAACTTGAACCTGCCTCATCTATAGAAGAGCCAAATCAAACGAGTAACGAAACGGCGAATGACACAGCAAGGGACAATACCATTGAAAACTTCGAAAGTATATACAAAGATATTACCGCACCTAGAGCGACTGAATTCGATCTACTCGTTTCATCTGTTAGTGACACCGGCGATAAGAGTGACAAAGATGAAACTAAATACAATCTAAGAAAGAAGAATTCTAAAACGAGAGATACTAAAGCAGATAAAGAGAAAAGTAGAGTTGAACCTACTGATGAAATATTATTAGAAAGTCAAGCTAAATGCGAAAGCAAGGCGAAGAAACGAACTCTACGTTTGCGAAGACGGAAGAATCAAGATGACGAAGACAGTGAAGAGAAACTAAAGGATATTGTAAACTTACAGTCTGAGTACAGTGACGTCACAATGGATGTACCTGCTCCTCATAAGGTCGCCAAGGACATCCCTTCGCCAGAAAAAGGCGTGGAAGAGAATTTGCCGCCGATCATGGGTATACAAAGCTGTCCAGCGAAAAGGTTAGTTGTAATATAATAATGTAAGCTTGTGCGTAGTCGTAGATGTAGGAAATTATTGTTTGTTTATATGCATTTCTTTCTTTAGATCTGAGCGGCGCTCTAGGCGGTATCGACAATAGGTAATAAGTACTTGAATTAGACTGAAGGTAGCGCCTGCAAGAATACGGTGACGGTCGTTTTGGGGTTTAGGATAGTCCATTTTTTGGACTTGTATAGAGTGTAAAATTAACCCCTTACAGCATGGACCTTTATTTTAAAACTGATTTATACACCAACGAAGCAACCTAATATTTAAAAAATACTGGGTGTAAGAAATGGCGTATAGAAAACCGATACCAGTGATTCAGAAAATTTTACCCCAGTACCATGTACTGAATCACTGGTATCAGTTTTCGGTACGCCGTTTCTTACACGCAGGATGTGCCAGAAGTCACATGGTTGCAGTAAGGCCACCCTCACATTGGGCATATGAGCGTTCCACACGCCGAGTACACGCCGATCACACGCCGGGCGCCCGCTTGAGGAACGCGCACGTCCAATGTGAGGGCAGCCTAAAGGATTAATTTAGATTCTCATCATTTTTGGCGGTAGGTTGTTATCGGTTTGGGCATTAGATTATTTGTGAGGAAAACTTTGAATTTTTTGGCGTTCATGATGTGTTGCAGAGGTAAAAGGCTCGTTTGGTTGTTAGCCCATAGAGATTCTCAGCCTCAATGTTTAACCAACTAATAACAAATAACCTATCTTTCTATATTCCAGCGTAACTCGCAGCCGACGCAAACTCTTCACGCCGCGGGCAGAGCCTTTAGAAGAATCGTTGAGTCAGACCGGAGACAGCAATGAGCGAATCTACGTGCCAAGACCGTCTTACCATCGACCAAGGGCACGCCGCAAGCTGTAAACTGCGAATCATGACTCGAATTAAATAATTATGTAATTGTATTAAATTAAATAACTATATAGTGCATCAATATATACTTAGTTAAGATTGCTTGTTTTATTACCCCCGTATCAAAATGAAGCTGACTCATTAGCGAATTTACGGTACTGTCGTCGACATGCCTTTTTATGAGTCACAATTTGATCCTTTTTTTATAGTAATAGGCGGCAAACGAGCAGACGGATCGCCTGATGGTAAGCAATAGGGTATTTGACTAAAAAAATCGAATTAGTCCGTCAGATAGATTTCCAAAAAATATAGGACACGTATATTTTCTTTAGTCACGTAAACAAACAATGAAGACGACAAACTTCGCTGAAAACTCGTGTGACGTCACTTGCCAGTACACTTTTTACTGGCGAGTGACGTTACAAGCCCCCACTCTTCGGCGTTTCTCCATCTTTGATGCTTTTTATCTTTGTAATTATTTACTGATTTGATAAAACAAAAAATACGTATCCAATATTTTTCGATAATCTGACTGACTAATTCGATTTTTTTAGTCAAATACCCTATTACCGCCGCCCATGGACACAAGCAACACCACAGGAGTCACAAGTACGTTGCCACCCCTTGGGGATGGGAAAAGGGATAGGAGGAGGAGTGGGATGAGGAAGAAGGGATGGGGCCTCCGGCACTCTCACTCACCGAACGAAACGCAACAGTTTAAGTTCTGTTACTGTACGTCGGCGTCGATTTTCTGTGAGAGGGTAGTACTTCCCCGGTCGAGCCGGCCCATTCATGCTGAAATCAGCAAGGCTTTAGTGCTCAATCAGACTGCAGTAGCGGGTGCGGGCGCGGGCGCGGGCGCTCGGGTCTTGGCGTCTGCATATTGCATTTGCACAGTGCCGATCGAGCTTCGAGCGTCATTGCACATGTGTTTGGTCGTTCTCAAACTTTGAGCTGCTACGTATTTATTTAGAAGACATAAATGAAGATTTGTTTTTATTAATGGAAAATTCATACTTAAAATGGAAATTGCTATATATGAAGTTTGGCACACATGATTTAAATAAAGGAAGATAAAGATTTGGAGAATTTTACGTATTATACGCTGATTTACGGACGAAACAATTGTTTTATTTCTTCCCATAATTTGTTTATGGCTGCCCTATTTAAATGTTGCACATGTTTACTTTGCCAAATAGCTGTGCGATGTTGTACTGCAGATATAAATTCTTCAGTATTGATGTCCATGATTGACGACGCTTTGGCGGGTAAATCAAAATGGTTTAGAACCACACGCGTAGTCACCTAACAGACGCTATATCACTCTGAACGATACGGGGCGGACTGAGCCATTAGAAACACCCGCGCCAGCCGCGCGCGCGCCCGCCACATGAAGACGCGCGGCTCGCGCGCGCACTGTGAACGCAAAGGGCGTCTGCATACATTTGATTTACACGCGCCCGCGCTAGCACCCGCGCCAGCCTCCACTCTGAAAGAGTACTTAGAGATATGCTAACGCTAATAATTATAATAACTTCCACGCGTGTAGAAAAAATATCATCATCCTCCTAGCGTTATCCCGGTTGCATCCAAGACTTACGCCTCGCCTTGAAGCCTGCTGGTCCGCCTAGTGAGTCCACCCAGATATGACAGAATATCAGCTTTTCCATAGAGCGACTGCAGTCTGACCTCTGTAAGCCAAAGGGATAGCGATATTCCATGGCTTAGATCAGTATCAGTTTGAGGAACCAGGAGTGGACGCTCCGCGTGGGCCTTAGAGGGGCCTGAGCAGGATGCGTCCAACGGTGCGGGGGACAGTTCTGTCTGTCCCTCGCAGTCGGGCGCGGTCGCGGGAGGAGAGGCGTGTCGGTGTTGCGTTGCCGCGCGCCCTATCTCCCGCGACCAAATGGAGGCGCACCATTCGATGCGTCGCGGTGGGGCCGCAGAGGAAGAGGAGATGCGGTGTTGCGTTGCCGTCCTCCCTATCCTCTGCGGCCGCTGGGTGTTTTGGCGGTGGAGCCCAACACCTTATTCCGCCGCCAAGGGGGTTTTGTTCGGGGCCCGCCTGACCATCTGGCGGGCTAATACCCGTCGGGGGGTAGCGACGAATGCGTATGCGATTCCCTACCCTCCGACACACGGGTACTTGAGAAAGTCGAGGTGGTTTTTAGTGGTTACACCACATACTCCGGCTCTCATTTCCCCCAAGAGTCGGAGATCCGAAGGGATTTTACATACATACATACATAGACTCACGCCTGTTTCCCCGAAGGGGTCGGCAGAGGCATATTAACCCTGGAGTAGTCGCGTGGATTACATATGTAATCCACCTATGTAGAATCGATATTTTCTCAAAATCGGTTAGCGCCAGCTAAATAAGCCGCTAGATACTTTCAAATGAATATTTGGGCAACTCGCTCAGTGTAATGCCAGCGCAGTTCGCGCCCTGTGCTGTGGTCCTTCACAGGAGCTCAGAAAAGGGCGTGGACTACAATTGTAATCCACGCGACTGACTACATAAGTATCCCTCCCTCCTTCTTTACTGTTATAATATTTTGTATATTTTTATATATAATTAAGTAAATTGGTATAATTAGACTGTACTTATTCACATTTGTTGTTATAACATAAGTTTACTTATATTTTAGTATCAATATAGAGTATAATCGCCGAGCTGTACAGATAGAAGCCTGGATTGATGATTTCTGTAGCGCAAACGAAAAATGGATCAATTTAAGTCGGATGAAGCCACTGGCTCATAGGAGAATCGAAGAAAATTATTACTAAACATCCTAACAACCAAGATAAAATACTTTTTTGACATTGTGTATCATGAAACTCACGCAACTACCTCGATATCGAGCAAGGTAGTGCGTCATTTCCATGACTGTGAAGAACCCGCTATATAAGGACCAGAAAAATGTGTACCGCGTGCAACAAGTTGGCATCATTTCAAGAAAATGTGTCTATCCTGTGCAGAAAATCGAATTTAGTAGTTAGTTTTTCACACAAAAATTGTGAGTGATCTCAATTTAAGTAAACAATGTCATATGTATGCTTATTTAGAGACGATTTTTGTTTTGGTTACTTATTTTGTAATTTAGGGGTTGTGATTAGGTTTTGCTAATAAAATGTTTAAAAATAACCACTAGGTACTGATAGTATTTTTATAAAAATAATAAAGAGTTTTCTGCAAATATTATTTTAAGATCAATTTTAAAATGGACTACGTATGTAATCCGCGCGACCCTTACGTTACTTCTAGATGCGCGACTACTGCAGGGTTAAACGCCCACTTTTTGCCAGTGTTTTGATCCCACGTAATAGGTGGCGAGCCTATTTTTTTAAGGGATTTTCCACCTCGTAAAACAAAAAAAAATTGCCCATGATTTGGCGTACCACAGGGTTCGATTTAAGACACGTATAGATCTACGTATTCCGAATTAACTATAAATATCTGTGGAATATTTGCACCGGGTCTGCCGTCCGGTGCCTATCTTAATTGCCGTAGACGCTTTTGTCATCTACTGCGAAGTTCTAAGTTATATTGTATGATGAAAACAATGAGCAAATCTAAAACAACACCGTGAATAAGATAATTAACAATGAGCAAATCTAAAACAACACCGTGAATAAGATAATTATATTATTTTTCAAAATAAAAGATCTGGGGGCACGGCAGTGCCCCCGCCAAGTCCAATCCTTTTCTGGGACCAGAACGCTGAAATTTTCGTTATCTAGTAAGCTATGATTTCACACTTGAAATCCAAAATTCCAAGTCGGTAGATTATTCATTTTAGAAGCTAAACGAAAGCATGGTTTCGCATTCGACACTGACACACTGATCATCAAAATAGAACTGGTAGGTACATACCTACTTCCCATTGACCTAGAGCATTGAAATTTGGTATGGAGGTAGAGTTTAACGTGGGAACATAGAGGGAAAACTATCAATATTTTAGAATCATGGAAGATTTTAGATTTTCAAAAAACTGCTTAAAAGAAAAAAATGTGTCTATTAAGAAAATTCCAAAGTAATAGATTGGATGGGCATTAATAATTTAAGAGCAAACATAGAAAAAACTAAATACATACAATATTACAACCGACACAAATTAATTGATAACTTAAATGTAACCTTCAACAATAAACCTCTAACTGAAGCTAATAGTGTAAGATTTTTAGGACTTAATGTACGTTGATAATCAATGTACTTACATGGAATTCCCACATAGATAATATCTGCACTAAAATCAATATATTCTCATATGCACTTTGGCGCCTTACAAAAATATGTAATATTAAGATTGCACTACAGGCATATCATGGATATGTGGCCTCGAACCTTAGATATTGTATACCTCTATGGGGAAATTCTATTAATATAAGTAGAGTATTCATTGCTCAAAAACAATGTATACATGCTATGTGTAATGCTGAACCATTGTCCTCCTGTAAACCTCTCTTTCATCATCATCAGCCTTTAACAGTCCACTGCTGGACTAGGCCTCTCCTTTAAAAGGAGGAATTGGCCTACTATACCACGCTGGCCAAACGGGTTGGTATAGGGTTTGTATCAAGTTTTCCTTCTCTTACAGTGCTGTTATCTGCATAATATGCTCCCTATGTCGGCTCTTACGACACCCATGGGATGATATGGGGTGGTGACAATCCGTATTCTTAATCCGTCACCACACGGATAACCACGGATAACTTTGAAGCACAAATACATGATCGCCCCCTGGAACCTCTCTTTATCAAACTTAAAATCTTAACTGTGCCTTGTATGTACATATTTGAAAGTAGTTTATTTGTAAAAAAACATCCACAATTATATAAAACTTTTGGTGAAAATTGTAAATTTAATACCAGGTATCCATCCAGGCTTCGATTACCAAATATAAAGACCAAATATTATAGTATCAACTGTTACCCTATGACAATTAAAATATTTAACAAAATACCAAATAACATACGAGATCTGCCACTGTCTGAATTCAAAACTAAACTGTATAAATGGCTAGTAGAAAAATGTTTTTATACCATTCAGGAATACTTGAAAAGTCCTCATGAGACTCATTTTAATGATGATTACAAATATATGTAAGTAATAACTACCTATCTGTTAGTTTAAATAGTTTATAATGTTACCTAAAATTTTAAATTATAACTGTTGTTATTTATAATAACTTTTGTTATTTATTAGGTAAGTTAATATAAGTTAAACGTTTATAATAGACTAGTCTATTTATGAAATTTGCATGCCCAAAGGGTGAAATATGCTAAGCACATTTATTTTATACACCACCTATGTTATACACCATATTTCGTGCAAATAAATGATTATTGTAGCGCGCAATATAGGGTTAAAGGGCAACAACGTGCGCGTCCGCAGGGTTGAATCGAAACCGTTACCGCGGGCGGCGCGGTAACGGTTTCGATTCAACCCTGCGGACGCGCACGTTGTTGCCCTTTAACCCTATATTGCGCGTAACGGTTTCGATTCAACCCTGCGGACGCGCACGTTGTTGCCCTTTAACCCTATATTGCGCGCTACAGTCTCCCCCTCTAACCCGAACGAACGTCCTCGCGGTTGGGTTAGTTTTTACGAGGCCTGCCCCTCCTACGTTTCTCCTGTATTGGAGCCTGGATGCGACCAACGAAAGGAGTCAACACCGAAGCGTGGTACTTACCCAGCACTGTACCGTCACTGAGACGCTCGAGGGTATACGTCGTCGAACCGACCACGGAGTGGATTTTATACGGCCCGTCACGACGCGGTATGAATTTGGGTGTCTGCCCTTTGTTGGTGTCGTTGGCACCTTGGGTTTTAAGGAGAACTAGATCACCAACCTTGTAATCTGGAGCTGGTCGACGATGTTTATCAACGTATTTCTTCTGCGCTGCTTGAGCACTCTCGTAAACATCACGAGCGTCCAAGAGCACCGTCGAAATTCCTTTCAGATAGTTAGTGATATCACCTATATAATTGTCGTTGTCGATTATAGCGCGCATTTCTGAGAGAACATCTGCCGGTGCGCGCATCTCTCGCGCGAAATTCAAATAGCTGGGCGAATAGCCCGTGCCTGACGTGACTGCAGAGTTCATGGCAAAGCGGATGGCAGGTAGGTGGACGTCCCATGTATCATGATCTTTACTTACTAGAATGGCCAGCTGTGGTTTGAGGTCCCGGTTCTTGCGTTCCACCGGGTTCGCCTCAGGGTGGTAATATGAGGTGAACGACTGCGTAATCCCCATAGCGTGACAAGTCTGCTGCATCACTTCGCTGATGAACTGCACCCCGTTGTCACTAACAAGGCGCCTAGGGACTCCAAACCGTAAGTAAATCTCCGACACTAATATTTTGGCACATTCCTCACTGGTGGCTGCAGCGAGAGGGAAGAGCTCCACCCAGCGCGTGCAAGTATCCTCAACTATCAGGATCCACTTGTACCCTCTCCCTGTCTCAGGTAACGGACCGAACAAGTCAACAGCTAGTACCTCAAATCGACGTGCTGAAGCGGGAGTTTGCAGCAATCCGGCCGGTTTCCTATTGTCCGCCTTGTAACGTTGGCAAGGTACACAATTTTTGACGTACTGCGTGACGTATGAACGCATTCCAGGCCAGTAATACTTACCGACTAAGCGTTGCAGCGTACGTTCTGCGCCCATGTGACCCGCCGTGGGTGCGTCATGGTATTCAGCCAAAACCTTGGGGCGTTCGTGCTCTGGGACCACCAGACTGGCGTCATCATGCTCCTCGTTTTCGGGGCAATATCTGTAAAGTATCCCTTCAGTGAGCACGTAACCTCTATCAGCCCACCCCCTCCCCCTAAAGGGATCGTCGGATTCTAAGGCTTCGACAATCTTACTTACCTCCGGGTCTTTCAGCTGGTTCTCACGCAAATCTTTTAGACTGCGGGAGGGCGTGTCGGCTACAGCACTGCACAAATCACAGTCAGCGTCTTCGGTGGCTCCCGCTCTTTCTGTTTGTGTCCTTATGTACTTATGTAACTAATATAAGAACTGCAACTGTTTTGTGTACTTATGACTGTAAACCGTGTTTTCAAGAATAAACTGTATTCGACTGTGCGCGCATCCAGTGACTATTATTTCAACCACGACCACGCCCAGTTATATTATTTCTTATTTCTATTTCTTATTTCTAATAAATCAATCAGCCCACGTCTTGTCAGCTTTCTGCAAAAAGAAGTGAAATCCCACCAAAACATTCTGTAAAAAGGCCAAGTCTCGAAGGAGCTGCTTGTTTATCTCTAAAATTAAGTAATGAAATCTCTAGACAAAGTTGAGCCAAGTCTATGATTCCTTACCTACTGCAATTATTTCTTTAAATATATTTAATGTTATGTGACTCGGGCGTTAACCTGTACACACTAACATGTAAGGAATGTTCAATAGTTGATAACATTTTTTTCAATATCTAGAACGTGAAAAAATTATTCAATCGCTGAACATGTTTTTATATTTTTTTGAAATTTCATTACTTTTTAGAGATAAACAAGCAGCTCCTTCGAGACTTGGCCGTTTTTACAGAATGCTTTTGGTGGGATATTAATTACAGAAAAAAGGACGACTAGACAGCCTCCGTGGTTCAGTGGATAGCCTATGCGTCTGCTGATCGGATATCCCGGTTCCGATTCCCGGATCGGGCAAAAGTGTTACTGGGTTTTTCCCAATTCTCAGTAGCAGACTCCGTTCTGGTGATGTGCCCGGCTCGCCCTCTATTACGTGTGACCAAAAAATTCATGGCGAAATCTGGGTGTAATATTACACCTATGCCTACCCCTTTGGAATTAAAGGCGTAATTCTATTAAAAAATATATATAAAAAGAAAGGACGTTATAATCCTTGCATGCTTTATGTGTCCGTATAGCGGATCTTACCACTTCCGCCACTTCGTAAGCACGACATACTATCCTAATATGCTGAGCAATTCACGCGGCTCCGCTATCAAGGGCAGTAGACGACACTGCAGTGGTTTTAGCGGATAATATGCGGGATAAGCTTAATTCTTAGGAGAGGCTCTACGCACCTCCTCCGCTACACCAACTCGGTCGATCACGCTTGTGGCCGAGAGGCGGAAAAATATGCCAAATTGTGTGACACACAGCTCCTGAATAATTATTTATGTATGTTCGTTGTATTATTCGACTTGATTTGAGAGTGCATGTGCAGCCCTCAGATGTGCTACTGTAGTTACTAAAACCGATATCATGCTTATATCTGTTTCTGAACGTATCTGAAACCGTCACAACTGTCACTGTCAAAAATTAATTCATGGACGCCACCATTTGCAAAATGGACATTGCTATTTGTGTATTGTTGATATCATAAATTCTGAAATTACAAACAATTGATAGCTTCAACTCTAATTATCTTGCTGATAAACACCTTGATACAGTGTTAAATAATAATGGCGAGTAGTGCACGGGCCGCTGTTTCGCAGATATTGCGCAATAAAGACGACGTTGGTGATGAAGAAGATGAACCAAAAAAGAAGTCCAGGGAGGACTGGAGGAAAGCTAAAGAGTTAGAAGAAGCTCGTAAAGCTGGTACAGCACCTGCTGCTGTTGATGAGACAGGTACTATACTCAGCATTTTTGTAGAATAGTAAGTTTTTAATAACTAAACATGACCATAAACCTAAGGTCCCTTGTATAATTATCTTTCTGTATTGTTACTTTTAATATTTAAAACCATTCATTGTATTCATACACAGTTGTTAATTAGAGGTCTACACAATTTCCAATTGCATTGTAGATATGAAACAGTATTTAAAGTGGTTAATAAGGTAATACTATGATGTATACCGACTGCACATCATATAGTATGACAAATATTGTAAAATTTTCTTCGTAAGTAGACGTAAGTCATAATACACAAAGTTTCACAGACATTCAAGTGTGATATACTAATTATTTCCAGGCAAGGACATAAACCCACACATTCCACAGTACATATCCTCGGCACCATGGTACTATGGCACGGCTGGGCCGACGCTAAAGCATCAGAGGCCACAAGAGGACAAAGAGGGACAATTCACTAGACTTGACACTTATTATCACAAGGGTGTTGATACTGTGAGTAAATCATAAAAACTGTATAACTTGTTATTTAAGCATATTTGATAATTTGGACAAAGGACAATGGCAGATCTCCATACATCGAAATGTCTGAAATTAAATTGAAGCGCACAGTAATAAAAAATATTTCAAAAAATTCGGCGTAAGTAACAGAGTCTATAAATGATTCTATTTTCACTCGGGACACCCGGAAAAACAAGATATCGGTGTTTTAGTTTTTAGTTAAGAATAAACAATGTAGGTACGTTTGAATTACCAAATGAAATTATGTCAGATTAACATCAAAACGCAGAAGTATTCTGTAGCATCTAACTGTCACAGCCAAAGACAAAAACAGAGCTGCACATTTTAAATCGATTTTATGTGAAATCGATACAACATTAAAACGATGCTGTGACGTTTTTATTTGATTTAAAAGCTGTTTTGCTTCAAAAATTATTAGCTTATTGATATAATGTTAATAAAAGATGAAATAACTGCATTTTAATAATTATATTTTAATAATGGATACGGATCAATAGCACTCACGTCTATTCCTGTCACACCATTGTCTATGGCAACAATCAAATATTATAGTAGGTACCTAGTTCGTAATCAATTGGAATGCTTTTTATCATCATAAAATACTCCAGCTTTAACGAGACAAAGTGAAAATATTAAAAATCGTAGAAAAAAAAAAAACAATTTGTTTTGTTCATATGAAGTTTAAGGTCGCCACAACAAACCCAGACCGAATTCTGCCATTGTTCTTTGTTGATATAGTAAATGATTTTGAACTACCAATTGCATTTTATAAACATCAACACAGCTTAGGTCCCCTTGAGTAAACTTATATGTATGTTGTTGATATAGATACCGATGACATTGGTATAATTATACAAATTACAACTATATGAGACAAGAGAAATATTTTTATGTGTTTCTGTTTATGTCAATAATTTCTAGTAAGAAAATTGTAAGAAAGTTAACATACTCATTAGTATTAGCATATTCCACTGATATGTACATTATTATGTGTGAAAAGATTATTTTGTATAAACCAAAAACATGTTTTTTGCAGACCAAAGTAGCTACCAAATATAGAAAAGGTGCGTGTGAAAATTGTGGAGCTATGACACACAAGAAGAAGGATTGTCTAGACAGACCAAGGAAGGTAAGAGCACTGTATATTTAGCCGGAGCTCCCTAACCATCTCACTCTGCACTCACCTCCGTTGGCAAGCCGGTAAATGGTTGTAAAGTTAATTTGTGAAATGCAAGGAATTGGCAAGATAGCCCATACAGCTCTTGCATCATTTTCACCTAAAGTCCACTATACTAGAATCATTGAAAGCAATTTTTGACACTACTTTTGTATAAGTTCTCAATTTAATATTGATATTACAGATTGGTGCAAAATTCACAAATGCCGGGATATCGGCAGATGAGTTTGCCCAGCCTAACCTAAACCTCAGTTATGACGGCAAGAGAGACAGATGGAATGGCTACGACCCCTCACAGCACAAGGCTATCATTGAGGAGTACCAAAAAGTTGAAGATGCTAAGAGGGAGCTTAGAGCTAAAAAATTGGAACAAGGTAAGGATTCATCAAAGAATGAAGTTTTGATAAATTTTCTTGAGAGCTTCAATTAGAGACCAAACCATCAAAGTCAAAATGTTTCAAAGTCAATTTTTGTTTCTTTTTTTTTCAAATACATCATCCTGTTACCAGCAATTTATTTTTTATTCTTTTCTGAAAGAGAATGAAAAATTAGGATGGATATGAATCCATCCTCACACTTCATTCATCATAATTCATTCATCATTAGCCCTGTACCTAAACTGTCTTGCTGCTTGGTGTGGGCCTCTTCTTACTATGAGATGTCCATAGTGACCATGTTCATCTTTATCCTTAGATAAATTCTGTTCCTTGTCTACATAAATTTTTTACTGTTATTTCAGATCCTACAGCCACGGAAGATGACGACAATGCTGAAGAGGATGAGGACAAATATGTGGATGAAGTCGACATGCCGGGTACCAAGGTAAGTAATGGAATTCGAATCTTATTGCCACATGCATAGAGTCATTGTTTCAAATATGTCCTTTTACTATCAACAAATTCAACAATTATCAGATTTAAAGAACTATTTTTATATAAACAAATGCAAAATGGTTGCAAACATAGCCTATCTTGCTGGCATACCAGCCTTGTCTATGCTTACCAGGGAAGAAACAAAATTAGGCGGCAAAATAACTTCTATTAAAGACCTTCCGTGGTAGATTTATAAACCTATAAGTTCAGTACATAATAATAGTACTGAAATTTTGGTATAGTAATTAATTTTTTTTGTATGACATGACCTATATAGCCTTTATATGCCTGAAATAATTATAACTGCATGCTACCACAAAAAGATACTTAAATGAAAACCCTATAACACAGCTTCCCCACTTCATTTGCTATATTAAAACCCAATATTCTTCAGGTGGACTCCAAACAACGTATCACAGTACGTAACTTGCGTATCAGAGAAGACACGGCCAAGTACCTGAGGAATCTGGACCCCAACTCGGCGTACTACGATCCCAAGACGCGATCTATGAGGGACAATCCTAATCCTAATGTTAATGAGTAAGTACAGCATTTTTATTTGATAGTGTGAAATGATATGACGATAAAAAAATAAGGGCAAGTTTCACCACTATCTAATAAGTTCCTGTTATATATATTTGACAGATACACATGTAATTCAGATTTTGCATTTATCTGGAAAATGAGGCTATCCAAAAGTGTTTAAACTGAGCCTGAAAATATAATCAGAAATGTGATTTTTATAAATATGTCACTTTCAGCCTTTATGTTAAAATGGTGTCGACTTCAGCTTACTACTCCGTCAAGAAAGTACCGAGCAAATATTAATAATACACAAACTGTTTGTTATTCATCCAAATTTATTTTATCACCTTCAAAGTAAGCTCCTTCAGAAACACTTACGCCAACGAATAATCCAAGCATCAAAACATTTTTAAACGCTGTTTCCGGAATGGAGTTTGGTTCTCGCCGCGAATTCTCCTTTATGTCTTCTACAGATTGAAAACGGGTGCCACGAAGTGGTAATTTGAGTTTAGGAAAAAGAAAGAAGTCGGCTGGAGCCATATCTGGTGAATATGGGGGTTCCTCGATAGTATTTGTTGAGTGTTTGGTCAAAAATTCGTTCACAATGATGGCCTTGTGCGAAGGCGCATTATCGTGGTGCAAAATTCAAGAATTTTCTTTGCACAAATCTGGCCTTTTTCGTCGAATTTGCTCTCTTAAACGCCGCATACCGCTCAAATAATATTCTTTATTACTACCTTGACCTCCCGGCAAGAATTCCGAGTGCACAACACAGCAATAGTAAAAAAAAAACACTCAACATGACTTTGACTTTTGAACGAGTTTGACGTGGCTTTTTCGGTTTAGTTGGTAGGCGCCACTCCGAAGCTTGTTGACTAGTTTGCATGTCAAACTCGTAAACCCACGTCTCCTCACTAGTAACCATGCGTTTCGTGAATGTTAGGTCGGAATTGGCTCGTTCTAGAATGTCCTCAGCGACTCTCATGCGATTGAGTTTTTGTAGAAAAGTCAGGTCTTTTGGGACTAGCCGAGCGGCAACATGTTTCATACCCAAATGATGAGTTAAAATGAATGTACGGATCGACTCGTGAGATCCAGAAAGTTCGGCGGCTATCTCTCACAAAGTTGAATAAGGGTTTTCAGTCACTGTTTCCTTCACTTTTGCGATTTTGACTTCAGTTGCCGACGTTGATGGCCTACCAAAGTGAGGTCAATCTTGCCAGCAAAAATAACTTTTCCAATGATATTTGTATAAACGATAAAGTTAAAGCGGTTTTTGAATATGTGCTATATCTCAAAAACTGCTCACTACATCTTGTTTAAACCAATTTTCGGTGAAAGTTTTTAGTATGATCTACAGCATATATTTTTTTCAAGAATTTCACTCTTCTATTTTAAAATTTAAATTCTGCGTCTACCTTAAACGATTATTTTAAGAATAAATGTTCTTAATAAACTTAACCTCAGTTTTAAAGATCTCTGTATGACGGATTAAAAATAATTTTCGGGTCAGGTCCATGTACGGTGAGCCCCAAATATTCTGCTTTCTTTAAGTTTTGTATAGAGTTGTGAAGCGGTTTACAGAACACATCTACCTAGTTACCTACCAATTTTCAAATGTGTAGTATCAATATAGTCCGTTGAAAAGTTACATTTGGAGTTGCATTTATCAGAGGACGCAATTTTATTTCACAGATGTGCAGCGAGGGCTAGTTTAAAGCTTTAACCTCTTGTCCCTCAGCCGACTTTTTGGAAAGAGTGCCGGTGAAGATAGTTTTTCTTGATTATCTGGTAAACTATTAGCCGCACAAAGAATATGTGAAGGAGATTTTTGTAGCAAATTAAATTGTTTACAACTTTGATCTTAATACTTTTGCCGTAAAGCCAGAAATAAAAAGTTATTTCTTTACAATTGTTGTATTTTGGCAATTTTAATATTTTCTATTATAACTATGGCCCTAGTCTTTAAAATGAACCAGGCTTTTGTCTGATCGCCAATGCACAATTTATTGAAGCGCCAGTATCCAATTTTTGATGGAGAACTTTAGAGGAAAGTCGCATTGTTATCGATAATTCATCATTTTTCTCAATGAATTTTTATATCGCCAATAATTTTCCTGCTCGTATCCTTTAGAACATTTAGGGACTGCAGAACAAATTGCAGTATCCTCTGGCTGGGCAGAATACCAATGTCAAAGTCAAAAATCATTTGTTCATCTAGGTCACAAGGTGACGCTTATGAACATCAAATTTTAAAGTAAATTACTTAATGCTTCTACATTTACATTTACTGCCTCGTTCGCAAAGCAATAGGTAGAACCACGAAAAAGAACGGGCAATAAAACTCGTGGCCACTCTTTTTAATCGCCAGTATTATGGACGTTATGGTACATATTTTGTTTTTGTAAGGAGCTGCAACTGTTTTAATTTGTAATTAAATACTTGTAAATAGTAATTAGAAACATACATAATTTTAAATTTCAGATGCGCAGGTTTAGAAATTGTTTTTTTAACCCAACTTTTTGTTAATGAGTGAAATTTGGACCTTGTGGTACTGCAGAGTCTCAAGTTGGAAAACTGGGTCTTAATTTGAAGGAAGTAAAGTATTTTCTTTATTACTGACGACGAAAAAATTATAACACATTGAAAAGAAAATTTGTTGCAACTTTTATTCGATTTTCGTTTGTAACTTTGTTATTTTTAATTTTACAAAATGCTTCGGAACTAAAGTTGTAGAGAATTTAATTTGCAACTAAACATGTTTTGAGATTTTTCTGTACGTCAATAGTTTGCCAGATAAATTAGAAAACCCATTTACACCACTATTTACAAGATGGCGGCCGCAGGACAAGGGTTGCGACTCCACATACTAGGATTTAACTTTACACAAACCTGCTCTTGACATCTATAAAATAAAATTGCGTACCTATTCTGACAAATGCACGTGAAGCCCAAAAGATGTAGATGGCCAATGGATTCTCGGAGGCCTGGCTTAGGCAACGGCTGCAGTAACAGCAAGGCAACGGGTGCGAACAATCTTTGACAAAGATCCAACTGCCACCACCGGCGACAATTCAACATTCCACAAGCTCATACTGCAGGGCTCTGAAACTCGCGGGGCACTTGCTAGCTTTAAGAAGAGGAAAGAATCTGATACGGGACCTTCTTTACTTCTCGAGGAAATATATAAATCTACACTTCTGGAGAACGTCTTTTCTTTAAAGGCTAAAAGCTCCCGGGTAGGTCGAGGATAGCAGAAGCACTGGCAACACTGCTAGCCGCCGGAAATATGCCAAAATATCGACGCCTATAAAGACAGATCTGTAATTCTCTTGACTCGCGATCTCAGCTATTAAAACTCAAAATGTATTCAAGAGGCGCTCGAGCAAAATAAGGATTCCAAAATGTTCTAAATAGACTTGTCTACTAGGCAGAATCAGCTCTCAAAGTTCAGATCCTGAAGAAGATCAAAAGTTTCCAACTCTTTGGCGAACAAATCCCGGGCGTTAATCTTCAAGCTATTACAAAACACTGAACTACAACCTTACGTGCGCAGGTCAGACTACCAAGGCGAGAACTTCGTGCGGTTCAGCGGCGACACGAGTCAGCACGCGGCCGCACAGGTGTTCGCGTGGGAGGCTCAGGCGCGAGGACTCGACGTCCACCTACTAGCCGAGCCCACCAAGCTGCAGCTGCTGCAGCGGCAGTACCACGACAAGAAGGATCACTTCAAGACGCAGGTGGGTACATGACACGCGTGACGTGACGTGACGTGACGTCCACCTACTAGCCGAGCCCACCAAGCTGCAGCTGCTGCAGCGGCAGTACCACGACAAGAAGGATCACTTCAAGACGCAGGTGGGTACATGACACGCGTGACGTGACGTGACGTGACGTCCACCTACTAGCCGAGCCCACCAAGCTGCAGCTGCTGCAGCGGCAGTACCACGACAAGAAGGATCACTTCAAGACGCAGGTGGGTACATGACACGCGTGACGTGACGTGACGTGACGTCCACCTACTAGCCGAGCCCACCAAGCTGCAGCTGCTGCAGCGGCAGTACCACGACAAGAAGGATCACTTCAAGACGCAGGTGGGTACATGACACGCGTGACGTGACGTGACGTGACGTCCACCTACTAGCCGAGCCCACCAAGCTGCAGCTGCTGCAGCGGCAGTACCACGACAAGAAGGATCACTTCAAGACGCAGGTGGGTACATGACACGCGTGACGTGACGTGACGTCCACCTACTAGCCGAGCCCACCAAGCTGCAGCTGCTGCAGCGGCAGTACCACGACAAGAAGGATCACTTCAAGACGCAGGTGGGTACATGACACGCGTGACGTGACGTGACGTCCACCTACTAGCCGAGCCCACCAAGCTGCAGCTGCTGCAGCGGCAGTACCACGACAAGAAGGATCACTTCAAGACGCAGGTGGGTACATGACACGCGTGACGTGACGTGACGTCCACCTACTAGCCGAGCCCACCAAGCTGCAGCTGCTGCAGCGGCAGTACCACGACAAGAAGGATCACTTCAAGACGCAGGTGGGTACATGACACGCGTGACGTGACGTGACGTGACGTCCACCTACTAGCCGAGCCCACCAAGCTGCAGCTGCTGCAGCGGCAGTACCACGACAAGAAGGATCACTTCAAGACGCAGGTGGGTACATGACACGCGTGACGTGACGTGACGTGACGTCCACCTACTAGCCGAGCCCACCAAGCTGCAGCTGCTGCAGCGGCAGTACCACGACAAGAAGGATCACTTCAAGACGCAGGTGGGTACATGACACGCGTGACGTGACGTGACGTGACGTCCACCTACTAGCCGAGCCCACCAAGCTGCAGCTGCTGCAGCGGCAGTACCACGACAAGAAGGATCACTTCAAGACGCAGGTGGGTACATGACACGCGTGACGTGACGTGACGTGACGTCCACCTACTAGCCGAGCCCACCAAGCTGCAGCTGCTGCAGCGGCAGTACCACGACAAGAAGGATCACTTCAAGACGCAGGTGGGTACATGACACGCGTGACGTGACGTGACGTGACGTCCACCTACTAGCCGAGCCCACCAAGCTGCAGCTGCTGCAGCGGCAGTACCACGACAAGAAGGATCACTTCAAGACGCAGGTGGGTACATGACACGCGTGACGTGACGTGACGTGACGTCCACCTACTAGCCGAGCCCACCAAGCTGCAGCTGCTGCAGCGGCAGTACCACGACAAGAAGGATCACTTCAAGACGCAGGTGGGTACATGACACGCGTGACGTGACGTGACGTGACGTCCACCTACTAGCCGAGCCCACCAAGCTGCAGCTGCTGCAGCGGCAGTACCACGACAAGAAGGATCACTTCAAGACGCAGGTGGGTACATGACACGCGTGACGTGACGTGACGTGACGTCCACCTACTAGCCGAGCCCACCAAGCTGCAGCTGCTGCAGCGGCAGTACCACGACAAGAAGGATCACTTCAAGACGCAGGTGGGTACATGACACGCGTGACGTGACGTGACGTCCACCTACTAGCCGAGCCCACCAAGCTGCAGCTGCTGCAGCGGCAGTACCACGACAAGAAGGATCACTTCAAGACGCAGGTGGGTACATGACACGCGTGACGTGACGTGACGTGACGTCCACCTACTAGCCGAGCCCACCAAGCTGCAGCTGCTGCAGCGGCAGTACCACGACAAGAAGGATCACTTCAAGACGCAGGTGGGTACATGACACGCGTGACGTGACGTGACGTGACGTCCACCTACTAGCCGAGCCCACCAAGCTGCAGCTGCTGCAGCGGCAGTACCACGACAAGAAGGATCACTTCAAGACGCAGGTGGGTACATGACACGCGTGACGTGACGTCCACCTACTAGCCGAGCCCACCAAGCTGCAGCTGCTGCAGCGGCAGTACCACGACAAGAAGGATCACTTCAAGACGCAGGTGGGTACATGACACGCGTGACGTGACGTGACGTGACGTGACGTGACGTCCACCTACTAGCCGAGCCCACCAAGCTGCAGCTGCTGCAGCGGCAGTACCACGACAAGAAGGATCACTTCAAGACGCAGGTGGGTACATGACACGCGTGACGTGACGTGACGTGACATCCACCTACTAGCCGAGCCCACCAAGCTGCAGCTGCTGCAGCGGCAGTACCACGACAAGAAGGATCACTTCAAGACGCAGGTGGGTACATGACACGCGTGACGTGACGTCCACCTACTAGCCGAGCCCACCAAGCTGCAGCTGCTGCAGCGGCAGTACCACGACAAGAAGGATCACTTCAAGACGCAGGTGGGTACATGACACGCGTGACGTGACGTGACGTGACGTCCACCTACTAGCCGAGCCCACCAAGCTGCAGCTGCTGCAGCGGCAGTACCACGACAAGAAGGATCACTTCAAGACGCAGGTGGGTACATGACACGCGTGACGTGACGTGACGTGACGTCCACCTACTAGCCGAGCCCACCAAGCTGCAGCTGCTGCAGCGGCAGTACCACGACAAGAAGGATCACTTCAAGACGCAGGTGGGTACATGACACGCGTGACGTGACGTGACGTGACGTCCACCTACTAGCCGAGCCCACCAAGCTGCAGCTGCTGCAGCGGCAGTACCACGACAAGAAGGATCACTTCAAGACGCAGGTGGGTACATGACACGCGGGACGTGACGTGACGTGACGTCCACCTACTAGCCGAGCCCACCAAGCTGCAGCTGCTGCAGCGGCAGTACCACGACAAGAAGGATCACTTCAAGACGCAGGTGGGTACATGACACGCGTGACGTGACGTGACGTGACGTCCACCTACTAGCCGAGCCCACCAAGCTGCAGCTGCTGCAGCGGCAGTACCACGACAAGAAGGATCACTTCAAGACGCAGGTGGGTACATGACACGCGTGACGTGACGTGACGTGACGTCCACCTACTAGCCGAGCCCACCAAGCTGCAGCTGCTGCAGCGGCAGTACCACGACAAGAAGGATCACTTCAAGACGCAGGTGGGTACATGACACGCGTGACGTGACGTGACGTGACGTCCACCTACTAGCCGAGCCCACCAAGCTGCAGCTGCTGCAGCGGCAGTACCACGACAAGAAGGATCACTTCAAGACGCAGGTGGGTACATGACACGCGTGACGTGACGTGACGTGACGTCCACCTACTAGCCGAGCCCACCAAGCTGCAGCTGCTGCAGCGGCAGTACCACGACAAGAAGGATCACTTCAAGACGCAGGTGGGTACATGACACGCGTGACGTGACGTGACGTGACGTCCACCTACTAGCCGAGCCCACCAAGCTGCAGCTGCTGCAGCGGCAGTACCACGACAAGAAGGATCACTTCAAGACGCAGGTGGGTACATGACACGCGTGACGTGACGTGACGTCCACCTACTAGCCGAGCCCACCAAGCTGCAGCTGCTGCAGCGGCAGTACCACGACAAGAAGGATCACTTCAAGACGCAGGTGGGTACATGACACGCGTGACGTGACGTCCACCTACTAGCCGAGCCCACCAAGCTGCAGCTGCTGCAGCGGCAGTACCACGACAAGAAGGATCACTTCAAGACGCAGGTGGGTACATGACACGCGTGACGTGACGTGACGTGACGTCCACCTACTAGCCGAGCCCACCAAGCTGCAGCTGCTGCAGCGGCAGTACCACGACAAGAAGGATCACTTCAAGACGCAGGTGGGTACATGACACGCGTGACGTGACGTCCACCTACTAGCCGAGCCCACCAAGCTGCAGCTGCTGCAGCGGCAGTACCACGACAAGAAGGATCACTTCAAGACGCAGGTGGGTACATGACACGCGTGACGTGACGTGACGTGACGTGACGTGACGTCCACCTACTAGCCGAGCCCACCAAGCTGCAGCTGCTGCAGCGGCAGTACCACGACAAGAAGGATCACTTCAAGACGCAGGTGGGTACATGACACGCGTGACGTGACGTGACGTGACATCCACCTACTAGCCGAGCCCACCAAGCTGCAGCTGCTGCAGCGGCAGTACCACGACAAGAAGGATCACTTCAAGACGCAGGTGGGTACATGACACGCGTGACGTGACGTCCACCTACTAGCCGAGCCCACCAAGCTGCAGCTGCTGCAGCGGCAGTACCACGACAAGAAGGATCACTTCAAGACGCAGGTGGGTACATGACACGCGTGACGTGACGTGACGTGACGTCCACCTACTAGCCGAGCCCACCAAGCTGCAGCTGCTGCAGCGGCAGTACCACGACAAGAAGGATCACTTCAAGACGCAGGTGGGTACATGACACGCGTGACGTGACGTGACGTGACGTCCACCTACTAGCCGAGCCCACCAAGCTGCAGCTGCTGCAGCGGCAGTACCACGACAAGAAGGATCACTTCAAGACGCAGGTGGGTACATGACACGCGTGACGTGACGTGACGTGACGTCCACCTACTAGCCGAGCCCACCAAGCTGCAGCTGCTGCAGCGGCAGTACCACGACAAGAAGGATCACTTCAAGACGCAGGTGGGTACATGACACGCGTGACGTGACGTGACGTGACGTCCACCTACTAGCCGAGCCCACCAAGCTGCAGCTGCTGCAGCGGCAGTACCACGACAAGAAGGATCACTTCAAGACGCAGGTGGGTACATGACACGCGTGACGTGACGTGACGTGACGTCCACCTACTAGCCGAGCCCACCAAGCTGCAGCTGCTGCAGCGGCAGTACCACGACAAGAAGGATCACTTCAAGACGCAGGTGGGTACATGACACGCGTGACGTGACGTGACGTGACGTCCACCTACACACATCAACAAAGTCTAGGGATATTTTATATTTCATCAAATATCTAAAAATCTATGAAGAATTTTCTGATACAGTAAATAGAAGAATCATAGATTATTTTAAGGTCTTTAATAAAAATAAAAAACATTTCGTGTTTTTTTTTGTTTTAAATAAAAAAATTAATTTTTTTAATCATCATGGAAAATTAGTATGATAACAACAAACATTTCTTCTTAAAAAACTATTAATTTTAATAAAAATGGAAAAAGTCTTGTAAAATCTAATCATTAATAATCAGTGTTGCCACCTCTTACATTGATTACACATCGACATCGATTGTTAATACTTAAAATTAAATTGTCAATGTCTTGCTGCGGTATGAGGTCCCATGTCCTTTGCAAGTGTTCGTAAAGTTGTTGTTCAGTCGTCAAATTTGGTGGAAAATCTCTCAAAGCTTTTCGTTGTAACATGTCCCAGGCATGCTCGATAGGATTTAAGTCGGGCGACTGTGCAGGCCAATCCAAAACTTGAATATCGTGCTCTCGGAGAGCGGTCGATACCAGCCGCGCCGTATGGCAAGGAGCATTATCGTGCATGAGTAGAAATTCATGGCCTATTTGAGTTCTGTGTGGGACAATAACGGGCTCTACTACCTCCTCGTGGTATTTTTGTGCAGTCATGCTGCCTAGGATCCAAACGAGTTGGGTTCGTCCGCCAAGACGAATTCCTGCCCACACCATGATTGTCCCGCCTTGGTATGGGTGGACCTCCTGAGGGTGCCGTAGACGGCTAACTCTCCCTGGAGCTCTCCAAACGCGTGTTCTTCGTGAATCCGGGTGAAACCCAAACCGGGACTCATCGGTGAACAGCACCAAAGACCATTGTTCGTCACTCCATGGTAAATGCTCCCGAGCCCACGAAAGCCGCCGACCGCGATTGCCACGTCGCAATGCTGGAACACGCAATGGTCTTCGAGCATGAAGATCAACTTCATGTAACCTTCTTCGCACGGTTTGGTCGCTTACCAGCAGCTGGTGGTCCTCCTGGAGCCTTTGCACTAGTTGCAGCGCTGTGATATTGGGTTGTCTTCTGGCGGTCATTTGGAGAAATCGATCCTGTCTCTGCGTAGTAACACGATATCTACCTGTGTGCTGTTCGGCCACATCTCCAGTACTGCGATAACGTGACCACAACCTTGATATCACATTTTGACTGGTATGTAGGGCCTCAGCAACGACGCGTTGAATTGCACCATTTTCTAACATGCCCACGGCTCGTAACATTTCATCTCGACTCAAATGACGACGTGACATGACTTTTAAAGTTCGTACGTCACGTTAAATTAAAAAAGAAAAACAATTAAAAACCCTTTTCATTAATAATTATAATAAAACAGTTTTAACTTTCTTTAATGTAACGAATTACTAGCAAATTTGCCGCCATATTTTGTTTATTATTTTGTTTTTTTTCTTTCCATGTTCAAATTTTGAAAATAGAATAAAAGAGGTTTTAATCTGTATATAAACTTTTTGTGGAAACTAACAAGGTTCTAAACTATAAACTCGTAAATAATTTAGGATTAAGATATCCCTAGACTTTGTTGATGTGTGTACTAGCCGAGCCCACCAAGCTGCAGCTGCTGCAGCGGCAGTACCACGACAAGAAGGATCACTTCAAGACGCAGGTGGGTACATGACACGCGTGACGTGACGTGACGTGACGTCCACCTACTAGCCGAGCCCACCAAGCTGCAGCTGCTGCAGCGGCAGTACCACGACAAGAAGGATCACTTCAAGACGCAGGTGGGTACATGACACGCGTGACGTGACGTGACGTGACGTCCACCTACTAGCCGAGCCCACCAAGCTGCAGCTGCTGCAGCGGCAGTACCACGACAAGAAGGATCACTTCAAGACGCAGGTGGGTACATGACACGCGTGACGTGACGTCCACCTACTAGCCGAGCCCACCAAGCTGCAGCTGCTGCAGCGGCAGTACCACGACAAGAAGGATCACTTCAAGACGCAGGTGGGTACATGACACGCGTGACGCGACGTGACGTGACGTCCACCTACTAGCCGAGCCCACCAAGCTGCAGCTGCTGCAGCGGCAGTACCACGACAAGAAGGATCACTTCAAGACGCAGGTGGGTACATGACACGCGTGACGTGACGTGACGTGACGTCCACCTACTAGCCGAGCCCACCAAGCTGCAGCTGCTGCAGCGGCAGTACCACGACAAGAAGGATCACTTCAAGACGCAGGTGGGTACATGACACGCGTGACGTGACGTGACGTGACGTCCACCTACTAGCCGAGCCCACCAAGCTGCAGCTGCTGCAGCGGCAGTACCACGACAAGAAGGATCACTTCAAGACGCAGGTGGGTACATGACACGCGTGACGTGACGTGACGTGACGTCCACCTACTAGCCGAGCCCACCAAGCTGCAGCTGCTGCAGCGGCAGTACCACGACAAGAAGGATCACTTCAAGACGCAGGTGGGTACATGACACGCGTGACGTGACGTGACGTGACGTCCACCTACTAGCCGAGCCCACCAAGCTGCAGCTGCTGCAGCGGCAGTACCACGACAAGAAGGATCACTTCAAGACGCAGGTGGGTACATAACACGCGTGACGTGACGTGACGTGACGTCCACCTACTAGCCGAGCCCACCAAGCTGCAGCTGCTGCAGCGGCAGTACCACGACAAGAAGGATCACTTCAAGACGCAGGTGGGTACATGACACGCGTGACGTGACGTGACGTGACGTCCACCTACTAGCCGAGCCCACCAAGCTGCAGCTGCTGCAGCGGCAGTACCACGACAAGAAGGATCACTTCAAGACGCAGGTGGGTACATGACACGCGTGACGTGAAGTGACGTGACGTCCACCTACTAGCCGAGCCCACCAAGCTGCAGCTGCTGCAGCGGCAGTACCACGACAAGAAGGATCACTTCAAGACGCAGGTGGGTACATGACACGCGTGACGTGACGTGACGTGACGTCCACCTACTAGCCGAGCCCACCAAGCTGCAGCTGCTGCAGCGGCAGTACCACGACAAGAAGGATCACTTCAAGACGCAGGTGGGTACATGACACGCGTGACGTGACGTGACGTGACGTCCACCTACTAGCCGAGCCCACCAAGCTGCAGCTGCTGCAGCGGCAGTACCACGACAAGAAGGATCACTTCAAGACGCAGGTGGGTACATGACACGCGTGACGTGACGGCCACCTACTAGCCGAGCCCACCAAGCTGCAGCTGCTGCAGCGGCAGTACCACGACAAGAAGGATCACTTCAAGACGCAGGTGGGTACATGACACGCGTGACGTGACGTGACGTGACGTCCACCTACTAGCCGAGCCCACCAAGCTGCAGCTGCTGCAGCGGCAGTACCACGACAAGAAGGATCACTTCAAGACGCAGGTGGGTACATGACACGCGTGACGTGACGTGACGTGACGTCCACCTACTAGCCGAGCCCACCAAGCTGCAGCTGCTGCAGCGGCAGTACCACGACAAGAAGGATCACTTCAAGACGCAGGTGGGTACATGACACGCGTGACGTGACGTGACGTGACGTCCACCTACTAGCCGAGCCCACCAAGCTGCAGCTGCTGCAGCGGCAGTACCACGACAAGAAGGATCACTTCAAGACGCAGGTGGGTACATGACACGCGTGACGTGACGTGACGTGACGTCCACCTACTAGCCGAGCCCACCAAGCTGCAGCTGCTGCAGCGGCAGTACCACGACAAGAAGGATCACTTCAAGACGCAGGTGGGTACATGACACGCGTGACGTGACGTGACGTGACGTCCACCTACTAGCCGAGCCCACCAAGCTGCAGCTGCTGCAGCGGCAGTACCACGACAAGAAGGATCACTTCAAGACGCAGGTGGGTACATGACACGCGTGACGTGACGTGACGTGACGTCCACCTACTAGCCGAGCCCACCAAGCTGCAGCTGCTGCAGCGGCAGTACCACGACAAGAAGGATCACTTCAAGACGCAGGTGGGTACATGACACGCGTGACGTGACGTGACGTGACGTCCACCTACTAGCCGAGCCCACCAAGCTGCAGCTGCTGCAGCGGCAGTACCACGACAAGAAGGATCACTTCAAGACGCAGGTGGGTACATGACACGCGTGACGTGACGTGACGTGACGTCCACCTACTAGCCGAGCCCACCAAGCTGCAGCTGCTGCAGCGGCAGTACCACGACAAGAAGGATCACTTCAAGACGCAGGTGGGTACATGACACGCGTGACGTGACGTGACGTGACGTCCACCTACTAGCCGAGGCCACCAAGCTGCAGCTGCTGCAGCGGCAGTACCACGACAAGAAGGATCACTTCAAGACGCAGGTGGGTACATGACACGCGTGACGTGACGTCCACCTACTAGCCGAGCCCACCAAGCTGCAGCTGCTGCAGCGGCAGTACCACGACAAGAAGGATCACTTCAAGACGCAGGTGGGTACATGACACGCGTGACGTGACGTGACGTGACGTCCACCTACTAGCCGAGCCCACCAAGCTGCAGCTGCTGCAGCGGCAGTACCACGACAAGAAGGATCACTTCAAGACGCAGGTGGGTACATGACACGCGTGACGTGACGTGACGTGACGTCCACCTACTAGCCGAGCCCACCAAGCTGCAGCTGCTGCAGCGGCAGTACCACGACAAGAAGGATCACTTCAAGACGCAGGTGGGTACATGACACGCGTGACGTGACGTGACGTGACGTCCACCTACTAGCCGAGCCCACCAAGCTGCAGCTGCTGCAGCGGCAGTACCACGACAAGAAGGATCACTTCAAGACGCAGGTGGGTACATACAGGGTGTAACAAGACCCTTAACGAAAACTGAAATCCCATGTTGTACCAATCAGTACGAACATTTTTTACTTCGGCACCATACCTGGGAAATTACTGATTCAGGAGATATTGAGGCTCAAAGTTAGTATAGAGTTTTTCTAATTAGGTAGAAAATCGATGCATTTAAATCCCGAAATTTCAAATCCCGCCAATATGTTCTTTAGATGCCCTATAACCGCATGGATAAGTAGGTATTTCGAGTATTGCACGCGTGCGCTTTTAATTGCGGTTTAAAAATTGTGAAAACTCAAAAAAGTCATCGTTTCCCAGGTATTATTTTTGGTTAGTATGACTTGGCATGATGTACACAAAGAGTAGACTTCGGCTTGGTGATGGGTCTTGTGACACCCTGTATATGACATGCGTGACGTGACGTCGTTATGGCAATACTAGGAGGCCTCCTTCACTCGGCCGTACCTACAGTGATAAGTGCCTACACTTTCGCGCGGCTTCCAAGCCGCGTCGTTAGTCGGTTGTCATCGCTCGCGCGCAGAGCTTGCTAGTAACGTGAATTTTAATCGTGAACAACAAAAATGTCTCATCACAAGTCTGGTGCAAAGTATTGCTCATTTAACGGATGTGTGTCGAAAGCAACTTGAAAATTTGATTTTATTTATTTTACGAGAGCAACTTGAAAATTTGATTTTTTGTTTGTTGAGATATCCCAACGATTATGGTGTCAAATTAAAGATCTAGTTCAAAAACCATTTTATCTTTTTGAATCATGTAAATCGGTCCACGCGTTTAGGAAATAACTAAGAATTAGTATAGTGACACTGTAAACTACCAGAATTTTTGTTTTTTTTTGTTCTACGAGCTCAAATAGTGGGATAGGATACTCATAGGATAATTATTTATTATTAGGTACGTGGTCAAGTAGGTAGATAGGCGATGAATAAATATTATAGTAGCAGCGGCAAGTCGACAACCCTAGCGCGACACTCTGCGCCAGACAGCGACAGCGTTATGTGTTAGAAAAGAGCGGGAACGGTTAGGTGAATATCGCGTTAGGCACTGAGTGCTTATGCGAGCTGAATTGCACTTTGTTGCTTAGTAGCAAGAGTCGCAATTTCAATAAATTGGTTTGAGAAGCGAGTGATCCTTCTGTACGTTAGTACTATCTATTCTGTGATACTAGTAAAAGTTAATGCGCACTCAAGAAGTTGGTATCTGACAGGATATTTATTATCTTTTCTACAGAGTAATTACTGTCGTCACTGTCGTTTTACCTCCGCAATGCATAAGAACAGCAATATCCTTTTGTTTGTCAGTATATAATAATCAATAATGCTACATACTTATTTTCAGGTGAAACAATCGATCCTAGAGAAGTACGGTGGCGAGGAGCATTTAGCGGCGCCTCCTAAAGAACTGCTCCTGGCTCAGACTGAGGTGTTCACCCGGTACAACAGGGACGGCACTCTTGTGCAGGGACCCGAGAAACAACTTGCAAAGTGAGTATAATTCTAGAACTCTTATTATAAAACATTTTTTGATAGGCTTACGCCTAAGGCATCCCCGAAGGCAGAGGTGTAATATTACATCCACGTTTTGCCATGCTATGAATTTTTAGATCCCACGTATAGGGTACTTTGCCGGATTCCGTGGTGCTACTGAGAATTTCTAAAACCCAGTAACACTTTTGCCCGACCCAAAAATCGAACCCGGGACCTCCTGATCAGCAGTTCTATACGCTATATAAATCATGAATTAATTATTTTAAAACATGAATGTTCGAAGTTTAGTTATAAGCTTATTTGTGTAAAAGTATAAATTAACGCAATATTTTCGACAAACATCTGTCTCCCAAATTCGTTAAAATAAATATTATTATAATATGTATTGTTTCAGGAGTAAATACGAGGAAGACGTGATGATCAATAACCACACGTCGGTGTGGGGATCTTACTGGCGCGAGGGACAGTGGGGATACAAGTGCTGCCACTCGTTCATAAAGGTAATAAGCGTTTTTATAGTTGTACTTGTGTAAACCGGAACGAAACGAAAGGACGAAAAGGGAGAGGGCGGCCAAGGAAAAGATGGCTGGACTGTGTGAGGATGGATATGAAAGAGAAAGGAATAAAGGATCGGATGACTGGTGACAGAGAATTATGGAAGCGAAGGACATACTGCGCCGACCCCAAATAAATTGGGACCAGGGCAAGACAATGATGATGTGATGACTTGCGTAAACCTCCTAAAAAATAGTTCTCAATGCCATATCATCGCAGAGACAAAACTACTGAAAGTAGTAATGAGAAATTTGATCAGTGCTTTCCTTTTATGACGTGGACATACGACTAATATTTTGACAGCCGTGCCATATTTTAAAGTGGAAACTGCGGGACAAATGGAATGGAAATGCGATTTAATCTCTTTACATAAATATTATTATAGTGTGTATAAATCGCATAACTTTGGAAGCAAACGTATTACGCTTGGCTATCGAATAGAACTTACTGGTCTTCATCTTAATATATAAAATCCTTGCGTTACTGACTGACTGACAGACACGCTACAGCCGAAACTATTGGGTGCAGGAAGCTGAAATTTGGCATGTATGTGCCTTGAGGACCGTAGGGATGCACTAAGAAGGGATTTCCCGAAATTCCCACGGAATCGGCCAAAACGGGTAAATTTAAAAAAATGCAGGCGTAGCTGCTGGCGTCCTCTAGTACTAAATAATTTAGCGGAACTTAATTGCGTAAAATTAAATTATTTAACATATAAATACCTATTTGTTAACGACGTTACTAGTCTTGTTAGTATTAGCCATCAGCAATAGTTAGCACACACATGCCAAAATTTTAATGAGATAAGCATAATTTGCTCATTATAATTAGACCTAAAAGTTTATATATTTTTGATAACAGATGTCGTACTGCGTGGGTGAAGCGGGAAAAACCGTAGTATTAGAAGTGCAAGACCAGAAACCGACGACGTCTGCCCCCACTGTGCAAGAACACATTGAAAAGAAAGAAAAAGGTATATATTTAATATATTTTATTTAAAATATACAAACAGCTTAGCTTAATAGTTTAGCTCTCTGAAAAACTTCGTTGGTAACCTACCTTGTTATGTTATGTAAACGATTTGTCTACTAAAAATTCAATATTCATTATTTATTTCTCCGTGCACTCAGCGACACGTCTATCTAAGGGTCGGCGCAAACGGGCCACCGACAGCCAATTCACATACTTTTTTCAAATATTTTGTATAGAAGCACTCGTGTGGCCGGTGGCGGCCACTCACTACAGAAGTAAAATATATGAAAAAGTGTTGTAACGTTATTCCTACTTAGGGTGTGTTTAAATGAGAAACGTGGTTAAATGTTACAATAAAAATTGATTTATTTCGTCAAGTAAATCTAAACATCATTTAGCAAGCGTTTCACTAGCGAAAAAATTACTAAAAAAAATGTTATTCGCAAGGATTTAAATAGGGTCGCGTGATTCGGCGATGGTAAAGGATTTGTTGAGGGTCCGCCTGCCGATGGTCGCTCAGGAGTAGCAGCTGGTGTACTTAGCTTTTCGAGCCGATGTCGTCGAGTGCAGCCAAAAAGAGAGCGGGCGCAGCCAGCGCTTCAGTATTTATAGTCGCCTTGAGGTGTGGTGTCTGAGGTGAGGGGCGAAGAATGCAGGCGGCCGGGCGGCGGTGTCATCACGACGTCACAGCGACGTCACAGTGTGTTAAGTGGCTGTCGCTGGCCACGAAGTGGCTGTGGTCGGTGGCCCGTTTGCGCCGACCCTATACAGTTGCAGTATGTTTGTAATATAAGTACAGTACAGAGGTCAAAGTGACTAGCTTGACTTAGATCCGTCTGCACTAATTACATACATATACTTACATACATATACTTACATATACTCACGCCTTTTTCCCGTCGGGGTAGGCAGATACAACAGAACGCCACTTGCTCCTATCCTTACAAACCTCGCGCGCTTCCTCTACACTCATTGCTCTTTACATACATGTAGTGTACTAGTTCAAACCATAAATAATAAATCTTGAAGCTTAAGTCTCTATCTCATTGAAAAATATTACTGCTCCTTATTTTTCGAGCGTGCACGCTATAACAAAACACCTGAAATATAAAATAGAATATACTAACTAAAACTTACTTCTCTTTTCCTAGAAAAAGAAAACTCCGACAACTCATCATCATCGTCGTCATCAAGTTCCGAAAGCAGTTCCTCAGAATCGGAGGAAGAAATTAGATCCAAAACAGAAAAGACTAGCAAGAAGAAGAAGAATAAGAAAAAGGCAAAGAAAAAGAAGAAGAAGGATCTCAAGAAAGAGAAACGGGAAGAAGATAAGTTGAAAAAGGTGATTGTCTTATTGAAATTAACCTTTGCCGATGTCTTTGCAGCCCGTCGGTTGGATAACGATAAGTTATACCTACAGCTAAAACTTCCTCAGGTATCATTATGTCCAAACTGTGGGAAAACTGCATTGAAATCAATTCAGTTGTTGTTGCGTTTATCGCGAATAGACAGACGCGGCGAGTTCGTATTATTTGTTGGGTATGCTAAATTCAACCAAAGATCAGACGATCTCTCTCACAATTGGGTTGCTTTTTGTGTCTCTCGTGACGCGTACCCACCCGGCTTTTCAAGTAGTATTGACGTTTCTATTGCGAAATCCTTGTTATAGCTCTCCTCTAGGTGGTAGTAGTTTACCTTAAACAAAACAGGGTTGCGGTAGCTAAATATGGCTTTAAAAGATTACCGACTAAGCTTTCGGTGATACTCAAGTGTAAACATTGCAAACACAAGTGACATGACATAAAGTACTATTCAAAGAAAATAGAATTCAATGAAATATCAAAAGAGATAAAGTTTATCTCCAGTTAGCGTAAAATCTAACATAAATAAAAAATAGTGCAAATCAAATAGGCTTATAAATAATTTTGTTGCAGGCATTGAAAATGGAAGAGCGAAGTCAAAAGCGCGCCGACTACCTGCTTTCGATGGATGAAAGAAAACGTCCGTACAACAGCATGATCGAAGTGAAGGCTCCGACAGAAGAGGAGCTAGAGGCTTACAAGATGAAGAAACGACGGGAAGAAGATCCTATGAGCCAATTTCTATTATAAATATTAAGTATAGAAGTCTAATATAAATAAATCATTGGAAATATTAACATTGTTTTTGTTCCCCCTTTATGTAAAACTAGACGTCGCCAGCGGCTTGGGCCGCGTCAGTTCTACATATAAACCTTCCTCTTGGATCAAAAAATCTAAAATCAAAAAAAAAATTATTTATTTCTTGGGCCTCAAAGGGCGCTTAAAAACGTCAAAGCTTACATTACATTAAATGAAATAAAAATTATATGATAATTACCTATTAATATTCAAGAAAAGAAAATAATTTACCGAAGCTTAGATTAATATTAATCCCACTGTTTTGTACCAGCAAAAAAAGTAAAGTACCAGCTCCGAGTTGTAACGCACTATGAGAAGAACTGGTGAGAAACTCATGTGCACTCTTTTCCAATAAAAATTACATAATATATTATATACATAATTACATTAATTAATATAGGTAAATTTTTTAGGGTCATACAAACTAAATATAAGCTCAAAGGACACATAGAAACATTAAAAGCACACAAAAAAAATAAAAGAAACATACATCAAAAGCTCTAAAATTCATCAGCACTACACAACATCAAAAGCACAAACTACATGACAAAACACACTAAAATACAATAAAGCACAAAAGTACATAGGTACATTAAAAGCACAAAAATACATAAAAAGCACATAAGTCAATTAGACCCACTATAAATTTCAAAGACAATTACTCCCATGATTCCTTATCTATTAGATAGTCGTTAATCGTATACGTGGGCCCTCTTCTCTTAATATTAAACTTGTTTAATGGTAAATCGATAATGTTAGTAGACATTTTATTAAATAATCTCACAGCGAGTTATGCACTCTATGTAGGCGATGGTATTTACCCTCTAATTTACGTCTGTTTCTAGTATATATCCTATGTCTATCACTGATTCTGGCATATTAATGTATGTTTCGCTTTACATACCTACATAATATCGGCAAGTATGTACTCTGATGCAACTGTTAATATGCAAATTTCCTTGAACCTTTCTCTAAGTTAATCACGTGCACCTAACTGATAGATTACACGTATCGCTCTTTTTTGAATCATGAATATGATCTCAATATCTGCCGCCCTGCCCCACAACAATACGCCATAGGACATTTAACGCTATGTAAGTAGCTGAAATATACCAGCCTAGCTGTATCAACATCAGTAAGCTGTCTTACTTTCTTAACAGCGTACGCTGCCGAACTGAGCCACCCTGCGAGTCTGGTTATTTGCGCACCCCACTGAAGCTTACTATCCAGCGCTATGACCAGGAATACTGCCGTATCAACAGAACTAAGAACTTTATTATTTAGAGTTCAATTACTGCTGAGATTTTTCACATTTGGCAAAGTAAACATACATACATAGACTCACGCCTGTTTCCCCGAAGGGGTAGGCAGAGGCATATTAAACGCCCACTTTTCGCCAGTGTTTTGATCCCACGTAATAGGTGGCGAGCCTATTGCCGCTTATGGGGATATTTTGTTTGCCGTCGCCTCGTCCGTTGATCGGCAGGGGCACCACTTGCAGGTGAGGTTGGCTTGGGACCCTAAGATCTTGGTGGGAACCCTATGCACCCTTGGTGGGAACCCTATGCAAAGTAAACCTAACACATTTAGTCTTTTTTACATTCAACAATAAATGATTGGCTGTAAACCAATTAGGACTTTAGCAATTGATTTGTCTACATCATCAAAGTTAGTCTTTCTACGATCAACTTTAAAAATAAGCGACGTATCATCTGCGAAGAATACAATGTCACAAAAATCCTGAACATAGAACGGCAAATCATTAATATAAATAAGAAACAAAAAAGGGCCTAAAATTAAACCCTGTGGCACGCCCATTGTGATAGCTAATTTTGAAGATCTAGAGCCATTTATATCCACTTGTTGTACTCTGTCACATAAGTGAGAGGCAAGAAGGGATCATTCAATCTATTAAAAAAAAACCGCATTAAGATCATTTGCGTAGCTTTTAAGATTTAAGCATACAATCATAGGGACAGACAGACTTTGTTTTATACTATGCAGTGATGTAAGCTATTATTAGTTATTTACTATCATTGCGATCCCAATGGAATACTTGTATGACGAGAATCATACGTCCACTGGTTTATTGTTGTTTACCTTCAGCGCATGATTCATACGAGTGAGGTTTTTATTCAGTGAGGTCATAAGTGTGGCTGAATGGTCATTACCACTGCCTAAGAATTTTTCGTCGTTGAATGTTGCTATTTAAGAAAACAATAATACTCTAAATAGTAGATTTTTGTTGCGATCACAGACGTATATTAAAGGTAGTCGGGTTGGGAATCTAATACAGCAATCTTGTATAATTAGTTGCCATTTATCTTAGTAAAAATAATTATTAATTAAATATTTCTTAGTTATATAAAAGTAGTATTCAGAAAACTATTATGTAAAGTTCAAAATTACTATTTGTCATTTTCTACTATTAGTAGAATTTGAAATTTGCAAACGCCGCCATATTTGTTTAAATGTCAAACGATGTTTCATTCTTGTCAATTTTCATTTCCTTTTTGATTAGTGGGCCGTCCTATTCATAGTTTTTGTGATTGTTACAATAAATAAGGAGTTATGATGGCTGAGGATACGACAGCCGATGCCACGAGGCGATTGAACGTGAAGAAGCAAACGCTAGATGATGCTTACGCGGCACCGGCGAACTTCCTAGAAATCGACGTTGTGAACCCAGTCACGACTATGGGAGTAGGGAAGAAACGTTACACGGATTACGAAGTTCGCATGAGGGTAAGCCACAGGCTCTATTATTGTCATATAATTAGATTAACGACCGGTACAGGCGCTTCAAGCTAAATTTGTGGGCGTATCTAGGCCGGACGCGTCGATACGCCGATACTATGAGATTATTCTAGTAAACCAAGTTTTTTGCTTGCAGACAAACTTACCAGTGTTTAAAGTTAAAGAATCAAGCGTCAGACGACGGTACAGCGACTTTGAATGGCTAAGAAACGAATTGGAGAGAGACAGTAAGGTGAGCAGAATGTAATTCGTTGATTGATATGTGTGCGTGTTTTTCGTCGTTATCAGTTAACAAAAAGTTTTATTGGCTTGTGATTCATTAATGGCCAGAATCAGTGTAGAATTGATAGCAGCTTTCGTCTCTGTACTTGTGTGTTTATCAATATTGTGCTATTTTGTTTGACTGTGCAATGACTCTGTTTACAATGTCTCATAGAACTAGTTACTGAGATTAATAACAAGCAGCTAGTGATTCTTTATTTTGCAATTGATAAGCAATACATGTATGGCTACAAATAGAAACAATATATACGAAAACTTATTACCACCCACCAATAACTATACAATTACTGTTGTATCAGATTAGCCTGTCTCTATGAGTCTAAAAGACAAAATAAATGGATTTGTGATAGATATAAACTTCTGTCTATTGTTGATGAACTATTAGTTTCACATTATCTTGATGAAATACCCATTAAAATAATCAAATGCAAACATGTTCATTATCTTGTATATCAAATACTAATTAGTATATTATTTCAGATTGTCGTCCCACCTCTACCGGGCAAAGCCCTTAAAAGACAGCTACCGTTCCGTGGTGATGATGGTATATTTGAAGAGGAATTCATTGAAGACCGCAGAAAAGGTAAGTGTTTTCTTTCAAAATGTACTTTTTCAAATTTTCAGTGATAATTAATGGACTGCAGTATTCTCGACTTAAAACTTGTAGACCGAGTCAAAAATACCATACTGCGCTCTAAAACACAAATTGCAGATGTGTCCCAAAAAGCAGCCAAGTTAAAATATGTCATATGTCTAACGATCTTTGGGCTAAAACTACCACCTTGTGGGTCCCAGATCGAAATAGGCCACGTGGCAGAACTAAGATTAGGTGGCAAAATGATTTGAAACTCTATAATGCAGAGTGGACAACAACAGCTCTCGATAGAGAGAGGTGGAAAGAGGATAGGGAGGCCTTTGCCCTGCAGTGGGACAGGTTAGGCTGTAAATAATAATAATAAGTAAAATACACTTATTTCCAACAAACTTTCATAAACAATTTCATTGACAATCTGTGAGTTATGTAGAGTAGCTGTGCTTATCACTTCATTTAAAAAGGATGACTCGTGCATTAGGATAAAACATCCTATAATATATCATTTATTAATAGAACTAATTGTGACTGATTGGCATAATGGATTGATTGAATTTGGTACACATACAACAAATATGATAAGGAACTGATAGACGCTAGCCTGTGGACAATACAAAAAGTAAAATCCTGTTCAACAAATATATATACTTTCTTCCTTCCTCATTCTATTTTCCTTGAGCAATCTTAATACTTAAGAACTTACCACACGGAGAAATATAAAATTATTATTTCCGTAGTATCGTTTCCTCTGTATGGCATTTAAACCACCATTGGTTTTTATAATAAAGAAAACTACAATATTATAATATGCTGAAGTTATTGTGTCACAAGTTTTACAATGGAGCAGGATTGATAAGTGTTTCATTTAAATTTATTTGCTTGAAGAAAGAAAAGTTGACTATGATTAGATTGGTTTTAATCTATCTATCTATATCGTCACGCCTGTCTCCCATTGGGATAGGCAGAGACTATGACTATTGATTGGTTTAAAAAATCTGGATATTCTTCATTATTTTCTTATATTAGTAAAAGATTATCGCATTTCTTTGTGTTCATTGCTTGAATGTATGTAAAGTCCTATTAAGGCACCATCCTTATAAATGAATCATTTCCTTACAAACTCATACTTACTAATATAATTATATAAAGCTTAAGAGTTTGTTTGTTTGTTTGGTTGAACACTCTAATCTCAGGAACTACTGGTCTGATTTGAATAATTATTTCAGTGTTAGATAGCCCATTTATTGAGGAAGAGTATAGGCTATATAACATCACGTTGTGAGCGCCGGGAGCAGAGCAGTAAGTGTTAAATAACGCGGGTGTAACCGCAGGCATCCTCTAGTTATTAAATTAATTGTAATTGTAGGCATTATTAATAAGATATCACTTTGTCTTTACCACACAGTTTAATCACTTGTATTTGTTTCTTTTGCAAAAGGTATAAGCTTTGTAAGCAGAAAGATAAAGGGCTTAAATTATTTTTTTCTGCTACTGATTGTCTCTAGAACTAAGTGAAAATAAAAACATTCTTATCTGCAGAGGATTATCAAACTTTACTTGTCATTGTTTGAACTTATCAATGGCAAATATAAAACTTATTTGTTCAATTGGATTTGTGAAGCAACGCCTTGTCATTTAGCACTGCATTGCGTGTTGCGAGTTTGATTTCGATACAGGATAACTTTCTGCGTGATTCTTAAATAATTATATGCTATTGATTCATCATCCTCCTAGTGTTATCCCAGTTTCAAACTGGGGTCTGCTTACTAGTCTAACTGGATTTGGCAGAATATTAGTTTTTCCATGGAGCGACTGCCTGTCTGAGCTCCGCAACCCGAAGGGATAGCGATATTCCATGCTTTAGACTACTGTCAGTTTATTTAGAGGTACTGACGCGAGGTATAACGACTGTCTAAGATCTTCATGACGGCATTGACGGCCCGGGACCGACGGATTAACGTGCTTGCCAAGACATGAGACAAGCGACAATTAACAATTTATGCTATAGATTATATTGTATTAAATTATATACTTCTAATACTTACTCTACTCGTAATCAGTTGGAGCATAGGTTTCTACAGGCACCCATTCTTCACCCACATGGAGAAACTAGGTGCTACACAGGACCAGACACCTTCGTAAAATGTTCTGAAATGTATCCTTGTGCATATGATAAATTAGGAAGTACACACTATAATGCTCAATTCTTCAATCTGTGTTCAATTGACTTATAATTACTGTTTACAAACTTGATCTTTGTAATACACATGTGTAAAAAAAATCTCATCCTTCCAAACATGTTAAGGTTAATAGCTGTGATTAAAGAAATCAACTTATATGATTGGCATAACATGCATCTAACTGGTTATGCTAAACACTAATACATTATCGAACATTAAAGTTGATTCAGAATGGACTAAAGCACAAACAGTTTAGTTACGATTCTTTGCAACTGTTTTATGTGTAAATGTTCGATTATTTATGAATAATTACCTTAATACATACTCGTTTTTGCTAATTATGTATGTAAATGAATTAATATTCAATATATTTTATGTTCTCGATTTGCAATGCAGGTGTTGATGCAGTTCTCTATCGCCTAACGAAAGCTAGATGTTTTCTTATAACAAGTATAAAATAATTATGTTATGATGTTAATACTGGTTCATTTGTTATGGTGTTTTTATTTATTCTTATTGTCTTGACCTTTCTCATAGTGAGAAGAGGCCCGTGCCCAGCAGTGGGACAGTATAAAGGGCTGATTATGATTATTGTGTTGTGCAAGAATGATCATCCTCAGTGCCATAGCATTGTCCCTATCTAACCAGATTTGACAGAAGCTTATCATCTGAGCGTTTGTATATTAAATATTCCGTCCGACCTCTGCAAGCCAAAGGGATATAACGAATCTCCAATGTTTAAACCAAAGTCAGTACATTCAAGAGTAGAAACTGTCGAAACGACTGTCAAATATCTTAGGAAGCCAGTCTATGAGTGCGAGCCGTACGGTTTGCACCAAAAGCACTCTGCATGATAGTCCATAGTATCTCCACTACCGATGATCAGGAGATTTGTCAATGGTAGTTCTTGTATACAATTTTATGTGGACTGTATTCAACTGTAATTTTCAAACACTGTTTAGGCAACAAGGCAATTTAATTTATTCAACTGTTGGTGGGAGTTTTAACATCTAGTGATTTACATTTTCGACTTTACTTAGTTTTTCGTAACCTTTATATAGGTTGTTGCTATCATAAATATTATGATGTAGCACCCAATAATGTGATAAGTGCTTTGGCAACTAGTTCCAAAACATAGTAGTTTTTATATTTGGCCTCACTTACGGATCAATGTGACATTGGAGAGGCCGTTTCTACGCTACGTGTACGTCTGTGGATATTTACTAAAGCTACAAATAATTATTGGACAGCGTTGTTCTAATCTCCCAATTTCAAATTTCCTATTGGACTGACATCGATTTCAGCAGTTGATTAAAATGTTATTGACTTGCAGCGATCGACTACTTATAGACGAGATCGACCAGTCGATCGCAATTGACCGGTTGGCCACCCACGACGTATACAAATTACGAACAACGAAAAGCTAAAGCTGTATTCACTCATTTCTCTCAAAAGTCTCCAATTACCCCTTTCCTAAATCTCTCTCCCTGCAGAGCAACAAGGCAGAGTGAAAAGCGAGCTTGAGTCTGGTGCACTCAGCGAACGAACCACTACAGTACTGCTGATTTACGCCGATCTTGCCAAGGGTGATATAGACCATTCAAGCTTTCACCAAAGACGCTCCATCACTCAGAGCATTTAGACTGCTGTTACTCTGTGAAAACGATGCGAACGCATGTGTATATCCAAAAAAATTTGAGCACGCATGTATTTTCGGTCGAATTTCCAACACTGAATAGGTATACTGACATCGGTTTTAGCCATGGAATATCGCAATCCCTTTGTCAGTCGCTCTGTTAAAAAGCAAATATTCTGTCAAACCTGGCTGGACCAGTAAGCGGACCCCGGGCTTGAAGGGGAAAAGGGATGCAGCTGGGGTAACGCTAGGACAATTCTAGTAATGAAGCGAGAATGCCGTGCAAGTCCGGCCACATGTGGAGTACTGCTCACATCACATCTCTGGGCCGGAGCGCCAAAATATCAGCTTGATCCACTTGACTCCCTACAGAGACGAACTGTTCGAATCGTCGATGATACCGATCTCACAGCTAGACTAGAGTCGCTGGAGCAGCGGAGAGACTTTGGTTCTCTCTGCGTATTTTGCAGTCTCTTTCACGGGGAGGGCCCCGAAGAATTGTTTAATTTGGTACCAGGGTCACCCTTGTACCAACGTACCACTCGCCGACGCAGTAGAGTTCACCCGTACTACCTGGAAGCGTTCTCATCTAGTACGGTGCGCTTCCAGCGATCTTTTCTACCACGTACGTGTAGGCTCTGGAATGTACTACCTGCTGCGGCGTTTCCCGAGCGCTATGACTTGTACTTCTTCAAACGAGGTTTAAAGAGAGCATTACTTTTACGGTAGGCAGCGGCTTGGCTGTGTATATACCCTGACATTAGCGAAGTCCATGAGCAGCGGTTACCGTTTACCATCAAATGGGCCGTTCGCTCGTCTGCCACTAGCAGCAAAAAAAAAATGCCGCTCTGTAACTATGCGGTTCCGTCTCTTAAAGCATCTGGAGTAATGGATTACAAATGTCTGTTATGCTTTGTATCATTAATTCGATCTTGATGCAGTTTGGTTTTGAAAACTTTTCTTCAATTGTCTCTTCGAATTGTTACAATTCAACTTTCACGCAAGCAATAGCGCTGGCCTAGCTAGTATGTATATTTTCCTTCGCTTTGTGGACTGTAATTTATCTTTACCCTTTACCCCTTCATGAACATAACAACATATATTTTGTTTGGTCATTTTATTTCTGTAGTCTATTTGTTGTAAATACACAATGACTCGGTCTAATCAACATATTTATTGATGTCAAATATCTCGCTCGACGACTAGAAAAAATGTTTATTAGCATTAATTATATGACGGTCTAGAATCTAGAATTCTAGATCAATGACGTGACGTAGTGTGACGTCATTTGACACTATAGGTCGTGCGTCACAAAGATGTGAATTCAAATTACGAACTATTCTTATACCGGTGTGACGCATGTTATTTTTCATAAATTATTTTCTAAAAATGGTTGGTCTGTTAATACTACGTATGTTTACAAGCATTTGCAAGTGGGTGTGTCGTTCGATGTGATTTTTTTTTATATATACCTAACCTTGTCAATTTTCGTTGTAAACATCGACCACGTTTATATGGTGGAATTGCGTATCCTTGTTTTTTTATCAAATAAGGAATTATTGCTGTCGTGTAGTACTTGTAAGTATCTACAGCTAAATATAGCTATTACAGAAAAGTGCGTGAATTATGCAGTAAAATTAAATCGATCATAGCAGGCGGATCCTTACTGCTTTAAATTGTAGTGTTACTTATATGTTGGATTAGATTTTAAAATACACCTTTTTGGGTCTAGTTCCACGCACATTTCTTCTATTGTACCACCTGTGGAGACTTGTAAGGACCTTTTAAGATAACGAGTTTTTAAACACTCGTGAAGTCCTGGGTAAAGTTTATCTGCCTTGGACCCCACCAAAAACGGAAATACACTGTCGTGGACCAGACACTCTTTATAATCTTCTGAGAAGTTTCTCTGCCGTAGACAACTAATTACTTAACTCACATCTCCATCTATGAGTCTAATTAGCCACTAACTAGATTCAATTTATTAAAACTGTGCAGCGCTTTAGTCACATCACAATCTAGTCAGTCTAATTAACCAATAAATTCAATTTTTAAAGATTGCACTGCGCTTTCAAATCACAACGGAGCTGTTACCGGTACATGCGTGATGCCTACATACCTGGTCGACTACTTTTTAATTTTATGTAACACTTGTTGTGTTTTTCACAAATTTTGTGGTGAAATATAAATAGACAGCTCGTCTGTTGACAAACGTAATACTACGTATATTTGTAGGTGTGTCGAGGTGCTCCAGTTTTTTCAACCCTAGTGACTATTTCTGGTACTAGTATAATATGTTATATTATTATGTAACATACGCAAATTAGTTCAAAATATAGAGAATATATTTAGAACATTTTTTTTGTAACTTTCGGTAAATAAATAGAGTCCTGAGCTTTTTTTATAAGCTTTGTCCGCGTATGTATCTCAAAGAATGTCGCGTTGTTGATATTTTAGTTTGAATTTTGGATCACAACTATGTGTTGGAACTAAGATGTTTTTTTTTTATGGCTAACTATCTTACACGTTAGTTCTTTTATTTGGCTAAAATGATGAATTTGTTTAGATAGGTTGTTCAAAATTCAACAGAGATTTAAAACCATAGGGATTTGTTTTAACACTTTTCTATTTTGGTATCTGTTGTGTAGTAGACACGCAACCTCTTTGATGAGTGTTGTGATTAAAAATAATAAACAGTTGTCAACTCGACTTATGTGTTTTACTTACATTACATGGTGACAGCGGTGAAAATAATTATATAATAATTAATCTAGCCAATGTTGTGAACGATATTGAGGTAAAATCGAAATGGAACACGCCCGGCCTCCGCCGGAACTAAGTCTTGAGGGCAGCTCCGTCAGCCGGGCTGACGAATGGAAACGATGGCGGACGCAATTTTTATTATTTTTAAAAGCATCGGGGGTGCATAAAGAAGAAACAAGCGTGCAGGCCAGTCTTCTAATAAATTTAATCGGACCCGAGGGGTTCGACGTCTTTGAGACCTTTACATTTGAACAGGAAAGTGACAAGGAGGATGTCACTTTACTATTGAAAAGGTTTGATAAATATTTTGGCGTTAAGCAGAACATTACTTTGGCCCGATATAACTTCTTTACCAGGGATCAAGAAAGTGGTGAGTCAATTGATCAGTATGTAACTGCGTTGCGCCTATTGAGCAAGATTTGTGAATTTAAAATCTTAGAGGAGGAACTGATTCGTGACCGTGTCGTTTGTGGCATACGCAGCACGGCCGCACGCGATCGTTTGTTACGAGCAGATGATCTGACGTTAGATAAAGCGATTAAGATAGTTCAGGTTGATGAGATATCACAAGAAAATAAATGTCTGTTGGAGACACGTGGTGCAGCAGGCACATCGACATCGGGACAAGTTGATGCACTGGACATACGTCGTGCAGACAGTCGTGGCTGCCGCGGTGGTTGGCGCAGCAAGGGACGCCGTCGTGGACGTGGTATGACCAATATTGCCGCGGGTTCTAACTCAACGCGGCGATATGTCAATTCAAGCGAACCGCGACATTGTCTTAGGTGTGGTGGTACATGCACAGATGCCAGCTTGTGTCCGGCCATATCAGTACAATGCTATCTGTGTAAAAATCAGGGTCATTTTGCTCGAGAGTGTAAGTCTAGAACCGGAGTCAAGAAAATGTATGATATAGGTGTTGATGAAGAAAAAGTAATTGATGAAGATGATTGTGAGTCATTTTTTATATCTGTCTTGTATAATATGTCTGAAATAATATCCTCTTCTGAGGATTGGTATGAAACCCTTCAAGGGGAATGTGGTTACGAAAAGTTCAAATTGGATACGGGGGCAGACATTAATGTTTTATCATACAAACGTTTTATATCCTTAGGTTACGACAGTAAATTAATTAATAGTAAGCAGCATATTAAATTGCAATCATATAGCGGTGATAATATCCCAATAAAAGGTATTTGCAATTTAAGATGGCGCTATAAGAATAACTCTTATGAGTTAAAATTTGCAATTGCTGTTATTAATTGTCAGAGTGTGCTGGGATTGCAAGCTTGTTTATCTTTAGGTTTGGTAAAAAGAATACATAATATAAATTTGTCCGAATATCAAGACTTGTTTAATGGATTAGGCTGTTTGCCAGGAGAGTATCACATTGTTGTCGATAGAACTGTCACGCCTGTGATTTGTGCAACCCGCAAGGTACCTTTAGGAGTACGTGATAAGTTACAAGATGAGCTGAATAGGATGACTGAATTAGGAGTCATTAGAAAAGTGAGTCATCCTACTCCATGGGTGAATTAATTAGTGATTGTTGCTAAGAAAGATGGCCAGTTGCGCATATGCATGGACCCAAGGCCGCTCAATAAGGCCATACAACGTGCACATTTTCAATTACCAACAATAGACGAATTAGCTACTAAGTTTTATGATGCTAAATACTTTACCGTTTTAGATGCATACTCAGGATTTTGGTCAGTTAAGTTAGATAAGGCTAGTACAGATTTATGCACGTTCAGTACACCGTTTGGGCGATATCAATATTTACGACTACCGTTTGGTTTGAATTGCGCACCCGAAGTGTTTCATGCGAAGGTCAAACAACTACTTGAAGGCTTAGAGGGAGTAGATTCATTTATCGATGATATAATTTGTTGGGGTAGAAATAAAGAAGAACACGATAGGCGCCTACGAGCTTTGTTAGATAGGGCTCGAGAAGTTAACCTTAAATTCAATAAAGATAAATGTCGCATATGTGTTGAGGAAGTTACATATTTAGGTCACATTTTTAACAAAGATGGAATGAAAGTGGATCCCGAGAAAGTAAGGGCTATTACTAATATGCCGGAGCCAACGGATAGGAAAGGTTTAGAACGGTTTATAGGGGCAGTTAATTATCTTTCTAAATTCATACCGAATTACTCAGAACACATTTTTCCACTAACAAGATTGTTGAAAAAAGATGTAATTTGGAGTTGGGAAGCTGGTCATAAGGACGCATTCAATAAATTAAAAGAACTAATAAGTAAAGCACCGGTTTTAACTTTGTTTAATGTTAGGAGCCCTGTGGTGCTGTCAGTGGATGCGAGCAGTGTTGCTTTAGGTGCTGTGCTAATGCAGGAGGGACGTCCAGTCGAATATGCGTCACGTACACTCACTGAAACACAGCAACGGTACGCACAAATAGAAAAAGAAATGTTGGCGATCGTTTTTGCGTGTGAGAAATTTCACCAATATATTTATGGTAAAAGTAATGTGGTTATAGAATCAGATCATAAACCACTCGAAAGTATTTTTAAGAAATCTTTGGATTCAGTCCCAGCACGCTTGCAGCGTATGTTGTTAAGAGTACAAGGATATGATTTCTATGTCATGTATAAGCCTGGGAAGTATATGTATATACCAGACACACTGTCGCGAGCGCCTCTTTCAGATTTATATAACGACAATATTAGTAGGGCTATTTTGTGTCAACTTACAATGGCAGTCAATAATGTGCCGATGTCGCGTAATAAGCTTACTCTTGTCAAGAAAGAAACTAGTAAGGATGAGTGCTTGAAAGTGTTGCTAAAATATATTAATCAGGGATGGCCTGACAAATTTAATATACATAATGGCTTAAAATATTACTGGTCTATAAGAGAAGAACTATACTGTGTTGACGGTGTAATATTCAAAAACAAGCAGGTTTTGATACCGTACTCTATGCAAAAAGAAATGTTGAAGATTGTTCACGAAGGGCATTTAGGCATTGATCGTTGCAAAAGACGCGCTCGTGAAGTGATATTTTGGCCGGGTATAACTAGAGATATTGAGAATTATGTAAAAAGATGTAGAGTATGTCAGGAAATAGCAAACAAACCAAGTAAAGAACCTATGATTCCAGTAGCTATACCAGAATTGCCTTGGAATAAAATTGGAACGGATATATTTGAATATGGAAAGAAGAAATATTTAATTTTGGTTGATTATTTTTCTGGTTTTATTGAAATAGCATTTTTAAGGGACACTACATCTAAGTCCGTAATAAATATCATGAAGGAAAATTTTGCGCGTTATGGAATACCGGATACTGTAATCAGTGACAATGGGCCGCAATATTCAAGCCGTGATTTTAGTAAATTTTCTTTAGAATGGGGTTTTAATCATATAACTTCATCACCGTATTATGCTCAATCTAATGGAAAGAGTGAAAGAGCAGTGCAAACAATTAAGAATATGTTGAGGAAATCTATCGATAGTGGATCTGATTTTTTTATACATTTATTAAGTTATAGGAATACACCACGGGAAAATTTGAATTCTCCCGCACAGCTAATGATGGGACGTCGTTTAAATTGTAGACTACCAGTTCATCCTGATTTATTAAAACGAACAAATATTAATGATAAATTACAGCACGATAAGCTAATGGAAAAACAAATAAAAATAAAGAATTATTATGATCAGCATTGTAAATCACTACCTGAGTTAAGTGTAGGCGACGACGTTATAATGTTGGCAAATAAAAACGGCCGAATGCGTGGCAAGGTTGTGGGGAAAGCGTCTACCCCACGTTCCTATCTAATAAAAAATAGAAGGGGTATTTTCCGTCGTAATCGCCGACACTTGATGAAGTGTATTGGTCCTGTAGAAAAGATAAAAGATGATGATAATTTTGTCGATGTAGACGAAGAGGAATTTGTGTCGGGAAGTGATGAGGGTGATGATGAGTATAAGCCAAATTGTAAAATTGATCGTACATTATACTCACCACCCTACACTCGAAGTAAGAAGAATAAATAGTATGTTGGGTTGGGTTAGTAGAAGTATTATTAAACAGTTAAGTTTTTAATAGGTGTTATTGTTTCATTTTATTTTATGGGGAAGATGTTGTGTAGTAGACACGCAACCTCTTTGATGAGTGTTGTGATTAAAAATAATAAACAGTTGTCAACTCGACTTATGTGTTTTACTTACATTACAACAGTTAGTACAACATGTTTAGCATAATTAACAATCCTAGTCTGTCGCTAACCCTTATCTAACAGTAAAAACTTGGCCATGGTATTTCGGTGGGCGTAAACTATTCAAATCAGTGCCAAACACGAGTATTATAAAGTTGCAAAATAAATGATAACAATAAAATAATAGTCGACTAATTAAAACTTATTTCTGCGGCCGATAAAAATAATTTTGGTAAATTCTAAGGAAACTCCGTAACTTAATTCTCTTTCCTCCCTACTAAGACTTGCATGGTTTTATAAGATCACAAATGATAATGATTAAAACTGCAATAAGAATGAGGGCTGTAAGCTGTAAGTGATCTTTGTCTGATATTCAACTTAGCCCTCACTCTTGAAACTTTAGAATTCATTTCAGCGAGATATACTTATTAGGTCATGGCTGGCATAGCCAGCTATGTACCAAAATGCCATACAAAGCGGTACAGCAATTATTAAGTCATCATCATCAGCCCCATCAGTCCACTGCTGGACTAGCTTTGTCAGGTGACCCATTCCCAGTCTTTTGGAGAAGACTTTTGACCACGATTTTGATCAATCACTTTCTGTACGAGTGTTCCAGCTACCAAGGTCACGCTTTACTAAGATTCGGAAAGCCTCCGGTGCTTCCCATCAAATCACATCAGTTTCAGAGTCTCGCTTGAAAGTTTAGAAAATGCCGCATTCCCAGTTTTTGTACTGCTCCAATCATGCCGTTCAGGTTGTCAACAACAGTCCACTGCTGGACTAGGCCTCTCCTTTGAAAGGAGGAATTGGCCTACTATACCACGCTGGCCAAACGGGTTGGTATAGGGTTTGCATCAAGAATTCCTTCTCTTACAGTGCTGTTCTCTGCATAATATCTTCCCTCTGTCGGCTCTTACGACACCCATGGGACGATATGGGTTGGTGACATTCCGTATTCTTAATCCGTCACCACACGGACAATTATTAAGTAATTGTGTTAAAATTAAGAATTAAAAAAGAAAGTGTTAAAATTCATACAAAAACAAACTGCCGCGGTACCTACCGTGAACCCTGGCATAAATGGTAGTTGCCAAAGGTGTGGCTTCAGTTTCGATTCCCAGTTCACACAGCGTTTCTAGCTTCTTCTGACGGAAAACCTCTGTAAGATTATCAAGCTAAAATGCACTTGATGTATTGTTATTTAAAACATAAAATCGAGTGACTAATATTCAAACATGTACCTCTATAAATTAACTCGCGTCACTTATCTGAAAACATTATCCCATTTCCTGGTGCGTATTTATTGTTTTCCTCTATCCGAATTTGTATGTAAATAATTAAACCGCGATGGTAATAATCATCATCGTTGGCCCTGTATATAAGGTGTCCACTGCTGGGCATGGGCATACTTGATACTTGATGGCACGGGCTGTTTCCGCAACTCCACGTCTTGGCGTGTATTTTGCGTGCGGGTGGGAATGGTGTCTTCATTCGAGCCACCCCAGCTCTTCGAGGAAAGCCAGCAGACTCTTGATGTGGCCCACTGCCTCCCTCAGGGTGCTGTATCTCGTCAGGTACTGCTGCCTGTACTGTGCGACCTCAGGGCAGTCGAGGAGCAGGTGGGCTGCCGTCTCGTCTGCTGCCATACAGGCCCTGCACAGCGGGCTGTCGGTGATACCTATAGCAAATAGGTGTTTATTAAAGAATCCGTGTCCTGTGTAGGCGGCCCTGACTGTCCGCAGTTGTTGTTTGGACAGCCGGAGGATTTATTTGGCTATCTTACCGTCTACTGCGGGAAGAGCCTCCTTGGCCTGCCTACATGTTTCAATACCAATCCAGGACTGGTTGTGTTGGGTCCTGGTCCTATTCCTTACCAGGTTGCGATAAAAACCAGAAGGGAGGGGAATAATGGGCTCGGGTCCCACCACCTCTAAAGTGGCCCCTCTTCTGGCAAGTACGTCGGCTGCGTCATTCCCTCTTGAGCCACTGTGGCCCTTGATCCATTGCAGTGTTAATTTGTTTTGTTTACCTACCTCTGTTAGTTTCTGGTGGCATTCAAGCGTGAGTGCCGAGGTGATAGTATGGCTTTTGAGGGCTGAGAGGACAGCCTTACTATCTGAGAGGATCCTAATGGATCGTTCCCTCACCTCACGTGCCATGATTGCTGTGGCAGCTAGGATTATGCCAAAACATTCGGCCTGGTAGACCGTGTTGTAGGCTCCCAGCGGTGCTGCGATGTTGATGTTAAGGTCCTCGGAGAATACTCCTGAACCCGTACCTGTATCCGTCTTAGACCCATCTGTGAAGATCGTGAGCTCGTTGTGGCCAACCGCTCCCTCGTGTAGATCCTCGTACAGTTGGATTTTGTATTTCTTATCGAAAACAATTGTTTCGGTATTCGGTCGCCAATGGCTTGTGTGAGAGGAACTTCTTTAAAGAGTGTGTTTAAGTTGCTAGTGTGCGGTGTGTTAGTGTCTTTCCAGAGCTTCAGAGCTCTTAGCCGGATCGCCGACATCGTTGCTTCCTGTTGTATGAACAGGTGCAATGGAGGCAAGTCCAGCAACACTTCGAGTGCCGCTGTAGGTGTAGTTTTCATGCAGCCCGTGGCCGCTAGGCATGCAAGTCTTTGAAGCTTTTGAAGCTTGTTGGCGGCCGTTGTTAGGTTGGTCCGAGGCCACCACACTACTGCGCCGTAGCTTATCATCGGACGTATTATTGTCTTATAGAGCCATAAGACAATTTTGGGGGATAGGCCCCATCGTTTACCTATCATCTTCTTGCACTGCCAGAAGACGATGCTGGCTTTATTGAGCTTATTTTCCATGTGGCTGTTCCATGTCAATTTGCTGTCAAGAGTGACGCCCAGGTACTTAACCTCGGTAGACAGCTTGAGCTCTGTGTTGAATAGCCTGGGCAGTCGGTAAGTACCCAGCGCGCGTTTGTGTGTGAACATAACTAGTTCGGTGTTGGTCGGGTTTACTGATAATTCGTACTCATTAAACCACCACTCTACTATGCGTAGAGCCTGTTGAGTAAGGTCGTACACTGTACTAGTTACCTTACCTGAGGTGAGAATGGTCAGATCATCTGCATATCCTATTGTGTAAAAATATCTCGCGTTGAGTTTGTCTATGAGTTCATTGATGACTAAGTTCCACAATAGCGGGGAGAGAACACCGCCCTGCGGGCAACCTTTAGTTATCAAGGCTGTCTGGGAGTCGCCGTGCAGGCGCACTACTCTTTTGCTGAGCATGTTTTGGATCCACTGTATGAGCATCTGATCCACGCCATGTCTGGCTAGGGCGTTGCTTATACTGGAGAAGTTTGTCTTGTCAAAGGCTCCTTCTATGTCAATGAAGGTACCCAGACAGATGCTTTTTTGTTGTATAGCAGCTTCTATCTGGTTCACGACCTGATGTAAGGCCGATTCCGTCGATTTCCCTGAGCTGTATGCATGTTGATTGGCATGTAGGGGTAGGTGTTTAAGTGCCCCACTTCTTAATTCCCTCTCGCATAGCCTTTCCAAGGCTTTAAGCATGAAGGAGGTCAGGCTTATTGGTCTGAAGGACTTTGCATTTGTGTAGTCTGTTTTGCCTGGTTTTGGTATGAAAATTAGTTTGACTTCCCTCCAATTCTTCGGTACATATCTAAGGGCCAGGCTAGCCCTCATGATTGCCAGAAGTCTTTTGCGGACCGGTTCACCCCCCCATTGTAATAACCCTGGGAAGATGCCGTCCAGTCCGGCTGCTTTGAAGGGATGGAAGCTATCGATGGCCCATCGGAGTTTTTCTTCTGTGACCACGGTGTTTGCGTGTCTCCACTCGTGTTCGGTCGCCACTGTTGGTGTATCGTGCCACGTTATTACCGGGGTGAGGACGCAGCCTGGGAAGTGTGTTTCTAGTAGGACGCGTCTTGTCTCCTCCTCCGATGTGGTGTATGTGTTATCCGGTTTACGGAGAGTACCTGGTGCAACCATCGGTTGCTGAGCCAGTAGTTTCCTTACCCGGTTTGCGTGTTGGTAAGATTAAATGCTCCCACAGAATTTTCGCCATCCCATGGTGCGTCTGAATCTGAGGCATTTCTTGTAGCTTGATTTGGTCGCTTTATAAGCGTCCCAATCTACGTCCGCGCTTGTGTTCATTGCCCTGCTTAGGGCCCTTCTTACCTTCTTGCGCTTGCGTTCAAGCTCAGCGCCCCACCAGGGTTGTTTACCTGGGGTTTAGGGTAGAGTGGTTTCTGGGCATGCTGCGTGGTAGCTGTCTAGCATCGACTGCGTCAGTGTACATACCTGCTCGTCGATCTGTTCATTGTCACCCAGTACCGTCGGCGTAGCAGTAAGGGTAAGTTTCTCTTTAAGTAATTGGACATACTTTGCTTTGTCAGTGTTGTGTGGTTTCCTGCGTGGCTGTGTAGGTTGTATAACGACTTCCATAGAGAAGCTGATCCATCTGTGGTCTGAGCACGATGCCTCTTTCGAGACGTGCCATCCCTTGATGCGTTCAGCCGCTCCTTCTGTTGCGAGAGTTAAGTCGATAATTGTCTGACTACGTCTTGTGACGAAGGTGGGCTCCATACCTTTGTTTAATAGGGTAAGATTAGTGGTGAATAGGTATTCAACCAGTGATTTACCTCTGTTGTTATTGCAGTTCATGCCCCACATTTGGTGGTGGGCATTGGAGTCCGTTCCTATTACGACCTCCGTTTTGGTTCTCTCGCACTGGTTAACCAGACGCGTGAGGTCGAACGGTGGCGGGTCTTCGGCCTCGGGCATGTAGACCGATGCGAAAACAACCGCTATACTCCTTGGCTGCTGTGTTATTTCAATTTGTATCGCTGTGATGTCTCTGGAACAGAACTCCCCTAGAACTTGGGCTCTGATGTTTTTAGTTGTCAGTATGCAGGTTCTTTGTGTGGTCAGTTGAAGAATAAATCTTACCTCCCAGGCTGGAGAGGCCTCTGATGAGGCCACCCCTTATCCAAGGTTCCTGGATGAGCACGATGGCTGATTGTTGGACCTCCATCCATTTTCGCAGTTGCGCAGTGGCCGTTTGGCTGTGATGGAGGTTGATTTGAAGGCAACTGACGTCACTAGGCAGAGGGTTCATCTTTGGATGATGTCCCCACCTCCCCGACCGTCAGCTGCGTTAGGCCGGCCAGGATGTCGCCAGCCTCCACCCCGTGCGTCGTCCCGCCGCACCGGGCTCAGGAGCAGACTCTAATCTTCCGAGTTACCCTCGGCTGACGGGCCAGCCCCCGAGCCAGACGCGGCCGGCTCTGACGGGCCGGGTTCTGCGTCGCACCCTGGCTTGGTGTTTGAGTCCTGCTTGACTCGTGTGGAGTTGTCGTCTTGAGGATGGTCGACAAACTTACCTGAGGGGTCCCGGAACCTGACGTAGACGGCACCTACCCCCAACGCGAGGCGGCGCTCGTTCTTCATCAGGATCGGGACCTGTTCTACTGGGACGCCCACTACTAGGAACCACCCACCTGACTGCCTTTCAGAGTGCAGCATCGACCATTTGTCAACCTCCAACCAGGGGTTCTGAAACTCAAGAGCGCGACCCACGTCGCGCACGTCGTCTAAGACCCCCTGTTCGTCGGGTACTACAATGCCGCACCGCACTCCCTTCGAGGTCTTTTCCTGGCCCCTGACCTCCAGTTCGAAGCCCGGTGGTGGGACCAGGAGAGAGACTGCCTCCGTCAGCCAGGTACGCGTTGCCTCGTCGGCGCACCAAAGTTTGAGGACCCCGTCCGCGTGCACGGGTTTCCCGGTGAACGCTGGAGCGGGGCGTTTGGGGGTTTTGGTCGACCAGGCAACACTCAGGATCTTCTTTTGGAGCTCCCGGAGTACCTGGTCCACCAACTCCTTCGGCAAGTTCCCTGTGCGTTTGCATGTTACTGCAACACCCAGGGACACCTTGGAGGCCTGTGCGTAGGACTTACCTTGTATCCTGAAGGAGTCGAGGCGGGGCTGCTTGTGCTCCCCTCGAGGCGAGCTGGTCTCGTTGAGAGCACGTTTGGCCTCACTCTTTCCTTGTTTTCGGCAGTTTTACCTGCCGCGTTTCCCGGTGGTGGTGGGGCTGAATGCCGTCCAGGGTGGCCAGCCCGCCGCTTGGCGGCAGGCGGCTTCCCCGTACTGCCTCTGGCCTTCGTGCACCCCTCGCTTCTGAGCGTGGGCTGCGCGCTGGTCACATTGCTGGGACCTGCGACGGCAGCCTGCTCAGCTGTTTTAGTGGAGGCAGCACCGGCAGCAGCAGCGGCTTGTTCAGCCTTCCGCCTAATTGCCATGCGCTGTCTCTTGCTTTTGTTGTTCCTCTTTTTCTTCGTGGAACTGGTAGCAGCGGGCCCACTCGGTTGTGTGGTGGGCGGGCGTTGGACAGGACCGGTGGTCTTGCCCTTACCCTTGCCCTTACGGTGACTCACCACTTGCCAGCCCGCGAAGGAGGAGTCATCTTCCCGCTTGATCTCAAACGGGCTGACGATTGTAAGGACGGGACCAGTACTAGCGTTAGCCAGCGCTGAAGTCACGTCCTTGGGGGATGGTTTGACACCTGCAGCCGGGGCCACGGCGTCGACCATCTGTATGGTTTTGGTTGTGGCGGCGGGATCAGCTTTCGCCGTCCCCGTCGCGGTTGGGGTAATGAAAAGGATTTCGGTATCCATACGTTTACTTAAAGACTTCATCCCTTTGGCTTCCCACCCTCCATGGAGCCCGCAACAGGGAACGTCATACCGGACGTTAGGATTACCAGAGGGATATAGGAACGCAAGGCTGGCTTACAGCACGACATCGGGCGCCCGCTCGGGTCAAAGGTCGGAGCCGAGTTACCAACTCCATCCGTCTTCCCTCGCTTGCGCCTTCAGTATAGCCTTCACCCACCACATCAACAGCCGAAATAAATTCCAACTGCTGATGCGGACCCCACGTCTCTAGCCTGTGGCCCTCTGACGGGACACGATGGCCATTTCCCCCGCTGCGGCTCACAGCGGGGGCTACCGTTTAGCGTGAAATCGGGACCAAAGAGGGCGTGTTGCCTCACGGTCGCATTACCGTCAGCGCCGCTCGGCTCAACCCCCCAGGACTCCGTCATCCCCGCGTACGGCGCTCGACTGCGCAGGTTCTAGCGCAGGTGGTTAACTTCTCTTACCCGTGATTGTTTACTACGGGCCCAAGCCCACCCGGCCACGAGGAGGCGTGGTGAAGAGATGTGTAAGTGAAAGTGAATGTGTGTGTGCGCGCATGTGTGTACGTGTGTGTGTATGCGTGTGTATTTGTGTTTCGGCTGGAGGTTTTGGTTGCATCCATTTCTGAAGGAACTGGACCAAGAACGGGCGGCAACCTCGAGAAGGATAGTCCACCAGCCTTGTCTTAGGGATCATCACGACCTGCGCTACCCCTGAGACCATTCGCCACTCCCTGCACCGGACTCAGGTGCAGGGAGTAGAAGTCAGTGCAGCTTAGTGATGCTAAAGATGAGTTGACCTGCACGGGCTTCCGCCCTCTCCGCCCTCCGCGCATGGGCATCTTCTCACTAAGAGAAGGGTAAATCCTACACAGTACACATGTCTTTCGAGAACATTATGAAGAACTCTCAGACATGCAGGTTTCGTAACGATGTTTTCACCTTCACCGTTTAGCAAGCGATAATTAAGAATTTACATGACTTCAAATAGTTATTTGTGCGCACCGTGGATTCGAACCCCTCTGCGTAGCAGTTTATCAGTTTCTCCAATAGACTATCTCTGCCAGACGTCAATAAAAAACAGAAAATAAAAAGCAGGTAGCTAGGAATAGCCTCGCTCCCTATGTTTCTATTTCTAGATAAGGGCCTAACCTAAATATAGCAATAGTTACATGCTCCTAAGGCTCAATACATGCCCGTTGGACACGTAGGCTAGTAAAGAAACTAAAGAAGACTTAACGCTAATTAGTAAGCTTTATAAAAAACTGAACCACGACCGCTTCAAGATTATTTGCACCGGTCACAAGAGATGAAAACTTTATTATTTCGTCCAGCGGTTTTCAATGTCTATGGACTGGCTGGACACGAAGAGCCGAAAATCGGGCTCAGTGGCGTACCATTCATCAGCATCAGCCTTTAACAGTCCACTGCTGGACTAGGCCTCTCCTTTGAAAGGAGGACTTGGCCTACTATACCACGCTGGCCAAACGGGTTGGTATAGGGTTTATATCAAGTTTTCCTTCTTTTACAGTGCTGTTCTCTGCACAATATGCTCCCTCTGTCGGCTCTTACGACACCCATGGGATGATAGGGGGTGGTGACATTCCGTATTCTTAATCCGTCACCACACGGACAGCGTGCCATAAGAGAGGCCTATATCCAGCAGTGGACTACGGCAGGCTGATGATGATGATGATGGACTTGATGGTTAGAAGTTGTTCATAATAACGAGGTCAAATCACCCTTTAAGAGGTTTCCACTATACTTGAAATATCCTAGTTATAGTCAACTACTACTGTTGACTTACCACAATAGGGAAGTTTCCTACAAGTGAAATAAATTATACAAGTATTTTTATCTAGTGAAACATGTCAAAATAATAGTAGTTACATTCATCAATCAATGTTAAAACTTTATTTAACATTATTTATTGTCAATTTATTGATAATAAGTATTCTAATTGACAGCAAAACACTATGACGTCACTATGTCATATTTCATACAAAGCCCTTGGCAAAAGTCGTTTTTGTCATTTCATTAAAAGAGCTTGATTTGATTAGTTGGAAACAACCCTATTATACATCACTGCTACAGCGTTTCGCAGTCCACTGGTGGGCTTAAGCCACTCCCAATGTACTTCACAAGTAGCACTGTAAGTCAATATAAGGATTTGGTCGACTATACCACTTGCCCGGTACGGCAATAGCCTCACCCCCTATTACGTGGGACCTAAAAATTCATGGCGAAATGTGGGTGTAATATTACACCTCTGCCTACCCCTTCGGGGATACAGGCGTGAGTCTATAAAAAATGAAATACCACGCTGGCCAGCTGACTTAGGGCACTGATCTCAAGTTTTCCGTCTCTGTGCAAAGATACTTACTACTTCGTGATTTTTCTTAGTCGCCTCTTACGACACCCATCATCCTCCCAGCGTCATCCCCGTTAGACCCGGGGTCCGCTTTTTAGTCTAACCGGATTTGACTGAATATTAGCTTTTCCACGGAGCGACTGCCTGTCTGACCTCCGCAACCCAAAGGGATAGCTAAATTCCATGGTTTAGACTAGTGTCAGTTTATTTATAGGCACTGAATTCCTTTAACGACTGTCAAAGATCTTCATGACAGCCGGGACCGACGGCTAAACGTGCTCTCCGAGGCACGGGACAAGCGATAATTAACAATTCAATACGCACATAACTCCGAAAAGTCATTGGTGCGCGCCGTGGATTCGAAACCGATACCCTCTGCATGGCAGTCTGGTGGTATCTCCACTAGGCTATCGCTGCGACACCCGTAGAATAGGGTGCTGAGTGGTGACATTTCGTATTTTTAACCCGTAACCAAACGAATCTGTTCATACAGCATACTATATCTACGAACCAGCTGCAAACACAATATGTCTTTCGTATGTCACAATAATTTAATATACCTACAGCAAGTTAAGTAATAAGTAATAACATTAATAAAGTCATATTATTTAATGTCATTCGTTATTGTTTAACATTGAAACCGCTGTTTTAATTCACAATAGTGACAGCAAAGTTTATTGCTCTTGAGTAACTGTGTGTGAAGTTTGAACGTATTGTTTTTAATTATACGCTAACTATTGATATAAAGTGCACATATTATAGACATTATTATGTAGGTATAATACAAGTATTTAAAACCTAATATTCGGTTAGATCTGTGACATTTAGGGTGAGGGCAAACGAGCGTAATTTTGTGAATCGTGAGTCGCAGAATTTCTGTTGCAGAAAGAAAGCCTATTGTTGTTAGTAACTCATTTTGCGTCGCCGCCGTGTGAATCAAATAGGACTTTTCTATGAAACCGAATGCTGCAGAATTTCTGCAACCGAAATTCTGCGACTCACGACTCACAAAATTACGCTCGTTTGGCCTCACCCTTAGTGCGAAATAACGCCTGGTCGATGATGATGATGATGATGACTATCGGTTACCGTGACCAACGATAGCCTATTTGTTGTTCTGATGTAGGTATGTTAAGGTTTTGCGTGAAAGAGTTACATCTATCCATCTGTAGCGGTAGCTCCATACAATTTTCTTCCTCCTCACACCAATCCTCATAAACTTACGCGTTTATAATGGTAGGATAATTCAAATGTTTATCGGGATCGACGCATATCATACCTACCGTAGTTTGAGGTAAATAGCGACGTTTAAGCATTATTGCAAGCTCCATGAGACCATGATTATGGATACATCCGTACATATTATCGAAAATATCTGGCCATTTGCTATTAGCAAATTGGAATCTTAAAACGACGGTACGTGCTGTGCTTATATCCCGATAAGCATTATACTTACACACATTCAGCCCGCGGTTTTGACTAGGTATGTTTTCCAACCAAAAGTCTGTTGTACGATAGACAAGACCTAGGTCAATGAACTTTACATATTATATTATTCTGCTAAGCTATTCGCGCCTGTCTCCCATACCCATAGACAACGGAATGCCATTCCATAAATGACTCTTCTGCTTAATTCACATTGCAAACATTCTTCGCACCCTCTATTTGGTTCATTACATGGCGCTAGAGATGGGATAGATCATTGGCAAATATTGTATATTGTATAATTGACTAGCTTTTGCCCGCGGTTTCTCGGGTCCGTGGGTCGAATGTCGAATGATCTCACGTTCACCTACAGACGTATCTATTTCTTTGTCGATTTCTTCATTTCTGAAGGTCGTCCCCTATATGAAAGTCCTTCATGTCTCTTGCTATTTGTCTCCCTCTCTCGCTGTCATCTGGTCACACCAGCGGCATGGTCACCGCTCTCGTAGTCTTTACCTACTGCAATTGACTTTTCCCAGATTTATTTGGATTCATAAGTTTATGCTATTAAATTACATAACTGACTGACAGACTGCCTAAATTATTAGGTGCCTGCTGAAAATCGGCATGTACATATTATTATGTTCCTTAGGGAACGTGAAAAGGGATTTTCTAAAATTCCCACGAGATCGAGCAAAAATTTTGAAAAGAGCGGGTGTAGTACCGGGCATCCTCTAGTTTATTATAAGGCTTTCGAAACCATATCGCCTGGAAGCATATTTTTGAGTCTGGTTTTTATGTGGAGTTGATCGAGGTTAGACTTAGGTATGTGTTTTCTCGACATCTCTATTAAATAATTCCAGTGTCTTTAGTATAAGTTTCGCTATTTTTTGGCATTTTGGGAGAATGGGAATAAACAAAACCTGCAGCCTGCTAAACCCTCTGAAAATTGGGCGTAAATGGGTATCATATGACGTCACATACGGACGCACGTATAAAAACGTAATACTTTCAAGGTCTGTGTTGATTAATTCTTAACATCGTTGATGCCGCGAGCTACTGAGAAATTAACTTTTATAGGAGAATGGTTTGAGAAATTCTATTTACTATTTATTGGTATTGCTCGCAGACCTTAGTAATTTAACCTTAATTTTGTATTTTCTGGCGGTCGTGAAAATAACATAAGTGTACTTGAACGTCGTTGACATACACAATTACACATATAAAGGAGATGTACCATTGTGCCATACATTATGGGCCTGGCACGGACAAACACGACACCATGTGTGTTTTGAAGGTAAATGACTACTCTATTAACCTGCATAATTTATTTTTAACTAACTTTTGGTGGAAATAAGATACGAGATATTTGAAATGGAAATTATTCCACAACTAAACATACCTCAAAATTGAATTTTAACATAAATATAATACCTAGATGTAAATAAAGGTATGTCTTTGTGTCATAATGAACAAAAACTACATAAAGAGAGGCCAATAATAATGAATAATCACCTGTGTACTAGGGAACCTCGTACCATGTATACTCGTCCAAAAAAACTAACCACAATCACAAACACCGCTGCATATTCTTAGCATGGTAGTGATTATTATTATTGAATTTATATTCAATTACATTACATTATAACCGTACGAAAACAACGATAAATCAAAGCAAAATATTCACGATGCGCAGTAGCAACAAGAATGACATAACAGATAAAAAATGTGTTGCAAATGGTTTGAAAGAATATTTCTACTATCGATTTAAAAAAACAAAACGATTTTTACCGATTAATAATTATGGAATATATAATAAATTATATATTTCTTGATTCTTTTTACAAATATATTTATAAAGTAAATAAAAGATATTGTTTTCTAATATAATAATAAAAATATTATTTCCTTAAAACAATTTCTGCCTACCATACTTCATTTTATTTTTAATGCTGGCAACATAAGACATTCATTCGCTATTACCATAGCCTATTCAAAACAATAATCTTTAAAAACTAAAATCTTTCACCGAAGCTTTATCAAGAAACGAAAACGATGTATAAATTTAAAAAATTATATGTTTAATTTTAACGATTCACATCTTTCTGGCCGCTACAGGCCGTATTTGGTATTTCTCCTTTATGTAGGGGTCGTACCGAAGTACCGACTTGCCGTTCGACTTATGACTTTAAGAGAAGTATTTGTAAAACAAACAAATGTCAAAAATAATTTGGTCCTTAGTACTTATTTTAAGGCTGCGTTTGGCTTGACGATTCGACCAGCTTAAAAGCTGGATACGAGCGTCAATAAATAGCGTGTGTTTATTTTTTTTTTGTAAATAACGTTGATCCAACTATACTGTTTCAAGTTTAGGTATGATTATTAGAGATATACCAACTTATGACACGTTCCTAGCATCTAGTTTCCTCAGCATTCTAATTCCTACTAACAGTTTACATATTTTAAGGTTTCGTACGATTGAAACGAGAACCAACAAATTCTTATAGGATCTGATCATCTGCCCGTCCTACGGACCAAATAAGTTGAAAGGAGATGTTTCCTTTTTGTGTGGAACTCTGGCTACAACATGTACCATATTAAAAATCCTAGGAAATTAACCCATAAACATAATTAAACTAAAAATATCCACTTTAAAATAGGTTTGAAGATGTAGAAAATAAAATAAAAAATATGACGTCTATCTCAACAATCATGGTGGAATATTGTGACAATTGCAAATGACGTTTTATGAAAACATTGACATAAAATAATTGTCAAGTATTAACATCAAAATGTCAAAACGAATATCTCGTTCCAAAATGCAGAGGACCTGTATGACCCACTGGTCTTACAGGTCACACTACACACACAGGTACACTTTAAAATTTCAGTTTGATAATTTTTTTTTACCTTAAGATGGTTAACGATTATTCTAAATTATTTTTATTGTAGTCGCAGTATGCTGCAATTGAGGTATACATAACTATATTTATTTTACATATTTGTGTTATTTACCTTCTGTCATTTCATCTCGTACAATTTCTGAACGCATTTGGTATCATGCTACAATCCAATAAACCGCCATATTGAATATGGCAAGAACAAAGAACTATTTTTATTTTCTATGATCTCAAATATGAGTAAATTCTTGAAATAGTATTTTCCCGGATTTCTCATATTTTTCCCTATTTTTCAAGGTATGGTACATTTTGTAGCCAAAAATGAAACATGTCCTTTGGTACTCAAATGCTGTTCTCTTCTTTTCCAGGTCTAGAAGTATTTATCAACAAGATAGCCGGCCACCCGCTGGCACAGAACGAGCGATGCCTTCACATGTTCCTGCAAGAGCCGACCATAGACAAGAACTACGTGCCCGGGAAAATACGGAACACATAATAGACAATATATTAACGAGACGCGAGCTTCGAACTTTATAACCAATCTCCTTGTGTGACAGTGTATTGGCCTATACGGATCTACTGCGAGAGCAGATGTTTGTGCCCTTGGAAATCATGTGATGTGGGATAGATAGACCGCCATTTTTTGTTTTTATCAGTCACGATTACTTAGTACGTCGTCGTATACCAACCCAGATATATATTGGTAAATTGTCAAAATTGCAAGATTATCCTTAGCAGTTTATATAGTCCTATGAAATTTTCTCAGCCTAGCTAGCACCCAGACATACAAAAGCATATTAGCGCAACAAAAAATATGAGGAAAATGTGATCCATAAAAAATGTTCTTGGTGTGGAAGATGTGACATTTAAATAACTGTAAACAAATTAGTGAATGCTGCTAAACGTTGAGGATTATTCTGCCCTGGAGGCAATCCTGAATGTTGTAGAGCCTATTCTATAAATGATATTATCGTCAAAAGTGATCCAATATGCAAAATTCTATCTCCAAAGGATGCAACTCCTTTCAGTGAATTCTATTTGCAACATTTGGCCCACACTTACTAAGAAAACAAGTTAAATAAAGCTTGTTTAAAAATTTATCCAGCATTTTCATTCCACTAAGAAAACTTGATGGCGTCAACAAAATTAACGTTAGATGGCGTTGTTTCCTTGCCGCGATATCATCTTCGCAAAATCTAGTACAAAATTAAATAATCCTTATTCGGCAGAACTGAGTTTTGCGGTTATCCAAAAGCCGTTGGATTGCGTATATGATTGATTACTTATTCACGTGAACACTGACCTCGAATGGCGGTCCTACACACTAATAAAACTTGTATGTCTTCGCTATTTGCTACGCAATCTTTTTCTCCCGCTTTTCTGTATAAAGACGAATCGTTTTGATACGAATGGTAAAAGCGTACATGGAAAAGTATGAAAGTAATCTATGGATATGATATTTGACTTCATGGAAAATCATTATTCGCTTAACTTTAACACATCTTTATTGTATGAATAATAAAATTCTAGAAAAATTTAGTATCAAAATTTATCTGATAATTTTATTACTACAAAATTTGTGCTACACGTTTTTTGTTAAAGTAAGCTATTACGTGCAGTTTTGACTCAGTTTAAAATAATGACTTGTTTAATTCGTAAGCAAAACGATTCGTACACCATTTTATATGTCAACCGAGGATTCACTTACCCTTTTCTTAATGCTATGAAAGAATGTGCTAAGCTCAAGTGGGTATAAAGATTGTCAACGATTAGACGTACGGTAATATTGTGGCGAGAATATCATAATAATAATAGTAATATTACGATTTTTATACTGTCCGATACAAGGCAGATAATTTTGTTAGATAACAAAAGACAATATAAGATATTGAATTTATAGGCCAGTTACATAACAAGCGAGTAGGTTTAAAGTTCTCCCCACTCCGAAAATTATTGCAGTTGTGACAAAAATATATCAATAATGACATTGCCTTCTAGTTTTTGTTATAAATCACAATTTGCAATAATCTTCAGTGATAAAAAAATTATGCAAACTGAGACAACAGATAACACAGCACAGCATTCCACAGATTATATTTTTTTAAATGTAATGCTCTTTTCATTTTTTAAAAATGGAACAGTGAAAATTGTGAAAAGTCACGAGGTGCATAATGTTTATTCACAGATAAAAATATAATTAGAACAAAAAATAAGTTATTGTTTAATAATATTAAGCAATATTATCGGAATTGTTGAAATTATTCATTATTATCGTATTTATGTCGATCGGCCCTTTAGTTTTGTGGTTTGTCATGTAAATTTCGACATTTAACGCATTATAAATCTCATTATTTTAATGTCCTATTCATTTTTATGATTTCGTTAAGGAAATTGATTGTATTTATTGTGTGTTATTCTATGGTATAGATGTAACATAACGGCTAAGCAGTTTTGTATGAAATTGCAATGCACCGTTGTGCGTTGAAAGAGCGAAAGTTAAAAGTAATCTGAATAATATAGATTGTAAATTAGGTAATAGTTAAAACAATGTGTTTTCTTTATTTACAGGGGTGAACTGGAGTTTGGCAATATTATTTATAGAAATTATAAAAAAAAGGTTCTCAGATAAGGAATGACACTAAGAGACTGGTGTACAAAAATAATAAAAAAAAATGTTTTAGCTTTATTTCACTAGCTATAAAGTGTGTCCATCACTAGGTAATAATCGACTGTTTAGTTACAGAAGTATATAATTTACATATATTTCGTTGTACACCGAATAAATTGGATTACATTGTATCGTCTATCGTATTAGGGTAAATAAATTTGCTATCATGTCAATTGTGTGTTTTCATTGTTACTACACATCACAAGGCATAATACAAGAGTACTAATGAATCTTAATTTGTTTGTCCATGGGAACTGTTGCCGAATTTCTCTCTTCTAACCGCCAACTGCGCTTTTAGAAAATTGATGGCAAAATACACTTAATGAGCGATTTTTTACCGCCATCAGTGGCAGATTATTATGTAGCTCACTGTGTAGTAATCCGTTACCCTGACTGTGTTTCGACATTGCATTAGAACATGCATTTTAAAAAGAGAAGTTGTGCATGTCTTGTACTAAAAAGGCCGGCGCTAATATGCGCTCTGACATATTATGTGCGCCGGCCCCAAGTCCACCACAATTGGGTCACATAATACTCAGAATTGCAGCTGCGATCAATGAAAACTACATTAAAATAAAACAACATTATAATTAAACAAACATGACTATTCTTGTGTTCCCTCGCTCTTTATTGTCGCTTTCTTCATAGAGGGTATTGAATCGTCTTGGCGCCAGAGCTTCTGACCTCTTATCGCTATTTCTTCATGCCACGATTCTTGAGTTTTCCTGTACAGAAAAGTAAATTTAACGGCTTCATGGAAACAAGTAGGAAAATGATTCAAATGAGATACAGAGTTAACCTGATTCGCGTAGCAAATAAACGAGTTTTCTAAAATGACGCCCTCTAGGCGGCAGCACTGAGACGTCAGGTCCAGAAATCTGTCAATAGTGTGATAGTGTCAGAGCGCCTATTTTTTATATTTTTGTACCTCTGTGATCGTTTGTTTCATTTGTGTGTACGTGTCTGTACGGTCTATCTGCACAGCTATCGGACAGCGTTTGGACCTGTCGCATATGAAGCGGCAGATGGTGGCAGAAAAAGTATCAAACTCCCTCATGGGCACCAAACCGCGCCTGTCAATTCTCATAGAGGGAATAAAAGCCAGGTGGTTTGATTTTATATTACCGAAAATCGGTCTCAGTGTCCTGTCTTTGGAGAGGCCTATATCCAGCGGTGGACTATGGCAGTCTGATGATGATGACGATGAAATACCTACCTATTAGCAGCGTTTTGGCTTACCGAACAAAAGACAAAAGTCAGGGTACTTATTATAAGCTGACAAATGTAAAGTGATGGGTCAATAGTAAATAAAATAAATAAATATGAAATGTCGCCGTCACTCTGAAATATGTAAAATCTAATAATCACCTGCAACTGTCAGTGAGCGGGCTAGTGTTAGGGAAGATATTCTGCAGCAGCATCAGGCACGGCAGCACAACGACTGATAAGAACTGTATCTGCTCCGCCGGCTGGTTGATGCTGCGGCGACGGTCCATCATGCTCAGCGGGGTGTAGCCCATCGCGCGCTCCCGGTCACCCTGGGATAGGTACACAAATGACTAACTTATTATGGTTTATCTGAATATACGATGGAAAATTAAAACTAGTAATTTTAAGACAAAAGGTTTGATGAGGAATGTCCAGCTCTATTCCGAAAAAAAGCTCAATAAATGTAATATCCTGGATGAAATTAAGGCCGGGTTTGGTAGTCGTGTTCCTTCAACTAGATTAGTACCTACATGGAGGATCCTGTGGCCAGGTTAGGTAGCTACCTTGTGAACACGGCCCGTTACGGCAGGTATCACAATGCGCGCGTGCTTAAATAAATAATAAGTAACTTCTAATAGCACGATTTAGGATTTTGACTCTGTTCGTAGTTCCGTCGATTGCCGTTAGATTTCGTTGCCTGTGTTGGTGTCTTCGCCATTGTACGGTAAATGACAACACTCAGTAGTGTGTAGCATACACTACGCCTTTTGGAATCATTTTATCCCGACTACCTACACAAAGCAAAGGCTATGGTTACCAATTGATCAGAGTTGGTCTACCTCCTCTAGTTGTACGGTCGCACTAGTTTAAATACCTGATCGTAGAACTCTTCGTACACAGCTTCGGCTATTGCCTTCGCGACACCGAATGGCTTGCAGCTCCCGGATAAATCACTTGTAGTCATTAATATGCCCTGGAATACGAAGTTTATAAATACAGCTCTTTACAGCATGTTTGTGTGCTTTTTGGATAAAAAATGTAGGCGAGAGATAATAAACTTTTGACGGAGGAATAAGCCCTCGAGAAAAGTTACAAATAGGTACGTACCTAGTTTTTCCCATCAAAACATTTTGTCACGAAATTAGGTTGTTACCTTATTTCGTGACAAAATGTTTAGTTACCTATATCACTAATCGCTAAATTTTATTTATATATTAGGTATTCGATCTATCTATCCATGGATTTGAACATTTGAGATAAGTAGCTACCTACGTGTTCGACATAGGTATATTTTATGGAGTTTATGTCTAATATGTATATCTAGTACCTATGTTCCAAATCCATGCATAGATTGAATATTGAAACCGGCCGCAAGACGATTTAAGACTCTTTACAGCATTCATGTTCATGGGGATAAATGCCTAAAAAAAGGTAAAGAAAAGCTGGTAAGTAACGCACCTTGAGCATCTTCCGATGCGAGTTATCAGCCCAGTCGAACTGGTGTTCAACGACAAGCGGTGTGAGCTGCGCGCGGATCTGGAAGTACACGGCGAGGTCCGTGCACAGGATGTTATACTTTATCTCCTCCATTATGCGCTCCTGGTCACATGTGGGTAGCTTCTCTAGGATTGCCTTGTCCTTTAGTAGATTTGAACTTAAGTGTTATAGCCACATTTCATTAGGACACCAAAGTGTTGCCAGTGGTGCAACCAAGTTGTCGCCCACGACCGAATTAAACCTTAGTATTCGTTTGTGTTTCCACTTGTAGCTCTAAGACACCACGGTGGCGTCCGCGACGACCAGTCGGCCGTGCCACCATAGTAAGCTGGGTATGGGCCCTCAGTGTTAGTGTAGACAGTAACAGATCCAGGTTTTTGATTTGGGGTGTCTTAATTATATTGCTGGCTAAGAAATGTTTTATCAAAGTAATTTTTTAAATTGTGAAATCAATAAAGTTGGGGAAGAAGAGGGGACGAGGACCCTTACCCTTACATCACTTCGTCGCAAAACGCCCCTTTGACAAAATGTCTGGCCGTTGCCCTAAAATGTCTCTTTTGCAGAATGTCGCTTTCTCTTATTGCCTATTTCAAAGTGTCTTTTTCGAAATAAGTCGCACTAGTTGGAACTTAGCCTTACTTAGAATCCCAGCTCGTCTATCTTGAGCTCCGAAGCTCCTTCCCTCTTGATCCGCCCCTGCTACCATTTTCAAAGATAAAGTTTTAACACTGTTATCAATAACATACCTCTATGATCTTCTTGGCGAGAAAGAAATGATGATACTCCAGCATGGAGTTTTTGTACATTCTGGCGAGCGGGTGCTTGCACAGCGCGAGGAAGTTGTTGTTAAACCCTGGGTGGTCCAGATCGTGGCATATGCCCGCCAGCATCAGGGCCACCGTCTAAAAAGATAAAATCTCGACATGAGCGCTACCCAACGGGTCAAATGACAGCCTATAAGTCACCCTATAAAGTCCTCTATTTTTTCCCATTACAATCGGTTCAGCCGTGCCAACCAACAGAAAGTGTGTGTCACAAAAGCATTGCTGGCCTTTGGGCTATTAAAGGGAACAGGAGGAGGTTATCAGCTAACTAATGGCCACTTACCTCAATAGGATCAAAGTACCCCGGATTATTCATGAGCGTCACGAACAAAGTATGCGTAAAGCAGAACGCGTGATCTGCGTTGTGGTATGGATTGTCCCTATAGCACTTCAGTACGGTGAGAGCGAAGTCCGCCAAGTATTCCTTCTCGAAGTTTCTCTCGCCGAACGTCTCGGTAAACATGTAGCACACCAGACTAGCCATGTCGTCTCTGTTGCTGTCGCTAATGTAAAAGTCGTATCTGCAAGGAATATACAGGGTGTAAAAAGACCCTTAACGAAAACTGACATCCTATATTGTACCACTCATTACGAAGATTTTTTACTTCAGCACCACACCTGGGAAATTACTGGTTCAAGAGATATTGAGGCTCAAAGTCACCATACAATTTTTGTACTTAGGTACAAAATGGATGCATTTACCCCGCCAATTGGTTCTATAGATGTCCTATGCACTCCACATGGATAAGGAATACGGTGGAAACTCTCCTTATGAGCCATCTCAACTCGACGCCAACCCGGCAGAGTGTGATCGACCGGGCTTGGGACTGGCGTGGCGGAGTAGTGCGAGGTCACGCGATTCGCGGATAGCATACTATTCCGTGACCCCCGCCCGGGATTTGCCCGCCATTGGTGTTGGCGGGCCCCGTCTCGTTATGCTACTTGGGAGGTGGCGCGGACACTACGCCACCTCCTTACTTTTGGCGACGGGGAGCATCCCCAGCGCTCGCCGTCCGCAGGCACTAAAGCCCAGCGGCCGCAGAGGATAGGGAGGACGGCATCCTGACAACACTACATCTCCTCTTCCTCTGCGGCCCCACCGCGACGCAACAATGGTGCGCCCCCATTTGGTCGCGGGAGATAGGGCGCGCGCGGCAATGCAACACCGACACGCCTCTCCTCCCGCGACCGCACCCGACACAGAGGGACAGACAGGGCCGTCTTAAGCTGTGCCCTTGGGCACAGATGAATTGGGGGCCCAAAAGTCGACAAAATGAGTGATATAAACATAATATTTTAATTAGGTTTTTTTTACTTTATTCGTAGTACACAAATCAAATAGTAATATAATACAATTATTACTATTATGTGTGCCCTAGGCCCTTGGCATGTGCCGCGTTGGCCCATTTGTTAAAGACGGTATTGATCTAGATCCTAGGTTCGGGGAGGACATACGGGCGTTCAGGGACGCTTCTAGATTCGGCAAGATGACTATTCCCAAGGAAGAAAACATTACCAAAATATTGGTTAGCGACTTGTAACTATTTGGAAAATATCTCAGTGGGAGTCATGCTTTCTGGTCGCTTGCTAAAGCTGCCTAAGGAAATTTCTGACAGACCTCCTCCACCGCGGTAATCCAATGAGAGTCTGGACCATAGTGCAAAGGACAAGTTTGGTCTAGATTCACCCCTCTCCCCCCTATCCCATGGTGTGGAGAGCTCCCTTCTGTCTGAAATTATAACGCAACGCGTAGTTAGGCGGAAGCTAAAACCCTTGGACATCCGCAATTGGGTCGGACGTCATCCCAGCAGTAGTCCTAAAGACGTGCGCCCCTGAGAAATTCCCCATTTTCGGAATTTCTCAGGGTAGATACGTTGGAATGGGGAATTACAAAATACAGTATAGATATACTGTATTTTGTACACAGTCCGTAAGGTTTCATGCTCAAGGAAATTAGGCCCTGTGCACGCGATCTTTAAAAAGATTCGTCAGTCAGACCCGTCAACTTACAGGCCCATAGCAGTAACGTCTCTGCTTTCCAACGTAATGACATGAATAATAATATATACAAGACTCCATAAGTACTTATGTGGCTCAGCTTTCGTCATGGTCGTTTAGCTAGTAGTCTTCTAATATATCTTACACACCGGGTGGTCGGCAGATACCTTGGAGAGCTGAAGCGAACGAGAGTTTCGCTTGCGCTCTCCAAGGCCCACATCTGTAAGCCTCAAGATAGCCAAAGCTCTTGACAGGGTCTGGCACAGGCCACTTCTATTAAAGCTTCCATCCTTCGGAGTTCCCGAAAGACTCGAGTAAATTGCCAGTCCTACACGGCTCTGTGCTCTACCCAACGCTGTTCATCCTGCACTTCAAGGACTTCTGGATTGATAGAACATGAATTGCTTTGTGGGATGACAGTACGGGTGATGCCCGTTATACCAGCCACTAGGCACATCCCTCAGAGCAAATTACAAGAAAAACGCTTCAACTTGTCTGAAGTGGAGAATTCTCTAGGCCTAAGTAATCTTCGAATGCGGTGAAGGGAACGTTATTTTTTGTATTTCACGCCCCAGTCAACGATTTCCACTTTATAAAGTGCAGACTCAGCCACATGTGATGTATTGCACACATCTCTCGGCTGGGGCGCCAAAACATCAATGATTCCAATTTCACGGCTAGATAAGAGTCATTGGAGCTACGGAGACATTTGGTTCCCTCTGCGTTTTCTACCGTCTCCTTTATGGGAGTGCACCGTGGATCAGGAGAAGATCAAGACGCCTATTCCTCCTGTTTGACTGTATGAACGCGAAATACTCAAAACGACCGAACAGAAGACAGGGATGGGTAAATTAAATGGCTTTGTTTCTTATTAGGGCACTTATCGAAATATTTAAGAAAACAGCATTAAAATGATTGCAATTTTAACATTGATAAGTCAACTCTATTTACACTTCTGTTTGTGAAACAAATGTACCTACTGTTTCTGATAAAAATGTTTTGAGGGAAGAAATTTGTCGGTCCTTTGGGGGGCCCCCTGGGCACGGGCTCCGTGTGCCCCTATGGTAAAGACGGTACTGGGGACAGACAGAACTGTCCTTCGCACCCGCACCCTTGGACGCATCCTGCGCAGGCCTCACACAAGCCCACGCGGAGCGTCCACTCCCGGGATACCGCTTAGCTTCACCGCGGGTGTCCAAGCCACGGTTACTGAGCCACGACAAGGTGGAGATCCCACAGATGTATGACTTGGCATGATGTCTAAAGCAAGTGTAAGCTTCGGCTTGGTGAGGGGCTCCGTTGCCTGCCAGTCAGTCAGTAACGCAAGATTTTTTTATAAGTACAGAAGATGTAAAAGACATGTTACAGTACTGCTTGAAGTTGACGGGTGGCATGATAAGCGCTTGCGCCTCCAAGAGTTCCTCAAAGTCGTGCTTGCATGGCGCCAGGTGCAGGCTCATCAGCTCTGAGAACACTCGGTTCAAGTTGTTCTGTAAGAAATGGTTCGTATTGAAGGGACTCAGTAAGTATGTAGGTATAGAAGATATGATGCATCAGTTGTTGTACTTGTTTGGTGGACGTGAGAAGAATGTCAGGGTTACCGGAAGTTACTGCGGGCTGTCCGGTCAGTACGAAGGGGGATAGACTGACAATATTATTTCCGGACAATAAACGAGAAGGTCATAATTCTATGCACTTATTCCTTTATCGCCCGTGACTCCTAAGAAAATTCTCCCCGCTCTTCAGCTCAATATCCTTAAATTGATTTCTGGTGAAATTGGATAGCACCACAGTTTCGCACTGTGTAACCGTGTTTCTGACAAATAAAGTTTCTTATGTGTCATTCAAAATATTACGTACGTGATATATTTTCTTCTGCTCCATATTGTAGAAGTGCACGATGAGCGAGCAGTAGCTCACGAACACAGAGAATATTAGCTCGTCCTCCTCGTCAAACGGCTTCGCTGAGATTTTATTTGTCAATTGGACCACACCTGGACAAAATCCATTCATTTAAGACAACGTACCTTTTGCATTTTAATAGCCTTACTAGCGTATCAAATTATGATTCGATCACAGTTTTATGGTGAAGAATATTTTTTTTGTTCAGAAGGCCTATTTTGACTCAGGTAGGTACATACTTTTCCAATGAGGCAATGGCGCATCCGGTGTTTTTAGTGTTCCGTACCTCACAAGGTAAAAAAAAATTCAGGCAAGTGCGAGTCTGACCACCGAGGGTTCCGTACGCATTTTACCTTATTTGAGGTTGGTGCTAATTACGCTAGTCCTCTAAATCTGTATGAGCGCCCATACAACTTAGAGGACTATCTTAAATGGAGTCTACTATGTATGAATGGGGACACCCTTAAATTTTCCACTTTTTTTATTTTTTGTAACTAGTTCAACGGGAACTACCCAGTGGCGTAGCTAGGGGGGGGCGGTGGGGGCGGTCCGCCCCGGGTGACACCATTTTTGGGGTGACACCCGGGCACATTACACGGATGTGTAATGGTACAGATGGATATAGAAAAAAAATGCGTTACTGGCTGACTGACAGACAACGCACACTGCTCAGCCAAAACTATATGGGATAAGAAGCTGAAATTTTGCACGTCCCTTGAGGACCGTAGGGGTGCTCTAAGAACGGATGTCAAGAAATTTTCACGGGATCGGGGAGAAACGGTTAAGTTAAAATAAAATGGCTGGGCGTAGCTGCAGTAGCCTCTATTATCTAGTAAATATAAGCCTTCATCCCATCAGCGTGAATTAGAGTTACACCTTAACGTTCCTCAAGAATCACACTACTTAATTATTTGTTTATGAAAAGCGAACAAAAATCCGTTTTGTTGTTTTTGAGTTTATCGGGTTCATACAGACCGAACGAAAAGGGGACTTCATTTCATTATACCTAATAAGTGTAGGTATCAGAGCCGCGCCGATTCAAGATGGCGCACACACGGCAAAATGACTACTTTAGGCGGCCAAAAAGCAATTTATCAACGTAAAGATAGTCTAAATTAACTTGTATTTTTTGAGTTAGATAGCCGTCCCATCATAAAGCACCTAAGTCACCTTTGTTATGTTCACAACCAAAGAGTGCCAGGATCCGGCAGGCAAGCGAAGCGATGGTACGGTTAGTTGCTTTCTATATATATAATAATATTTTAATACCTACGATTACATTATCATTTATTATAATGCATTAATAAAATGTACATACCTGTAGATTCCATACTCTCCACAACTGTTAATATTTAAACACGAGACGAACGAAAAATATGCGCGATGTTACTTGACGGTATAGAAAGCTACTATATACATCGCTTCGCTTGCCTGCCGGATCCTGGCACTCTTTGGTTGTGAACATAACTAAGGTGACTTAGGTGCTTTATGATGGGACGGCTATCTAACTCAAAAAATACAAGCTAATTTAGATTCTATCTTTATGTTGATAAATAGCTTTTTGGCCGCCTAAAGTAGTCATTTTGCCGTGTGTGCGGTGCGCCTGTGTGCGAAATCTATGAAGCGCTTTTTGTCGTTCTATTTTGACATTCTATTTTATTATATTTGTCTGAAATGATTATGTTCTCCAGTTTTATATACTTAGTACCTAGAGGCTATTTACCTAATTACGTGAAGTTCGCTACCAGTTGGGAAATACTGCAAAAATTAAGCACAATTAAAATTTGTACCTACATACCTACTAAATTAATTAAGATAGCTGACTTTCTTAATCTATACCATTTTGTACAAAAATCATTAATTGTTAAAGAATACAATAGTTATTTGTGCAACAAGAGAGCAAAGTCGTTTTTTGTTTCGAGTGCTGATTTTGAGTCCCGAGCAAGCGAAGGATTCTATGATTGATTCACGAGCGTAGCGAGTGAATCAAAGTTAGAATCATGAGCGTGGTGAGGGACTCAACAGCACGAGATACAAAAAACTTTGCTCTCGTGTAGCACACATAACTTTTCACCACAGCAGTAAGAACACATATTACTTAGGAGACATAGAAATGAACAGGAATAGATTGAATTCTGCATAATCACTTGCTGATTTAACTCTTCTGGTGTTAAAGTACAGTCATCATCGCTAGTTTCACTCATCTTTTTAGATTATTTTATATATTAATATAATATAACACGTTACGCTATACCTACTGTATCAGCATCAGCGAAATTTTTATTCCCGCTACTTTTTTAAATAGCGTTTTAATACCGCGTCCCTGATGATTATTTTTCAAATGTATCATTGTTGTAATTCTTATACTATTAATAATTAGACTTATTTTTATTAAAATCCAATAATACATTAAACATGTAAACAATAACATATAAAAAAAAGTAATTTCTTTTTTACAAATATCTTTTTTTTTTGCGTTGCCGTAGGTGTTTTCTTTGAGGTCGAATTCCATAATCAAATTTCGAATTCGAAGGGGTTAGTTTTTTCACTCACTTTTTATATGCATGTGAAAGAGACAGAGCACAGTAAAATTCGAATGTTTCAAATTTGTGGCTGAACAATGTCAATTCGTGGCAGTGAAGATTGAAAAATTAAAAAGCTACTTTGCCTCACGCTCGAATCAAAATCGCGTTTTGTTCACTGTTGTCTCGCAGCAAAAGCGGCATGTTTGAGCTGCTGTGGTGAAAATATAATTTATCATCATCTTCAGCCTTTCGCAGTCCACTACTGATATCTAATCAGATAAATTCTTCGTTTTATTCTGTTTTATTTTGATTTTAGGGTCGATTAGGTACTTTGATTCTCTGGCAGATGACTTCATTTCGAATTCGATTCTTCAGAGAAACTCCGAGCGTAGCCCTCTCCATAGCTTGTTAAGTCAAATTGGTGGACCAGTCGTACCGTCAGTGTCCACGTTCTGTAAGTCACGGGTAGAACACACTTTGTCTTAAGTCTTTGCGGTAAGCGTGACGAAAAGCGACGTGATTTCCTATATGCTGCCCTAGTTAAGCTGTATTCTTTTGCGAGCCTTCTCGAAATTGTCTCTACCCAACTGCAAGTTTTGCCCGACGCAGAAATTCGACATACCTCTGAGCAAACGGTACCGTTACACGGACTCCAGAATAGACTAAGTTGCAATAAAGTCAAAGGCTTTTTCATAGTCCATTAATGCTATAAGCACAGGGGATGACTATACTCTTCTGTCTCATGTATAATCTGCTGTTATGTGAATGTCATCTTTGGTGCCACCTCAACCTCGGGAACAGGTCTACCTATTTGGAGGTCTAAAACTCGTCAAGCGAGACGCGAAACTGTTGGTGGTGACTGATGTAGAAAACAGCTTAAATACGTTGCTCAAGAGAGTGACGTGTCGATAGCACTTAAAAAGGGTTTTGTCCGCCACTCCACGAGAAGAGGCTAGATTTAAATATACATTGGAGCTGCATATTGTTTCGACTTCTACAGGGGATTTTCCACGTAAGCTCTTGGCTGACTTCTGGTAACTCGTCTGTGTTCTTGTTAATGCTCTGAACTTCAAGAATTTCGAACCTAGAAGTGACGAATTTCCATCAGATGTGGTCAACTTCTCCTACCAAATCCGTGCGATCCCCCTACAATTGGTAGATATGCACTCCCACTTTGGCGTTGTAGGTTCTCCATGACAACATTGAAAATTGTAAGACTCTAGAAATCTCAAAATACATTTCCTCAACTTAATCGTTCGAATATATCAAAGTAGGTGCATATATTTTGACAATTTTCAAGTTCATACTCTTGCCGACACACTAAAAACTGCTATATAAAGAGAAGACTTTATATACCAAGAATCCGGCTCCGCTTTGGGATAGCTGGTGTCCCTCTCTAAGTACATAAGATGGCTAGAATCTAGGGTAATGGTATTCTACGCCTCGCTGCGAACTTCATATAATCCCAAAATATGTCAGGCGTAGCTTTTCCACCAGTGACGTTGCTGCCCGTGGCCGATATTTGGCATTTTAGGGTGAACCTTACACCCACATTTTCAAATATTTTAGTTTTATTCACCGGAGGAAGCCAAAACAACAAGTATTAACTTTCTCACTTGCAAAAATAAAAAAAAACTGACTGTACCCATACACAACGTGTGTCACATCATATTCGATTGGATCAAATCTGACTAAAGAAGGATTTAGAATGATGATGAATTAACTATGTTTCTTTTCTTTAACAATTGGGCATCTTTAAATATTGTCGAAACAGGAGAACAAAAAAGGCGCTTCATGGATTTCACTCACAGGCGCTATCTAGGGTCGGCTCGACCCTGGATCGGTAGTTTGATCCTGGTTATCGTAGTATTTATGAAGATAATCATTCAAAAGCCATGGGAGGACTCAGATGCTTTGGAGAGGGCAATGAGCCGCAATACACCCGCGATGGGGTGACACCATTAAAATCCGCCCCGGGTGCCACCCAAGCTAGCTACGCCACTGGAACTACCATATAGGTTTTCGACCCAAAACCTATAGGGCAGTCGAGGTTTGATGTCGAGTTTTCCGTCTCTACGCAAAGATGGTATTTGCATCGTGTTATCCCTTAGTCGCCTCTTACGACACCCACGGGAAGATAGGGGGTGGTGATACTTGTATTCTAGGCCGTCAACCACACGGCAAGTTGTTTTTGTCAAGGAAAACTCGAAAAAGTAATTTATTGTTGGAAAAAGCGAGCATTTAGGGTGTGCTTATGCCCCTTAGCCCACCTCCCCGGATTTAGGTACCCTAGCTGTGTGGCGTGGTGGCACTCTCGTAAGTAGGCTAGGTATTGGTATGCTATGCCGTCACTTGTGCTAGGTTTCTGTATTGCTTGTGGCCAAAAGATTGTGCGATTGATTGAAATAAAATAGCCCAAAATATAAAACGCAATATATAAAAAATATAAATGACTAGGCATTAGGTACCAATGACTCCAGTCTTGTCCAGTATCGGTGAGACTAAGCACGACCTCACGACGGTGCCCGTGGTGGGGTCCACCTCCTTAGCGAAGCGGGGATCTCTGTACGAGTCGGAAATGTTCAGCGCGTCACCAGTCCGCGCCACCAGGCCTGCGGGCGACTGCTCTAGAGAGAGACTGAAAGAAAACAAACATTAAACTTACGTGATTAAGCAATCATAATTATATAAGTATATTGACACTCTTGTAATAAATGCGCACAAGGCACAACGGTAAAAGTGATTATTATAGAAGCTCTCTTAAATTCACCCTGCAAGCTTATTTTATGCCACCGTGCACCGGTAGGATACTGAGACGAAATAATGTTTGGTAACACCTCTTCCATAGAACATTAGAATCAAAATATTTTCTATTAATCTTTAAATTCTCGAAGAGAAAAGTCTTTCAGTGTGAGAAGAAGAACCATGGGCCTCGCCAAGTAGGGGCAGGGGGGTGGCAACTGCCCCACCCTAGAGATTAAAAAATTCCTACATTCCTTTTCTCATTTTCCATGTCAACTTAGAATAAAGAGTAAGGATGTCTATGCTAACTTGATCTTGGTCTTCTTTCTTGGCATAGTGGTCTTCTCATCAGCCCAGCCGTCGTCCCACATGTCGGCCAGGATGTGATCACTGATGTGGTCCTTGTCGATGATGTAGAAACTGCTGCGCATCGCGCCGATGAAGGTTTTTACTACGGCCTGTCAGATGTCCAGCAATGTCAGACCATTCGAGAGAAAATAGCACTTCGTCAATCGTGCCAAGAGACTCTCACGAGACGATTGCATAAGTGCCATTAGCTCTCTCGAAGAGAGCTCAACGAATATTACTTTAATAATACAATGTCAAAAAAAAAAAAATGCTGTAGAAACAAACTGCTCCGAAAGCGGAGAGGAAATCTATTCAATTAGCCGTAATTTCTAGTATCTAAATAGATGGCGACGGAAAATTTTGATCAAAGCAACTAAAGCGGGCAAACAAAGCTACAGCTTTGCACAGAATCTTGCAAGTTACAGTTTCAGCCTTGCCATCTTACGTAACTAATTTAGGACAGGATTCCGTAATAAATAGGTTTTTAGTGTAACTTAATTTTTGACTAGATAACCTAAATTAAGCAAGCTATTAGGTACTGAAGAAAAGCTTGTAGGTACGATATCGACGTGATATTGTAGGTAGCTACCGGAGACACCAATGCACAGCATTTAAACAAAAAGCCAATAAATGTTTACCAGCATATCAGTAAGCATGGTGTCAATGGAGGCGAGGTCGCAGAAGTAGTTCTGCAGCAGCGCGCGCAGCTCGTTGTTGAGGTGCGAGGTCTTCTGCAGCGTGACGCGCGCCTGTGCCTGGTGCACCGCGGCTCCGGCCCAGCATGCCACGCTCACCACCGTGTAGATTATGTTCTGGACAAATAACACGGATTTAAGACATGGGCGTATTTTAGCTAGCGGGTCAGGTTGGCCGTGTCCACTCCAGTACGGTATAGCGCCTACCTCAGAATTTTGGTTCATTCACCAGCCTGCCACAATCCACATACATGGGCGTAGCCAATCAGCTGCCCCTCCCTAGAGATTCAAAACACTACAATCAGTGGCGTAGCTAGCCTGGGTGGCACCCGGAGTGGAAGTTGGCGGATGACCTTCTTTTTTAGTCGTTACCCTAAGAATTCCGGGCTAACTCTCCTAGTGCTGAGCTAGCGCCTATGTTGTTTTATATTTTTGTACTTTGTTCTTAAAATTGAGTTTTGGGTGTCACCCCTTTTTTTGGATGGGTGGCACCCGGGGCGGACCGCCCCCGCCGCCCCCATTCCTACGCCACTGACTACAATTTATTATTTTCTTCATACTTTTCTCATTTTCTATAAAAGTGGGGGGGGGGGGGAGGGCACATAGGCAATTGGCGACGCTCTTGGATATATACTTCTCCAATGGCACGCCACTGAGCCCATCTTCCGGCTTTACGTGTCCAATTTTGGTTATCGATTCTAAATTCTAGGCTGGAATACTGGGCACCAAAGAAACTTCACATTATTGTATTTTGAAGACATGCCAAATCTTTTGGCTTAGGTATTGTTTGTTGTTGGATACGGGACAAGTAAAACGACAGCTAGCCGGAAACGCACTGACGCTTTATTATTCAAATAATACACTTGCACCGGAGCGCGCGGGTGCGGGGTGCGGGGCGCTGCGCAGTGGCGTCCGCGCAGACATTACGCGCATCGCTAGCCTATTATGCCTATGCATTATAGGTACCCAACATTTGTTATATTATTAGACTGTTCGCGATTATTTCGACAGTTTTGTGGAAGAGTCTAGAATGCGCTAGTGATGTTATCCGGCCAGTATAAATAGAACACGAGCGCGCGAGACAGACACAGTAACAATTGAATATCGAAGCGATAAACAAAAAGCGAAGGGAAGTAATTCGGAAGTGTTTAGTGGTGTTTTTATTAGTGTTGAGAATTAAGTGTGAAATAAGTGTGTTTTTACTAGTTGTGTAAATAAGTGTGTATAGTGTTTGTGTATAAATAAAGTTCAGTTTAAGTGGCATAGTGAGTTATAATTTATCGTCGAACCCCAGCTCGTAACATTATTTAAACATTAAACTACAACATGTAAAAATTGCTTGCCTGAAATAATATTTCTATAGCCCTGCTACTCGCCAGCTAGGTCTGCAGTGCCGTGTTGGAGTATAACAGGAGAGGTATGAGGCAAGTTTTCAGCTTGCCTCAAATACCTACCCAAAATTGATGCCAGCTCTCCTATTATGTGTTCGCTCGTCACGATGCGGACCGCTTCAGACACCTTCATGTCATCATCAGTCCGTAGGATATAATACTATATGATCGTTCGGCCTACCATGCCGCGTGCTATTGGCTGTGTTATATTTCTAATAATATGGTTTCTACTATCATAAGGCTTATAAAAGAGCTAGCAGCTACTAGGACTAGGAGATCTTGCTTTGAACGGAGCGGGGTGATTGGGTTTATTTTCGTTTGGTTGGGGATAGGGGATGAATTTGACTTTGCTTCTGACTACTAGCGCGCGACTGGCCTAACTGTAGGTTGGTAGGAACTTAATATTTTGTATTATCTTTTATATTCTTACCTCATCATAAGACTGCTGGAAAGTCCTATAAAGCTCAAGCACACCGTAGCACTCGCCGTCCGGCTTCACCACGGGCATGCAGAGCGCGGTCCTTGCGTCGATCCACTTCAGACCCTCGGAGAACCGCCGGTCACGCTGCACGTCTTCTATGTGAAGCGACTCCCTGGTGTAAGCTACGTGACCGGCTGCTGTTTTGCCCTCCTCTAGAACATTATGGCATTGTTGTCAGAAAGGTACCTACCTACCTACTCTCTTCATTATTATCAGCCTGCCACTGCTGAAAATGATGGGTCTACGGCTCTGCAATGGCGCGCCACTGAACCGATTTGCAATAAATACTTTTGGATTGCTTAAGTAAATATCAATATTTGCACAAAAGGCGATCGTGTGTGCTCGGTGCACGATGCTAAGTCTCACGGGCCTATTGTGTCTCGTCTGACATCTAGCAGACTCAGGGGAGAACGGGATCAAGAACCCTCACGAGTCTGTGACAAATGACTCACCAGGGTCACCGAAGTATTAAAGAAGTTATTAGTGCCGACTTAGCCATGGCTGTATTGCCTTGCTGCAAGATAATTTAACCGCTAGGTGTGCACACCTAGGTGTAACCCACACAAGTGCGTTCTAGCAGCTACTAGCTATTGAGATAATAATATTCACCGATAGGTATATTGATCTGATGTCGTTCTGGATCTTTGACGTTAGGTTGCATCAAGACTATTTCATTCCTCTGCTTATCCACAATGTAGACGAACACGCCTAAAAAAAGAACTCTTATAGAAAATTCGTTAATGTCAATTCACTTGCTTTACTTGTTTATAGACTTGTAGCACTTCCAAGTAGAACTCATAGCGTCACGCCATCCATCATCAGCCTTTAAAAGTCCACTGCTGGACTAGGCCTCTCCTTTGAAAGGAGGAATTGGCCTACTATACCACGCTGGCCAAACGGGTTGGTGTAGGGTTTTGTACCAAGTTTTCCTTCTCTTACAGTGCTGTTCTCTGCATAATATGCTCCCTCTGTCGGCTCTTACGACACCCATGGGATGATATGGGATGGTGACATTCCGTAATCTTAATCCGTCACCACACGGACAAGCGTCCCTCAACATGTTCGTAATCAGCAAAGTTAAGCAACGTTTGCAGATGTCACCACTTGGATGGGTTAGGCCCTATCTGAGCGCTTCGGATGGTAAATAAAACTCCTACCTAAGTATGTACTTACCAGAACTCTCAGTAACTGTCTTCAAAACCATTGCGGTTTCATACAGCAAAGTATCTAAATCTACAGTGTCTTCCAAAAATACGTTAAACCTATTGATATCCAGGTACATTCCAGTCTTCTTGTCATCATCTTTGAGTCCTTTCCTTTCTATTTGAGCGTACGGTGCGATTACCCGACGGGTTACTTTGTCCAGTTTATCAGAAGCTACAAGAAAGTGAGAAGTAGTTCTCGACATGGTACTAAGGTTTCCACCGGACCTTGCCATCGCTACGTCTAGCTGATTCATTGAGCTGAATCTGCTCTTGATAGATCTAACATTCTTTGGCGTTGGGTCATACATGGTTACATCTAATAAAATGTTAACTATAATAATATAAATTAAATTGTTAATAATAAAATCAAACAAGTTTATTTATGTTACAAATGACAGTTACTACCACTGCCATACTGAATAGATAATTCGTTTTTTAAAATCGTCCTTTTTATTTACTAGAATCTAAAGAGTTTGTACAGTGCTAAGTCAAGCTATAAAGTTGTAGTACAATTTTGATACTTCGATATTTTCTACGCTGTATAAACAGTCAGTAACAAGTGTAACAATGGTCAGTGTAAAGCTTGATGAGTAGTTGAGTGTACACACTTTATTGCTTAGAGTCAGCGCAGACAGAACGGAGCGCAGCGGAGAGGATTTTATAAACGCACTTGAAAATAAACTTTAAAATTATTACAATAAAGTGCATAAATGCTTGAAACTGTAAAAAAATGCTCGCGCGTCCTCGAAGATACGCGGGTCCGTTGCACTTTATTGTAATAATTTTAAAGTTTATTTTCAAGTGCGTTAATAAAATTCTCCGTTCTGTCTGCGCTGAGCCTTAGTGAGAAATAAAACATCAAGTCACTCTCCAAAAGTCCATGTATTCTCGATTTCAAACATATAAAACAACTTGCTTACTTACAAGAAAATATGTACAAATCAATTAAATTCAAGATCATTTCACAACTCATTATAATTAAAACTTATTCAAATACACACCATGCAAGGTACCCTTACCCGACTAAATTGTAGACAAATATGAACATTACATTGATAATTGATACATTACTTTCTACAGCACTTAATGTATACCAATGGAGACATGGAGCAAAGCATTCATTTGAAAGCTTCAAAAACGTGCGAAAGAAATACCCGTATACCTTGATGTTATACCCACTTTCTAGGATGCTGAAAAGCATAGACAAGCACATACACAGCGACACTTGCAGCGACAGATCAAGTTATACAGTACAGTACGATTTTAATTTTTATTCACGGGTTTCAAGGTGATTTTCCACCAGAGTGGCGAGACGAGACTAGGCGAGAAGAGAATTGAAATCGCACTGACCCTCTTCCACTAAAAATTGCCATCGCAACCTCGCGCGTGATCGCCGCGCCGCTCGTAGGCTTCATTAGATAAAGATATAGGTACAGTGCTGTTTGAGTTCGTCTTGCAATACACACGCAATTTCTATCGCGAGAAGCGTGTTTCTGTTGCAAAGTTAATTTATACTCTGTGTCGGAAGCAATACGGTTCATTTTTACACAAACAAATATTTCAAATCACGCCTCGCATATTCTCGCCAATCCACACTGTTTCCACCAAAGATGCGCTGGGAGAGAATTGAAAATTTGCCATACAAATTTCAATTCTCTCCTCGCCTCGCCTCGTCTCGCCACTCTGGTGGAAAATCAGCTTAACGCGCCTTTTAAATTGGTGTTTTGGCATGTCTTGCCAAAATTCTGAATATCATGAATTTTATCTAAATTTTAACAAAAAGAGACAGCTAGCCCTCTTCTACAGATCGCCCATTTTCAATTTTGTGACGTTAACGCGCAGTCCATGTCTCTATGATACAATTTGTAAACAATTCCTTAGCACACTAGCCATGGGCCATTACTACTTAGTAACATGAGGATGGCCCTCATGTTACTAAGTAGTAATGGCCCATACAATTGTACGATGTCTTGTATTTTGTATATCAACAAATTGTTTAAACTTTCCAGATCTTAACATAATATTTTATAATGTATTACTTTCGCTGTGTTATTAAGTTGTACCTATATAAAATATTAACACAGCAAGTCATACATATTTTTTTACGTAATTTGGTAAGGAAATCATGGTATGCAGATGATGCCTTATCAGATAAAATGATAGTTAAAGATAAAAAAATGGTAGATAATAATAATAATATTCTACCACACTTGTGTTATGGGTACTAGATAATGGATAAACATACATACCTATATACTTTTTTTTGTAAATACATACATATTATACATAGAAACACCCAGACCAAGACAAACATCGATGTTCATGCACACAAATGTTTGACTTGAGCGAGAATCGAACCCGCGACCTTCGACGTAGCAGTCGCTTACACTCCCGCTGCGCCAACCGGTCGTCTTAACATACACACTCTACCATTTTTGCTTGATCTGTGGTGAAAATAATAATTTCATGTGGAATTTAGAACCTACACCCCAAAAGCGCTATATATACATATTCTTAAATTGCCTTAACAATATTAACACAATTATTAAAAATACAATTTCTTTTATACAAATTTCTTTATACACAATGTATTATAGTAGCAGTGTTGTATCTAGTTTTTTATGTGTCCTTTGCGAGCTTCTTTATCTGCAAACTTGAAAATATTCTATTTTTCTAGGACAATTTTTTTTACACTTACCTTTAAAGTTCACATTTTAAAGGAAATCTTGCTATACTATTTTCTACAAATATGGGAGATGAATTGGATATTTTGGACACCTTCCTAGTAGTCGTGGCTGGGATCATTAGTTGAGCTCATATGATCCAGGCGGCTTGTAACAATAGCTAAAAACACAACTTTGTATAATTATACATATATTTTCACTATTACTTAACATATTATTATTATTACAAGCCTGAATTGGTGTCCCACTGCTGACAGTGGGACACCATAACATATATTTATGTATTATATTTATTTGTCCTATTGGATAACAGATTTCTGAATTGCTTACAAACAGTTATTTTGATACTGGAAAATATATATATATATCTAAAAGGTGAAGAACTACTGATATAACAAAAAGAACAATGGCCATTTTTGACCTAAACATGTCTAGAGATAAAACTTATTTTAAAATTAAGGTAATGATTTCACTAAATTATATTTTATAGAAGCCTAGCTAAAAATAAAAGTTTTGGGTTGTAAAGATCTTCTAGAACTTGTGGACATGGCAGAATCTGTCAAATTAATATGAACTAATATTGGTGTATTATGTAATTCCTAGGCCTTTATAAGAAAAACTGTCTTTACAGTATAATTTGTTGGTCAAAGAGCTACTTGTTATCGTAAATTTTATCTATAGACGCAATTATTCATTATCAGGTCATTCAATGTATGAGAAGTGGCCATTGTTCTTTATTGAAAAAATATTTTTGTATATGTATAATAATTTTGGAACCCTAAAGGACCAAAATTATTATATCCAGAAATATGTATAACCTTAAAAATTACAACTTCAAGTAAACATCCACACTGTTACAACATTTCATGAAAATTAAGATATTTTTCCATGTAGTAGTCCTGAATATCGCTAACAATCGGGACTACAATAGAAAAAAATATTCAATTCTATTCTATTTTCTATTTTTAAAAGACAACTCCCACATTAGGACTAAATCCTGTGTTAATTTTAACTGCTAAACTATTATTTAAGGGTTCTCTCACAAATGCGTCTGAACAAGCACAGGTAATACGATGTTCGAGGATGTCCGGGATGTCTCTCTGATGGATCACATCAGTACATAGCTAATTATATGAAGTGTATGATATGCTAGCAAAGCATTCAATTAACTAAAGATCACGCTATGACGCTGCGCAAGTATATGACACTCTGCTCACTTTGTAGCATATGCTTGAAAAACGCAAGTGTGAAAGAACTCTTATCATCTCACATGTCATTTTTATATGCTACACTAATATGTATGAGGTAAGTTATCCTAAGGCACCAGCACTTATCATGATCGCTGTTTTAACACTTTGACTGAGGTCTGCCTGATTCGTTTGACTTATTTGTATTAATAACACAAATTATTGGTTCTCATCTCTCATTCTCATCCCAGCTTGGGAATAGAACCTGATACATTTACAAAAGTTTATTTAATAGCAACTGAATGTCTTATTTATGGCCAAGTGATCAGCTTTCTTTCTTTCTTTGGGGGCGAACTGTCTGTTGCTGGTGTGACCTGAAATGAGCAAACGCAATTTAATTAATAAAAGTAAAATTAATTCGTGAATTTTTTATATGGTTTCAATCATTGATGTAAACTTTTAGACTAATGTTAAACAACTAAACTAGATACTTTAATAGATACTTTAGGTATGTATATGGACAAATTGTTACAAAAAACATCAATTACGTAACATAATCACAAAGAAATAATAATCATATTACCACTACAGATGAAATGTTATACTAAATAAAAAAAAAAAATTGATGCAAAATAATATTTTAACAATCAGACATTTCATTGTACCTATAACTAGTCAGGTACACAAATATTCAACTAACAAGCAGATGGAGAAGGAACTACATTACTACACACATACAAATCAATCTCAGAAATACAGCCTACAGGAAAGGAGCACATTCAGCCATAACACTCTTGTGTTATTTCTTTTCAATACTTGTTTCTTTAGCTTATATGCAAGCATTATGTATTATTGATCTGCCAAAGAGTAGTAGAGAAGTATATTATTCATCCTTCCATATTAGTCTTTAGTCTACTCAACATACACAGACATATTGATCTTACGGATTAGGATATTGGTAATACTATTGATGCTTGAAGGAAGAGGCGGATACTTACAGAATCTACAGACATTTTCCTCTTAATATTATTTAAGTAATCGTGGATCTTTACCGGTGTCACTGTTGTTTCTAGTTTAATACGTTTCATGTGGCCCGATAGCAAGTCAGGCGCTGGTTTTAACCTATCGCAATTAGGATTCGTTTTCTTTCTGCTATTTTCAACCATAGTATTCAATTTATTCGTCGGTTCCGGGCTCATAGGCCTATTTCTGTTTAAAATTCTTCCTCTACCGGAATCTCTGTATTTACGTTGGCCATACGGTACGCAATAATTATGAAATATATCTAATAACTCGTCTCGCTTCATCCCTTCTATATTTGGAATACGTAGATGCCTCTGTAAATAGAAACAACATAAATAATAAAGCTTTTTATTTGTTTTGGCACAATAACACGTATAACGGTGAACCAACCTCTTGAATTATGTACATTAGCTGCTCATTACTCAAAAGTTCAGGGTGCAGTAACATTTCACACGGCACAAACATTATAGAAATAAAACATTACATAAATAAAGGAAGTAAAAAGGTATAAAAGCGGTTTTATAAACGCATACCGCCTTTCTGCTACCTGTAACAGCTGACATAACTGACATTTCTGTCACATTGACAGTAAGAGTTGCGTTTATGAGGCTACTACTAGAAAAGTATAATCTATGACTTATGACAATAGCTGGAAGAAATGCGCCAAGTTGAAAGGATATTGAAGGCACTAATATGTATTAACACTTGCTATAACTTATTGTGGATAATCAGATTATTTTGAACTATTTAACGGTCGTTTAAGGTACTAAAAATATAAAATTTAAACCAAGACAGAACGGTATTTATAAACTGATTTCATTAGTGCTGTACACAAATGTTACAAACTGTAAAATTGTAACTATATTTAGAGATGATATGCTTACTTTGGCTTAATTAGCACTTAAATCCGTATTCCAAAACCACAGCCCCAGAATTAAACCTAATGTCTTGACTTACTAGTTATTTTTTTTCTTCAAACTTGATTATTTTGTACATTAATTCATCACTTTTTCATTAAAGTGTGAACGGAAATGTATCGTCATGCCGTAATATTTCCTACGTAAGATATGGGCTACTCTAAGAGACGGTGCGGCGTGTATATTTATGTATATCTAGCTGCTTTGATACATCAGCCTCTCACGCATTGAACTTTAAGCAATAAGCAGTACGCTGCATCTGCTTTCGTCAAAATATGTCAAAGTCAAAGACATCTGCTGAAAAATGAAAGAATAATAAAAAATGCAAGAAAGTGCTCTCTTCCCATTGACGTTAAACTCAGCGCATAAACTTCTTACATAATAACGCAAAACAAAGCTCAATACTCAAGATTTGCATATTGCAGTCCATAAGTTATTTAAAGATGTTACAAAATCACTGTAAGATACACACTATGGACCCTGGCACAGCAACATACATAATTATGTAGAAGAGAGGAAAATTTGATTTTAATTATAAATTGAAATTAATTTAAATTGAATTGAAGTTCTATTTTACTATTATTTCTCATTAAATGTATAAAACAATAAAATGTATTTATTATATTTATATTCGTCCATGTGGTGACGGATTAAGCATACGGAATGTCACCACCCCATATCATCCTATGGGTGTCGTAAGAGCCGACAGAGGAAGCATACTATGCAGATAATAGCACAGTAAGAGAAGAAAAACTTGATACAAAAGCCTATACCAACCCGTTTGGTGGTATAGTAGGCCAATTCCTCCTTTCAAAGGAGAGGCCTAGTCCAGCAGTGGACTGTTCAAGGCTGATGATGATGATATTTATAGTAGATGTTTAACTACACACATCAACAAAGTCTAGGGATATCTTAATCCTAAATTATTTACGAGTTTATAGTTTAGAACCTTGTTAGTTTCCACAAAAAGTTTATATACAGATTAAAACCTCTTTTATTCTATTTTCAAAATTTGAACATGGAAAGAAAAAAAACAAAATAATAAACAAAATATGGCGGCAAATTTGCTAGTAATTCGTTACATTAAAGAAAGTTAAAACTGTTTTATTATAATTATTAATGAAAAGGGTTTTTAATTGTTTTTCTTTTTTAATTTTACGTGACGTACGAACTTTAAAAGTCATGTCACGTCGTCATTTGAGTCGAGATGAAATGTTACGAGCCGTGGGCATGTTAGAAAATGGTGCAATTCAACGCGTCGTTGCTGAGGCCCTACATACCAGTCAAAATGTGATATCAAGGTTGTGGTCACGTTATCGCAGTACTGGAGATGTGGCCGAACAGCACACAGGTAGATATCGTGTTACTACGCAGAGACAGGATCGATTTCTCCAAATGACCGCCAGAAGACAACCCAATATCACAGCGCTGCAACTAGTGCAAAGGCTCCAGGAGGACCACCAGCTGCTGGTAAGCGACCAAACCGTGCGAAGAAGGTTACATGAAGTTGATCTTCATGCTCGAAGACCATTGCGTGTTCCAGCATTGCGACGTGGCAATCGCGGTCGGCGGCTTTCGTGGGCTCGGGAGCATTTACCATGGAGTGACGAACAATGGTCTTTGGTGCTGTTCACCGATGTGTCCCGGTTTGGGTTTCACCCGGATTCACGAAGAACACGCGTTTGGAGAGCTCCAGGGAGAGTTAGCCGTCTACGGCACCCTCAGGAGGTCCACCCATACCAAGGCGGGACAATCATGGTGTGGGCAGGAATTCGTCTTGGCGGACGAACCCAACTCGTTTGGATCCAAGGCAGCATGACTGCACAAAAATACCACGAGGAGGTAGTAGAGCCCGTTATTGTCCCACACAGAACTCAAATAGGCCATGAATTTCTACTCATGCACGATAATGCTCCTTGCCATACGGCGCGGCTGGTATCGACCGCTCTCCGAGAGCACGATATTCAAGTTTTGGATTGGCCTGCACAGTCGCCCGACTTAAATCCTATCGAGCATGCCTGGGACATGTTACAACGAAAAGCTTTGAGAGATTTTCCACCAAATTTGACGACTGAACAACAACTTTACGAACACTTGCAAAGGACATGGGACCTCATACCGCAGCAAGACATTGACAATTTAATTTTAAGTATTAACAATCGATGTCGATGTGTAATCAATGTAAGAGGTGGCAACACTGATTATTAATGATTAGATTTTACAAGATTTTTTCCATTTTTATTAAAATTAATAGTTTTTTAAGAAGAAATGTTTGTTGTTATCATACTAATTTTCCATGATGATTAAAAAAATTATTTTTTTTATTTAAAACAAAAAAAAACACGAAATGTTTTTTATTTTTATTAAAGACCTTAAAATAATCTATGATTCTTCTATTTACTGTATCAGAAAATTCTTCATAGATTTTTAGATATTTGATGAAATATAAAATATCCCTAGACTTTGTTGATGTGTGTATTTATATTTAAGCTTTTCATTGTATTGCATGATTTACCAGAACCTTACATTTAAATGTTCAAGTGTGTATATTCTCTCTGAGATATTGATTAAGTATGAGAAACATTTTTGATTTATTACTCAGATCAAGTAAAAAAAGATTTTTTCTTGATCTGAGATTACATGCTTGAATATCGGATGTTACAATAATTCTTTGTAACATACGAGATATTGGGCAGCACTAGCTTTAGTTGGCTATGGTTTCTGTACTTTCTGTCAATAGCGCAGTGCTGCTTGTCATTTGTGTGCTTCGATTGTTTGCTTTACTGTTTCCCAACGTTTTATTTTGGACTCTTCAAGGAATTTAATTCAAAATAAGTTATACTAATTTTAGTGACTGGTGTATTATTAGTTTATTCTGTCGGTGCATTTGCGTCTATTAGTTTAGTATAACTGTGTAGCGGTGCGACATTATATTTTATTTTAGAATAAATAAATACGCTTTAAATATATTAATGTTTTTAATAATATAGACAGTTTAGGCGCGTTTTAGTGCAATATAACAACGGTCAAATGCAAATAGTCGCTGGAATTTCGATGACAAATTTAATCGGGGTGTGTGTGAGAGCGCGGTGGGAGTATGTTGTTTCTCAGTGCCTTAGCGATCGGTATAATAAGTGGTCTGCAGAATGTTACGACAGACGTGCCGGCGAGCAGTGACGCGAGCCCGGTGAGTGCTCCCCCGGCGGAGGTGGAGCGGTCGGTGAAAGAGATGGGGCTGGTGGAGACGACGAAGTTGTCGGGGCAGACCGGGGACCTGGTGAACGTGACGGCGCACGAGCGGCCCTCCATGTGGGACTTGTACCTGAACCATTGCCCCAAGTGGCGGCCGATCAACCACGTATTTTTCCAAGTGGCCAATGTGTTTTTCCTTCTGTCATTCCTGGCCCCACACACTCCTACTGGGTTAATATGGCTTCGTGTGGCGCTGATGATGGGCTGCGCGTTCAGTGGCATGTGGGCCTGGAGCATCGAGTGCTACCTGGACGCTGTGCTGTGGAACAGTGCGTTTGTTGTGATAAACTTCATATACTTCTCTATACAATTCTATTTGCTGCGCCCCATCAAGTTCCACAAGGATATTGAAGAGGTAAATATATCGTTTTTATTTTATTTCTCTATTTATTTGTATAGCAATAATGAGTACCATACTTTTAATTACTTGATAAATTTTATTAAAGTAATTTAAAGATTTTGATACCTTAGGTCTTTCAAATAATTATAAGCAATATCGTAAGATTAATCTTAAAACATTACTAACATTCAGAAGAAAAGTTAGAAAATAAATCCTTATCAGTAATTTCACTTTTTATCAGTTATCACGTGTTATCAGTTACAAGTGGTATTATCATAACTATGATATAATACATGATGTAGCTGTATGAAGGTAGCACATGTTTGCAAATAAGATAACAATACCATCTAGATCTTATCAACACTTACATACTTACCTATTACTACAATTCACTTTTATAATAGACATTATATCAGTTGAATTACACAATCAAGGATTTTATTTGATTGGTTTTGCCTACTAGAGATAAATATTTGACACAAGCTCCAAACTAACTGTGTCAAATATGTATCTCCAAATATAGTCTGGTAGGCAAATTCAAGGATTGATGAAATATTGGAACTAGTCATTAGAGGAATTTAACCATTTAAAATGCTGAACTATCCCCTGTATTTCAATAAATTTACAAAGACAAAAAAAAGCCTGTAAGTATACTTATGTTTATATAGGTATATAAAAATGAATCACCGGAATGTTTGTATGTGCATAACTTCCAAACGGCTGTACCAAATTGGATAAATCTTTCTTCTATGTGTTTATTATTGTCAGGAGAAGGTTTGTATGAAAAATAAAATGCAAATAGGTATTAAAAAAATATGGCGGTATGGAATTCGCCGGGTTACATAGCTAGTTACAAGTAAAAATATTTTAGGATGTGTTAAAAATACAAGTCTTACATTTTACCACACATTACGAAGTGACTCATTCAATGAACTACTTAACCCGGCGCCGATGACGTGAAAAAAATTCCCCGGCCGATGACATCGGGTAAATTTTACCCGAATTTTAATTTGAAAATTTTTCAATAGTTTTATACATAGTTTATATTACATTTTAATTGATTATTGGTGAAACAGTATTTACGCATGTGATAAAATAAAAGAGTAAACAATAATCCAAATAGAGGGTAGTTGTATCTCCAGCTATACTGGCGGATAAGTAAGATGGACGTCAGGAAAAATAAATATACCCTCTTAAAATCACCTCGGGTAAATATTACCCAGCGTCAACGACGCCGGGTTAAAGCAAATGTGCAACTGGATAACAATAGTGTACAGGTCACCGCTTAGTTCAGGTTGAAACTGATTAATTACCGCTGACAACGACAACTGTTTATAGCTCCTATAGATGCATGCATGAAGACTAAAACATATGTTGCCAACCTCAACAGGGAATAGCAGGCGATATCATAGAGAATGATGTCATTCTTCGTCTCTACTCATCACAGTACATTTATGCGAATAAAGGTTATTACGCTTTAGCTATTACTAGGCTTGAAGTATTTCCGCACTCGAAACAACTTTTCTTCAAGAAAAATCGTGTTCCCACATCCAAGCAAAATTTCGCTGTGATTAAAAGAAATAAAATTATGATAATTTTTAAGTCATTATCAGTCGATAAATCTCGTAGCAACATAATCTTCAGGCTGCCGTAGTCCACTGCTGGATACAGGCCTGTCCAAAAAATAGCACGTCACTCCACGTAAAATATATATAACGTGATTTAGACCGTTCGTATAATGTTCTAACTATATTGACATTCTCCAAGTTTCATGACATAATCCCAATCCCATTAAATATACATCTCGGCAATCAACCAATTCCTAATAAATGGAGGTAACCTTGAGCGATCAAGTTCCGAATACGGGCATCTTAATGAGGCCTTAATTAGATACGTCTGTCACTGTTTTACCGAAATCGTATAGCGTTAGGTAAGACGCTGAGGTAAAGTGGTTAACTCTGATTGTCTTTAGCCAAAAATAAATAAGTCGTAGATCGATGTAGGCGATAATACCAAAAACTACCCTAAAAGGTAGATAGCAAAAGTTCTAGGGGCAACATTTACTAAACAAAATTAGTGTTTGCATGAGTACAGTTGAACAGTATAATTATTGCCATCTTCTTAGTAGGTACGTGACTTTGGTGTCAGAGTTTATATTCGCCCAAAATCCTAGCCTTTCATGTCCGAGATATGCACCAAGAGCACTCCGAAGCACGGTAGCGCTGTAATGAAATTCCACGACATGCGTTCATCATCATTCCAAGTCGAAACCTCTACAGATGTTGAGTTTGTACACGCCTATGGCATGTAACTAGTAGAGCGAAATATCCTAACACAAGTATATATTTGCTTAATAATAATATAATAATAATTTATTTAATTTAAACAAAGGTTTTAAAAGATTATTCCATATGCTGTACTTAAACCAATTTAATTATGTAACCTACCAGAAACTGAAATAAACAATTTATTATTATGGCACAAATCGGATATGGCCTTACTCTTCTCATGGTGAGAAGAGGCTCGTTCCCAACAGTAGGACAGTATATAGGGGCTGATGATAAAAGCATAAATCGGATAGTCGCCGATGACATCTTTAGTAGCTACACAAAGTTTAGCGCCTGCATAACTGCATAAATTTACCGCCAAATTTATGTTAAACACAGTAAACCGCCTCATTCGAGCATCATCATCATCAGCCTGTCGTAGTCCACTGCTGGATATAGGCCTCTCCAATGGCATGCCATGACGCCTCCGAGCCCGATTTTCGGCTCTTCGTGTCCAGCCGCTGCCAGCCACTTTGCGTATATCGCATATGCCATCATAAATATTTAATCAATAGGTATACTTGATGTAACGAGATCATAATATCAATTTAGTAAAAGGCTGATGCCACATATCACGAAATCAATTAATAGCCTTATATTTGCGCATATTTAAATACGTTTGAAACGCCTAAGGAAATACGTTCCTAAATCTCATCGCAATGTATTTAATCTATTTTTTGCTAAAGCGTCGAAGAATCGCTAACGCTGATCCCTCATAAAATAAAAGGTCAAGTCTTAAGTAATTATTTCAAGTGTACGAAGATATTTTAGGCAAAATAATTAGGATTTTAATATTGAATTAATAGTTGCTCTTACTTCTTAGAAAACAGTTAATTAAACACCATTGTCCCAACTCTTTCCCAGTGCACTTCAGGACCGTCCTTTGAGTCTGTGGGCTATACTTTTAGCAAGACATATTATTATTGAAACTTCAAGGCTTACTTGATACTTGATGATGAATTTGGCTGAATTTCATTTGTCCTTTATGTTGCTTTCTCTCTTTCTTATGATTATGTGGTCAACTCTGATAGCAGAATTTAAAGACCGTCTGAAGACTCCTGACGCAAAAACGCCTAATGATACTAGTTCTGAGTCAGGAACCGACGACTTTACATGCCCTCTGAAATAGGCAGCTTTCTGGCACAAACAGTCACCCATCCAAAATCGAGACCTCGATTTCTCGACCGCAGTTCAACTCTTGATTTATTGCGAACTAAAAATCAAGACACACTATTAGCGCTACGATTGAAGCTAAAGAAAAATTTCACTCAATTGTAACATTTCCGTTACATTTCTCTTTTGGGATGTTGGACACAGGTGTAACAACATGACATATCTTTTAAGCAAACACACGTACTAAGCCTTACTAAGCCTCCGTTCACTGGATTGCAGCCGTGACGTGTGCATCTATTTGTTAAATACGTTAACACGAGTAACAATGTGCAAGGTTGTTGAAGGATTTTCGTACAATCCACTTTAATTAAAGGTACTCTTCTTACCAGCAGACCTGCTTGTGGATAACAATAATAATAATTCATATTCGTTGGGTAAACGACTAGAAACGAATTTTGCATAATTATATGCATAACAGTCAGTATCTGTACCGCATTATGGGTTGGGTTATGGATATATTATATTAAGTATAACTATATCGTTGAAGAAAAAGAGCCAGAGATAAGCTGATTATTTTCCCTTAAGAGCGCTTTTGCCACAATATCGTGACGCCAGGCCTCCTTCACTCGGCCGTACCTACAGCGATAAGTACCTACACATTCGCGCGGCTTCCAAGCCCGGCGTCCGACGCGCCGCGCAAGGGTTGTTGACTTGAAAATTTGATTTTATTTATTTTACGAGAGCAACTTGAAAATTAGATTTTTTGTTTGTTGAGATATCCCAACGATTATGGTGTCAAATTAAAGATCTAGTTCAAAAACCATTTTATCTGTTTGAATCATGTAAATCGGTCCACGCGTTTAGGAAATAACTAAGAATTAGTATAGTGAAAATGTAAACGACCAGATTTTTGCGGTTTTTGTTCTACGAGCTCAAATAGTTGGATATATACTTATAGGATGATTATTTATTATTAGGTACGTGGTCAAGTAGATAGCTAGATAGACGATGAATAAATATAATAGTAGCAGCGGCAAGTCGACAACCCTAGCGCGGCAGCTAGCGCGTCACTCCGCGCTAGACAGCGACAGCGTTATATGTTAGAAAAGAGCGGGAACGGTTAGGTGAATATCGCAGTAGGCACTGAGTGCTTATGCGAGCTGATTTGCACTTTATTGCTTAGTAGCAAGAGTCGCAATTTCAAGGAATTGGTTTGAGAAGTGGTGCTTCTGTACGTAAGTACTGTTTATTCTGTGGTGACGCGGTCCCAAAGACCGTAAAGACTTTCAAGAGTAGCAGAATTAGAAAAGCAAAAAGCAAACTGTTGATGAATTGAACGATGAAAACGTTAAACCGTTGTCACAGCCCACCACTCCAACCGAAAAGGATAAATACATAATCAGCCTACACATGAATAAGCCCCTAAAATCGACATACGAAAGGCTGATGATATGAAATGAGTTACTTGTTACGAAGTACCGTAGCCTTTGAAGTTTGTTACAAAAGCTCATTAAGCGACGGACGAAAAGCTGGGCAAACAATCACAAGTAATTGTGCATACACTCATAATACTAAAAATAAACCCTTTTATCATGTCTCCGTTGAGATTTATTATGTTATCAGCAGGCGGTCGTAGCCTTGCTCCGTTGGATGTCTACTTACGTTTTGCCTTCTAGAAGAGCCAGCTATGATATATCAGCATAATATGCTGCTTTATATACATACTAGAGGATGCTCTCAGCTACATCCATACATATTTTTAACTAGAGGATGCCCGCGGTTACACCCGCGTTATTTAAGGCTACTGCTCCGCTCGCGTCGCGCATAGCGTGATGTTATATAGCCTATAGCCTTCCTCGATAAATGGGCTATCTAACAGTGAAAGAATTTTTCAAATCGGACCAGTAGTTCCTGAGATTAGCGCGTTCGACCAAACAAACAAATTGTTCAGCTTTATATATTAGTATAAGATTTAACCGTTTCTGCCCGATCTCATGGAAATTTTGGAAAATGCCTTTGTGCACCCCTACGGTCCCTAAAGAATAGGTATATGTACATGCTAAATTTCAGCTTCCCGCGCCCAGTAGTTTTGGCTGTACTTTGTCTACCAGTCTGTCAGTAAAGCAAACGCAACGTCATATTGTATTCGATATACTTCTCAAATATAAGAATTTCATTGAACCGTGACTGAACCGTTGTCTAAATATCTGCGCTTGCTGTTCAAGGTTACCACTCCGCTCTTTTTAAATTACAGAAGCTGTAAACTTTTTGATAATCTGACTCGATCAAACAAGCTGCCAGATATGGATCAGCAGTAGCAATTTGTGACGAAACGACGAATAATTTCATCCTTTGTGTAACAAGGCACCCCGGAAACACAAAGTACAGTATGTGCAGAGCGGAAAATAGTTTTATTTGCTCTCTCGTGTACTATGCGCACAATTCGAGAACGTTGTTATTTGATGCAGACCAGTTTTTAGCTTTCCTCTTATGTGAAATATTATTTGATTGCCATAGCTGAAGCGTGCAGCATTCCTACTGAAAGTAGTTAAAGAATCATCACAATAATAGATATATTAATTATTATTTTCTTGTTAATTTCATTTTCATTTCGGATGACGAACTCATTGGTATGTGGACGAGCTTTGTAGAGGTCATTAAAAATAATTAGTAAACGATTACGAAAAGTTATGCTGGTTGTTATACCCCAAATGGATCCCCACATAAATGCACCAAATTGAGAATCGATGTGATTTTGGACAAAATAAATTTCAATCATAGGTCCTAGATGATCTTTCCTATGACATAGAATAAGTAATAATCGATTCGAAACTTAAGATTTCGCTAGTTCCTTGATTTACAGCATTGCACTTTGTTAAACAGTATTCAGATCTTTGTGCTCACTTCCTCTCGCAATTAACGCGAGCCTTCGTTAATATAGTTAACACACTTAAGCAAACTAACTGAAGTGGCCTTCTTCCTTATTATACTTTAGCTAAAGACCTTTATTGGACGACCTTTGATTATTTATAAAAAATTGGGCAAGTTTTAATTTAGGTTTGCAAAAGACAGCAGTAAGTAATTAAATATAATAAAAAATTATGCCTCGTTGGTCTCGCGGCATAAATGTGCGCGTGGGATTGGGAGGTCTCGGGTTCGATTCCCGGGTCGAGCAAAGTGTTATTGGGTTTTTCCGTTAGGAAATTCTGAGTAGCAGCACGGAGTCTGGTAATGTGCCAGGTACGGCAATAGGCACGCCCCCTCTTACGTTGGACCTAAAAAATCATGTCGAAGTGAGGGTGTAATATTACACCTCTGCCTACCCTTTCGGCGATAAAAGGCGTGAGACTGTAAAAAAAATAATTAATAACACGGTATTCTAAACCAAAAAATCTGCCTATATATTCTTAGCTTCTCGATATTTCGGATACTTTGCTCCAGGAGATATCGTCATAAAGTAACAGAGACAATACTATCGATCAAAAGGCAAAACCACAACACTTTACAAAACATTTAGACTACATACTTACACGGTGGATAGCTTACGCGGTCGCTTCGCCACAATCTCACCTAATCTGCAGGCCAGACGTAATATATGGACTGAGTATAGTTCCTCATTGTTCGATGTTTCTATGTCTGCTAAGCTTTCCACGACCTCAACATGAGGATTATTTTTGGAGCAGTTATAGTTTTATATAAACCTTTGTTTTCTGTAATAACTGCCTGTGGTTTCGCCCGCGTTGAGGTCGATTATCGGGACAAAAAGTAGCTCTGAGCTATTCTGATGTAAAATATATTATCATAATGTTTCGTCTAAATATTTTCAGTATTTCTTGCGTGAAAGAAAAACTAACATCCATCCATCATGAACTTTGGTAGGTACAAAAGTTTATAGTAAGTTAATAATATACATAAAGTGCACAACTGCAGCGATACTATTGAGATAGTAATTCATTACTTAGTGGTAAAAGCAGATGTGGTAAAAAAGATCTGGTGATAAACCAGGTCTGCTTTCGCAATATTTATAATACATTTAATACCCGTCGTGCTAGCCTTTAAAAGAAAGCGGATCTGGCAGGTTATTGAAGACTTTTCCTGATCTAGACAACATTGCCAAATATTGCTTGCTGCTGGGTATGGTGAAAGCTTAAATACCAAAGTAACACAAAGGGTAGCTTTATCCTTGCAAGGGTAATCGACTCTTACATCAAAGCCGCGTTTTAAGTAGTAGGTACTAGAGGATGCCCGCGGTTACACCCGCGTTATTTAAGGCTACTGCTCCGCTCCCGTCGCTCATAGCGCGATGTTGGGATCCTGCCTTTTCGCCGAATATTGTTTGGCCGATTATCACTTGCCAACCAACGTTTCGCCTATTTTTCACTTTGACGACTAACGATTGTCAAATTTTTGTATGACAACGTTTCATTTGGTAGAATTATTGTTCAGCTGATTATTGTAATGACAAAAAACGTTTGGGGCATTTATCTTTTGTCAAATTATTAGGCCAGACAACTTTTAGACGAATAACGTTTCGTCTGTTCAGGTGATGTTTCGGGAAGTTCAGGTGAAATCGAAAGGAATCGGTTAGGTTAGGTTAGTATGCTGATAAACAATGCACGTCAACTGAAACAATGGCTGGTTAGGCTAGGTTAGAACTGCGGCTACAACGCACGAGCCGAGCGAGCGAAGCGAGCGTGCCGTGGCAGCGGCCGGCGAAGTGCCAGAACCAAATCGCTTTTATTTCACTACACTACTCAGGGCATTTAAATATGCTACATCGGTTAGGTTAGAGCTGCGACAATAAAAGGAAGACCAAACGTAAAGTTGGCAACTGTGAGGTTGGGAAATAAAAACAAAATTATATTACAAGTTGGCAAATGATTAATCTGCGAAATAAAATTCTACGAAACGTTAGTTGGCAAGTGATAATCGGCTGAACAATTTTCGGCGAAAAGGCAGAGATCCCGCGATGTTATATAGCCTATAGCCTTCCTTGACAAATGGGCTATCGAACACTGAAAGAATTTTTCAAATCCTACCAGTAGTTCCTGAGATTAGCGCGTTCAACCAAACAAACTAACAAACTTTTCAGCTTTATATATTAGTATAAAGCCTGCAATACATGTTGGTCGAGCTAAGGCCAACGCGAGTGTAGGCAAATTAATACAAGGCAAGTGGTACTGCCTACACGTTCGGCAAGTATATCGAAAACCAATGCAAATGGCCACTACAGACGAATTTTGAAAAGATGCCCACACGTTGGGCTCCGTCAGTTTCTAGGTATTGTGAATTGAAACAAGATTGATGACGACGTACCTAGAAGTTATTGCAGTTGCTGCTATTTATTTAATGAGCGCTTATAATTATTATGTCAGTGTATACCGCACTAAAGTTGAGGAAAAGAAAAGATGAAAAAGAAGGTGGTGGATGTTGAGTATTCACAAAAATAGAACAAGGGCGTAATGGCGCGCTGACAAACATGTGGACATATTGGCCGAGTGCGCGCGAGTGCCTTTGATTTGTGCAGAAAAACCGACAGCGCTCCGAAGAGCGGCAAGTGGTCGCGCGCGACCGCGAGTTGTGACAAGCTACGCCAAATGAGTTTTATACACGTTGGCGCTTGATTTTACTCGGCTAATTTGGCGAGCGACACCGAGCGATGGCAAGGCAATGCAAATATACTGTCTATACGTTGGTATTGGCCTTCACTCGGCGACGCTCGGCCCACATGTATTGCAGGCTTTAGAAACTAGTATTCATAACGTTTATTAGTGAACACCCGCACTAGAAGTAAATCCTGGTCGCGGGGTTTTCCTGGTTTAACCAATGGACACAAAGAACATCCCCACTCGAAATATCAATTTATGGATCACACTCGTCCGGTGATCAAACCTACAATACATACGCACATCTGTGCAGTCACTTTGGATAGAAAGTACAAAAATCAAAAATAATATCGCAATCGAAACGCGAAATTGCAAAACCATAAGGATTAAGATAAAGCGAATAAAGCAGAGATATAATATAAATTCCTTATATTTATAATCCTACGGATAATATTATCTAAAAGTAAAAAAAATATTACGTAGCCTTGAGCATGAATCATATTGATTTCACAAGTCCAACCACAGCTTATATAAATTTCTCCCTGCCTTGTGGTTTATACGCTGTTGGAAAAGGTCTTGGATTTGAAAGTTTGTAGGCATGGATGGATGTATGAATAAGTAAGTACCTACTCAAATGAAGGGATATGGTGCAGCGTTCTATATTTTATTTAAGAAATAATATAATATGTAAATATTTTCAAGAAAGAAAACTAAAATTGACGCTTACTCCCTATCTCCGAAATCTCTGATAGTTTAAAAAATTCAGAAAATAGTTGTGGTGCTCCCATCGTTGCAAAAAGCAATCCTCAAACTAGAAAGCGTTTGTTTAGTTACAAAAATACAAACTCTGGTTACGTAACGAATTGTAAACAATGACCTAATCAAAATATCTAGTTTATTTTATTGTGTAATTGTTTCGTTGTATTGCAACATTTAGCAGTGTTTGCTAAAAACCGAATGTGTGGATCGAACCGAACAGATTTTTTATGTGTACAGATTAAGTTGTTTGTTTGACATAGTTTTGGGGTGAAAATAATGATTAAGATGCACAAACACTGTAAATGGCACTCGTATCTTGCATATTCTAAGGAGACAAAAGAAAATTGAAATGCATATGACTTCATTTCAGATTCCCTTTGTCGTTTTCTTTGTGAGTTACAATTTCAAAATGTGTTAAATTAATATGAATATGGATCATTTAATTTTAATATTATAGACTTATTCGATTCGATTCTTGTTGGTTGTAGACTAGGTATCGTTCTCCATGGTATTTTTGACGAAAATGTGTGCAAACGCCAACAAGCAAAGAAAATCAACATTATGTCGAAATTACTATTTGCAATATTTTATATTATCTTCTATAGCAATAATTTAAAAACTAATAAAACCTTCTTTTTGTTAGCCTATAGTGTCTCACTGCTGGGCAAAGACCTCTCCCCTGTATTGCAAAGAACAGAGACTTATGCAAGTATCTGTTCTTTGCATTGTTCTTTGCCATACCTGGCTCGTCGTCCCCTTAAAAGCGTCTGTCATCTCGCCATCTTCACATATGCATGCATAGCTTATAATTAGCGATTAAGTGTTTTATCATCGAACGATCAAACCCGTATAATGCGCTCGTTGCACCCCTAAAGTTCACTTAACCGATATTATCTGCGTCAGGGAAGTTTCAAACAATAGCTTGTTCAACCGTGACTGAGGATGCTGAGAAGGATGCAGCGTTGCAACTTTATTATTATGCGAGAAAAAGAGATAAACGATAAAACAGCAACTTTTTTATGGTACGAGTAAAAGAGAACATAAAATAGATTTTGGAGAAACTTTTTAAAAGTCAGTGATGCGTGTTTGGCAGTGTCAACTTTAAACCATTTATTTTACTGACATACATCTTCTTGGAGCCCCTAGAGATGCTTCATGGAGACCTGGGGCTCCGCGGAGCACACTTTGAGAATGGCTGGTATAAACTTTGAGATATAATATTTTGGCGATTTGAAAGAGTGGCATGAGTTTCTTCCTGTTTCTTCTCAAAACCCTATTATCCCGAAACTGGACGTAAAATTTTATTTTGGAGTAACCTAAGTGAACATATAAATTTATTTGACCTATGCAACATATTTGCTTCTCCAGCGGGGATAATGATATAAAACTAAAATTTTCAATATAAAATCAAACTCCCCATTAGATAAACGACATAGATTTGAATTTAAATTGCTTGCTAACCGCATTTCGGAGGGGGATTAATAGTTAGAACGGCAGTCCTTTCAGCACAGGTCAGTGGGGCAAGACGGTGTGAACGCCCTTTCAGAGTGACGTCACCATCACTTGCCAACCATCGGGCGTAAGCGTACTCAAAGTTTCACATGTGTGTGATGGACCGACCGACTTGGCAACTATCACTCGACTAGAACAGCTTCCGATAGCTTGTTCTCGTATCACTTAGCGATATCTTAAGTTGAGGAGCTTCAATTCTAGCATAATTAATTTACTTATGTAGCTCATTGGAAATATCGGCACGGATGGGATAGTTGACTAGATTTATTACGTCAACAATGTACAATAGAGACACTTCTATCGAATAACGGAATCAACATACTAATTGCATTCATATACAATCTGTTTAATATTGCTAATTAGACAGGTTGATGGCAAGTGTGTGACATCACTTCACCGTAACTGAAGTTATGAAAATATAATCTATAGCAGCTATAGGGGTATGTAAAATATTGTTATACAGGTTATGCTGCAATAAAATACTATAAACAAAAATCTGTTAAGTATAGGTAGTATACATCATAATTAATTATTTTTAATAATGGAACAATAGTAACAAAATAGTAGTAAACATTATTGATAGAGTCATCTTACATGTACTTCTTCTTTAATCGATGGTACAGATCATAAAACTTAATTTAACTTAAAATCTGTTTAATGTTCCTGTAAACGATCTAAATGTATACGATATTAACGCAATTATTTAACGATATATTCAACTACAAATTAAATTCAAAGAGAATACAACAGCAAAGCTGTATTCGAAACCCAGCGTATAAGGTGCTTATGTGTAATGGAAATTTATCGACTGGCAACACAGTAAGTAGTTTGTAAAGTGTCAGTAATTTCACCGCAGCCGCGCCGATTCTGTTTTATAGCTATCTTTTCAAGATTTGTTGTTTACGAGAATATTAGCATAGAAATAAAATCTTTTTAACGACTTATCGTGGAAAGCTGTTATATTTTTACAGCTTTAGGGAGCTTTATCACCTGTATGACTATAACTGCCTGATAGTAGGCGAAACGTCTGGTAAATGCAGATACGTGTTATCTATTTAATTAGCATAGACCTAGCTTTATCCCTGTTGCATCCATGACTTCTGCCTTGCAGACCGGGGTCCGCTTTTTAGTCTAACCAGATTTGCCAATATTAGTCATAAATATGTTATTGTCATAGCGTTATCCGTTTGCTATATCGGATTTTTTAGTTTTAGTATAACAACCGTAAACAAAAAACCACGATAAAGCCCAAATACTATACCAACGTATAAAACTTTTGGGAGCATTCGAAAGGGGGAAAGATCTTGCAGACCATACAATAAACGTATGTTATCTTAATATATAAAATCCTTGCGTTACTGACTGACTGACAGACACGCTACAGCCGAAACTAATGGGCGCAGGAAGCTGAAATTTGGCATGTATGTTCCTTCGGGACCGTAGGCGTGCACTAAGAAGGGATTTCCCGAGATTCCCACGGGATCGGCCAAAACTGGAATTCGAAAATATGTGCGTGCGAAGCCGCTGGCGTCCTCTAGTTGTTTATAAAGATTTGAGGCTGTACTACATACGGGTCGCTCGTGCCTCGGTCGCGGCTAGGTTTCCAAATTTGGCAGCAATTCAAATATCTTACATAATAGCTTAAAAGCTGAGATTCTGACCTTTGGGCTAAAAAAATACGGTTCGATTTGAAATTTTAATCTTGTATAGTTTGTTGGCAATTCTGCATGCTGTTTGGTATATTAGTTAATCGTATAAAGTATTTATAAGATATATAATTTATATTATAGTTCTTTCACTGCTATTTGTGAGTAGTTTGAACAAAAAGTGTTCATTCATTCACTGGTTTTAAGCGAAATAGTTTGCAATTAAATCCAGCTTCGTTGTGATTTACCGCAATGTGCCTTATAGTTTCTGAGCTCTAAGTGTTTGTCCACAAACATACTAACACACGTATTCAAGTATGCACTAATGCAATTTGGCACATTTGTTTACATGAAGCGATTCGGCTCTTTTGTTTACATTTAGGAGTGCCGATATTACATAATTGCATACGAATATAATTGAAAACCACAACTTTAAGCCGGTTTACATGCATAAAAAAACATGAATCAACTAATTTTCAGATCTCATCATCATCAGTCCTGTAAATAAACTGTCCCACTGCTGGCTGCTGGGCACGGGCCTCTTCTCATTGAGAAGGGTAAGGCCATGTTCTACCACGCTGGCCAAGTGCGGGTTGGCAGACTTCACATGTCTTTCGAGAACATTATGAATAACTCTCAGACATGCAGGTTTCCTCACGATGTTTTCCTTCACCGTTTAGCAAGCGATAATTTATTAGCAATTGAATACGCACATAACTTCGAAAAGTCATTGGTGCGCGCCGTGGATTCGAATCCGAGACTCTCTGCGTGGCAGTCCGTCGGTCTCCACTAGGCTATCGCTGCTATTATTTTCAGATCTAGCGGACTCAAAAATATGGAATCTGATTTTTATGACAATATCATAGTGACACGCATCATATCATCGTCATATAACACACACATAATATACATATATACGATTTAGTTAATCTATAACATTAACTTTGCCATTAATGTTACTTACAACTCGTAACTTTATGTCGGTGAAATCCCAAGGGTGGTAATAACACAAATCGTAATCATCCACCGAGACGGATCGCTCTGCCCTACTGCCCAAACTAAGAACCAACAAATTGTTTACTATAACTATATACTCAGTTATTCAACAGTTACTTTCTACGGTTACGTCACATGTTTGCGTTTTCATATTCCCCAAACAATTGACACTTATCAACGTAATGTTATCTTCATTTTGTGTGTAGGTAATGCTTCAAATTTACTAAATAAATTTCATTTCGACCGACAGGTACCAAATCATCATTATGATTCACCGTAACGTTTTTGTACAACTTCTCAGAATTGCTCCGTCGGTTTAATATCTGAGAGTCCTCGGAAATTGATGAAGTGACGACGCAAAGCCTTAGCCAAGTATTAATTCTGATATTTTATAAGGAATACTGTCGTATAGCCTTCGACGACCAACTTAGATTAAGAAGCGTCGAGCAAAATGTATTGAGCAATTGAGGTCGTTATCTTTAATGAAAAGTATTCATGCGAAAATAAGACATGAAGTCTCCGTAATTACAGTGTATTGAGCAGAAATGGCGCGACCGCAGTAGGGGGTGTTTGGAAGCTATCGATTTTATGCAAAGGGTATATTGCACCCTAAATGTGTTGCCGATATAGCCAGACCTACGTACAGCTGTAGAGCTTACAATAACGTGATTGCTTTATTGGTAACGATTCGCCTTTAACACGTTTAAATCCACGGCCGATTCAGTAATAATGATATTGTTTTCAGAAATGTTTAGCCTTCAGAAGCTTTACGCTTTATTAAATCTGTTCGTGCTTCGATTTCGGAATGATACTGATACAAAATATCATAAAAATGTAATCGGTTGTTCGATGTTAGCTTCAAAGTTTTCCCTTACAGTAAAATGCTTTTTGCTGGCTGTGAAATCTGCGGCCGTGACAATTCTGTTGTCAAACAAAACGGAATTATTCAAGAGAACGGAACATGTGGAAGAGTGCAGAATTGGATATGCTGTCTACTGAAATTTCAAAGTCCGTGTTCATATTTCCATAAGATTTGTTTGCTTTCCAGTTAGTTTGTATTTCCTAACCTCGTTTTGTATTCACGAAGTTGTATCTCGTTTTAAATTTACTATCTTGGCTGGCGCCGATGAGAAGTATTCGTCGGCGTCTCTTTTTTTTTGTCAAGAATTGCTACCTGCCGTTTGAATAGCCGGGTTGATAATAAACGCTGTCTTACAAAGTCAAGTGCGACTAAGTATCAGGTGCCGTGTTTTGAAATATTCGTTACCTTTTTTGTGGCCATAAACTGTACTTCATGGTTGGCATATTTCACTTTTCGCAATTTGCTTTGCAAGAGTCCCGTACTTAAATAATCCATCTACATATAAACGGCGTCATTTATTACAGTTTTTGTATAGAAAGAAATAATAAACCGTTTCATAATCAGTGTCATCTTAGCGTTGTGCTAGTTGCAATCCAAGAGCCTTGCCGTAAAACCCAGGGACGGCTTTAGCTTCTAAGTAAACAGCAGCAGAATCAAAGGGGGAAATAAATAATTAAGGTTGCGTTGAATGGAAAACGGTACATTGTCAGTTCAAGGCTTTCTCACTCGTCAATGGTTATTGTTCTAGTGAAATATCGGTGGCGTTTTTGTCAATACTAATGACGTCACAATGGAGTGCGGATTCATGCGCTTTTTCTCCCTTCGTCTTTCAATTATTAGCAAACGGGAGTTTGTCTTACAATAGACACAATTATTGTTTAATGATCTTTTTTTATGTCAACTGTATACTATTTTATTAAGTAAAAAGTATATCGAATAATGAAAACGACATTCGGTTTTCTACTGAGCCTGTTGCATTTTAATTTTGCTGATAAGACAAAGATGGGCATTTGCTTTGACGTCAATTCCTATAGTTTTGCAAGATGGATAAAACAAATTATATACTACAAGTTTGAGTATGTATTCGTACCATTTTAACCCGTTATTTCATAGTCCCTTTAAATTAAAGTCTAGTCTCATAAATATCTTAATATATAAAATCCTTGCGTTACTGACTGACTGACAGACACGCTACAGCCAAAACTATTGGGCGCAGGAAGCTGAAATTTGGCATGTATGTTCCTAGGGGACCGTAGGGTTGTGCTAAAAAGGTATTTCCCGATATACTCCCGGGATCGGTCAAAACAGATAAATTAAAAAAAAAATGTGCAGGCGTAGCTGCTGGCGTCCTCTAGTTCATCGTAAAATGTAGTATTTATGAGCAATCACTATTTTATAGTAAGTATTGTCACAGAGAAGGAAAACTTGATACAAACCCTATACCAACCCGTTTGGCCAGCGTGGTATAGTAGGTCAATTCCTCCTTTCAAAGGAGAGGCCTAGTCCAGCAGTGGACTGAAAAAGGCTGATGATGATGATGATGATGATTGTCACAGAATAGATAGTACTTACGTATTGTACACTATTCTTTGTATGCTTCTTAATTATTCGTTTATGTTTATTATAATAAAAACAGCAGTTGTGGTCTAGTTAATTGACCAATCAATCATGTAAATGTATTTTAGATTAGATAAATATGCAGATAGTATATAAATGACTTGTTTAGTAATTGGTTTTGCAGTAAGTGTTTGGTTATTATGCAGTTTATTTAGATTTTATAGTAATAGGCGGCAAACGAGCAGACGGATCGCTGATGGTAAGCAATTACCGCCGGCCATGGACGCAAGCAACACCACAGGAGTTACAAGTGCATCGCCCCTTGGTTGGGAAATAGGAAAGGATGAGGAGTGGTATGAGGGAGAAGGAATAGGGGATAGAGCCTCCGGCACTCTCACTCACCGAACGAAACGCTACAGTTTAGGTACTGTTACTTTACGCCGATTTTCTGTGAGAGAGTAGTACTTCCCCGGTCGAGCCGGTCCATTCATGCTGAAATCAGCAAGGCTCTACTACCGTGAAAAAGTCTCATAAATACTCATCATAAAATGATTATTTATGAGCAATCACTTTTTTTATAGGAAGTATTGTAAACTATTCTTTGTATGCTTCTTAATTATTCGTTTATGTTTATTATAATAAAACCAGCAGTTGTGGTCTCGATAATTAACCAATCAATCATGTAAATGTATTTTACATTAGATAAATATGCAGATAGTATATAAATGACTTGTGTAGTAATCGTTTATCTGTAAGTGTTTGGTTATTATGCAGTTTATTTAGAAAATTATTTCTTCTTGCATTATGTAAGAGATAGGTAGAAGTCTTAGCCAGTTCTAGGAATTATTTTAACCTAAGGTTTCATCCACTGCTTTTTCATAATATTTTTATTTTAAAAGTGACATGGTGACCACTGAAACCACTGTAGCATCCGACCAGTTAAAAGTTTTAACGAGGTAGAAACATTTATGATACACCTAATTCTGCTCGCGAAACCGTTCGCATGTGTCCCGGCTATGGCGATAAAATATGTCCTATTCTAATCTGTAAGCTACATCGTTGAAAAGTTTTATCAAAATTAGTTCAGTAGTTTATCGTGAAAGACTAACAGACATCCATCAATCCTCACCAAGAAAGTTTGTGAGGATGATCTCTTTATTTATTTATAGACTCACGCCTGTATCCCCGAAGGGGTAGGCAGAAGCGTAATATTACACCCACATTTCGCCATGAATATTTAGGTCCCACGTAATAGGGGGCGAGCCTATTGCCGATACCGGGCACATCACCAGACTCCGTGCTGCTACTGAGAATTCGGAAAACCCAGTAACTCTTTTGCCCGACCCGGGAATCGAACCCGGGACCTCCGACCGATGAGCGGTCGCATACGCTATCTATGGATCACGGAGGCGGTATATAATTTAAAAACCTTTTAAAACCCTATAAATATTTACAAAACATAACAATTAAGTAATGAACAGTAACTGTTTAAGTTAATGATACCGATACGTCACCGGCGACAGGAACAAGTTTTTATCTAAGTTTAGTTGAACTGTGAGGGAGTCTCGTCACCTCGGTGAAGTCATTAGCGCGCCCTTATTAGTGCTTCGATATACTAAGTATTCACCATGAAGATTAGTTTTAAAATGTTAGGTACTGTTGCATTGGTGTTTTAATTTTCACCAGTAGATAGCATTGGTGCTGCCACACTGCCGTTATAAAATGTTTACAAACATTTTCAAACTGTAATAAATTTACTAACAAATGTTAGGAATTGTTATATTCTGTTGGGAATTGTTAGATGTTTTGAATGCTCCTACACTGATGGAAAATGTTCACAAACATTTATAACATTTGAAAACATGGGGCCCAATTCTGCTAAATTAATATAGTCTCGATATCATGTCAGTCATACTTACGTCACAAAAAGCGTCTTCTAAATTATCTGATATGTAAATGAAATTGTAACGAGATCGTATGTGTCAACGACGAACTGTTTATTTTAAATTATACAATAATGACATTAGATTATCAGAATACCGCTTTTAAATCCATTCAAAATATAATATCAATGTCGTATAAAATTAGCACAGCTCGCAGTTTGGATTTATGTTCCGAGGTGTCTACACGAAAATGGAAGAAGTTTTGCTAATTGGATTAACTTTTATTAGGAGTTGTCTTTTTTAAAGAAAAAGAAAAGAAAGAATTTGTTAACTAGCAATTTTGTTTACAGATGCTTACTAACATTATCTAACATGTAAACATTTATTAAAGTTGTGATCAAATTTTTGTTAACAAAATGTTTACAAACGTTTGTAAACATTTTAAAACGGCAGTGTGGCAGCACCATAAGATTCCTTCGGAAGATTTAGGTGTATGATGCAATTTATGCACAACACAATGCATGATAATGTAGGTAGTACACGAACTGACTACCTTTCAATTCGCAATCGACTGCAATAGTGTCTGAGATAAGCACGATGAAAACAAACTATTCACCATTATTATATGAATGAAAATATGAAGTTGTTACTATAGGTAGGACATAGGTGCATAGGTATCTTATATACTTAATATATAAAGCTGAAGAGTTTGTTTGTTTGGTTGAACGCGCTAATCTCAGGAACTACTGATCCGATTTGAAAATTCTTTCAGTGTTAGATAGCCCATTTATCGAGGAAGGCTATAAGCTATGTAACATCACGCTATGAGCGACGGGAGCAGAGCAGTAGCCTTAAATAACGCGGGTGTAACCGCGGGCAGTACTAAGTATATGTGTTGAGTTGTTGACGTACCATAATGTAAGCCTTTATGCCCTGATATTTCGGCCGCCTAACATCGCTTGTGCTCCCAGTAATGCAGTATAACACAAGTAATACATAAAAAATTACCCATAAATATTAAAACTATTCCTTGCTTTACTTTATGTTAAACTCTAATCCGCTACCAGTCAGGTTGCTAACATATAAAGTGTCAACTCACTAGGTCGACTTTTACCTGCATCTATTTTTGCCTCACTATCTTTTTCTATTCGGCGGTCGCTAAATTTCAGCTTTAAACGTTGGTCTGAAAATACCGCTGTACTCTGACATAAAATACTGGAACTATGTATATGTAGCACAGCATTGGATTCTTGTGATGTATGTTTTTACTCTTTCTAGCTGACTGTTGTCTTTGTCTGACTTTCAAATTTTAAGCATCATCAAGATTATTTTGTAATCTGTGCCAATATTAGAGTAGTCTTTTCTCAGCAGAAGCATAAGGCCATAGTCGTCCAAGCTGGCCAAGTGTGGGTTGAGAGAGTTTACATGTTTTTCGAGAACATTATATGGAGAAATTTCAGACAAGTTTTTGTCCAGTTACGTAGAGATAGCGCCTTCTCAAATGCTTCTTGCATATTAACCAGGATATCGAGCGCAATAGCATCATAACTTATTTGGCCGAGGATTGTGCAACTAAGTGCACTAAATGGAATATAATATAATTATGTATAAATAAATGACGGTCTGTTTTGTCTACAGAGACAATTCTCACACTACTTAGGTAAAAATGTCGTGTGCAGAAGATGTCGAAACACACATAAAAACCGCATAATTACTAGTGGATCGAAGCCACAACAATCGACTTAGAACTATACGGCCCTTCCCTCCACTCGACACCACCAAAACGACACCATCGGTGGTGTCGTATGGAATCACTAGTCCATACGACACCACCGACTAATAGTGAGGTTACCTACATACAAAGTTGTTGATATGAAAACTCCAATTAAGTTCAAGCAGTTTCATTAATGAGGTATGTCATTTGATAAAGTTTATATTTATCTGTCACTCAAATGGTCATCTTGACATTGTTCATTGCAATTTGCATATTATTGTCTTAAATCATATTATTGTCAATGTATGTGATGTTGTCTGATATTTATTTATTTATTTTAATGAACTGGGAGCTGTTAGTCTAAAAACACGCGTTTCTGGACATCACTAGGGTGGTGTCGTATGGACTAGAGTTTCCATACGACACCACGGATGGTGTCGTTTTGGTGGTGTCGAGTGGAAGGAAGGATACGGCGAGGTGACTGTTTAAACCACTGCGCATATCAATAATTTAATTAGGTTCATTATCTTATAAATACATACATAAAAAAGACATGCATTACATTATAAAGCGAATTCACCATTAAAGTCGTTAAACAAAGCCGCGGGCCACAGCTGACATACATTCCCACAAAGTAACATACGGAACTGCATGTGTCACAGATATTCAATCAATACTATCACATCACAATTAATGCAACTATCTTTATATGGGAAAATGTTGCGGACAACTTATCTGCGTTGATTGTGACATGACGAGGCGTTCATATGCTAGAATTGTGGTTTCTTTTTTTATAGAAGTTGCCATTAAATTTTAGCGCCAGCAAAATGAAAAAGTAACTGCGGCTTCAGCTATCCACTGAAAACCGGATCAACTTTTCGGAAATTAGAAACAGGCAATCAAAAATCTTGTTTATTTTTTAAGTATCGTATTTTATCAATCGGAAAATGCTGACAATCAAGCATTTTCCGATAAGCACATCATGAATCAGGTGGTCAAAAATCGGCTGTGATATTTGGGTGAAACCGAACAGACGCAACTCTACTCTGAGCCGTAAAAGAACAGCTTTAATTTCAATGGTTCACACATTTTTCTGCACAAATCAACGAGCCTATTCACACTATCCCTTAATCGTCCACCCAAGTCACGTTTCAATGTAAAGGTCACCTCTTAATTTCCTATTCCGTCCGCTTAGGGTCCCAAAACGTATCGCGATATTTTGCCGCTTAATGGTTGTTTGTTGTTTTCGTTGGAGTGTATGGCCAACTCTGGTGCCGGAGTTTTCAGACCGCTCGAAGGCCTCCGACAATGGCCTAACGATCCTTATCCTTAATCAAGGACTGACAGCTTTTACGTGCCCTCCGAAGCACGGTAGCGCTCAGATGTTAATGCACACTCGGTCACCCATCCAAGTGGTGACCTGTACAAGCGTTACTTACTAATCAGCCCTTTATACTGTCCCACTGCTGGGCACGGGCCTCTTCTCACTTATGAGAAGGGTAAGGCCATATTTAAGTCCACCACGCTGGCCAAGTGCGGGTTGGCAGACTTCACATTTCTTTCGAGAACGTTATGGAGAACTCTCAGACATGCGGGTGTCCTCACGATGTTTTCCTTCACCGATTAGCAAGCGATAATTAACAATTTAATACGCACTTAACTCCGAAGTCATTGGTGCTTGTCGTGAATTCGAACCCGAGACCCTCTGCGTAGCAGTCAGTCGGTCTCTCCACTCGGCTATCGTTACTTAACTTTGCCGATCTGTTACGAACGGCAGGCCAAGTCTCGCTATAAGCGCTGCAGTTTCTGGTTAGAAAATGTATTGTCAAAGTAACAGTCTTATTTATGGTTTGTCGTAGCCGTTATTGCCGCTGTTCTGGTATCGATTGTGTGCCCATTTTGGGCTGCTATATGCCAGTTGTAGTACTTTACAATCATAGTCTGTTTAATATTGAACAAGATTCGGCCGCGGCTTTGCATGCGAATGAAAGGTTGCATAGTAGAGAGCCCAATATACAGGGTGTCACAAGACCCATCACCAAGCCGAAGTCTACTCGTTGTGGACATCATGCCAAGTCATATTAACCAAAAATAATGCCTGGAAAACCATTTTTTTTTAAGTTTTTATATTTACTAAACCGCAGTTAAAAGCGCACGCGTGCAATGCTCGAAATACCTACTTATCGATGGGGTCATAAGAACGTATATCTAAAGAACATATTGACAGGGTAAATGCATCGATTTTGTACCTATCAGAAAAGTTCCATACTAACGTTGAGCCTCAATATCTCCTGAACCAGTAATTTCCCAGGTATGGTGCCGAAGTAAAAAATGTTCGTAGTGATTGGTACAACATGGGATTTAAGATTTCGTTGAGGGTCTTTTTACACCATGTATAATCTCATATTTGTATTCCTTTCTTATACATTATAGGTCCCTCAGGGCATAGTTACTATGCCATGGGAAAAAAAAACTGATTAAAGAAGCATGATTTATCAAATTTGGAGAAGGGGGAGTAGCTTTATCACCTCTTTCTCTTTCCCAATAATTTTTCTGTACCTAATTTAACCAATAATTCTTCGTTTGCGCAAGTTTATTAAACTAGTCTGTTCTACTATTCAAATGTTAAAATTAATCAAAATTTGTACAGACTTTTATAAAATTTCGTGGGCTACGTTACAAGATACGGGTTAAGGGTGGATCGAGCTACATCATTATAAGGATAAAGTATGGGCTGACCTTTATGATACAGGTGTCTGTCTTTTGTATACAGCCTGTATCCAAAGACAATAGACACCAGTAAACGGGAGGCTTCATCATCATCCATTTATACTGTCCCACTGCTGGGCACGGGCCTCTTCTTACTATGAGAAGGGTAAGGCCATAGTCCACCAGGCTGGCCAAGTGCGGGTTGGCAGACTTCACATGTCTTTCGAGAACATTATGGAGAACTCTCAGACATGCAGGTTTCCTCACGATGTTTTCCTTCACCGATTAGCAAGCGATGATTAACAATTTAATACGCACTTAACTCCGAAAAGTCATTGGTGCGTGCCGTGGATTCGAACTCGAGACCCTCTGCGTAGCAGTCTGTCGGTCTCTCCACTCAGCTATCGCTGCTAAACGGGAGTCTAAATAATCCTAAAAAGACAGCTCGATAACATTCTGATCTGGGTTTGAAAATTGTAACTCAGGATCGACCATAAACATAAGCGCATAGTAACGGAGACTCTTAACTAACGAGATCTATTTTCCGTTTAAGTTGCTTTAGTAATCTCGTTTAAAACGCAGCTCTCATTTAATGTAGAAGACTGTGGTACTACATCGAGATTACACAATTGTAAGTAGAGCAAAATGAAACTACATGCATGGAGTGTTGCGAACCATAATGATTATACAATTTTAATCACCATCTGCAGCCCTGTATATGTTTAAATTGTCCTACTCTTCTCACTTAGAGAATAGTTTGGGCGTAGTGCACTTTTTCGCGTTTTACAGTAGTAGGTAGGTACTCATGCTTGCATGAGTACTACCTACTGTATACAAATGATACTATTTTAAGTTCTATTTCCCATTAATAAATATTTTATACTACCTATTGATTGAAAAAAAAACTTGAATTTATAACTCAGTTGTAATTAATAATATCTTTTTCAAAATTAAATCAATGCCGGCAACACTACATCATGGACAAGGACCAGTGCTGATCACCGATCACGAACATTAATACCCCTGTCCGTCGTGTTTGCTTCGCCGATAGACTCGCCACATGTTTACATTTAATTTGTATTCCATCCAGACGGCCATCAACATGGACGCACAGTCACACACGGCACATCACGACAAGCTCACTGTTAAAACCATCAAACACCCATTAGACAACTGTCCCTGCTATAGCTGCTCCATCTGATATTACCGTATAAATTGTCAAACCTGACACGTTAAAATGCGGTCACGTTCCAATATTGGACCCAATAACCGGCCATTATCACAATGTTTGGGGTTTTGGCCGCCGTAATGTTTGATTGGAAGGATATTGGCCGACGCCATGGGTTATATTCCTGGTAATAATCATGGGAGAATACCCCAATCAGTAGCGAAAGGTCAGAAATATTTTGGGCAATGTTCAATTTACCAGGTAATCGTACAGTAGGTATATAACGATTGCTTGGATTCGACATTACTTATAGGAATTTTTCACAAACACTATTAGACTACGTATAAAACAGTAAGTCTACGTATAAAACCATCAACAGTAAAATTCGGGACTAAACTTCAAACTATTTTTAGTTTTATAACAAGGCCGATTATGATTGTCAGTCAGATTTATGTCACAATCACACAACCTTTGAGGCGTGTGCACCTAATTAATACAATGGATTACCATTTATCAATCATTTGCCTTTATGACATCGATAACGATATGATTCGAAGGAAAACACGTGTTTTGTGATTTGTTGCGCTGATTAAGGTATTAAAATAACGCTTATACGATATAAAAATGCTTCAGAAATCGAAATATGGACTAGCATAAAATTAGGCCAGGAAGAGAGACAGCAAGTAATTGGGCATGCTGTCCCTTTTTGTTTTTTGATTTCACATAAGGGTATCTCTTAGGCACACGTTTCTGGTCGTAATTATTTGACAGCCTTAAAAAGCTAAGTTTCTATTTATGAACATAACATAACTTCACGCCTTTTTTCCGCGAAGGCGTAGGCAGAGGTGTATTACACACCCGCATTTCGTCAGTTATGTTTAGGTCCCAATGTAATATATTTATGAACAATATCTGTCCTGATTATAATGCTGGGTGCAGACTTATTCGTACTATGGACGAAGGGTTAGGTCTTAGTCCACCACACTGACCAAGTGCTGGTTGGCCGATTTCACGGGTTTTCGTGTCATTTGTTTGTGTCTTTCGTGAACATTACAGAGAATTTTCAGAGTCGTATTTCTTCTCAATGTCTTCTTTGACCGTCTAGCAAGTGATAACTAAAAATTAATACACATACAATACATACACCATTTATGATTCTGAAATGTAGACCTACGAGTACCAAAATACATAGGACTACTTAAAATACGTAAAATATAGATGCTGAATTCGGTGTGATCGGGTTGTGCCGTATTTTTATACTCGCTACTTCTGAATGGAAAACAATCATCCAACGTTCAGGCAGGACAGCAAGCTGTTACCGGTTTTCCGGAGTTATCATATGGGTCCTTTGGCCTACAACCCCGTCACGTTGGCCCTTTTAGAGTCACTGTGTTGCCAGACAAAAGAATTATGATGTGATTCTATTTTGCCTATGTTTGGACCATCTTATATCAGTCGTGGTCGCAGATAGACTCAATTCGTTTATTTAATATTTTGCTCACCACAAACACAACATATTATACCTTCGTTAGGTAAGATTTTTATAGGATCGACTTTCGCAGGTAGCTTAATTTTGAGAGCATCTTGGAATTCAGGAGGTGCCCGGCGTACCCTACATAAAGTCCCCGATTTGTTTTACATGTAGGTACTCAAAAAAACATTACCCTTCCGTTTGCCTTCGCCGTAGTCGGGTAAAAAGAAATCCTATTACGAACTTTTTGTTCTTTTTTACTGATCGCTATAGTTGCTCGAAAAATATAAGGTAGTTGGGCGTGCTGTTTTGTGTTCCCTTGTTATAAATGTGTTTTGGATCAGATATATACAATGTCAATCGCATTGGGTGAAACCTGTTATGATTGTGTTGTCTTGAATAAATAAATAAATAAATAAATATTGGCAGACTAGAATCCTAGGGAGGTCATTGTAGTTACAAAACTATCTGTCAAAGTATTATTAATGCCCATCCTTACATGTTTATAGTTTTCATAAAAAATATTTTACTAAATCAGGACCCACTTAAATAATTTTGACAATAATAAAATTACCGATCCGACCATGAATAAAATAAACCGTATTTTAACGTGATTAAATCTAATATAATTTCAATAATTCTTGAACTATGCTCTTACCGGTACACTTATCTTCGATAGCAAGCATTAATCAAACCCTATCTTGGATTAAAATCTATAGTAGCTAATAATATTATTGAACAGAGAACATAGCACCTGCGAGTATTAAGGTCAAAACTAAGCCAATATAATTATTAGTGATATTATTGTTTTAGTAAAATATTTCTGGATTCGAGTATGTTTACTTACTACGTACACATTATGTAAAAATGTAAATAGTAGCAATCGTTTTCGACATTGTTTGCCCATACAGAATAACAGATTCCGTATCAATTGCTTTCATTGCAGAAATCATATTAAATATCAGACATTCTTAAAAAGTTTTTGGACAAAAACTTTTTTAAAGTGTAACAGAAATAAGTTTCCATATTTTCGGTCTCTCGACAGCAACCAACGACTATTTCTTAAATAAGATACCTTAAACTGCAAACATGTTAAAACTTACCATATTTCCTAAATCATAAGTAGTTGCCTCGTTGGTCTCGCGGCATAAATGTACACGTGGGATTGGGAGGTCTCGGGTTCTATTCCCGGGTCGGGCAAAGTGTTATTGGGTTTTTCCGTTAGGAGATTCTCAGTAGCAGCACGGATACTGGTAATGTGCCCTGTACGGAAATAGGCTTGCCCCCTATTACGTGGGACCTAAAAATTCATGGCGAAATGTGGGTGTAATATTACACCTCTGCCTACCCTTCGGGGATTCAGGCGTGAGTCTATAAAAAGAAAAATAAAAAAGTAAATAAAATGGACATTCAAAAACAAAGCAGCAACATTTGCTACCAATATATTTATTTGTACTTATAGCTTTACAACCTAGTTATAGAAGTACGTCTCATTTTACTCCTACCAGCTGATAGAGCGAGCAAGTAAATTGCTCCGATATCACATTTCGCTGTCATAACTGCCTTCGAATATAGACTTCGTTGAGTAATATGAGTGTCTCGACAAAAAAATCCGAGAAACGAATTAATAAGCAAGCAGACTCTCTGGGAACACTATTTATAGATCTTACTAAGAATCCTGCGAACTAAATTGTTCTGCGAGATTACCATATGTGCAAAATAACGATAATGGGCCTCGACTGCTGAGTAATAGTTTTGTAAAATGCTTTGAACTTGCTTGAAATCGAGATCTATCTATTAGGAACGTCATTTATGTTTGCTTAGTGACATATTTTCTGGTGGCACTGTTGTTTATATTAACAACAAATTGTTATATGTTATAATATGTAAGTTAATATATTTCGTGCTAAGCCCATATAATTAACTAGAATTTCCTCGTGGTTTCAATGGCCTTTTGAGAAGATATGTTGACAATTTTGGTGCTGCTATTTTATTTGGTGCTGCTGTTTTTGTTCTAAGTTTATATTATTGACTAGCAATCTACTGCTGTGCTGTTTCATCCGCGTTAATTTCTGTATCTAAAACACAATTTCAAGTTGGATTGGTTTAGTTTCGCAATTAAAACTTTCGACTCACACAAATATATACATCAATTAATGACATTTACGACAGTCGGTCCATCCGTTTAGGACCACTTCAGTGGCACAAGAATTATACCTTTGTTAAATGGCTGCAAAATACATAATATCACTACATAGTATTCACTACATAGTATAAAACTAAGTCTTGTCTTCTGTCTGACTTTATGTATACTTAAATATTTAAAACTACGCAACGGATTTTAATGCCTTTTTTAATAGATAGAATGATTCAAGAGGAAGGTTTATATATATAGTACATATATGGTGGTACGAAGTTCGCCGGATCAGCTAGTTTTTAATATAATAACATTCGTTGCAGTATACAATTAAATAGTCCCTCGGGACAATTGGTGGCAAAAGTTCAATTCTAAAGCAAGGCTTTTCCGAACATTAAAACAGAAAGGATACAAGAGCATCGAAACAGCTTGGTGATAATATCTGTAAACCACGTCCCACATGACACGTGTCCCGTTATCCCAACGTGAACGGTCACATATATATTTATTATACACACATACACAACGTCACGCCTTTCATCTCCGAAGGGGTAGGCAGAGGTGTATTTCTACACCCACTTTTCGCCAGATATACCTTAGTCCCACGTAATAAGGGGCGAGCCTATTGCCGTACCGGGCACATTTCCAGACTCCGTGCTGCTACTGGGAATTTCGTGACAGAAAAACCCAATAACACTGCCCGACCCAGGAATCGAACCCGGGACCTCCCGATCCCACGCGCACATTTATGCCGCGAGCCCTGTGAGGCAGTCGTATAGGGTATGTCGAGTTTTCCGTCTCTATGCAAATATGGTATTTGCATCGTGTTATCCCTTAGTCGCCTCTTGCGACACCCACGGGAAGATAGGGGGTGGTGACACTTGTATTCTATGCCGTCAACCACACGACATTGGATATATATTTATTATCTACGGAAGTAATTCTACACAGAACTACACAAATTGAAACATTTCTGTAGGTCGCTGTCGAATTTCCCAAATTGGCTCTTCTAATCGAATCTACTTGATACGATATTAGAGTAGTAGGCTACTTTTTCCTCGGTGTATAAAGAAGGGTAAAACTGAAAACTACATATATCCAAATATAGGAAAATACAGCGAACGGTCTTATATTTAGTTAATAATGTGTATTGGATATAGAGGTGCCTACTTTCGAAGTCAATCATTAGATCATTACTTTATTGCCACTTATCTAGATAAGTGTAACAATCTGTCCAGCAGTGGACTAAGAAAGGCTGTAGTAGTAGTAGTAATGTACATAATTGTAATTACCAAGTTTCTTGATGATACAGAAACTAGAAGTGAACTAGGTAAATTCTGCTTCTTAGATTTTATTACACTGTTATTTACATCTACGTAAATTTTTTTTATTCTTTTTTTTTATAGTGTCACGCCTTTTATCCCCGAAGGGGTAGGCAGAGGTGTAATATTACACCCACATTTCGCCATGAATTTTTGGTCCCACGTAATAGGGGGCGAGCCTATTGCCGTATACTCCGTGCTGCTACTGAGAATTCGGAAAATCCCTGTGACACTTTTGCGTGACCCGGGAATCGAACCCGAGACCTCCGATCAGCAGTCGCATACGCTATCCACTGAACCACGGAGGCAGTCCTAATAAAAGTATTTAAATTAAATACTCTGATAGATAGATACAGATATAATGAACTACCCTATTTACTCCAGGCAATCCATTTGTTTATCAAGATCTTAAAGCAGTCCATATTCAGTTTAATCTGCCTAATCCAGGAAAAGCGCAGCTGCATCCGCGCACCATAAAGCAGCAAAACAATAGACCTTTTTAGAGAATGGCGAAATTCCAAGCACCATATTGTTTGCCTCCATTGTATCTGCTCCGGAGAGGAAAATATTCATCTAGGCGGCCGTGCCAGCCCCGTCTCGTGTTTACTTCGCGTCTGTAAATATTGACCTGTGACATATGAAACTTTATTTAAAATGTTATCAAACATATTTGTTTGTGTCAGATGCTGAGTGATTTTAGTATGACGTGTTTGCGTTTTGATTTGCTGTGTGACGAAACGTTACGAATGTTTTCATACTTTCCTAATTAAAGAAATAAGACTCTGTTTAGCTGAAATGTTGTATTTTAGGAGCTAAAATTATGATAATAGAGTTTAGAGAAAGTTCTTATTAGTTGATTGAAAATTCTAAGACAGCACAGCAAGTATCGAAAGTCATTCTTCACAGTCACAAATAGCTTATGTAACTAGTTTGTATTTTGAATATATTCAAGTACTAGCTTATGGGACGTGCTAATGTTCAGCATATAAATCAATACAAGACCTAAATACAAGTTATTAAAAAGACAACGTCCTCTCTTTATCCTCTGTAGCAGAAATTTTCACAAAGTAGTTGTGATAGCTTCAAAGTAGGTACATCTAGACAAAAAAAATACAGTTTGAAGGTACCATAAGTTGTTGTCTCGGACGGCGATCGAATATGCAGCACTTCGGTGAACACTACCGCCGGATCAGTCGAGCACACAAATATTTTTCTTTGTTTTGCCTCGAATTTTGCACCCTATGGCTCGGGGTGTTCGCGCACCCTGACACATCTGTCGCTAAGCTAATATTGAAGCAAAATATATCGCCTTTCATTTTTAATAAGACATTCGATACGATGCTTTTACATTGTATGTACCCATCGGTGTTTAAACCACGTTATTTCGTGATGACCACACTTTGCATGTCATTGTCGTGTCGCAAACGTTTATGTAATTATTTGCGATGTTTTAAATGCTTGAAGCGTATTCGACTCGTTTGCAAGTCAACGCATTTCTGTCTGTTTACTGCGGTAAGTAAGCTGCGTTTAATTTCCTAAGATAAAGTTAGATTTATTGTTTGTAAATAGTGATAACTGGGTGAAGAGCGTTTGACTTTAGTTTGAGGTCGCAGACACCTTCGAGACTTATGACATGACTTATGTTATGACACCTTCGAGATTTTGCAATATACAAATATAGAAGTAATTAACTAGCTGGCTTCCACAATGAACAAGAACTAAAGCAATAAGAAAGAGCAAGATTCTGATTTCTTACGTTGTACCATTTCTTTAGTCCTATGTTTGTCTTAACTACTATTGTGAACGCAGAAGTAATTTTGTCAGTTCCGTACGTTTTCTCATCTAAACATCGCAATTCGATGCAATCGATTTAAATGTCAATACCTTAAATAGAAAGTACTTAAGCTTCTAAGAAGACAATAGCCTAATTTAAAATAGAACGCTTTTGCGCTTTAAATGTATCAGGTCCGTTATCTTAACGTTTTACCGGCCCGGTGAAATTACTGGCCTGATAAAATCGCTGCGATGATACCTAAACAGGAAATGGTTGCCGCGTGCTTTGGAACAGACCATCTGGCATAATATGGACACCTAATTCACAATGCTGGCATCCCGTGATATAGCTGATGCTGGCAAAATAAAGTCTGCCTTGGATAACTTCGTAGTATTTTTGGAGGTGCTTGAAGTACTGTAAATTCCCACTTGCTTAATAAACCCCTTAAAATTACACTATCTTAAGTTAAGACAGTATCAGTAGATAAGCCATTTATACTGAGTTTCTAACTGAGCAATAGTAGAAGGTACAATTTCCGAAAGACTTCCAAGGACTTCCTTACTCAGCCTGGGTCCAGTTACTGTTTGCATGTTCAACCCGTCAAACAGTAACTAGACCCTCGCAACCCTTACCCTCAAGCAGAGACAAAATTACCACTTAATCTACACTCCATAAATCTAGTAACTTTCCCTAAACATCGGAACGCTGCCGCTACACCTCGCGATTATTCTACATTCTACTTCCTATCTACTGTTCCGCTGGGGTTCACCCTACGGGCTACGTTCACCCTACGGGCTACGTTCACCCTACGGGCTACGTTCACCCTACGAGCTCACTGCACCTGACGTTCTTCCTACGGGCTACGTTCTCTCTACGGGCTACAAGCCACGAGCTGCTGGCGCCGTGCCGCTACTAGCCAGCTGCCACCCAAGCCTCCGTTCCAGCCTACGAGCTCCTACAGCCAGGCCACGGACGCCTGAGCCTGACCGCTCGACCCACATCGGCTGCACCGCCTGAGACCCGCTCAGCCTGAACATCGACCACAGAGCTGCCTGCGCAGCGCACCTTGGCCAGCTCATCGGCGACCCTTCGAGCAGCTACCCTGCGAGCGTCGGAGAGCAGCAGGAGTCTACACTCCAGCCAGCTCAGGCCAGTGCTTACCTAGTTCGGTCATACTGTATGTAAGCGGTAGTGAGACATAATAAAGAACCTGTTCAGCCTAGCAGTGTTTCTCTCGAACCCCGACATCCTACCTGAGACCCTCCGTCTCAGTGGCTAACATACATTAGCTACATTATGAACGTGATCACATACTTCGCAAACAAATCCCCCGACCACATGTTCGGTTGATGCGTCAAGTAATCGCTAGGTGAAATCTTGAGAGCGAGACTTGTGTAGTATGTAGTCATATAACATATACTAGATATCTGTGTGTAATTGTCACTCATGTGTCGGAAATAGGCCAGCGTATGTGGGCGATGAGCAAATAACTTGTCACTACGATTCATTGCACCAATCTCTCGCTATATTTTTAACCGGATAATATATGAGACACGTTATGACGCGGATTGGAGAAAATTGTATATGGGCTTGTGGTATCTTTATATTGAATTTCGCCAACTACGCAGGGCTCTTGCGAGAGATTGTACGGATTAGATGCTCATCAAAATATATTTTTTCTGATGAAGTACTTTGTGCCAGTTACGACTAGAACTACTACATACATAACTTCAAGCCTTTTATGCCCGAAGGGTTAGGCAGAGGTGCGTTACACAACCATACTTCGCCAGTTATGTTTCGGTCCCAATGTAATAGAGGGCTAGTCTATTGCCATCTACGGGGCACATTCTTAAGCGAGCGATGATTAACATTTTTAATCCACACATAACTTCGAAAAGTCAGAGGTGTGTATGTTCTTAGACAGCATTTAAATTCTTTGTTTCTGTTATATAAAAGTTAATTTAAAGACCGATCTGTTGTGTCTCCTTTGTTCTCAAGAAGTAGTTACTAGTATTATTTTTTGTAAAGGGAATAATCCTTTGTCCTTGGGTTGTTAACAAACACGTCAGCGTCGATCACAAAGAACATCCTGCCTCGCCACATCTATTTCTGGATCTGAGAATTCATTGTCCTGTACAGGAGTGGAATCTGCTACAATTGGCGCAGCGTTATATCTTTTGTCTAATGGTTAGGTACACCCTACCTTGCTTAACGGTTAGCTTGCGGCTTCACCGTTGTCTGATAAGTTCCTGCTAAATTAATATTTTAGATGACTCATACATTCTCGGTCCAATATTATACCAATATATAAAGCTGAAGAGTTTGTTTGTTTGGTTGAACGCGCTAATCTCAGGAACTACTGGTCCGATTTGAAAAATTCTTTCATTGTTAGATAGCCCATTTATCGAGGAAGGCGATAGGCTATATAACATAACGCTATGAGCGACGGGAGCAGAGCAGTAGCCTTAAATAACGCGGGTGTAACCGCGGGCATCGTCTAGTTTTGAATATATCTGAAAGATAAGATCTATCCAAAGGTGGTGCATGCTCCATGGTGAGAGAAACTGGCCCCATAGTATCGTTAACTAAGTTCGAGTTTGTAAAACTTTCTGGAACGGTCGAAGATCGATCGTTCATTCTATCTCTCTTTCTTATACAACTAATTCATAACAATATGGCATAGATAAAGTTTCTGTTAGACCGAAGTAAATATTTAGATAAAGTGACCTTCTGTCTGCCTTGTTGCGACCTTCCAGTGGAAACTAATTGGCGTATGGGCTCGATAGCTTCCAAGTTTGGGTGGTTTACCAGAATTTGTAATGCGTAACAGACCGCACACAAACTGTGTGTGTATCTGTTGTCTCAAGTGTATTGTGATTCTAGAAACTGTGGCTTTATAACTCTGGCTTTGTAATCTTAGTTACCCTTACAATATCATAAGTCCTGTTTATGAACATTATTATAAGGATGGGACAATATTGAAGAAGATCAGATCTGAGACAATTGTATTTAGATAAACTTTTATGTTGCTGATGTAGCTATCTTGACTGTATGTCTTCAGAAAGTTAATAGTCTATTTTGGATCCATATCGGATTGGATGTACATAATTATATACTGTCTTTTGAGGAAATCTTTCTGACGGAAATCTCGATGCCCCCTTCAGTTTTTTTCGATATAGTTCTTCAAAAATATTTAACTACGTTTCTCGGAACCTAAAACGCTGTCGTCTTATCATAAAAGTTAATGACAATTATTTTACATCCAATATGGCAATATTGGAAAACATTTTCTGTAGAAAACTTTAAATCAAATCAGATTAGTATCAAAATACAAGAGAGGTTCTCTTAGTTTACCATATTCATAAGGAGTACCTTATGAATCTGTACGAAAAACTGAACGGTATAATGAGCTATATACACAGTAGTTTAAATGTCTCATTATATCGTTTGCTAAACGGTGAAAGAAAACATCGCACAGTGTTTTATGAAGACCATTTTTCGGACACCGTCTTTTTATTAAAGAAGCTAATAGATATATTCATCATCATTGTCATTGTCTTGCCCTGGTCCCAATTTATTTGGGGTCGGCGCAGTATGTCCTTCGCTTCCATACTTCTCTGTCACCAGCCATCCGATCGTTTATCCCTTTCTCTTTCATATCCATCCTCACACAGTCCATCCATCGTTTCCTTGGCCGCCCTCTCCCTTTTCATCCTTCTACGTGCATATTCATCACTTTCTTACCTACGTACATCTCATCTCTTCGCATAACATGTCCATACCAGGCCAATCGACTCCCTTTTACCTTTTCATCAATGGGCGCTACTTTCGTACTACCTCTAATGTACCTATTCATTCCTAATTCTGTCCATTCTTGTCACTCCGCACATCCATCATAACATTCTCATCTCAGAAACATGCAATCGTTTCTCATCCATCTTCTTTGTAGCCCAACACTCAGCTCCATACAGTACGACAGGCCTTATAACCGCCTTATACATGCGGCCTTTTAACTTCACAGGCATTTTGTGATCGCATATTGTGCCTGAGACCTGTCGCCATTTCATCCATCCTGTGTTGATTCGTTGCCTAACATCCCGATCAATTTCGCCGTCATCTTGCAGGAGTGAACCTAGGTAGCGAAAATCGGAGCATACTGGTAGAGGTGTACCACCGAGTGTAACCGGTATAGGACTGGAGAGACCGCCAAAGTCACAGAACATATGCTCTGTCTTGGTTCTGCTTATTCTCAGGCCTACATTCTCCAATCTCTGCCGCCACTCCTCCAGCTTGCTCTGCACCTTTTGTCCATTCTCGGAAGGATCTCGGAGGAATATCTTTTTTCTAAATATCCGCTTTAAAATATGAAGATTTTCAAAAAAGTTTTTCCAAAAAACTAGAGATGCTAGCTTAATGGGGATACGAAATATTTCATTTTATTGAATATATCTATTAGCTTCTTTAATAAAAAGACGGTGTCCGAAAAATGGTCTTCATAAAACACTGTGCATCGTTAGGAAATCTGCTGATAGCAAGTTTATTATTTATTTATTTATTTGGGATAAAAAACAACAGTACAATAAATATTGACATAATTTACAATTAACTATTCAACCTACTGGTTATACTGCCAACAACATTATCCACTTATTACTATACAAAAAATATAGTAAAATGGGGCATGCTACGTAACATATAAAATTAGAATTACAATTGCATATACGTATTTAGTAATCTTAATATATAAAATCCTTGCGTTACTGACTAACTGACAGACACGCTACAGCTGAAACTATTGGGCGCAGGAAGCTCAAATTTGGCATGTATGTTCCTTGGGGATCGTAAGGGTGCACTAAGAAGGGATTTCCCGAAATTCCCACGGGATCGTCCAAAACGGGTAAATTTAAAAAAAATTGCAGGCGTAGCTGCTGTCGTCCTCTAGTAAATTATAAGATACATTTGAATAAATAAAATTAAAAAATAATAATTACACTTAAAACATGTTAAAGTAACGTATGTTTATATAAAAGTATTACATGGAAGTTGTTACATTACTTAAAATTGCCAGTAAACAAGTTCTCCATAATATTCTCGAAGAGAGAATAAGACCTAGTTCTGTCAGCTTACACTTGACCAGCGTGACTAAGACTTAAGGCCTTCTCACAATGAGAAGACTCCTGTGCCCAGCATTGGATCATCAGCCTTTTTCATAATGTGTATTTTTTTATAATTACTTTTTATAATAATTAATGTTGATGTTCTACAAATCTAGTCTGTTTGTCCTCAGGTATACGTAGCCCTCTTCAAGCCGCTGCGCGTCTCCCGCCGCCAGTTCCGCCGGGTGCTGATGTGCATGAGGAATGTGCGCCATCTTAAGTGCCACGAGCTCTACGCGCACGAGAAGGTCACCAAAGTCGACAGCCTCTCGTTGGTGCTGTCTGGCAAGTAAGTATGCATGACCAACCTTACCGACTAAGGTATTTTTACCATCAAAGTAGAATCAACCAACCAACTCATAATACCATATTCTTTTATGTGTAGGTAGACATTTATGTATAGATTAAAAAAATATATATGTGTAAGGCAATAAAAAGAACTGGAAGAACCTAATCTTTACCCACCATTTTGCTCGCAGATGACACGTAGGTACAATATTACCTAGGTATGTACTATTTGCTGACAAAGTGTTGCAGAATTTCATTGCTGTCGGTGGAGTAATTAAAGCTTAATAAACAAACCCGCATTCGCGTTAATTTATACTTTTATATAACAGGTAGATAAGGATATATTCTGTCAAAACTGGTTACATCGGTAAGCGAACCCTGGGCTCCGAGGCGTGTAAGTCTCGGATGCAACCGGGATAACCTAATCATCATCAGATGATGATAACAGGTACTAGCTTAAGAGGTCTTCATTATAATATGAACATAACTAGACTGCCTCTGTAGTCCAGTGGATACCGTATGCGACTGCTGATCGTAGGTCCCTGGTTCGACTCTCGGGTCGGGCAAAAGTATTACTGGGTTTTTCCGTATTCTCAGTAGCAGCACGGAGTCTGGAAAAGTGCCCGGTAAAGGCAATAGGCTCGCCCTCTATTACGTGACACCTAACAATTCATGGCGAAATGTGGGTGTAATATTACACCCCTGCCTACCCCTTCGGAGATACAGGCGTGAGTATATAAAATAAAAAACTAGAGAAGAGATGTCTTTAAACAGATATTAAGATTAAATTAAAGTCATAATTGCTTACAATAGTCATCGCTTTGAAGTTTGCTGTAATTTTGAACGAATTAACAATAAACATCTTAAACTTTCGCGATTTGTATACATCATACAATCGCGTACAATTAACTTATTTAAGGTATTTATGAATTATTTTAGTGAGTCTCTCCGCGACCACGCTCGGTGCAAGACGAGCGAAACGTCGAAAACAAATAGGTATTTATAAGTTAATTGTACGCGATTAAGACCCGCTAATTTATTTTGTATAAATAAACATCTCCATCATCAAGCTACATTGTATCATTAATATTCAACTAGTTAATCCCCGGTCGAAGCAGTTCGGAACATATTCGAAAGCAATACGATATAACAGAGGAAATTGGTGAAATATTATACCCGCAGTAATTAAAATAAGTTATAGACTAACACAGTAGGAATGCGGTGGGAAACCGTTACTTGTGGCTGAGTCTAGGGACCGGGGTTTGTTCAGTAATTATTTGAGAATTCATTTAGATATACCAGGCGGGCTCCCAAAGTAGGTAATGCTAAAAAGACGCAGTATATAGACTGGTTAGTTCGCTATTGTTTATTTCACAAACTTAGTGAACTTTGGATGTGAAAAAGGACGAATAATGGCAAGATTGTTATTAGTAGGGTGCATAGGGTTCCCACCAAGAACTTAGGGTCCCAAACCAACCTCACCTGCAAGTGGTGCACCTGCCGAACAACGGACGAGGCTCTGGCAAACAAAATGTCCCAATAAGCGGCAATAGGCTCGCCACCTATTACGTGGGATCAAAACACTGGCGAAAAGTGGGCGTTTAATATGCCTCTGCCTACCCCTTCGGGGAAACAGGCGTGAGTCTATGTATGTATGTATGTATTGTTATTAGTTGCGCCCGCCGATCAGAAGGTGTATGCATTACGTTTTGCGATTGACCCTGTGACCAGGACTAGTGCAACCTATGCGAACTGTGGAAAATGTAAACAACGACACTATAAACCTTATGGTTACATGAATGTTGCATTAACGGCAACTATTTTTACCATATAATTATATTTACCACGTAAAAAATAAAAAAAATACCACAACTCATATAGTATCTGTTTTTATAAAAAAACTGACTTCAAATTTTATTCCTCAAAGTTGGATGGGACCAAAAGGAAAGCAGATTCTGGAAACCAAAAATTATAATCGAAATTGTTTAGTAAACGACAAAAGTATTGAGGTAGGAACGACCAAACGAACATAAAAATATAAACGAATTGAGAACCACCTCATATTTTTGGAAATATGTATAAAACAATATATAAACAGTTCTGCCTTAGGCTAGTTTTAGAAGAATCAGCTACATACTGTATACCCACGTTTTAGACAGTTCATTGTAACTTCCTGTAATATTGCCAAACAGAATACAAGTCAGTCATTCGGCGTGTAGGAGCGAATGTGTGGGTAGACTAACAATTGGCTGTTCTATTAGTTGCATCAACCTATGTATCCTTGTTAAGGCCTTGCCACACGGCACAATTTTACTACTGATCAAATTTCCAATCGAATTGGTTTTGCCCGTCTACACGACACAATCAAATCACTGATTTGCATTCCGTCCACCCGATTGGTTAAAATATGGTGGTACCGCCCACCCGATGAACTTGAGTTGGACGACTGGCGTCTACACGTCACGATTTCATCAAGTGATTTAGTCAAGTTGGACGTAAAATCGTCTCGTGTGGCAAGGCCCCGTCACTGCGACTACGTAATTACTATCAAAGTCGATTGCCGGGCTAAGCCGATTTAAACGATCGTATATAAAACTCTCGGCTGTCACTGCCTCGATAGCCGAGTGGAGAGACCGACAGACTGCTACGCAGAGGGTATCGGATTCGAATCCACGGCACGCACCAATGACTTTTCGAAGTTAAGTGCGTATTAAATTGTTAATTATCGCTTGCTTAACGGTGAAGAAAACATCGTGGGATAACCTGCATGTCTGAGAGTTCTCCATAATGTTCTCGAAAGACATGTGAAGTCTGACAACCCACACTTGGCCAGCGTGGTGGACTATGGCCTTACCCTTCTCATAGTGAGAAGAGGCCCGTGCCCAGCAGTGCGACAGTATAAAGGACTGGTAATGATAATGATTATATAAAATTCTTGCGTTACTGATTGACGGATAGACAACGCACAGCCGAAAGTAATGCGCAAGAAACTGAATTTTCTAAATTAAGAAGTTTAAGAAGGAGTTTCCCGAAATTCTCACGAGAACGGGCAGAACGGTTAAATTAAAAAAGAATAAGTGCAGCTCCCTCTAGCTAGTTATCTCGATGAAATTATAAAGATTCCCGTGAATCCAAATGAAACCGCATATATTTTTATGTTCAATTTTATATTTGGTGTCACTGCTTTACTAACAGGGGGCAAAGTCCGATCAGAATGGATCACTTTCGAGTCAGTCGGTCGTCGATGAAATCATTCGTGTGCAATTTCGGACTAGGCCGCCAAAACTGTCACACATGTTGCTAATCTAATAGGTTTTATTTAAAAACCTAGTCGTCCTAAACCAAATAGTTCTAAATATTATCTTAATAATAAGCGCGAATATAATAATATACTTTGGATATCTACCATAAAGCTTTATAATACAGACTTGTTATTCGAAATAAAAAGAGTAAAAATGCGAAAAGGGATATCTATATATTTTCGTGACATAAATTAATTAATGTTTTAATGTTGAAAGGTACGATAAGATTTTCTTCTGAAAATTTTGTTCAAGACTTAAGTTGATATTTAATTAATTTAACTTTCTTAAGATTTTGTTTTTAAATTGTTTGTCTAACATCACATCATCAGCCTTTAACAGTCCACTGCTGGACTAGGCCTCTCCTTTGAAAGGAGGAATTGGCCTACTATACCACACTGGCCAAACGGGTTGGCATAGGGTTTCTATTAAGTTTTCCTTCTCTTACAGTGCTGTTCTCTGCAAAATATGCTACCTCTGTCGGCTCTTACGACACCCATGGGATGATATGGGGTGGTGACATTACGTATTCTTAATCCGTCAACCACACGGATGTCTAACCTGTTATTTCCGTAATACGTTTTGGCGGATAACGTATTGCCTACAATACTTGATTACTGCTTAATTTGCTGACAGGTATAATTATAATCGCAAGCATCGCGTGTAACAAAACATATTTTGTTGGCCATTTTTATTAAACTGTCGTATTTTTTAAATCTCCTTATTGTGATAAACGTAGCTAAACGAAGAAATAGCGCGCAAAGTATACGCGACTTACCGTATCCGTCATTGCGCGTTATTTAAAAGCAACCAATGCTGGCTGTTCTGTTTTAATATACGTTTGTGCGTTTATTTATTCCACAGTAACTCCTAAACGCCTGAATAGATTTTAACGTATTAAATATTCCGAGTGACACTTGTTGAAGTGTTTTGAAAAACTGTTATAGCTTCTGAGTCACCCATTTGCAAAAGAAAATGTGTCTTATTCTTCATTGTTACAATATGGGTATCAAATTGAAGACCCTCTAATAAGCAGGTTCCAAAAAGCTTCCTATAATTTCCAAAAAACATTGCCAAATTAATTTTTTAGGTTACCTTTTTGCCTTCTTTACTCTTGTTCCTTTTTTTTGAACCCTAATATTGCAGGACTAGAGGACGCCAGCAGCTACGCCTGCATTTTTTTTTAATTTACCCGTTTCGGCCGATCCCGTGGGAATTTCGGGAAATCCCTTCTTAGTGCACCCCTACGGTCCCCAAGGAACATTCATGCCAAATTTCAGCTTCCTGCGCCCAATAGTTTCAGCTGTAGCGTGTCTGTCAGTCAGTCAGTAACGCAAGGATTTTATATATTAAGATTGTAGCAATTGATTGCCACCATGCGTCAAAAATAAAAAGGATTGTCGCAATATATGTATTAACACTATAAATTAACTATATACCCATTTACCACTATTGCAGTAAAACTATTTACTGCTTAAGACTGATGTGATGACCTAAGCGCCGTAGGCATAACTCTAAACCCCAGCTTCCGTCAGTCAACACGTGACTCAGCATTCCTACTGAACAACAGTACATATACAGTAACATGTGTACACTGATATCTCTGCTGATCCCAACGCAGATAGCGGGAAGACGTCTGCGTCGGTGTTGTGAGAAATCATTGTTGACATTGTGAGAAATCGACTATTAATGCTAATATTGTAAATATGCTTGTTATGTTCAGCATGGAAAGGTTTCAGATTGTATCGTTTTTTTAATGTAGCAGGTAATGAGGGTTTAATTCTGCTGATAGGCATTAATGCTTTATGCTTCTCCGTTTAGGACAGCTCAGAATGTTGTGGGTTCAGTCCACATAGGGTGTAGCTCAAAGTGTCGCTCGTCGATTCGCTAGTTTGGACCACATAAGTCAATACTCTGTACAATCCACAAATATTTGTGTGGTTACTAGACAAATAATACTTGATAAAAGTCTAATCCTTAAAAAGAAATGCTAAACTATCTAAAAAACTAAAGTACTTCCGGAAATGAACTCATAGATTTCCACAAATCCATTTCTTAATCCTGTCTGCTAAGGTGTGCTGCGCTCCGGAAACTCCATATATCACAAGCAGATTTCAACAAGCATCGAAATCAACCAACCGTGTAAATTGCACACTCGAATCTCTCCATTTACCTTAAGTTTCAACGTAATATACAAACTAGTGGAATGAGACGTTTCGTTTACGTGAGAGTTGGTGGATAATATTCAAATTATGTAAATTTACATTCGAGCATTGCTCAGTTTATCGGTGACAATAATAGTCTGCCGAAGCATTATTGTGTTTACTTTTTCGACGTAGTTGAGCGACGCTTTGTAGAAATCTTTTAATAAACAAAGTATAGTAAAAAATAATGGAGATGAGAGGAAACCAATAAGCATTCACGACCTGCCTAATTCAACTTTTATTTTTCAAAACATCGTCTAAGTTAGATTTCATTTTAGTGTTAAGGGTGACTAAAAATATTGTATCATAATTGTATGTCATAATTTTGTAGACTTCGCTTTAAGATGTATAAACTCGCTTTTATTGTCTTGGACCCACTTTGCAGGATATACGGACGTGGGGAAACCAGGATAAGGATTCCTTATAGTTTACTATCCGTGTTTACTGTCCGTGTGGTAACGGATTAAGAATACGAATTGTCACCACCCCATATCATGCCATGGGTGTCGTAAGAGCCGACAGAGGGAGCATATTATGCAGAGAACAGCACTGTAAGAGAAGGAAAACTTGATACAAACCCTATACCAACCCGCTTGGCCAGCGTGGTATAGTAGGCCAATTCCTCCTTTCAAAGGAGAGGCCTAGTCCAGCAGTGGACTGTGAAAGGCTGATGATGATGATAGTTTACTACGGAAGCCTTTAAAGGGGCAAGAGCAATATCACTCGTCAAAAGCCGGAACTTTCGATATAGTTTAAATAAAAATGCAAACTTGCATTGGCAATAATCCATCCTTTTAAATGCATGTCGAAGGTTTTAAGTCAGCTTTGTAATGCTAAAACATTTGCATCTATGATGATACACGTTTGAGATGAAACGGGTTCGCGTCTGGCGAATATTTTTGGGGTTAGTCATGGCGCGTGACTTATTCGGTACGTAACCGAATTGTCCAAACAGCTCGCTATTACTGTGACTGGGGGCTGTATAGTATTCTACTATAATCTATATAGGAATATTTAAACATGAAACAAAAACTGTAAATAAAGGGTACAGTTTTGTACAAAAAATACGCGCTAAGAGGATTATGCATTTCGCACAGTTAAAGTTCATAAGGAAGATTTGTAAGAGTACAGGAAGTGATTAGCTATGTTTATTTAGTTTATAAGATGAATACTTAATTTGATAAAATGAATTTCCTTGTTTAAACTGATAATATTAAACAGAGGTCATTATTGATTAAAAATAAGATAAGATGAATATTCTAACAGAAATATGTAAAATGCTTTTGCATCCCGAAATGTCACAACTTAAAACTACTTAATTCTGTTTTTATATTGATTAATATTAATGTCAAAAGAGAAACGAGAATCTTCCTATATTTAGCGAAAGGCTGTGAGATATAGGTAAAGAAATGTGATAAACAAAGCAAAGAAAGTTACACCTGAAATATCTCAATCCATTAGTGTTAATATTTTAGTTCCTCCTTACAGCATTATCACCCTCAAGGGAACGTGCTACAAGTAAACAGTAGGCCAGATAAGTAACTAAGACGATATAAAGTAGAACAGGAAATATAGCGAATCCCAATGGTATATAATATATAGGAAGTTTATAGAGGAAGGCAGAGACGTTTACCTTCTCGTTAAATATTTATATTCCGGCAATAAATCACCAGCAATTGTGGCCAAATATAAAGCTAGGCGCCAGAATTTTATGAGAGGTTGTGCAAAGCATGATATAGAACTTGAAATTATACTTAGAGGATAAGTAGTGCTCTAATCACCTCGATCGATTCGAGGTGATTCATGAGGCTGTGCCGGGTACAACAACGATTCAAAATCACAACGAACAAATCCTCGTAGAACTCTGAGCAAGCTTACCAGTGTGTAGAACGCCGATTGAATCGGTGTAAGACAGGTGGCTAAAATAGCTAAAAAGAATCCTAGATCTGTACTAGAGTCGATAGGTACTTAATAATACATGTGTACAAGCTATGTGTGTATTTAATATTTTAGATGTGCGGTTAATTAAACAATGTGACCTCATACCTAATTAAAAACTTTCGCTTAATTGCAACGTGATACAACTTTAACAACATAACTATATAAAATATAGCTTTCTATAGATTTACAAAACAATTTTATTATTAACTTTGAAAATAATCTTACTGCTGTGTTATATGAGTATACAGACACAATACTGTAGGTATAACAAATGCATACAAATTATTCTAAACAACAAATGTTTAATACGCCGTGTGGTTGACGGCATAGAATACAACTGTCACCACCCCCTATCTTCCCGTGGGTGTCGTAAGAGGCGACTAAGGGATAACACGATGCAAATACCATCTTTGCGTAGAGACGGAAAACTCGACATCAAACCCTATACGACTGCCTCGTTGGTCTCGCGGCATAAATGTGCGCGTGGGAATGGGAGGTCTCGGGTTCGATTCCCAGGTCGGGCAAAGTGTTATTGGGTTTTTCCGTTAGGAAATTCTTAGTAGCAGCACGGAGTCTGGTAATGTGCCCGGTACGGCAATAGGCTCGCCCCCTGTTACGTGGGACCTAAAATTTCCTGGCGAAATGTGGGTGTAATATTACACCTCTGCCTACCCCTTCGGGGATACAGGCGTGAGTCTATAAATAAAATAAAATAAATAAATAAATGTTTAATTGTCTTTAGTGAATGATTGCCCCTACCATACAAATTGTGATTGATCTTATGCAGTTGGTAGTTTATTGTAATAAGATAAGAGGTTTCGTAATATAAACGAGTTGGTCGTTTAACTAAATGACATTGAAACCAGAATAAAAGAATCACAATGCAACTGTGTTTTTTTTTCTTGGTGATATAATTTATTTCTGATTGCTGCGACTCTAATGCAACGTTGTATCAGTTGTATAATGCATTTGACTCCTTGCACTAGTAAAGTTGCAGACAAGAACCGGGACCGACAGCTGTAATCTATTGCCACTGTGTCACCCATCAAAGTGGTGACCTGTGCACGCGTTGCTTCACTTTGCCGACCTATTACGAACGCCAAGCCAAGTTTAACTATGAGTTTTAAATAGTGCTTCGTCAAGCCATGTAGATTCAATTATATATGTATATCATAAGCGCTTTCTGGTTAATTGATTATTAGGGGAAGTTTGAAAGTTGCACCAGTGCAAGAAAAGCTGAAAGGAAATCGTCTATCGTGGTATGTTATGAGGAGGGATGAAAATCATGTAACTAGAAAGGTGATGAAGATGAGAGTTGAGGGATATATGGCTAAAGAAAAGATGGATGGATTGTGTGAAGGGTGACATGAATGAAAAGGGAGTGAATGATGAGATGACGTCTAATAGGAGAGAATGGAAGAGAAAGACATTCTGCGCCGACCCCAAGTAATATGGGAACAGGGCAGGCAGCGCTTTCTGGTTAAACCAAATAAATGTTCATTTGCATAGCAAATACAGCTAATCTGTCCCTTTCATTACTGTCACTGTAGAAAGAGATATTATGCCGTTATAAATTAAAATTAATTCAGTTTCGCACGCCTCGTCGGCATGGACGCAAGTGTCCTCGACAAAAAAATCGCATTGGAATATATTAAGATGCGACTTCGGCCAATGCGAACAAGTTTTTATGTAACAGTTCAATGTTATGTTCAGAGAAATGTCACATTGGACGTTATGTAGGTACGCATGTATTGATCCTGGCCTTCTGGGTGGCCCGCCATATGGTTGTTCTTGACCGTTTTTGGAGGGAGTCATACTGTCGTATGTCATAATAATCAGGCGACAGTCGTTCTGTGGAAAAAATAATCATCATCATCGTCCTAGCACTATCCCAGTTTCAACCTTGGGTCCGCTTATTAGTCTAACCGGATTTGGCTGAATATTAGCTTGTAGCAGCGCCTGCGTGTCTGACCTCCGCAACCCGAAGGGATAGCGATATTCCATGGTTTAGACTAGTGTCAGTTTATTTAGAAGGCACTGACGCCCTGTAACGACTGTCAAAGATCTTCATGACAACCGGGACCGACGGCTTAACGTGCTCTCCGAGGCACGGGACAAGCAATAATTAACATTTCAATACGCACATAATTCCGAAAAGTCATTGGTACGCGCTGTGAATTCGAACCCGATACCCTCTGCATGGCAGTCTGTTGGTCTCCACTATCGCTGTTATACCTACGTATGTAAATATTCTTAACTTCAATAAAAAGCTTAAGGTGCTCTCCGATGCACGGGGCAAGCGATAATTAATAAATCACAGTGGAAATTATAATATTCTGTCAGCTTGGTTGCGCTAGAAAACGAAGTCAAAGTCAAACAAGTTCGTGGTCGATCAGTTTAAAAAAACATCCTTGGGTTCGCTCATAGAGTCGAGGCACACGCAAAATAATACAACACCACTCCCCCATATTACGTTTGACTAGACTGGACGCGACCATGTTTTGCTGAGCGATTTTAGCCTTTATGGTGTACTAGCGTTAAGTGTGGCCATTGTACGTGTTCCAAGTCGAAAGACTTGGATGCGACCGGGATAAACCTAGAACGGTGATGATGATGTTGCCTATTTAACGGCAGTCAGACTAAGTCATAAGGCAACTTTATGTAAGCGTTACATAAAATGCTGAATCAAATATTGCATCATGAACAAGTACTGTTATATCGGACACAATTTCCTGCCTTGTGCTCGTACGGTGAATTTTCGACGAACTCCCGGCAAAATAATTGCCAGGGCGAGTATGGAAATTGGAACGCTTGCAGGACTGACCTTACTATGTGCACAGGAATGATACCTATAAAATCTGCATATACAGGTACACATATGTATGCCATTTTTGTTTTTTTATCTTCTAATCCCAAGTATATTCTTGTCAATTCTGAATAACTTTTCTGATGACATTTAACTGCTGAAACATCAAGATAATACCAAATTATTATTTTTTACTAGAGATATCATTTTTATGGAATGTTTTTTTTTATACTTATTTGGTGTCCAGAATACGTAAAGGTTTTCGTTGGGGTGTGCAATGTTTTATTTTACGGCAACATTTTTTCATATCATGCTTATGAGCTCTTGTACCAACCCGTAGCAAAAACAACCCTCCTTCTTCTACGTAGTAATATTTGATATGAAAAATAATACAAGACCACCGAGTTTACTTTGAAATCTGAAATTTCCAGTTGCGTGGATCTTAGGTTCATTTAATAAGCGTGAAAATATACAGTGCTTCAGAAGTGGGATAACTAGGATAGGTCTTGCGTAGCTAAATAGGTTGTATTTTCATTTCTTTATTGTGCTTTAACTTATTACATAATTTACTTTGAAGACAGACGGAGCCGTTAAAAAAAATCTAGTAAAACAGGACGCGCATATAAAGAACACCTAGAAACAATAATATTTCGATGATAAGATAAATAATAACATTTATCGCTGTAATACATAATATGCTAAAAATTACGTTCAGCATCTAGCTTTGTAGCATCCACCCGTCTTTTAGACAGCATCGTGAACACGACTTGACGCTTTTAAATTATCAAAGTTACAAAGTAACTGTTAGACAAGAAAATAACGTCTTAGAATAACACCCAGATAAAATTGTACCAGTATGACATAAACTAAATTAGATGACTAACGATAGAAATACTTTATCAGCCTTTACCCTAAGAAATCAGCACACATATCGAGAACCCAGACATCTCAACTTCATAAATCACATTATTCTATTTACACCCGAATAGGCTTTGACAATTCCCATGTCCCCTTTGCCCGAGTCACACGGGTGGCTCAATAAATTTACTCTTGGTTGAATGAATTACTATATATTTGCAGCGGACTGTATCTTGATAGTATTATGGCTACTATTCAAAGCTATGGGGTATTGACTGAACCCTTTGTTTTAATTTGGTTTGGATATGCTGCCAATTTGGTGCAATGATTTAAATGTTATACTTGTAAGGGCATAGTTATCAACAAAAGTGATTATGATGTTTTATGCTATAGACAAATGCAGTTAATAAACTGTCATTGTAACTATGTAAATTGTCACAAACTTGTCACCGTACAACAAGCTTTCTTGGCACATCCTTTCATATGTAATTTTATGCTATGTATCTAAGGTAAAAAAAATTACCCTTAGTTCTGCACTGTGCTGTCATATACGTTTCATTAATCTCTCTTTTTGATGTTATCAGAAATAGAAAGAAAACGCCGTGATTATGACGCATTAAAATGCATTAAATGGCTATACTTGCTATGGTGCTGCAAATTGCTTAAAAATCTGCGGGTGGTCTACAGTAAGTGCAAATGGAACCAACAACCAGTTACCTAATTTGTACTGTTTGTTATGTATATAAAATAGCATAGCCTTTCTGCATTAGGTTACTCTATTTAATTTGATCCAAAACTCTGAAAGTTAGAACGCCTTTCATCGATTGCAGATTAAAATTTATACCAGCGAAATTGTAACCGCCGGTAAAAATATTACTTGAAGTTATTCGGGTGCTTGTGTTTATTATCGAATACTGTCAGGTTTTCATTGAGCTCCCCCCCGTGGGATCTCTACCTTGTCGTGTTGGGCGGGCTCAGTAACCGTGGATTGGACACCCGCGGTGAAGCTAAGAAAGATCCTGGGAGAGGACGCTCCGCGTGGGCTTAGAGGGGCCTGCGCAGGATGCGTCCAACTGTGCGGGTGCGGGGGACAGTTCTGTCTGTCCCTCGCAGTCGGGTGCAGTCGCAGGAGGAGAGGCGTGTCGGTGTTGCGTTGCCGCGCGCCCTATTTCCCGTGACCAAATGGGGGCGCACCATCGTTGCGTCGCAGTGGGGCCGCAGAGGAAGAGGAGATGTGGTGTTGCGTTGCCGTCCTCCCTATCCCCTGCGGCCGCTGGGTGTTTTGGCGGCGGAGCCCAACACCTTCATCTGCCGCCAAGGGGGTTCCTTTCGGGGCCCGCCTGACCATCGGGCGGGACAATACCCGTCGGGGGGTAGCGAGGAATGCTTCGGTGAAACCCTTCCCTCCGACACATGGGTACATGAAGAAAAAAAAAGTTTTCATTAATCTAACGGTTTATTTTCAACATATTTAGGTAGTGTAGAAAATATCCTGCCAAAGCAATTTTCTAGTCCGTAAATTGTCTACAAAATTGTATTAAAAAGCTATGCAATTTTAAGGCGACATTACGCCGCTCCTTAGTTTCTCGTAACAATTAAATATTCATTAACCCAGTCTCTCCTTCGGGTTTCGCCATTATTCACGGGTATAATAGTCCTTGATGGCGGCCGGGTGAAAAAATCTCAGGTAACGGAACTTCTTGTGGATAATCTTTTCACGCCGTTGCCAGGTATCTAGTCTTTTTGTTGCCCCTTTGGGGATATTTTATTCTTGATAACCACAATTTATACAATAGATACGGCTATTACTGCTTTCAAAGGCTTAGGAACGTCTAAAATCTTAATATATAAAATCCTTGCGTTACTGACTGACTGACAGACACGCTACAGCCGAAACTATTGGGCGCAGGAAGCTGAAATTTGGCATGTATGTTCCTTGGGGACCGTAGGGGTGCACTAAGAAGGGATTTCCCGGAATTCCCAGGGGATCGGCCAAAACGGGTACATTTAAAAAATTGCAGGCGTAGCTGCTGGCGTCCTCTAGTTATATATATAATGCCCTATGATCCCTTTGCGACCATTCATGCTGAAAAGCATTCAAAATGTTTGAACGTTTGGGAAATGTAACAAGTTTTAAATTAGTTTTGATTAAATCGGCTAGCAAAGTTTAATATGGCACCGTTTTGACAAAGAGTTATATGACAGTACGTGTAGGTATCATTTTAAAATTGGTCGTTTAACAATCACTTTTGCAGGCGGCACATATCAAGGTTTCGTGCATAACATTGACAGGCAGACCTGACTACCGAACGAATTTATGAGCACTTACATGACCATGTCTTAATGTATTCGAATTTTAATCTTGTTTTGATGCATATTTACGTACGGAATCGCAAATAATGACGTCAAAATCATTTCAAGTTTATGTTTTATAATAACTTAAGTATCAAGGTATACTTAAGTTATTATAAAACATAAACTCTGAGCTTTATACAAAGGGTGGGTTTCTTCGGTTGCGAATATTACAACGTGACCAAAACTGAATAAGTAAATATATTTTGCCGCGACATGTTGCCGCGGAAATGTTGTCTTTTTAAATACGTATTTATAGTGAGCTAATTGAATTCACTAACCGTACAAATGTTATAAAAATATAAACATTCGGAGCACTTTCCACTTCCAATGACGTTCTATTCATTGAACTTTAATAATCTTTATTCAAAACCTACCTATACAACTTTATTATGTTTATAAACTGCTTGAAAGCACGGTAATATAATCTAACAGTATTGTAACTCGGCCGTCTAGCGTCTTCGTGAGTTATATACCTACCAGACGCGCCGCATGCGAGCTGCGGCACGATAGCGGCTGTGGGTACTGTAGGCACAGTCCGCCCAGTCTAATGGGTACTCTGCTCGAGGCGCGTAGGTATAACTCGAGTTTCGTGCGTTTGTATGGAGTTACAATACTGTTAGATATTATTACCGTGTTGAAAGTAAGCACATCGACATTTTTCTGATGCAAAAAATATTTTGTCATCAAAACATAGCTATTCAACATACCTACTTATAGAATTCTTACCTGTATTACTGCCTAATCAAAATCATGCATTAATCGAAACAACACTTTGTGTGATTCATAAATTGTTGTTTCGAGCCTGGGTGTTCATTGTGTCCGTTAGCTGTATGTTTGTAAAGTCCCCCGCGACACAGGATTTATTCCTAGTGCGGGAGTTGTCTTTTAAAAAAGAAAAAGAAGATTATTAGTATGTATTATTTTTAGTATGTAGGTAGGTACATAGCATAGTTTTTGTTGAGCTCATGAATACAATATTCCAAGAAGTACTCCATAACCTACTCAGTTTCTCCGTCACTCATTCACTTATTCTATTCTTGGTTGTCTGGAAGAAATTTGCATTTTGCGATAAAACCGCCTTTACCACTAGTTTTAAGTTCTTTATTATTTGATTTCTGTATTCTTGTATTTTTTTGGGGTATAAAGTATTTTCTATTTATCTATCTTCATCACCACACGGCGGTAATATATGTACTTACCTGTAGTATAATACGCGTGTATAAGGTAAATGTGCGAATACATTGGCAATGCCGATTGTCGACGGGTTAAGCGAGGTGATGTCACTTGTACGGATGAGCAACTTTCACTCCAATACTAATTAGTATTTGGCTAGTAACTAAATTTGTCTATTGGTTTATTTTGAATGAAATTACGGCGTAGAAGTTGGAGGTGTTGGTTCGTCGTTTAATATTGTGACAAGTTTTGTAAATTCGATGCTCACACTAGACTTTGAGAGGTCCACTTTTTGAGAATATTTTTTTTTTGTTTAGCCTCAAACATGTATCACCGAAGGGGTAGGCAGAGGTGTAATATTACACCCACATTTCGCCATGAATATTTAGGTCCCACGTAACCAGACTCCGTGCTGCTACTGAGAAATTCCTAACGGGAAAACCCAATAACACTGCCTGACCCGGGAATCGAACCCGAGACCTCCCAATCCCACGCGCACATTTATGCCGCGAGACCAACGAGGCGGAAAATATGTTTTCTTAAAAAGAGAACTGCCGTACTAGGAATAAATCCTGCGTATCAAGGGACTTTACAAACTTTAAACCAAATGACACGATGAACACCCAGCCGTGTTTCGACTCAGTGTTGGTTGGCCTTGTGATACAGCACACAGGATTTATTACTAGTGAGACATAACATTACATAACTTCACGCCTTTTATCCCCAAAGGGGTAGGCAGAGGTGTATTACACACCCACACTTCGCTAGTTATGTTTCGTTCCCAATGTAATAGTGGGCGGGCCTATTGCAATCTACCGGGCACATTGTTAAACGAGCGATAATTAACATTTTAATACACACATAACTTCGAAAAGTCAGAGGTGTGTGCCCGGGGTAACTGGGGATCGAACCCGAGACCATCGTCTCGGCAGTCCGTTACATTACTGGGCTATCGCCGGTGCCTAGTGAGGGTGTTATTTATTAAATGATGAATGAATGAATAGTGAATAGGTATGTAAGTCCCTTAGCAGATGCAATGTGTAAACTAAGTTTGTGGTCAGCGGTGACCGCACAATCGTTTAAAGGGTTGAATGATTTCACGGTATTTATCGCGGCTGGGCGGCTGGTGGGTATTTGTATCATCTGTTGACCTGGATCTATATTATTGATTGTTTTAATTTATACTAGGAATTCGAAAATAACTAAGTATCATTCTGCCTGTTACGCTTTCGTTATTTTAATAAATACTACTACTTTTTAAGTCATACCAGCAAGTAATATTCAAGAATTTTACTACACATACTTTAGAAAATTCACTAGCGCGTCGTGGGTTTGATCCCGAGGTTTCATCTACGTAGCAGTAATTTGTCGGCGCGCTTATGCGTTTTGGTCATCTTCAACATCAGCAGCCCTGTATATATACTGTCCCACTGCTGGGCACGGGCCTCTTCTCACTATGAGAAGGGTAAGGCCATAGTCCACCACGCTGGCCAAGTCCGGGTTGGCAGACTTCACATGTCTTTCAAAATCATTATGGAGAACTCTCAGACATGCAGGTTTCCTCACGATGTTTTCCTTCACCGATAAGCAAGCGATAATTAACAATTTCGCATTTTGGTCAATTGCTATTAATTTTTATGGCCGTGTTGACGGCATAGAATACAAGTGTCACCACCCCCTATCTTCCCGTGGGTGTCGTAAGAGGCGACTAAGGGATAACACGATGCAAATACCATCTTTGCGTAGAGACGGAAAACTCGACATCAAACCCTATACGACTGCCTCGTTGGTCTCGCGGCATAGATGTGCGCGTGGGATCGGGAGGTCCCGGGTTCGATTCCTGGGTCGGGCAGTGTTATTGGGTTTTTCTGTCACGAAATTCTCAGTAGCAGCACGGAGTCTGGAAATGTGCCCGGTACGGCAATAGGCTCGCCCCTTATTACGTGGGACTGAAATATATCTGGCGAAAAGTGGGTGTAGAAATACACCTCTGCCTACCCCTTCGGGGATAAAAGGCGTGACGATGTGTATGATGTGTGTATTAATTTTTATACATTCTTAGTTCCCATGCTATATTTCTTTCTCTCATGAAAAAACTAAGTATAAACATTGATCACAGAACCATCGTGACTTTGATGCATCACAAATCACATGCTACCAAATCCGCGGATTATACCACTAATGCTTACACAACCTCAAACCCAGTATCTACAGAAGCCGGAACAATTAATTGCCGTGTTATGGGTAAGTATTTCCCGGAATGTTTTACGTTAAATCCATTACCCCTACTCCGGAACGAGGCGGAGTAATTCTAAGGGTCCTTATCCACTGTTATAGGTCGTCGGATCACAGTAAAAAGGTGTGAGTTTTCCATGACACGTTTTATGGCCAGTTACACCAGTATCTGATAAGATGCAGTTACATTATAGACTCACTCCTGTATCCCCGAGGGGGTGGTAGGCAGAGGTGTTATATTACACCCACATTTCGCCATGATTTTTTAGGTGCCATGTAATAGGGGCGAGCCCTTTGCCGTTACCGGGCACTTCACCAGATTCCGTGCTGCTACTGAGAATTCGGAAAAACCCAGTAACACTTTTTCCCTACCCGGGAATCGAAAACCGGGACCTCCGATCAGCAGTCGCATTAGCTGTCAACTAGAGCACGGAGGCAGTTACATTAATTGGTCGGATAATTAAGATTTTATTTGGCTTATAAGGCCTATAATGAGTAATGAGTGTAGAGGAAGCGCGTGAGGTTTATAAGGATAGAAGCAAGTGGCGTTCTGTTGTCTCTGTCTACCCCGACAGGCAAAAGGTGTGTGTATATGTATGTATGTATGTATGTATAAGGCCTATCCAGAAATTTTCGAACTTCGCACCGTAAATAAACCGTGTCTGTGAACAAACTTTGACAGTGCTTCAAACTCCCGCGCAAACAATTCGACTAGAATTTTCACGGTGTGTGGGTAAGAGTCCTAAGAGTTCACTATTGCTTATCAAACTGTGTCGCAACGTGCTTAGTAATTATCATCACGCTTCTTGTAGTTAGGTGATTGGCACGCATTATAAATGCCACTGAATTCATTAGAAAAACCATTAACAAGTTTTAATGTTAGTTTATTGTTCTTAATGTCAGTAAATGATGGGGCTGGTCAACCACTGCTCAAACGCTTCAACAATGTCGAAAGTAGGTTACTGCATTAAGCTGGCTTCCCGACCCGTGTTGTGGTGTAAAGAAGCTGGTTTTAGAAATACTTTTTTAATATCAAACATGTAAAAAAATATGTTTGATATTAAAAAAATAGCATAAAAAATAGCAATAGAATATAAGCAGTGTTTATTGGAAGCATGTAACTAACGAATTAGTTACATGCTTCCAATAAACACTGCTTATACTTGGAGGGGTGTTCACTGAGTTAAATAATCGCGTACTAAGTCTTGACGATACTTGAAATAAATGAAATAGCAACCAGAAAGAGAGATCCTACTCCTTGCCTAACCCAGAAACTGAACATATTCTATTCCATATCTACTATCCGATCTCGTCCTCATTAATTACTCCCCAACGATAATATGCCGTAAAATACTTTACTATTTGACAGCGCACATATCACAATGAATTGAATTAATCGCCGCTTGGCAGGCATCCATAACAAGACAATGATTGAAACCAGGTCCCAACACCCGACCTAGTCTTGTCAATGAACCATAGACAAAAAGTTGGCAAAACCCAACGTGAGGTCAACAGGTCAGGGGGTGTTAAAGACCGGGTTTTACCCAAATTGCATAATGCCGCTTTAATAAAATGTGGTTTATGCCTTTATGGATGTACGACAGAGAATAATTTTATTAAACGAAGTGCAAACAATGTTAAGGGGCGACATTTTATGGTAGCGCAGGGTATCATAATTTTTATATTTACCTGGTAAGTTTTTAAGTGGCCGGTTTTATAATAATGAACAATTACTACAGTATTTCCAAGACAACCAACAGAAGGCTAAAACAGAGGCTTACTAAATATACCTGACAATACGAACGCTGATCCAGGTCAATTTTTACTTTCTTTCTTTTAAAGCTACGGCCTGTAAACACTAGCGAATATTTTGCAGGTGCTGTCAGTACAAGGCCTACGATCATATCACTCCTGGTTTATACTTATAAATCTTTCCCCATTGAAATTACGAATCATTGCCATCAACTATAAGTCCATGCAATATCTCTTAATCATCATTGGTAGAAATTTTCAAAGAAAGTCAATTTCAGAAAGTTTGCTGCTTACAGCAAAATTAAACATCTAACTCAAAATCCGAAAACCCGGGGCCAATTCTGCTATTTTTATATGACATTGATATTATATTTTGAATGGATTTAAAAGCGGTATTCTGATAACCTAATGTCATTATAGTATAATTTAAAATAAAACAGTTCGTCGTTGACACATATGATCTCGTTACAATTTCATTCAAATATCAGATAATTTAGAAGAATATGCTTTTTGTGACGTAAGTATGACACTGACATAATATCGAGACTATATTTATTTTACAGAATTGGGCCGTTAACGTATGTGTATTTCCAAACAGATGGCACTAGAATCTTGTATAAATTCTACCAAAATAAAAAGAAACCAAAAACCTGTTCCACGTGTTTACTCTTCAAATTAAATATAAATAAACATTGTGACTCATAGTCATAAGTATAAGATATTACCCGTAAAATTTCTCAAGATTTATTAGTTTCGCCATTATATTTTGTGACGGCAAAAACTGCTACCATCTCAACATTGCCTATAAAACTCATCTTTATTATCTAGGCAATAAAGGTGATATTAAACGACAAGTGGGGCTTAAGCGACTGACCTTAAAACAAAAAAGGGGCGACGGGGCAAGTAGGTTATCATTAACCCAAAACAGGTAACAATACTCAAGGCTACCAGACCCTATGTGGGTTCGGACCGATTTCAATATTGACATATGAGATTGAACCGTGTTTGTACACGTTAATATGTATCGGAAAGTTTGTGTTTAGGTCTTGGTGAGTTCGACAACTGTTTCGAATATTTTGGCGATGAGTAATGGCAGCTGAATTGTTGGAGCAAAATATGCCGATAGAAGCAGGCGTTTGATTGGTTTTAAACTCGAAGATATTTATCCCAAATAAGTTTACATAGGTATAACGATGAATACGATAAACATAATTGCCCAAATATATATTAGAAACGTGTAGCTATGCAAAGAATTCAAAAAGAAAGCAGTTGTAATCCATTTTTAAGTTGGTTGATTTCGACCAAACATCACTCGCACATTTCCTTGCATTATTCTTACAGGATGAACACAAAATCATGGTTTTAAATGTTAGTCTATTACCCAAATGAATACACATTTATGTTCATAAATGTTACTCTACGACTTAAATAAAACAAATACCATTGAATTTGAATTTAAACTATAAAACCGGATTTATCTCACACAAGAGAACCGCAACATCTTTGTACCAGCTACAACGTAATGCAGCTGCTTGAGATACGTCACAACAGAATCCCGTTATTCGCAAGTGAATTACATGTTTGTACATAATACAAAGTAGTTTGTACGAAAGAGCCCGTTTGTACCCGGTTGGACGGCATTATGCAATGTGCCGGCCACACTGGTCACTATCCAATACCGTATGCCTATAATTTTACTTTCAATGGATTCATTCACAAAAAAACAACAAGTCAAGGCGAACGCCCGTTTTTTGCTGACATTGCTGTTTAATTTAATGCTGATTAATTAATCGGCGGTTTCGATTAATGCATGATTTTGATTAGGCAGTAATACAGGTAAGAATTCTATAAGTAGGTATGTTGAATAGCTATGTTTTGATGACAAAATATTTTTTGCATCAGAAAAATGTCGATGTGCTTACTTTCAACACGGTAATAATATCTAACAGTATTGTAACTCCATACAAACGCACGAAACTCGAGTTATACCTACGCGCCTCGAGCAGAGTACCCATTAGACTGGGCGGACTGTGCCTACAGTACCCACAGCCGCTATCGTGCCGCAGCTCGCATGCGGCGCGTCTGGTAGGTATATAACTCACGAAGACGCTAGACGGCCGAGTTACAATACTGTTAGATTATATTACCGTGCTTTCAAGCAGTTTATAAACATAATAAAGTTGTATAGGTAGGTTTTGAATAAAGATTATTAAAGTTCAATGAATAGAACGTCATTGGAAGTGGAAAGTGCTCCGAATGTTTATATTTTTATAACATTTGTACGGTTAGTGAATTCAATTAGCTCACTATAAATACGTATTTAAAAAGACAACATTTCCGCGGCAACATGTCGCGGCAAAATATATTTACTTATTCAGTTTTGGTCACGTTGTAATATTCGCAACCGAAGAAACCCACCCTTTGTATAAAGCTCAGAGTTTATGTTTTATAATAACTTAAGTATCAAGGTATACTTAAGTTATTATAAAACATAAACTCTGAGCTTTATACAAAGGGTGGGTTTCTTCGGTTGCGAATATTACAACGTGACCAAAACTGAATAAGTAAATATATTTTGCCGCGACATGTTGCCGCGGAAATGTTGTCTTTTTAAATACGTATTTATAGTGAGCTAATTGAATTCACTAACCGTACAAATGTTATAAAAATATAAACATTCGGAGCACTTTCCACTTCCAATGACGTTCTATTCATTGAACTTTAATAATCTTTATTCAAAACCTACCTATACAACTTTATTATGTTTATAAACTGCTTGAAAGCACGGTAATATAATCTAACAGTATTGTAACTCGGCCGTCTAGCGTCTTCGTGAGTTATATACCTACCAGACGCGCCGCATGCGAGCTGCGGCACGATAGCGGCTGTGGGTACTGTAGGCACAGTCCGCCCAGTCTAATGGGTACTCTGCTCGAGGCGCGTAGGTATAACTCGAGTTTCGTGCGTTTGTATGGAGTTACAATACTGTTAGATATTATTACCGTGTTGAAAGTAAGCACATCGACATTTTTCTGATGCAAAAAATATTTTGTCATCAAAACATAGCTATTCAACATACCTACTTATAGAATTCTTACCTGTATTACTGCCTAATCAAAATCATGCATTAATCGAAACCGCCGATTAATTAATCAGCATTAAATTAAACAGCAATGTCAGCAAAAAACGGGCGTTCGCCTTGACTTTGTTGTTTTTTGTGAATGAATCCATTGAAAGTAAAATTATAGGCATACGGTATTGGATAGTGACCAGTGTGGCCGGCCACATTGCATAATGCCGTCCAACCGGGTACAAACGGCTCTTTCGTACAAACTACTTTGTATTATGTACAAACATGTAATTCACTTGCGAATAACGGGATTCTGTTGTGACGTATCTCAAGCAGCTGCATTACGTTGTAGCTGGTACAAAGATGTTGCGGTTCTCTTGTGTGAGATAAATCCGGTTTTATAGTTTAAATTCAAATTCAATGGTATTTGTTTTATTTAAGTCGTAGAGTAACATTTATGAACATAAATGTGTATTCATTTGGGTAATAGACTAACATTTAAAACCATGATTTTGTGTTCATCCTGTAAGAATAATGCAAGGAAATGTGCGAGTGATGTTTGGTCGAAATCAACCAACTTAAAAATGGATTACAACTGCTTTCTTTTTGAATTCTTTGCATAGCTACACGTTTCTAATATATATTTGGGCAATTATGTTTATCGTATTCATCGTTATACCTATGTAAACTTATTTGGGATAAATATCTTCGAGTTTAAAACCAATCAAACGCCTGCTTCTATCGGCATATTTTGCTCCAACAATTCAGCTGCCATTACTCATCGCCCAAAATATTCGAAACAGTTGTCGAACTCACCAAGACCTAAACACAACTTTCCGATACATATTAACGTGTACAAAACACGGTTCAATCTCATATGTCCAATATTGAAATCGGTCCGAACCCACATAGGGTCTGGTAGCCTTGAGTATTGTTACCTGTTTTGGGTTAATGATAACCTACTGCCCCCGTCGCCCCTTTTTTGTTTAAGGTCCAGTCGCTTAAGCCCCACTTGTCGTTTAATATCACCTTTATTGCCTAGATAATAAAGATGAGTTTTATAGGCAATGTTGAGATGGTAGCAGTTTTTTGCCGTCACAAAATATAATGGCGAAACTAATAAATCTGAAATTTTACGGGTAATATCTTATACTTATGACTATGAGTCACAATGTTTAGTTATATTTAATTTGAAGAGTAAACACGTGGAACAGGTTTTTGGTTTCTTTTTATTTTGGTAGAATTTATACAAGATTCTAGTGCCATCTGTTTGGGAAATACACATACGTTAACGGCCCAATTCTGTAAAATAAATATAGTCTCGATATTATGTCAGTGTCATACTTACGTCACAAAAAGCATATTCTTCTAAATTATCTGATATTTGAATGAAATTGTAACGAGATCATATGTGTCAACGACGAACTGTTTTATTTTAAATTATACTATAATGACATTAGGTTATCAGAATACCGCTTTTAAATCCATTCAAAATATAATATCAATGTCATATAAAAATAGCAGAATTGGCCCCGGGTTTTCGGATTTTGAGTTAGATGTTTAATTTTGCTGTAAGCAGCAAACTTTCTGAAATTGACTTTCTTTGAAAATTTCTACCAATGATGATTAAGAGATATTGCATGGACTTATAGTTGATGGCAATGATTCGTAATTTCAATGGGGAAAGATTTATAAGTATAAACCAGGAGTGATATGATCGTAGGCCTTGTACTGACAGCACCTGCAAAATATTCGCTAGTGTTTACAGGCCGTAGCTTTAAAAGAAAGAAAGTAAAAATTGACCTGGATCAGCGTTCGTATTGTCAGGTATATTTAGTAAGCCTCTGTTTTAGCCTTCTGTTGGTTGTCTTGGAAATACTGTAGTAATTGTTCATTATTATAAAACCGGCCACTTAAAAACTTACCAGGTAAATATAAAAATTATGATACCCTGCGCTACCATAAAATGTCGCCCCTTAACATTGTTTGCACTTCGTTTAATAAAATTATTCTCTGTCGTACATCCATAAAGGCATAAACCACATTTTATTAAAGCGGCATTATGCAATTTGGGTAAAACCCGGTCTTTAACACCCCCTGACCTGTTGACCTCACGTTGGGTTTTGCCAACTTTTTGTCTATGGTTCATTGACAAGACTAGGTCGGGTGTTGGGACCTGGTTTCAATCATTGTCTTGTTATGGATGCCTGCCAAGCGGCGATTAATTCAATTCATTGTGATATGTGCGCTGTCAAATAGTAAAGTATTTTACGGCATATTATCGTTGGGGAGTAATTAATGAGGACGAGATCGGATAGTAGATATGGAATAGAATATGTTCAGTTTCTGGGTTAGGCAAGGAGTAGGATCTCTCTTTCTGGTTGCTATTTCATTTATTTCAAGTATCGTCAAGACTTAGTACGCGATTATTTAACTCAGTGAACACCCCTCCAAGTATAAGCAGTGTTTATTGGAAGCATGTAACTAATTCGTTAGTTACATGCTTCCAATAAACACTGCTTATATTCTATTGCTATTTTTTATGCTATTTTTTTAATATCAAACATATTTTTTTACATGTTTGATATTAAAAAAGTATTTCTAAAACCAGCTTCTTTACACCACAACACGGGTCGGGAAGCCAGCTTAATGCAGTAACCTACTTTCGACATTGTTGAAGCGTTTGAGCAGTGGTGACCAGCCCCATCATTTACTGACATTAAGAACAATAAACTAACATTAAAACTTGTTAATGGTTTTTCTAATGAATTCAGTGGCATTTATAATGCGTGCCAATCACCTAACTACAAGAAGCGTGATGATAATTACTAAGCACGTTGCGACACAGTTTGATAAGCAATAGTGAACTCTTAGGACTCTTACCCACACACCGTGAAAATTCTAGTCGAATTGTTTGCGCGGGAGTTTGAAGCACTGTCAAA